>ML663008.1:23089536-23276148 GCA_007570785.1 Antilocapra americana | reverse complement strand
TGGCGCTCGGCCGCGTCCCCGGCGCGCTCGGCCGAGCGGGCGGCGGCGGCCCGGGCGCTGTCGGAGCGAGGGGACCCGCGGCGGCCGCCGCTGCTCGCCAGTCTCCCCCGCGCGCAGACACCCGGTCCTTCCGCGGCGCCCCCCCACGGTGGGGGTGGGGCAGAGCGCGGCGGGCCCGGGAGAGAAGGGGGGGCGGGCCGAGAGGAGCAGCCTCGCCGGTGGGCAGCGGAGCAGCAGGAAAAGAAACTTTTCCCTCCCGCCCCCCGCGCGTGGTCCCTAGCCCGCGTCTCCCCTCCCGGCGGCTGAGAACTGCACCTGAGGCCGGGGCGCGAGGTCAGGGCTGGACTTTGGGGAGTCGTCGGGAGGGGTGTGGGGTGAAGGGCACCGGGGTTCCGTTTGCCACCGGCCCCCTCGCAGCCAGTGGCCAGGGTGGGGAGGGGGCCACGGGCGCCCCCGGCCCGGTTTTCCACCAGACGGTGGCCGGACGCTCGGCTGCCCGCTCCTACTGCGAGGGTGTGACCCGGGGAGGGGGCCGCGGCACAGAGGGCTCCCCCTGCGGCCACCCCCCTCAAAACACACACACACACACTCACACACTCACACGCTCTGCCGCCCGAGCTGTCACCGGCCACCCCAGGCCTGGGGAGGGGGCGCGGAGAGCCCGCTGCGGGGCGGCCGGCGCGGGGTCAGCCCCCCCTAACTTCCCGGCTCCCAGGGCAGCCGCCGCCGCCGCCCGGGAGACAGGCAGCCCCGAGAGAGGGCCCGCCGCCTGAGGCCCGGCCGCCGCCGCTGCTGGGGGCGGGCGGGCGCCCGCGTCCCCCTCTGCGCGATTTGGCGCCGCCGCCTCGTCTCCTCCTGCCGGGTAACAACACTACGGCTCTATTGCTCTACCCACCGTCAGTAGGACGACTGCCGGGAGCCTCTTCCTCTCCATCCTTACCGCCGATCTGCTAATACTGGACTTGCTGGCGGCGGCGGCGGCGGCGGGAGCCTGGTTGCCCCCACCCAACCCCCGCCCCGCGCCCCAGCCTCCCCACCATGTCCTAGAAAAGGTGAGTGTACAGCGACTGGCACTTGGCGCTGACAGCGGCGGGAGGGGTCCGGGGAGCGCGGGGCGGCCCCGGGGAAGGCATGTTCCGCGCAGAGGGCGCGGGTTGGCGAGCCGCGGTGGGCTGCGGGTAGGAGACGAGGTTCCCACCCGGCCGCCTCCGGGCAGGGTTGTTGGGTGGCCGGCGAGCAATCGTGGCGGCCGGTCCCTGCAAGATTCTAACCTAGATTTTGCAAGAAACTGAGATCCAGGGCAAGACTGGCCCTCCGTAAAGGTGGTAAAAACTTAGTAAAAGAGACACGTCCATTCCTTTACTAATGAATAATTTGGCAGCGCAGGCGGAGCCTGTTTCTCCTCGGGTGCCTGGGCGCTAGGTCCTGGACTCTCCCTCCTGCCCGCCGTCTGCGCTCGGGCCCAGCAGCTATCGATGCCCGGCTGCTTGCTTGGCCCGGAGAGCGCGCAGGACCTCGGGCCCCGCGGGAAAGTTGGGAGACTTGCGGGGACTCCCGGCTGCGGGGGCGCCAAGAGCCGCTCAGAGCCGGGGACTGCTGAGCACAGGAGCCGGGGGGTCGCAACCAGTTCTCGTGCGCCGCCGCCGTCTCTCCCGCAGCCAGGCAGTTCCCTACCTGGAGCGACCGAGAGTTCGAGTCTTCCTGGGTTCGGGGTCTGGAATCCCGAAGCTTAATTAACTGTAAGGAGAGGGGGGTGCCTTTGGGCACAGGGTGAACTCCCTCCCCCCCACTTCCGAGTTTGGCTGGTGCGGGCACGGGTGAGGCGGGAGGACGCACAGCTGCCGCCGCCGGGCTGCGGGTCGCCAAGGGCCCAGGGACCAGATTTAGGTGTGTACGTCACCGGTGCTGACTCGGGGCCAGCCAGGAATATAAAACGGAGCCTCCTACTCCGAGCCTCAAAGTCCTTAGAAATCAAAGTTAAGAAGCCCATCCTTTGGCTTAGTAACTACAGCCTTGGGGTGGGCGGGAGGAGAGTCGAGGTGGAGGCGGTTGGAGGGAAACAGAAATTTCTTCTTGCAGACGCTTGATCCTTAGAAAACAGTTTTGTTTCCTTCCCCGCTCCTGTTTGTTTCTCCCAACGATGTGCACCCCTTCCCACCCATTATTAAAAAGTGACTATCCTCGATGGTCAGCCTTCTTTCAAATTGAACTACTGGAAAAATCCAATACGAAAGCAATAAATACAATCACAAAATTATAAGGAAGGAGTGCTGCAGCTCTTGACCCTGCCAGAGGTGGAGGGATGAGGAGGGGGGTGGGAGAGAAGCCGTGTTTAAAGGGCTTTGGCTGCACTGAAATCACTCGCTTTCCCCGCACGGTTAAAACAAGGAAATTGAAATCGAGTGGGAACGTGATCCTCTTGCTTGCTGCCAGCGGACGCTGCGGCTGCTGTGTTGAGAGGTAACTCGGCAGACTGAGGAGAGGGGCGGGGAACGAACCTCGGGGGACGGGAGAAGCCCACCGAGGGTCCCTCCCTGCGCGCGGACGCTGTGGGCGGTGCCTGGGCCACGGCTGCCGCTCACCTGGCGCTGCAGGTGGAGAGCATCAGGGAGGACACCTTGGCTGGCTTTCTAAAAACCGACTTCTTCAACGTCCCCAGACTTTCCGCGTCTTTCCAGACATCCTGGGGTAGGCCAGGAGGAGAGCCAGGTGGGCGTCAGCAAGTTTGGGGTAGTGGAGCGAGGGGAGTAGGGGGCAGCGTGTCGTGGGTACCTAGTGGCGTAGCCGCTGCCCTGCACCCCGAGCGGCCTCCGCTTCTGCGGCTTTAAGGGAGCTGCCGAGTCCAGGCTGTGTCGCAGCAACTTTGTATCAGTCATGTCGTCCTCCTGGTGACTGACAGCCTGGATTGTCCAATGAGAAGCCCGCCTGACCTGTGCAGCGTGGAGCCTTGCTTCCCCCCGGGCCAATGGAAAGGGCCCAAGGGGGCGGGATAGCAACCTGAACTTTTTATCTGGACATGTGACCCGCTTTTAAAAGGGCCGGCCTGAAGCTGGCCCACTCCCACTCCCGGCTTTCGCCCGCCCTCTCCCTCTCTCTCCCTCCCAGCATCGCCCGCCCTAGCCCTGCCCCTGCCCCTGCCCCCTCCTCTCCACCCCTCCGCGCCCGGGGTGTCATTGGACGGGTGAGACGCCAGCCAACTTCAGGCTTCTCCGAGGAAACCCGTGCAGTCACCTGGGTGCAAGAGCATTGCTGCCTCGGGCTCTCCCGCTGCAGGGAGAGCTGCACTCGCTGGCCTGGATGTGGTTGGATTTAGGGGGGCTCCGCAGCAGGGGTGTCGTGGCGTTGGCGAGCGCTGCAACAGGTAGACGCCGAGAGACGGACCCCGGCCGAGGCAGGTGTGTAGGGGTGCGCGGCTGGGCGCCGCTTGCCGGGCTCTGCGTGTGGCCGCGGCGCGGGAGCGTGCACTTTGCAGGGAGAAGTGGCTGCGTAATCCGGAGGCACTGTCAGTAGGGTGCTGTGTGCTTGTTGTTTTGTTTTGGTTTTCCACTTTCCCCCTCTTTGGCCGCCAGAGGACTATTTTGGGAAAGTTTGGCCACTTTGGATAAATGCCCTCTAACGAGCAGCTTTCTACCGCCTTTGGCAGTGGGAGGTCTGTCACCCTTCCCTTTCCCCAAAGATGGATTTCGGATCGTTTTTCTTGTACAGTTTTTAAAGGACGTTTGAATAATATTTCTTTCCTCTATAAATTGCGGAAGCACCCAAATCTCAGCCAGAGGTGTAGCGGAAAAAGGGCAGTTGAAGGAGATACAAATCCCGACAGATTCTGTAGGAAAGGGGCTCTGGAAATTCGTGCATTTCCCGTGCCTTAGAATTCACGAAAACTCCTGAAAGAGATTATGCTTTCTGTGGCATCAGTTCGAATTCTAAAAGCAGGGGAGAAAAGATGAAGCTTCTTTTGGTGACATCCGTGCCCTGCTACTGAGTTTAGGTGCACAGCTTTTCCTAATGAATTTTAGAAGACCAGGTTTAAATCGTAATGGGTTATGGCACCAAAAGGTTTAAGTATTTACTATAACATATAAGTTAGGAAAACTTTTATGCCAGGCAAGTTTGGAAACCACTGAATTTCAAATGCAGTAAATTTCATTTTAATATTTGAATTTGCATTTCCCTAGGTGCTGTTATTGATGATATTTACATAGTAATGCTAACAGCATTCTCCATCTGTGAAGTTCTTGGGAAGTTTTCATTTTAGATTTGACTTTATGACAGGCTATCATGGAAATGCTTGAGGAAAGAAGCTTTTTAAATTAATAAAAGGGGAGCTTTTTCCTTTAAGGGAGAAATAGTTTAGTTTGGGGCTTTAGGAACGATCAGGTGGCTCAGTGAACTAGGTGAGCGAATAGAAATCAGGTGTGTTCAGTTCTAACTGGTTCTCTGGCTCTCTTAGGTGACCTTGGGCTGATTTCTATCATTTATCTCATCTGTTAAAACAAGGAACATGGTTATAGTTAAGTAATGGGGATGACAGCAAAAGAGTTACAGTGAACTTTTACAACTATGCAACCAATATAAATTATAAAATTCTTAAGGTTCTGTCTTGAGGATGTAATATTATAGTCAGATAACTATAGAAAATGATGCGTTTGAAATGGAACTGTGTTTGGGAGGTTGTAAAAGTGAAAATGTTTTCAGATAAAATATAAATTTGCAGGATTCTTTGATAATATTCCTGAAACAAACCAAAAAAAAAAAAAACTACTTCCTTATGGGAAACAGCAATTTAACAGTCTGTAAAATATAAAAATTTAAAGTCAGGTTTTCCCTTTGCAAAAATACGATAAGGTAGAACTGTCAGTATTTCCCTTACTTTCCGTGTGTGAAAGTTCCTTCATTTTAAGAGGGTTGGCGTTTGCCTGAAAATTAAGGGATCTTCATGGTTTTTGTCTTTGCCCCAAGGGGAGTATCTGTTATAGTTTCCATTGTAAGGGAGACAAGCCTGATTTTACATAAGTAGATTTGTATATCAGTATCTGTTTAAACTTATACTTTAGTAACAAACTTTACCTTTACCCTCTGGATATTAAGTTCTATGAGGATCATATTCATCAACTAATCTTTCAGTATTCACAAGTGATTGACTGAAAATCTGCTCAAGCCACGGTCCTTATGCCAGTTTCAAAAAGACATCCTGGATTTCCTGGACGACATAGAAAATAACTTTCTAAGTGATGCATTTGTTTTATAGAGAAGATCAATTAAGATAGTATAGGACAGAATAGCATGGAAACTTACACACTACCATATGTAACATGGATAGTGGGAATTTGCTGTGTGACTTAGGGAACTCAAACCAGGGCTCTTGTGACAACCTAGAGGAGTGGGATGGGCTGGCAGGTGGAAGGGAGGTTCAGGAGGGAAGGGATGTATGTATACTTAGGGCTGATTCATGTTGATATATAGCAGAAACGAACACAGTATTGTAAAGCACTTATCTTTCAATTAAAAATAAATACTTTTTTTAAAAAACAAGAAAAGATAATAGGGATAATTCAGCATAAAATATTTCAATAATCATATTTTTTTAAAAAATGATCTTTAAAAATATTTCCAGTGGAAGCCATACAGGTGGTAGATATCTTCCGTTCTTTCCTGTTGGTTGCCAGCCTTTATATTCTTTGCTGAGAGGTGTATTAGGTTGGCAGATCAAAATGTCTTAACGCTAATGTAGATTTCAGCAAAGCCTTTGCAGATTCTCTAATGATAGGCTTGTCAATACTGTGGTGAAATGCAGGCTGGTTGGTGTTATTGTCAAGAGAGTTCAAGGCTAGCCAAACAGGACTTGGAAAATTGTGATCAGCTGCATGATGTTAGCTGATAAGGTACTTCCTTGTAGAGAGCTTTAAGATGGCTCTTGCCCATCAGCTCTCACTAAAGGTTCTCTTCAAATCTTTATATAGCCTTATGTATCTGAGACACGGCTCCTGGTTTGAGGCACAGTGATGAAAAGCATCCCTCAGCATATTACTAGGTGTTGTGTGAAAAAAGAAAAAAGGTGCAGTGGCCACATTATTTAGGGAACTCTAAATTAAAAAGGAAACAGGATTCTGTACCTCAGAACTTCCAAGAGTTTTAGCCTGTGAATTTCCACCGTGAAGCTTCAAAAAAGGCAGTGAGTGATCATCCTTTCCGAAAGACAGTTTGGAGAAAGAGTTTTTGGAGAGAAGTCTGGATGACGGTGATCCTTCAGACTCGAGGCAGATGGTCCTGTTGTCTGGGAGACTGTAGGTGTGGGAGTGGGGAGGGGTGAACTTGTGGAGACCTTTGGTAAGGGTGCCAAGGCAGGGGTGATTTCTGGGCATTTGAATAGACGGTGGTGCCATTCACCAAGACAGGGAGTGTGGGTTTAGGAATAGGATTGAGGGGTGGGGGGTGATAACACAGAAGAGGTTCAGTTTTAGACAGGAATACACACATTTCTTGTGGTTTGATGAATTTGGGACTGAAGTGTGTGTCTGTATCTTATCTATACTGTTCCAGTTTGGTATGGGGAAGGCTGAAGATTCTCAGAAGTAGAAGCAGCACGTACTTAACTGGTATTTTTCAACCTATGGCTATTACTAAATGGTTTTTCAGGAAGGTACAAAAGGCCAGTATTAGCTGTTTTGGTCCCATTTCACTGTATTCAGTTCTTGGCTTTCATCCGCACTAATTTTTCCTGCTGGAATTATCAGATTACCTCCTCAAACTGCATAACTTGGCTTACTTTCCACTGTTTTGTGATTAGGAATTTATAGAATAATGTTCTTTAAGTAAAAGCATGCTACATAATTGGGAGATTTTAATGTTCACAAATTAGTGGGTATTGATTATTTTATAATAATTTAACATTTTTTTAATTTGCACTATGCTGTCATCTTGGGGTGCAGTGGTAAAGTTGATAAAGTTTCCTCCTTCTGGGAACTTAAAAGTCTAGTGTAGAACACAGAAGAGTAAGAGGTAATTATGATCTTTGGACAATTTGGGCATTCAATTTTGCCAGAGAACCCTGTGATATATGATGCCAATTTATTTAGTAGAGTCATTATATTATTTTTTCCATGTTAATATAATTTCTGGAGCAAAAAGTCTTCCTAGTCTCCTTTTAATGAGAAGAAGGTAGGGTGGCTGAAGATCGTGAGTGGCAGAGGGGGGAAAAGGAGACTGAGAGGTCTAAAGTAATATCTGTGTTCAGCACTGCAGAAACTGCAGCTTTTAGGTCAGGACCTTTATTTGGGTCAGAGATTGTTTATACACCTGAAAGGATTTGAAAAATGCATACTTAAAGATTTTAAGAGTTCTATGCATGAAAATGCACAAATGAAATTTTATTGAGCGAATTAATTTTCTTAGAAATGTTTCTTTAGAGTGGTGCTTCTCAAGCCAGGGGTGATTTTGCCCCCGCTCCCCACACCCCTAGGGGCTTTTGGCAAGTCTGGAGGCATTTGGGGCTGCCACAGCGGGGCAGGAGGAATGCTACTGGCATCTAGTGGGTGGGGGTCAGGGATACGGCTGCACATCTTACAGTGCACAGGAAAGAGATTCTCAACAAAGCATTATCAGGGCCCCTACGAGTGCCATGGTTGAGAGACCTTGGTGTAGACACCTGGGATCAAATTCCAGCTCTGCTGTGTGGCTCCTGCCTCGGTTTTCCCAGTTGTATCATTTGGGACAGTACTTCTTCCAATCTTGTAGGGTTATTTATACGGGTATGTACATTAATAACCTGTGAAACACTCGTAATAGGTCATTGAACCATATCATGCATAAGAATTATATAAATACAGCCTGTTATGATTATCTATGGAATAAATTTATAGAGGGAGCCAGTAAATAAGATAGTATGTTAAAACAACCCTGAGGACTCCTTGAGGATGGGAATTGAGCCTGTTTTGTTTATCACTGTAGATTTGGTTGTAGGCCCAGGATGCAGCACACACTGGGTGAATGTTTGTTGAATGAATGAACACATAAATTGTCAGGACCCATCTCAGACGTCCTCCATTAACTGTTGAGAATGAAACTGACTGGAGTCTTTTCAGCAGAGCTACCACTGGGTCAGGCTTCATGTCAGAGTCCTTGCCAGGATTGAAATACAGACTAGAGTCCTGACATTCTCAACTTGTCATTCAGCCTCTTTGAGTTATGGACTAGCTTAATTAATCAGGATATATGACTCTTCACTGTTCAGAATTGACATTAGATTATCTTCATCAAAATCTGTTTTACAAAAATCTTACTGTTTTGAAAATAATCCTCAAGTTATCTTACCTGTGATCATTCACGGAATGACTTTACATTGGGAAATGGTAACATTAATTACATTTCCTCATTGTTTTTTAATCAAGTCACATATTAGCTATGGAGAGCAGCTTCCATATGCTGGAAAGACTCCAAAGACTTTGGCATTAGATTTAGTTTTAAACCTGACTTTGTCACTTACTGTGTCTTTGACCTTGGGCAAGTCGCCCACTTGGTTAAAGCCTCAGTTTCCTCTCTGGCTGCATCAGGAGTCCCCAGGATTACTTTGCATATTAAATAAGTTAACATTTGTAAATATTCTTGGTAGACTCTACAGGGTGTATTATAGCAAAGATGTTTTATATGTAAAATTTCCTCCAAACTCCAAAGGCTGTAGTATAGCAAAGATGTTACTTAGATGCAAAATAGTTTTATTGCTTGCTCTGTTTTAGCAAAGATGTTGCTTTTATTTAGATGGGAAATAGTTTTATTGCTTCTTATATTCTGGCTTCTGGACAAATTATAGTCAGGACTCTTGTATCAGCACCTGAAAAGGTAATAACTTGAGTATAACTGGAAGTATTGCTTATCATCAATAGAATATGTACTTATAGCTCAGTCAGTACAGTTTCAGAATGTCTTTTAGAGTAACCTTGCTATCCACGGCTCTAATTCGATTTTTTTTAATATAAATTTTTATGTTAGCTATGGAGACCAAAGGCTACCACAGTCTCCCTGAAGGTCTAGAGATGGAAAGACGGTGGGGTCAAGTTTCTCAGCCTGCAGAGCGCCCTGCCCTGGGACCCGTACCCACGGCGCAGCCTGCTGAGAGTAACTACATGGAGATCGTCAACGTTAGCTGTGTCTCCGGTGCTATTCCAAACAGCAGTACTCAAGGAAGCAGCAAAGAAAAACACGAACTCCTCCCTTGCCTCCAGCAAGACGGCAGTCGGGCCGGGATTCTGCCATCTGATATAAAAACCGAGCTGGAATCGAAGGAACTTTCTGCCACGGTGGCCGAGTCCATGGGCTTGTACATGGATTCCGTGAGAGAGGCCGACTACGCCTATGATCAGCAGAACCCACAGGGAAGCGGGAGTCCCGCAAAGATGTATCAAAACGTCGAACAGCTCGCGAAATTTTACAAAGAAAACGGCCCCCGTCCTTCCACGCTGGGGGGCGCGAGCAGGCCCCTGCGGTCCTTCCTGCCCGACGCTGGGGGCCCGGTTAATGGCGGGGTCATGCGCAACGTGGTGAAGAGCCCCATCCTAGGTCACGAGAAGGGCCCGGCAGTTTGCAGCCCTCTGACCCTGTCATCCTCGGGGTGCAGCCCCGCCGGCATCAGCTGTGTGTCCTCCACTTCGGCCAGCTTTGGCAGTTTCCCCGTGCACAGCCCCATCGCCCAGGGCACCCCTCTGCCATGCTCCCCCAATGTGGAGACGCGGGGCTCCAGGTCGCACAGCCCAGTGCACGCCAGCAACGTGGGCTCACCTCTCTCCAGTCCGTTGAGTAGCATGAAGTCCCCGATTTCCAGCCCCCCGAGTCACTGCAGTGTGAAGTCTCCGGTCTCCAGTCCTAATAACACCACTCTGCGATCCTGCGTATCCAGCCCCGCGAACATCAACAACTCGAGGTGCTCTGTTTCCAGCCCTTCCAACACAAACAACAGATCCACGCTGTCCAGCCCAGCCGCTAGTACTGTGGGGTCTATCTGTAGCCCCGGAAGCACCGCCTTCAGCTACACTGCTTCGGGCACCCCAGTGGGCTCCAGCGCAGCCCGAGATGTGGTTCCCAGTCCAGACACCCAGGAGAAAGGTGCTCAGGAGGTCCCCTTTCCTAAGACCGAGGAGACAGAGAACGCCATCTCCCATGGTGTGGCTGGCCAGGTTAACATCGTCCAGTACATAAAGACGGAGCCAGACGGGGCTTTCAGCAGCTCATGTCTAGGAGGAAACAGCAAAATAAATTCTGATTCCCCCTTCTCAGTACCAATAAAACAAGAATCAACCAAGCATTCATGTTCCGGCACCTCTTTTAAAGGGAATCCAGCAATCAACCCCTTTCCGTTCATGGACGGCTCATACTTTTCCTTTATGGATGATAAAGACTATTATTCTCTATCAGGAATTTTAGGACCACCTGTGCCGGGCTTCGATGGTAACTGTGAAGGCAGTGGGTTCCCCATGGGGATAAAACAAGAACCAGATGATGGGAGCTTCTACCCAGAGGCCAGCATCCCTCCATCTGCCATCGTTGGCGTGAATTCAGGTGGACAGTCCTTTCACTATCGGATTGGTGCTCAAGGTACAATATCTTTATCACGATCAGCTAGAGACCAATCTTTCCAGCACCTGAGTTCCTTCCCTCCCGTCAATACCTTGGTGGAGTCGTGGAAATCACACAGTGACCTGTCATCAAGAAGAAGTGATGGATACCCGGTCCTAGAATACATTCCAGAAAACGTATCAAGGTAAGTCGGCCTTTTTCTCCAGTTTTGAAAGACCGTGGCTGTGTACAATGCGGAAGGTTAGTGTTGTCTTTGCTGTTGATAAATTCAAACACATGTCAGTTTCCTGTTTGTTTCCTTTTCAGCCTGGTCATTGTGAGCTTACTTTTTCGCTTGTTGGTGTGTTAGAAATCTATTGTTGTTGAGTCGCTAAGTTGTATCCGATTGTCTGCGACCCCATGGACTGCAGCACTCCAGGCTTCCCTGTCCTTCACTATAGAGAGACCAAAAATTTTGAGAGTCTCAAATGTTTACATCGATTTGGAAGGAGCGTCTGTACATGTTGTACATAGGTCTTCTTCCCCTTCTGCATTGCCTCTGGTAGGTGTTTAAGAGAAGTTTGTTTCCTAATGCCTGCTATTATTATGTATGCTTTAGCAGACTAGTGGTAGGTTTTTTTTTTTTTCTTTAGCTATATACTGGTTCACTAACAGTGCTTTAAATTGTTTTCTTGGTGGTCATAGTCTTTTTTTTCCCCTGAGTTTTCTTTATTAATCACTTCATTGGTTGTGAAAAATGAAATGAAACCCCAAATCTGTTACCCACAAGCTCCCCACCCTTTTCATCTTTTTCTAGATTCATTAATCGTATGTAAGTTGTGGTCTTCAGCACAAATAAATCATTTCCTTAACTCTGGAGGGCTTTTTAAAGACTCAGCACATCTAAAATTACTAAGTGGCCCGTTTTGCTTTCCTACTCTTTGGAAGTGAAGTATGTCACTGCAGTTTCAGATGGTTATATTTATAACTTTTTAAGATCTGCAAGGAGACATACTTTACTTACTGTAAAATATCTCTTGGCTTTCCTTCTTACAGATAGCATATTGTATATATTTAGAAAAAACAAGGAAGAGGTTTCAGATATGACTGTAAAGGGTGGTTCTAAGTGATACAGTGAATGCTTGTGTTGGACTTTGCTTCAGTACTGTTTTTATTACCTGGATGTGGTCAATGATCCCTTTATTGAACATATAAAGAATAAATTTTCTAGATATAGTTCACAGAGGCTTCTAGGAAGATGTGGCTCTTTTCCTTAAAAACTTGTTTTTAAGTGTCCATTGCCATCAACAAAATGTAAGATTGACGTGTATTCTGTGTTCTTTCTCCTTTTGTTTACTGAAGCAAAAGCAAAAACTTCATTTGTCCTTTCTTTTCCTCTTCATTGACTCATGCCTCACTCCTCTTGCTTTTATGGAAGCACACATTCCATAAAGAAGACTTTTTACACGTTCTTACAGTTCTCAGTAGCATGACTAGTTAATCCTATGCTAACTCTGTTGCTCTCCCCTAAATTCTAAACTCTTTGCACAAATGCTGAAATAGCTTTCATCAGAACCAAGCTCAGCAGGTGCATTGCTTTACTTTCTGCGAAGGATGGTTTGCACACAATGGAGATATTTTTGTTAAGTGATGCTTGCAGTGGGTTATTTGGAGGGAGTTTGGCTTGGTAGTTAAGAGTGTGGCTACCCTGGGTGAAATCCCCAGCTCTGCTCCTTAACTGCTCTGTGACCCTACACAC
Organism: Antilocapra americana; assembly: GCA_007570785.1. NCBI lineage: Eukaryota > Metazoa > Chordata > Mammalia > Artiodactyla > Antilocapridae > Antilocapra > Antilocapra americana. The sequence goes on along the minus strand of ML663008.1, from coordinate 23,263,844 downwards.
ATCTCCTCACCTCTCTGGCCCTCAGTTTTCTCATCTGTAAAAAGGGAATTCGGTACTACCCGTCTCAAGACAATGAGTTAAATTATGAGAAGCCCTTTGACTATCATCTGGAATACAGTATGCATTATAGAGTATTATATACATCTCAGCAATTGTGCTTAGCATTTAATGGGATTGTTCATAACCTTTAGTTTCCATTTCTTTTAGTGTTCCCTTTTGTGCATTAAATGAAATTCCATACAGTCTTGTAAAGAAATGTACAAAGTTTAAGGAAGTAGTTGTTGATAAATTCCTATGATGAATTTCTATTTTTTTATGGCTAGGCACGCTACATTTCTATTTATGCTCTTTTAGTTTTGAAGACTGTTGCTTTGGGTAATGATATTTTTGGTAGAAACACTAGACAGATGCTAGCTAAAATCATTGACTCTCTTCTGTTTCTTCTGTATCTTATTTATACTGTTTTGTCATTTCCGAACTCAACTCATGATGCCCCTCTTGGTGGTCTCGGGACCCCTAGCCTTACATATTCCTATCAATCAGTGACTTTGAGCCTCCTGTGCCTTTGTGGGAAACTGGGGTGTTACATAGTGTCTTTTCTTGAGCATTCCAAAATTCTTAATAAGCTTGTTAAGGTAGCTAGAGGGGATTCATTTGTTTACATATATACTATTGTGTTAGTTAATATGTTTTCCAAAACTTTACTATCAAAGCTTTAATATTATTCAAGGTTTTAGATTACTGATCTAATTAGATTAGATTACTAATTCTTTACAGCTTTTCCTGGTGAATATTATCCAAGTCTATTTGTTTTGATCATTCTCAGAGGAAATATAGACTTTTTTTCTGGATTTCAGTCTGCATGTTATTATATTTAATCTCATCCAAGCTTCATTATTGGCTTCTTGTTTTGTGTTTTTTGGACCAAAATCCAACTTTTCTGCCTACTTTATAATTTATGATGCACTGTTACCCCATTGCAGGTAATGTCAAGTTAATGAATTAGAGATTGTAAAGGATCAAGGTAGTGTGTAACTGCTTCTAAGTTTCATAACATTCTTTATCTCTAGGTTGAACTCTCTTTTCCAGTAAATGTCAAAGTGTGGTTTGGGGTTTCTGAAACCTGTTCCAGGAGGGCTACAAACTCAAAAATTGTGCATTGGTAGATGAGCCATGCAAAATGCAGGGTATACCAATGGTTTTAGTAAAATCGTGCATGAAAAGTTCACTGATACAGTTTCAGATTCCATGTGGCAACTAAGCTTTAAGAAGCCACTGAGTGTCCATCTCCAGTGTGCTGAAGGATCATATCTCTACTGACCTGAGATGACCATTAAAGTGCTTCTCCTTTTGTCAACCACATATCAGTGTGAAGCCAGATTTTCTTCCTATCCTTGAACCAAAACACGTCACCACACATTGACCACAGAAGCAGATACGAGAATCCGGCTGTCTTCTATTAGGCGAGACAATAGGCTTGCAAAAATGTGTAACATTGCCACTCTTCTCACTGAAGTTTTTCGCTCTGGGAAACACAAGTTTTATTTGTTTTGTTTTTTGTTTTTTTTCACATAGGCATGTTGATGTTAACGTGTGATGACTTAATTTAAGTGATCTAAAAGAAATATTGGTTTTAATTTGTAGTAGGGTAAATATCAGTAGATAGAATACACATAAACAAAAAATCTTGACCTCAACACATCTTCAAGCGTGGAAAGGCATCCTGAGACTCAGAATTTGAGAACTGTTGGTGGTTCATGCAGAAAGAGGATCTTATGTTATTTGCCTTAGCTTAATTGAATGTTATGCTGAAGAAGGGGTGCCTTGTTCACGTAAGGACAGTGATTCTCATCCAGGTGAATTTTTCAAGCTGGTTGAAGTGAGTGATACCCTCTCTGTGGCCATCTACTTCAGCCTGTGGACGTTCTGTGAGAGTGGTCACTAGAGGCAGCTCTCAGAATTTCCAGCAGGTGGATTGTCTGAGGGCCACACATGGAAGTATAGGGTTGACCAAAAAGTCTGTTCTGGTTTTTGTACCATCTTACAGGAAAAACCCAAACTAACATTTTGGCCATCCCAATATATGATGGCAAAAGTTGATGTAAAGCTCTGCGGTAGACCCTGGACCTTTGGTCATACAGATGGAAGTTCCCCTGTGTACTTGGACACAGATGGGGCTGTGACCTTGAGTGAGTGGCAACATCTCTTAGCCTCAGTTTCTTCATCTGAGAGAAAATAAGTTGACCAAGATGCTCTCTGAGGACTGCCAGCCACACTACTGAGTGGCTGTATAGCTTCCTTCGAGTCGTGTATGTTAAGAATAAAAAACAGAAAAATCCCTTCACATATTTACTAGTCTGGTTTCAAGTTTATCTTAATCACAAATTCAGCTCTGTAGTTTCCAGGGTAGTTGAGATAGAAAAATATCATTACCATTTATCATTTGAAGGTAAGGATGAGTAAGAGTGACCTGTCATTTTGCTTGGAAAAGCCGTTTTGTTTTATTTTCAAATCAGAGCTTTCCTTTTGTAAAACTTGACACTTACATGATACGTTTCTTGTTCTTTTAAATTTGCAGTATTCCTTTTGGAAACGGGGTTAGTCTGTTGACATAACACTGGGTGTTTATGGCGATGATCATAGTCGCTCTGATAGCATCATAACACAGTGCTAACATTGACTTGAACGTTCGGATGTAAAGTTCACTGTTTCAAAGGGCACATTCTCGTAGGTTTCAAGGCACGTAATCAGGAATTTATCTTAATATATACTGCATTTTTTTTTCCACGATAGAAGGAACCAATCTAGTGATAACCTACAGTTGGTTTTCTTTTTTCTCCCCCAGTGATCCCTGAAGTTCTTCAATATCCATCTTCCCTAATAAGCTAAAAGCTACAGAATTCAAGGATGTTATTACAGAGTTTGCCATGTCTGTCAGTAAACTTCTGTAAATAAGCCATTGAGATAGAAGTATCTTCATATAATGCAAAGTATGAAAAATAATGGGTTTTGGCAGGGAGAGATTGATTATTGGTGCTTATTTCTATAATAAATCCATTACAGAATAACTTAGGTCATTTGGAAATGAAAGCATGGAAACTTTTCTTTTTATTTGTTTCATAATATTTTGATTTTGAAATCGCTAGTGTGCTTAGAATTTCTCCAGGTTAGTGTTCTAAATAGTATTTTTAGAAATGATTTAAAAGGAGACTTGCTTCTTCTGATGATTCATCCACTTTCATTCACTTATGGTATTTCTGGTAAAAGTAGTGATAATTTTATGGGGGAAAAACCCCTTATTCCTCTTTAATAAGCAAATCACTGTGCATTGTCCTTCCTTACATTTTGCTTTTCACATCATAGTATCCTAGATTTATATGTCAGTACGTTCAAGTTTAGTCATCTAAAGTGTTATTATATTTAAAATTGCTTACTTCATACTTAAAGCGAAGATGAAAGCCCTGGTTTCAGTTAAATAAACTCAAATTATTCAACTTAAAGCAGTTCTCATACATAGCAGCGACATGCTGAATTTAGGACATGGATATGTATCATTTATGGATTTGATTCCTTTCGCAATGTTGAAATTCTGGGTGTGCCTGATCTTTTCTATCCTTGTAATGTTTAGAGTAAGAGCAGATGTTATATTGATCACCAGTAATTTAGGCGTATTACTTCACTTCCCCTGATATCCTTAATTTTTTTCTCCCAAATAATGCTTGTTTTCCCAGACTTCCAACTGTTGCTGTGCTTTCATACAACTGATAAAATTTCAGCTCTGCTGCTAAGTAATTTTTCCTTCATTTACTAAATTCATATTGAGAGAAAAAAAAATGTTGATTTCTTGAATCCATTTAAATATAGCCATTAAATTGTATATCTTTGTGGACTGCATTCCAAGATTTATTAGTATCCAGGAAATATAGGTGTGTTTAAATGGATAGTGTCTTAATCTTAAATTTTAGAATTTTGAGTTTTAAACTTGTCAAGTATAGGCTTTGTTTTCAGTTTTAAGAGTTTTATGTTGATTTTTATATAATAAGGCAATGCTGAAGTTAAAATGTAACTATATATATGAACATGTTACCTAATTAATACTCTGGAAACCTCTGGATTTATGATTGTCAGCGGTATGGCCAAGGCCAAAATTTCTATGTAGAAAATAGGGGGAAATTGTAGTTTATTCAAGAAATAGAATACTGTAGTCCAAGGAAGGAAAAGAAGATAAACAAAAAGTAATTTGGATACTTACAAAGTTAATACCCTCAGGAGACTGACGTGAGCTGATGACTGGCCCTTTAAATTCACAGATGTGACCGTGACTTAGTTTATCAGTGATGGGTACTTTCATTGACATGTATTTCCACCTTAATATCTTAAAACTTGTTGAAATAAATATACAAAAATCATAACCTAAAATAGAATGAAATAAGGTTTGTAATAGACAAAGCCAACTTTGGGTGTTCCAACAGGAAAGGATCTGGGCAAGAGTTGGAAAATGGGGAGCTGGGAGGATGAGAGTTAGTCCTTAGTCTTGAGAAATTTACACGGGATTGAGCGGGGGTGGGGGGGGGAGACACTTCCTGATGAAGGGAATTATTTGAGCAGTGGCCCGGATGGGTAGAAAGTGTGTGGGCCTGAGTGTGGCCCAGCTGTATGGCTGGCTTTGATACGGGGAACTGGGGGAAAGACGGCCCAGAAGAGCTAAGTTGGAACTAGAAGCCAGTGGAACTTGTAAGTCACACGAAGAAGTTTGTACTTAATTTGGCAGGTAATGAGGAGTTACTGAAATGTTGGTGCAGGGAAGCGGCCTGAGCTGAAGTGCACTTGGGAAAAACCTTAATTAGGCAGTGGTTGTAGGATGGATTGGAGCGTAAGGAGCCTTGTTAAGAAGTTATTGCAATAGTGCTGGAGGATGGGAACTGGGATCTCTGAAGTGAGGATGTCGGAGCTGGTGGAAGAAAGGGGCACATGTGATGTATGATAGAAGAAGACTGTGAAGCAGTTGATTTTTATGTAACGGCATAATTTTAAAATAATTGCAGGCACAGAAAAAAAATTGGGAGGCCATTACAAAGAATGATGAACAATGGTAGTCTCTCACATAAGCATGAAACAGCCATTGAAAGCCAGAAAGTAACATTAAGTTACTGATATGTGGGGGACTTCCCTGGTGGTCAGTGACTGAGATTCCAAGCTTCCAGTGCAGAGGACCCAGGTTCGAGCCCATGCAGCCAGATAAATGTACTTTAAAAATGAAGAAGTTACTGACATCTTGATTTTGGGTTTTGCTGATTGTCCCAATAATATCTTTCGCAGTGAAAGGACCCTGGTGCAGAATTGTGTTTTGTGCTTTCAGCTATCAGGACTCTAGTCTCTCTCAGTCTAGAACCGTTGCCCATCTTTTCTAGATCTCGTGATGTTACAGTGCTTTAGGGGATGACAGGCCAGCCCTTTAGTAGAAAGTCCCTCGATGTGGGTTTGTCCTTCATTTCTTCAGCTTTCCGTTCTGGTGCTGCCCCCTAGGCAGGAGTACCACACACAGCCGGCTGCATTCTCCTCCTGGTTCCTGCCCTGTGCCAAGCCATTTCCCTTGGTGCCTTTATTGTCCATCTGCAGCGCTCCATCCAGGTGTGGTCAGACAGGCTTCCCTGCAGTCAAGTTACTGTTTGCCCTTTGCAATTAGGAGCTATTTGGTACTTTGAAGTTGTATACACATCCCAATCTTCTTTGCATTTTTGTATTCATTAGTTAGTTCAGCTGCTCAGTCGTGTCTGACTCTTTGCGACCCCATGAACTGCAGCATGCCAGGCCTCCCTGTCCATCACCAACTCCCAGAGTCCACCCAAACCCATGGCCATCAAGTTGGTGATACTATCCAACCATCCCATCCTCTGTCTTCCCCTTCTCCTCCTGCCCCCAATCCTTCCCAGCATCAGGGTCTTTTCCATTGAGTCAACTCTTCGCATCAGGTGGCCAAAGGATTGCAGTTTTAGCTTCAACGTCAGTCCTTCCAGTGACACTCAGGACTGATCTCCTTTAGGATGAACTGGTTGGATCTCCTTGCAGTCCAAGGGACTCTCAAGAGTCTTCTCCAACACCACAGTTCAAAAAAAGGCATCAATTCTTCAGCGCTCAGCTTTCTTTATAGTCCAACTCTCACATCCATACATGACCACTGGAAAAACCATAGCCTTGACTAGATGGATCTTTGTTGGCAAAGTAATGTCTCTGCTTTTCAATATGCTATCTAGGTTGGTCATGACTTTTCTTCCAAAGAGTAAGCGTCTTTTAATTTCATGGCTGCAGTCACCATCTGCAGTGATTTTGGAGCCCCCCCAAAATAAAGTCAGCCACTGTTTCCACTGTTTCTCCATCTATTTCCTATGAAGTGATGGGACCAGATGCCATGATCTTAGGTTTCTGAATGTTAAGCTTTTAGCAAACTTTTTCTCTCTCCTCTTTCACTTTCATCAAGAGGCTTTTTAGTTCCTTTTCACTTTCTGCCATAAGGATGGTGTTATCTGCATATCTGAGGTTATTGATATTTCTCCTGGCAGTCTTGATTCCAGCTTGTGCTTCTTCCAAGCCAGCATTTCTCATGATGTACTCTGCATTTAAGTTAAATAAGCTAGGTGACAATATACAGCCTTGACGTACTCCTTTTCCTATTTGAAACCAGTCTGTTGTTCCATGTCCAGTTCTAACTGTTGCTTCCTGACCTTAATTAGCCATATCTTTGTTGCTTACTTGTTGGCTCAGCTGGTAAAGAATCTGCCTGCAATGCGGGAGATTGCAGTGGGTTCAATCCCTGGGTTGGGAAGATTCCCTGGAGAAGGGAATGGCTACCCACTCCAGTATTCTGGCCTGGAGAATTCCATGGACTGTATTGTTCATGGGGTTACAAAGAGTCAGATACGACTGAGTGGCTTTCACTTTGGGGCATCACTGTTTCTTCTTTTATGCAGTGAATTATAACCTCTTACTGCCCTTATTTTTGATATTCAATTTGTTTCTAATTTCACCATTAGGAACTCATTCATGCTACTTTCTGTGACCATTTTGCCATGTTCCCATCACTTCTCTGAGGGCTACCTTGCTTTAGGCCCACGTTGTCCTTTTATTTCCCAAGGCCTGGAGTCACCCCTTTCCTCAGGGAACACCCCCATGCCCACAGACACCTTCCTCTCTGTGATTAGAGTCTAACTCCACATTCAGGGTCACAGGGCCACCCCCACCCCCCCCCACCCTGGATGCCCTTCTTCTAAACTCAGGCCTTGACTCCCCCTACTGGGATGTCCTCACACTCCTTGAGTTCTGAGACCCTCAACTGGACCAGGGAACACATGATTCCTCCTCCCTTCTGGGACTCTGACTCTCTGCATGGGGTTGCTGCCCCACCATGGGCCCCTGCCCCCACACTGTGTGTGGCCTAATGACATTAGAATTAAATCATTAAGGATGGATAGTAGAGGAGTTGAGACTTCCCTGGTGGCTCAGACATTAGAGAATCTGCCTGTAGTGTGGGATACCAGATTAGATTCTTGGGTCGGGAAGATTCCTTGAAGGAGGGCATGGCAACCCATTTCAAGAGAATTCCATGGACAGAGGATCCTGGAGGGCTACAGTCCATGGGGTCCCAAAGAGTCAGACATGACTGAGCGACTAACACACACTTTGAGTAAAGGAGTTGAGATTTGAGTATAAGGGGAAGGAAAGATATGTGGAAAAATCTGTGAAAAGTTGCAGGTTATGAGCTTGACCATCATGGAGGATGGTGAGCAGTTAAAGAGAAATGGAGAGGTGAGAGGTCGAGAAGAAGTGATGATTTATCTTGGTTACCTGAGTTTTATGTTCCAGACTACCTCTAACTGGAGGAGTTCTCTGTAGAGGTAGAAATGCTGATATAGGGGTGTGCAAGACCTGTTCATAGACATGGCCATCGAGGGGCAGCATTGGGGTGATCCAAGGAGCAAAGGTGTACATGACTCAGCATAGTGTAAGGTGCCTTTGCAGGAACAGAACGCCATGTAGGAGATGAGCAACAGATGTTAATAAAGGACACGGGTGTGGTTTTGACAGTCGGATGCTGCATCATGGATACCAAAGGGAGGAATCATGGCAGCCTAGAATTTCCAAATTATGAGGGCCCCAGGCTGTCTCTAAATCCAACCCTCTACCAGCATGAATAATGAAACTAAGGCCCAGAGAGGTTGTATGCCTCTTGCAGTCTTACTCAAAGCAGTTAGTAACAGGGCTTTCTTCCAGTGGGAGATGGTGTTTCAAAACCCAGTGAGAGAGTGGAGAAGACCAGGAGTTAGGCTGAATAGTTGGGGCTGGTGGTTTTCCAGGAAGGAACTCTGTAGAAAGGTGGGAGTGGGACTCAGACTGATGGGCCGAGGAGTCAGTTAGGGATGAAGAGGAGAAACCTGGAGGCGAGGGGGTAGCGCTCCCCCTTGGGAGGCGTCTGTCCAGTGGTGGAGGCAGAGGGGTCGCGGGGAGAGTTGGTGGCACAAAGAAACAGAAGGATCAGAGTAAGGATTTGCTGGACAGGTAAGGTCTCAAGTGGGCAGTGGACCTGTGCTGAGATTGAGGTTGAAAACATCGGAGGGAGGGAAGATGCTTGATGGGGACCATGTCCTGGAGAGAAGGTGAGGGTAGAAATGAGACTGCAGTTAGCCATGGAGTCAGATTTTAACAGCCAGCTTGAACCCACAGGTGGAGGCTGTTGAAGGTATCTGGTGTCACCATTTTACAGACCTGGAAACTGAGACTCCGCCTGTAAACATGATCTGCCACAGAGCTAAGGAGAACGAAGAAACAAACCCTTGAGCTAGAGAGGATGAAAACTGAGTGTCCTGGAGTAATAGGCAAATGGGTCCTTTACAAACGTAAATCAGATTGGGTGGCAGATGTATAGCCCTCCGGCCCCATCGCATTAGAAGCAACCTGAAGTAGCATAACTCAGGGTCTGTAAAGCACTGAGGTCCCAGGCCCCTGACAACCTGATTTAAGATGCTTCCTCCTTACTCATTTCCCACGCTGACCTTTCTGGGGCTCAGTCAGCCAAGCCCCTTTCTTCCCAGGACCCTCTGCTTACTGGTCCCTCTGGCAAGAAGGCTCTGCCTTCAGATGTGGGTTTGCTGCCCTCTCTTGTCACTGAGGGGCTTCTCTGGTGGCTTAGACGGTAAGGGATCTGCCAGCAATGCAGAAGACCCGGTTTTGGTCCCTGGGTTGGAAACATTCCCTGGAGAAGGTGATAGCTCAAATGTCACCCTCTCAAAGAGGCCCTCCCTGTCCATTCTGTTTAAAGTGGTGACCCCCACTTCATTATTCTTATTGTCTTCAGAACACACATCTTTAAGATATTATCTGTGTTTATTTCACTTCTCTAAGTAGAATGGCAGCTTCCGGCAAGCAGGGACCTTCCTTAGCTGCCCTGTTTTACGAGTACCTTTGCCATATTTGGGATTCCCTGATAGCTCAGTTGGTAGTGAATTGCCTGCACTGCAGGAGACCCTGATTTGATTCCTGGATTAGGAAGATCCACTGGAGAAGGGATAGGCTACCCACTCCAATATTCTTGGGCTCCCCGTGTGGTTCAGCTGGTAAAGAATCCGCCTGCAATGCAGGAGACCTGAGTTTGATCCCTGGTTTGGGAAGATCCCCCGGAGAAGGGAACAGCTACCCTCTCCAGTATCCTGGCTTGGAGAATTCCATGAACTATATAGTCCATGGGATCTCAAAAAGTCGGACACGACTGAGCAACTTTCACTTTTGCCATATCTGAACCAGGGCCAGATGTGCTGTGGATGCTCAGTAAACCTGATGGACTGGACTGAATGCCTTGATTAGCAGAGGGACGTGGGGTGACAAGAGGAGTGTGGGTGATTGGATAAGATTATTGTTACATAACACTGAGTTCTACTGGGTTTAGCAAAAATTCTTGTGACCTCTCTCAGCATATTTTTAAGGACTTTCACAAAATAATCAACAGATGCTGTTCTTATTTTTTCTAATCTCGGCATCATAGAGGAGTTGGTAAGGATGTATTCCAGGCTCTCTGGTGACATTCTTAGTCTTCTTTATGAGGTCATTTATTTAACTTTAATTTATGAACAGTAAAATTGTCTCTTTTTGGTGTACAGTTCTTTGAGTTATGCCAAATGCAGAATCATGTAACCACCGCCCACTCAAGATACAAAATAGTTCTATCACCCTCCGAAATTCCCTTGTGTTGCCCCCTCAGAGCCTAACCCCTCTCCTTACTGTCAGACCCTAGTGACCGTTTTTATATGTTGCCCCTCTCTATAGTTTATTTTTTCTAGATTATCGTATAAATGGGGTCATACTTTATACAGCATTTTAATTGGTTCTTTCTTTTTTTTTGTACAATTAAAAAATATTTAAGTGTAGTTGATTTACAGTGTTACATCATTTTCAGGTGCACAACATAAGTGACTCAGTCTTGTTATAGATAATACTCTGATTAAAGCTATTACTAACTAATGGTTCTATTCCTCTGTGCTGTACAGTTTATCCTGTTGCTTACTTATTTTTTCAACAAATATTTTAACATGTGTATATGTATTTATTTTGTAGTAAGTCTTGTTGGAAAAAAAGAAATAACTTGGTCCTTTCAGTTAGCATAGGGCATTTAAAGGTTGTCGGTGGAGTTGCAGACACCAAAAGCTGGTTTCTGTTCAGTGCTGAGTGATATTCCATCTATGGCCATATGACTGTTTGCTCCTCCATTCACCTGTTGATAGATATTTAGGTTGATTTTAGTTTGGACTGTTAAAAATAAAGCTACTATACAGAGTCACATACAGATCTCTGAAGGGATGTTTGCTGCATTTTTTTCTTCAGTACATACCTACAAGTGAAAATACCTAGGTCATGTAGTACATGGAGTTTTAATTTTTAAGAATGTATTGAACTGTTTCTCAACAAAATGGTGCTCCATTTTACATTCCCACCAGCTACAGGTGAGTTCTGGTTTCATTACATCCTTGCCAACACTTGGGAGAGTCAGTCTTTTTCATTTTAGACATTATTACAGTACCCGTAACTCACTGTGGTTTGAATTGGCCTTTCTCTAATGTCTACATGGCTCTGAACATCTTTTCATGTGCTTACTTGCCATTCATTTACCTTATTTCCAGGCCTGTTAACTCTTGTGCCCATTTTTACTGGGTGGTTTTCTTCTTTTTGAATTCTGTTGTCAGTATCTTTTTAAGATAAGCTTTTCCATAGAAGACCTAAAACTAAGAGAAAAGTAGCTTTTAAAAATTTCTGTGTTGGCAGTGGGAAAAAGTAGTAGGCGACGCTCAAATTATTTAGTATGTGCTGTGTTCTTAACATGGGTGAGCAAATCAACAGAATATGAAGCAAACCGTATATCTCCCCTGTATTCCCATCTCATTGGGGGAGAGGACTCATGTGAGTTTATGCGACTCTTCTTCTGATTGTTCCCTAATTATATGTTTGGTTATGTGATAATACTTCCTATGCAGATAAGAAGTATTATCGATCCCAAACTCCCAATTGACATATATACACAACTATATTTAAAATAACCAACAAGAACTTACTATATAACACAGAGAACTCTACTCAATACTCTGTAATAACATAATTGGGAACATAATTTGAAAAATAGTAGATACATGTATATGGATAACTGAATCTTGTTGCTGTAGACCTGAAACTAACAAACATGGTTAATCAGCTATACCCCAATGCAAAATAAAAATTTTAAAAAAGAAATGTTCCCCAAAATTAGAAAAGGAAGTGTCTTATGTGGGCTATAATTGTTAAGGAGAGCCTCCTATAGGAGGTGAGAGTTCAGTTGAAGTTCAGTGATTGGTGGTCTTTGGTTAGCAATAGAGAGGTGGCATGGGCTTCCCTGGTGGCTCAGACGTTAAAGAATCCACCCGCAATGCAGGATACCTGAGTTTGATCCCTGGATTGGGAAGATCCCCTGCAGGAGGGAATGGCAACCCAATCTAGTATTCTTGCCTGGAGAATCCCTGTGGACAGAGGAGCCTAGCGGGCTGTAGTCCATGGGACGCAGAATCAGACATGACTAAGTGACTTAAGCACAGCACAGAGAGATGCCATAGGAAGAAGTAAAAGCACAGGTCACATATATGGGCACAGAGCAAACGAAGCCTGCTTGGAGGGGGTTATTGGTAGCTGGGGGAAACTGACTATAGAAATCGGTGAGGGTGAAAAAGAAGTGCTCACTAGTTTTAATACAGTACTAGTAAACATTTTATTTTTAAACCTAGAAATGACATAAAAGGGTAGAAAGGTCCATCTAGAAAGGGGGATAGAAAATAGTAACAGCAACAAATTCTAAAAAGCAATGGAGGGACTTCCCTGGTGGTCTAGTGGTTAAGATTTCACCTTCCAAAGCAGGGAATGCAAGTTCAATCCCAGGTCAGGGAACTAAGGTCCTACAGCCCTTATGGTCAAAAAACCAAAAAAATGTAAAACAGAAGTAATATTATAACAAACTCAATAAAGACTTTAAAAATGGTCCACGTCAAACAGACAAGAAGAGCAATGAAGAGGCTGTCATATTGGTAATTTAGACTGCGCAATTGGAGTGGTGAATATGGGATAAATATTAGTCAGTTTATGTGAAGAAGTCATTGAAGATCAGATTATCTGACCCAAAACCTATATCTTCCACCCACTCCTCTCAAGCCATGTGTGTTAACAGCCTGACAAAAAGTGGATTGCCAAAGATCATAGGGAAAAAAGAAGCAGCGTTTATAGTAACAAGGAGAAAATTTCTGCATGATCGTAACTGTTAAGAGCAAAGGAGCACAAGACAGTTTGATTACTGTGCTTTCTTGGTGCTCAGTCACTCAGTCGTGTCCGACTCTTTGCAACCCATGGACTGTAGCCCACCAGGCTCCTCTGTCCATGGGGATTCTCCAGGCAAGAATACTGGAGTGGTTTGCCATGCCCTTGCTTACTTGGATGAAGGTAAAACCGATAATTTCCATACCAAAATAGAATACCTTTTTATTAGACTATGGAAAAATACCCCCAGAGAATGGAAACAGAAAGAGCCAGCTCCTGGCTTGACAAAGCTGGAAAGCATACTGGTGACAGATTATGTAAATGAATTAGAAATAGTGACATATGGAATTCTGATATGCGTACAAGAATATGAAGGAACCAGAAGAATCTCAGCTTGTTGGGAAGTCCATTTATTTTGTCCTCAAGTAACTGGCGTTTGAATTCACAGGGCTCTTTCCAAAAGTGGAAATGTGCAGATTTTCCTCAATCACATGGTACAGTTTGTATTTACTTAAAAAATACTTTTCTGATAAGTTTGAGATGAGATCCCAAGTGCAAAGTTTGGGAGTGTAGGGATGTGATGGGAGCAGATATTCTTTTATTTACTCTGGTTTGTATTCTCACTGTATTTTTTGAAATGGAAATTGTGTTCAGTGAGCCTTTTGTCCTTGGAAACTTTAAGGTAGACTGAAGAATTTGTGGTTGTACAATACAAAGTGTTTTTTGCTCCATCTCTCTGTCATTTTCATACTCAGGCAAGGTAAAAGTGTTCATCTGAAGTATTCCTCTGAGACCTCTGGAAACATTTGAGTTTCTGTATGTGGCAGAAATATGATAATTTTGTTGACATATACCCTGTATTTTGGACTTGGTTGCTATGATTCAGGTGAAAACAGCACTTTTTTCCTCTTCTAAGTACTGTTTTTTAAGGAACTGAAGAAATTGACAGAGGCCCGAAGTGGGGGAAAGAGGAGTTACAAACACAGCAACCTTTTCATGGTGAAAATCTGAGGCTGATAGCTCTTGCATTTACATGACTTCTGAAACATTTAGCTCCATGGGTGGTTCTTGAAAGTTCATCGGCGGGGATCCCAAACTTTAGAGCTAATGTTCATTTAAAAGCCAAAGATTTTTATAAGAGGGTATAATTGCCTGAACTGTGCATTTATTTTTTGAAAGATGAATTTGTCACCAGTACCCGAGGATGGAAGAAGTAAAGAATAGAAATCTAAGTGTCGAATGCGATCTAGCCTCTAAAATTTCATAACACTGATGAAATATGCTGTTTTAAGAAATTTGATTCTTGCCAATTCTACTCTAGCAAAAATAATCAAATTTAGTATCATGAGGGTTTTAAGGAAAGTAGACATAAAACAAATGTTAGGAAATCAATGTTTTATTTAATGGGGAAAATGACTACATTTCCAAGACAGTGTCAGAGTCCCTACATAATAGGTCTCCTCCAGACATGGAACTGAAGCAGAGCATGCTAACCCTGAGTTATTTAAGGTTCTTAATCAATGAAGAATGACTAAAGTGTCCTTGTCATACTATTCTTAGACAGTGTTGATATTTCAGCTGCTTGGCATTAAAAGGGGGTGCCCTTCCCTGGTCCTTTGCCCAAGAGAGACTGTGCAAGTCAAAAACCATGGAGACTTTAAAAAAAAAAATGGAGACTCTTTAAAGAGGCGTGCACTACTACCATAAGTGACTAAATGAAATACCGGTTCTGTTTACTGAACACCAAGGAGTCTATAACAGTAATGCACATTAAAAGCACGCACTTGGAAGTCTATAAATAATAAAGCCTGGAGAGGTTACAGGGAAAGAGGAACCCTCCTCCACTGCTGGTGGGTATATAGGTTAGTGGTTAATGCAGCCACTATGGAGAACACTATGGAGTTTCCTTAAACTAAAAATAGAGCTACCATACAATCTAGCAATCCCACTCCTGAACATGTATACAAAGAAAACTCTAGTTGAAACAGGTACATGAACCTCAGTATTCATAACAGCATCATTTATAGTAGCCAACACACGGGCATATTTGCTAAGTGACTTCAGTCATGTCTGACTCACTGTGACCCTATAGACTGTAGCCAACCAGGCTCCTCTGTCCATGAGATTTTCCAGGTAAGAATGATGGAGTGGGTTGTCATGCCCTCCCCCAGGGCATCTTCCCCACCCAGACATCAAGCCAGCATCTCTTACATCTCCTGTATTGGCAGGCAGGTTCTTTACCATTAGTACCACCAGGGAAGCCCCAGACAAGACATGGCAAAAGCTAAATATCCATTGACAGATGAATGGATAAAGAAGATGTGGTATGTATATGCAATGGAATATTACTCAGCCATAAAAAATGAAATAATGCCATTTGGAGCAACATGGATGGACCTAGAGATTATCATCCTAAGTGAAATAAGTCAGAGAAAGATAAATATCATATATCACTTATATATGGAATCTAAACAAAGATACAAATGAACATATTTACAAAACACAAATAGACTCAGACACAGAAAACAAACTTACAGTTACTGAAGGGAAAAGCAGGGGGCAGAGAGGGCTCAATTAGGAGTTTGGGATTAACATGCATTTATTCACATGCATGCATGGTGTGCAAAGTC
Source organism: Antilocapra americana (assembly GCA_007570785.1). Taxonomy (NCBI): domain Eukaryota; kingdom Metazoa; phylum Chordata; class Mammalia; order Artiodactyla; family Antilocapridae; genus Antilocapra; species Antilocapra americana. The sequence goes on along the minus strand of ML663008.1, from coordinate 23,248,398 downwards.
GCTTTGATCATGTCAGACTCTGCAACCCTGTGGACTGTAGCTCACCAGACTCCTCTGTCCATGGGATTCTCCAAACAGGAATACTGGAGTGGATTGCCATGCCCATCTCCAGAGGATCTTCCTGACCCAGGGATCGAATCTGGGTCTCCTGCACTGCAGGTAGATTCTTTACTGCTTAGCCACCAGAGAAGCCCCAACAGATACACACTACTATATATAAAATAGATAAATAACAACTGCTATATAGAGGAACCTACTATATAGTCAGGATCTTGTAGTAACCTGCAAGGGAAAGAATCTGAAAGTATAGTTTTGTTGTTTCTTTTTTTAAGTACATACTTGGCAAAAGTGCTGGTGATGGATGGTGGTAATGATTGTTACGTGAATGTACTTAATATACTTAAAAATGACCAGAATACTAAATGTATGTATTTTATCACAGCAAAAATAGCACATAGTCCTAACAGAATTGGGGGCACCTCACTTTGATGAAATTTAGCACACAGTGAAAGAATTGAGGGTGCCCTGAAGGTCTGGTGTGGGAGCTCCTTCAGGCGAGGAGGCAGGGACCCTGTGGCACAGAGCTCCGACTTTCCTGCACTTCTGTGTGCGGTCTGGTACGTGTGCTGTGTTCAGGGCAGATTTCCACTCAACAAGCCTTTGTTAAGCACGTGATTCTGTGCGGGCAGAGTGCTGGATGTATGTATGGTCAGAGCAAGAATGGGAACTTCCTCAGCCTTTGGAACATCCCATCTGGACCCAGCCAAGATCCCATCGCTGAGTAGATTGTGGTGAGTCCTTTTCAGGACGTACCAAGTCATGTTTTGAGAACATGGGGAAGGAACACTTTGAAAATATTCATTTCATTAATAAAATTCCATGATGGCCACAAGTGGATTGAATGTGATTAGTCAGAACTCTTGGTTTGTAAACAGCACAGGAAACCATCTCATACTAATTTAAACAAAACGAAATCTCCTGGCTCACAAAACAGGAGAAGTTCAAGGGTGAACCTCAGGCTTGGCTGGACCCCAGGTTTCAAATGGTGATGTCATGAAAATTCCTCTGTTTCTGCATCTATTGGAGTTTTTCTCTTTTCATTCAACTTTCTTCTGGGGAGCTGTTGCATTTTCATTAGTTACTGATTGTGGGGAAAGGAACAGCCTCTTTCTCGATAGATTCTCATTGGCCTGGCTGGGGTTTCCAGCCCATCCTTGAGTAGAGGAGGCGCGTGTGCACACAGATGCGGGCAGGGGAGTGAAATGCCCTGCCTCATGCAGCAGTGTGGTCTGAGAACACAGTGGGATGGGTCTCCAGAGTGTTCTGGGCTAACAGAGATTGTGCTCTGTATCAGTCCTTTCAGAAACTTATGGTGTACTCATTTATTCATGGTCTCTTATTGAAGCGGAAATGCTAAGCACAGTGCTTGATTCTTTAAGCTTTATCGTTAATGAAGCTTTACTAGTATTGAAGTAAACTATTAAGTAATGTTGAGAACTTGTGAATGATAGAAAAATAATGATTGGAAAGGGCCCATGCAATATTTTTTAGAGGGAGAGAAGATCTGATGGTCTTTTTTCATGGAATACATTTACTTATACTTTGATAATGAGAAAATTTAGCAGTAACAAGAATGTGTTCCCCAAACAGTATACTGCAGATTCAATCCTACCCTCTGATACAGAGGGGAAATTGGCAGTAATATAACTCCAATAAATTTATTAAGTTGACCCCATTAATAAATATGGTCCTAGACCATTCAGATCTAATTATCATCACCCACCCAGGTGCACCTCAGAAATGCCTTATATTGTGTTTTCTTTGGCTTGTTCGTTGAGAGCCTCTTCCATTCTTGGTATAAATGATATATATATTTTAGTGTGGGAGGATTACTAATAAAATGGATTTACACCTGTTCACCAGTACAGTATATTTGTGTACTTATACATGTAATTTTGCTTATGGCTTCAGAAGATTGATGGATCATCTCATGAACCTATGGACTGCAGGTTAAGACCCACTCCTCTTGGTCATTGTTAAAATATAATTACGTAACTACAGAATGAGGACTGTAGTAATCAACTACCAATCGGACATGTACAGTTGAAAATGCAGCTGGAATTGTGTGTTCAACATTAGTGCCAGGTTGTAATTTATGCACCAAATATTTATGCAAGATGGCTATCTGGGCCAAAGAATCCCATGAAATAGGGAATCCTAAGTGTCTGGTATAAACAGGCCAGAGGTATCAGTTGACCTGATTAGTTGACATCTGACCAGTTGAAGAAAATTAAGATCAATAAGTTTGCAGATACTGACAGGTAGAGATAGCATCATTTAGGAAGAATGATCAGAAGCCAGAGTAATCTTAGTAAGTGGGAGGAAATGTAGGAAGTGAATATATAGGAGAATGGTGGTGGATAGAAAGACCAGCTTTGAGGTCACACTTCTACTTGGTTGGTGTGTGACCGTGGGTAACATACCTACCATCTCTAACAGTGAGTTTCTACATCTTAAAAGGATGACAATAATAGTCCTTATTATTAGGGACTGTGGCTCTGGGGAGTATATCTGAACGAGTCCATGTAAAGTGCTGGCATACAGCAAGTGCTCAATGGAAATCCTAGTTCTTACCATTATTGTTGATTATTATTAATAGTTTCAATTATAATGGAAGTTGAGGAACAAGAACAAATAGGAACCCCATGTGTAAACAATTGCTCATGTGAAAGTGTGACCTAAAAGATTCCATCATGAAAAAAATTAGCAATGTAGACTTAATAAATTCAACCACAAAACATTATTTTAGAGTGAGGAAATTCTTCCATTTCTTTGTGCCCTCATGAGATCCTTAATTGAGAACTCTATTCTTCTCTGAATTCCAAAAATAGAGATTATTATGAAGAGAGTTTAGACTAATGATTCTCAATGCTTTTTTAGAGCAATACAAATCAAGATTAATATTCACACATATCACATACTCCATGGCAGATTTGATTTAAAAGCATTGTGTGGGTATGTGTGTGTGGGCAGCAAAGCAAATAGCACCATGAGCTTTTTGTTTTGTGGTATTCATAAAAATCAATACTCGGCATAAAAATATTATTCATGAAGAGTTGCTTACTGTGGGCTGTAGCATAGATCAGACAGGCTGCGTTGTGATATACTGGGATGGTTTTAACTTCCATCTCTTCCCACCTGTGAAAGCATTAGGATGCAAATGAGTACATAGCTTTATTGTAAGAAGAATTGTGGACTTGTTATGTGTTTCTATTTTAAAAGTAAATAATTCATAAACATCAGTTTCACTATTATTAACAAATTACTTGGCACACTGCTCACAGCTGATCATGCCCTATTGTATGGTACTCTGTCTGGTATAAAGGAGGGTCTGAGACACCAGTAAAACTGCCGCCACACACACACAGTTAAAATCACTCACTAGAATAATGCTATTCAAATCAGAGAACCATTACATCGATGATAGATATATAGTTGCTGTCTTTTTGGACAACGGAATAAAACAAGAAGAAATCCCGTTAGGGATTGAGATCAACTGTGAAAACCTGCTGACTTTATGTTACTGTTAAACATTGGGCTAGAATTACTGTTAGGAGAAGATCCATGACAGCTTTTACTCTGCAAGTATTTAAAGGTAAGGATCATTTTCATGTTTGAGATGATTTTGATGTGGCTGTAACCAGAATAGAAGTGTCTTAGATGATAAGTTTTCCTCAGATTGAATAATTCTGCTGTAATAAGTCAGCATATGTTGCTGTCTAGTCCAAAAACTACATGAGGATAAAAACATATTATGTAAAACCATCCATAGTATCAAGTCTCTCTCAATTCCACTCTGTTGAAGATTTAATGCCAGCACCACACACTAGATAATTTCCAGGTTCTCTGAAAGAGAGCCTCAATCGAGAAAAAATATTTGAACATTTATCTGAATCCTGGAGGGAGAAGTTGTTTGTAAAACTAGAGCAGTGTATTTAGTTTGATTTTAGGGTCTCAAAAAGATAAGACTATAATATATGAATCATTTCTTATATTGAAAAATGCAATAATGTTGGTGCCGTAATCTCTGTTAATCTAGTAGATTACTATTTCTAAGGCGGGGGTATGGTTTTATTAACATGTGCTTTGGTTTTCGCTTTTTGTATGCAGGTCCTGCTTATTGACTGAGACTATATTTCACAAAACATTGAACAAATAATGTTTTTATACATATTTTTATTGAGGTCTAATTCGCATAGCATTATAAGTTTCAGATGTGTAAGTATGTTTCTATATGTATCATAACTTTTGTAATTGAAAATACATAACTTTGGCCCCCTTTACCCATTTCAACCCCCACCACCCACCAAAAATTGGTATTTTTTGCTTTAACAGTTCCTTATAATTGTCATCTAATATAAATGCAAATTTAGACAAGCCAGTCTATATACCTATGTAGCCTTAATTATTGTTATTCTAAGCAGATCTCAGTTGTGGACTTAAAGGAATTTCCAAGGTTAACGTGTTGATAATAAATGTAATTTTTTAAAAAAAGACTAGAGGAATAGAAGAAAGCATACACACACAAACTGAGCATTTTGATTATATAAAAATTCAAATTGCCTACATGCCAAATAAAATTAAGATAAAAATGAGAAATGGTGACTAGGTTAATTATATTAGGAGCTAATACAGGGACTTCTCTGGTGATCCAGTGATTAAGACCCTCCAGTGCAGAGGGTGGGATTTGACCCTCCTTGGGGACCTCAGATCCCAAATGCCTTGTGGCCAAAAAAACAACAACAAAAAAATGAAAACAATATTTTAAACAATTCAATAAAGACTTACAAAATGATCCACATAAAAAAAGGATCTTAAAAGGAACTAATACAAGCCAATAAAAAGACCATGGATATGTCCAGTGGGGATTAACAGACAAAGAACATGAACAGACAGCTCATAGAAATGCAAATACAGAAGGAGTGTGTTAACTTCTAAACTGTCTAGTCATGCTAGTAAGTAGAGAGATGCAAAGAAAGGAACAGTTATTTTTCACCTGTCAGATTTTCAGAGAGGAGAACAAATGATGGTAGGATAAATTGATACCTCTGTGAAGGATGTCAACAGGGAGTTAGTATAAAGAGACAAGTAATTTAGCACCTGGTGGGCTACAGTCCATAGCGTTGCAAAGAGTCAGACACAACTGAAGCGATTTGGCACACACACAGTCGTGCATGCACCATCGGAAGCAGTTTGATACAATTCCACAGCATTAACTCTTCAGCCAGAAGGCCTTGTATGAATCTTAGCTTTACCACTTACTAGCTCTGTGGTCTTGGTTACTTAGTCTCCATCAAGTTACATAAACTTGATTTTCTCACCTGTAAAATGGAGGTAATTATAGAACTTATTAAATGGAATTGTTATAAGGGATCATTGAGTTTGTATATGTAAAGGGCTTAGAAAAGTACTTGGCCTATGCTGCTGCTGCTGCTGCTAAGTCTCTTCAGTCGTGTCCGACTCTGTGTGACCCCATAGATGGCAGCCCACCAGGCTCCCCTGTCCCTGGGATTCTCCAACCAAGAACTCTGGAGTGGGTCGCCATTTCCTTCTCCAGTGCATGAAAGTGAAAAGTGAAAGGGAAGTCGCTCAGTCATGTGTGACTCTTCACAACCCCATGGACTGCAGCCTACCAGGCCCCTCCGTCCATGGGATTTTCCAGGCAAGAGTACTGGAGTGGGGTGCCATTGCCTTCTCTGATTTGGACTATAGTAAGCCCTATTTTTATGCTTTTGAACTGCGGTGCTAGAAAAGACTCTTGAGGGTCCCTTGGACTGCAAGAAGATCAAACCAGTCAATCCTAAAGGAAATCAGCCCCAAATATTCATTGGAAGGACTGATGCTGAAGCTCCAATACTTTGGCCACTTGATGCGAAGAGCCGACTCTTTGGAAAAAACCCTGAGGCTGGGAAAGATCAAAGACCAAAGGAGACGGGAATGGCTGAGGATGGTTATATAGGATCACTGACTCAGTGGACATGAATTGGGAGATGGTGGAGGTTAGAGAAGCCTGGCATGCTGGATGGGGTCACAAAGAGTCAGACATGACTCAGCAACTGAACAAGCCCTATATAAGTATGTTTGCTTTAGTGTTGTTATCATCATTGCTTTTATATACCTAAGAAAGTCCAGTTTCTAGGACTGTATCATCAGAAAATTATACAATTGGACAAAGATTAGTGTATAATGGTGCTCATTCTAGCGTAATTTGTATAAGTTTTATAAGTTCATATCAGTTAATTAGGGATTAACAGAATCATGGTAAATTTATTTTTATTATTATCATGTATATACAGTCATTTCTATGGAGCAGATTTAATAACTTAGAAAATCATTAACATGTAATGTTTTTCATTTAATATATATGTAACTGTACGGAATTTGCACATTTATGTACATGCACATTTTCATTCACAGTGGACGTAAATGTGTATATTTCATCCTCAATGGAAAGAAAAGTCTCAAAATCAGAAGTGTTTATCACTGAATAATAGAATTTCTGTTTCACTAATTGTTATTTACCCAATTTTCTGCGATAAGAATGTACCATTTCCACAGCAAAAATTTACTAAGAGAGCACCAGGAATGATCTTGAGAGTATAATAAATCTCTCACATGTAAGAACAAGATCACCTCTGCCTCCAGATGGCACTACCATTTTCACAGAGAAGTAAACAGTTACGACTGATGGGCATTTTGTTTTTTCATGCTCCATGCTCGATGGCTATGTTTGCCTTGCTCTCCAGACCAGCCTTAGAAGACCCAGTGGGTGTGGGAGGAAGATTAGAGGGAGAGAGGTGGGCAGGCCCTGCACACACCCATCAGCATGTCGCTCTGTTTCTTACAGGTTTTACCTGCTTCCAGATTCTCTAAGGTTGTAGGACCATTTGTTGTAACATCCATTAAAACTACTTGATAGTAAATGACATTGTTACATTCATAATTACCTAAATAAGCAAGCATGATGAATAAAGTAAGTTTTCCATAACATAGTTTATTTCCTAAGCTAATAATGGAACTTAGGAGCTATTAGGGCACAATAAAAATGTTGCATAAAAAAATCCATTATCCTCACATTTATTTCTCCTCTACCTTAATGATCTTCCCTCTTATTCCACCATAGGGTCCCAGTTTTATCACGCCTGAAAGGCAACCCCCTTCATTTCCTTTGACTCTGTAAGAATGGTTCTTTCAGGAACTTAGATAAACTGGATAGTCTTCTGATTTTCCTTGTCTTTCCGTTTTTGTAAAGTTGTGTTATTCTCACATAATGATCATTTAGCTTAATGATATGAAGAAAAGTTAAATGTGAATGAACAGGAAAAGTTATATTTATTAATTGGAATTAGATGATCTAGGGAACTTTGTAAGTCTCATAGATTTGGGAGGGGTAGGCTAAGCATTTTAAAGATTGACTTTTATGTATAAGTATGAAGTTCGTATTGTTTTAAAAACCCCAGATATTAATAATGTCATGGTTTGGAATTGTTCTGCTGACTAGATGTTATATTCATGGAGGCTCTGATGACCATGGAAGTAGTGACTTGTCTAGATTTATATTTGTAGTTATTAAGCTGTTACTGTTAACTAGTGTTTCTTTGTAGTAAAAACTAATTTTTAGTGAGATAAATTAGGAAAAGTAATTTATACATAAATTTATTTTCAGAATCTTTCATGTTTAACATCAGTTTGTATGACAAATTATCTTCCAGAAGACCTTAATATATTTGTTTGACCAACTGGTAATTTTGGGGCATATTTTTCTGAAGTAGCATAAAGTTCAGAACCGATTTACTTCAGGTGGGCAATAGTCAAGGTAGATTACACTTACCTCCCAGGAAGCAAATTAGTTGAACCAAAAGCTAGATCATCTAGATTGGGATTAGGAATTTACTCTTGATGCCTTATTTGTCCCTTTCTTTATTTTAAAGATTAAATCACCAAGGACAATAATAATATCCATATTCTACCACTGAGTTAATACATGTTCATTTGTCATTGTTTCAGATCTGTCTTTAAATTATTAAGCGCAAAATGTCACAGTTGAAGTTCAAGTCCTATTTGAATCCCTCCCCCTCATCCTAGCTTTTGCAGAGACAGTTGAAGTCAAGAACGTCATATGTATTGTCTACCCATATTTTTATCCTCTACACATATACATATGCATACATTTAACAATTTTACAGAAATGGAATCTCGCCCTTGCACAATATCTCACAATTTGTGAATTCCATGTGTGATGATGTATTTGATTTAGTTCTTTCCACTTTCATTACTTTATGTGTTCTGTGGCTTATCTGCCTATTACTGGGCATTGAGGTTGTTTCTGCTGCAAAAACCAGTTTTGTAAATGTCTCCTTACAAAGACATGTCTCCTTATATGAGCAGAGATTTCTGTAGGATAGACTACTGGAAGTAGAATTTCTGGATAATGGAGAATGTGTGTATCTTGAATTTTGCAAGTCTTTCACGGTGTGGGGCAGTGTATTTATACTGACTTACATTGTCAACAGTGTGTGTAATGTCCTGATCTCCTCACTTCCTTGCTGACACTTTGTATTGTGAGTAGGAAATAGCGTCTGATTTGTAGTTTGTGAATCTCCCCATAACTAGCGAGGTTAGCATATTCTCCTAGGTATATCAGACTGAGCTTCCTCTTCTGTAAATTGCTATTTGTTTCCTGTTTACCCAGATTTCTTTTGGCTGGTCTTCTGTATTTTGATTATAAAAGTGATTCATCTGTACATTAACACCTTGGTTTTGTAAGTTGAAAATATGAGCTTGCAGTCGATGACCTATGCTTTAATCATGTTATGGCATTCTTTTTTCATGCAAATGCTTTATGTTTTGATGCAAAATTCCATTTTTTTCTCAAGATTTGTGCTTTATCTGCATTACCCAAGAAATCCTTTCCTAATTTACATTCATCAAGATATTTTCTAATATGCGCTTTCTGCAATATTTCTATTTTAAGTCTCAAAACTTTTCATGTAGTAGTAGGCAAAAGAATTAATTTTTCAGAAATGTGGTTACTCTAGGAAATACTCCACGGCGACCACCATTCTCTAAAATAATTTTCACAGCAAAAAGGATAATTTCCTACCATATTTAAGGAGCTTAGAACATAAAACACTTACTGACTTACCAAGAGCAACAGAAGCTATTTAGAAGGTTTTTCAGTAAACACAAGGTAAAACATAGAAGTCAGGACTGTGTTTATTTCTGATTTGGTTTGAAGGTTCACATATTTGTGAAAATAGTACACGGGTGTGGGAAGCTGAAATAGAGGAAACTTCTACTTTTGATGATCCCAGTTCAGTGTAGATTTAGATCATTATCTTAAATTACTTGGGAGATGCACATTAAGGCAGCACAAACTGGAAAAGCACAAATGATGTGAATATGGGCTCTCTTCTCTCAATATACTGTCACCTGATGGAGGGTAGAGGGGGCCAGGAGCTCTTTGGGCATGACCCCTAATTCAGGCAACTTACATTCACAGTGGGGTGGCCTGGGTCAGAGAGAGGAGCTCTGTCACAGAGTCAAATTTAAAAAAATTATTCATTTTTAGAAATCATAAGTAAAAGAATGTTCATGAGACTGAAAAGCACTGGCAATTGAGTTTTCAAGGCTACTCTTGGTGTTGCTGTCATAAGGCTCTCAGACGAACCTATTTTTCCTTCCTAAGAAAGGAAGGAACGTGTCTTTTTAAACCATCTTTCTCTACTTCTCTTGCTTCTGCTTCTCTCTTCAATTTAAATTACCAATAGACACTGCCTGCATTTTATCGTCGAAGGGCTAAATCTGAATCCCCAAACTGTGCCTCCTTAGCCAAGAAGCAAGTTAGAATTCCAGCTCGATCTTTTTTTTTTTTTTTTAATTTTGCTTATATATTCTAACACAAATGCAGCCTTCTGAAATTTCACTCAGTTGAACTACACTTTTAGGAAGAAGTCAGTCTCGAGAAATCAAATGGTTCACTGTGAGGGGTTCATTGCTTCCTTAGCAGTAAGAATGGCATCACTGCGCCCACCTGTCCACACAGCCTTCAGCCAGCCCTGCCTGCAGAGTTGCCTTTGGACCTGTCTCAGCTGCCCTGTGCATGAGTCTCTGTGGCGACACCTAGAGACAGGTGTGCTGCGTCGCTGTCGAGAGATGCTTTTACCAGGCTGCGTAGACTGTGAGGCTTGGACCACACAGTAAATGTGGAATTGGGCTGACTACATCACTCTGACAGACTCTAAAAAAACCCTTTCTTGTTTAATACTGTCTTCCTAATTCAAATGAACCGAGGTTTTAGAATTGTATGACTCTGTGCCTTGGCGTGAGTGGCTTTTCAAACTCCTGCTTGGAAAGCTGCGGAGTCAGCGAGCGAGAGCCTTGGCATTCTTGCTGTGTGCTTGCAGAGGAGGCAAGGTGAGGGAAAAGAGATTATGTATGCCTGCAGCACTGAAGACTAAGCTCTGCTTGTGTGATCGTTAATCTTAGAGCTTATTTTGGATCTGGATGCAGATGGTAACCTCCATAAGTGTCTCATGATGTGATGAAGACTAGGCTGTCCAAAAGGTTGGAGGATGGGCCTCAACCCATTGTGTCGGGTTTTTGTGTTTTTTTAAAGGAAAAAACAAAAGTAGGACGTAGAGCAGTACAGAAGATGCCATTTGTGCAAAAAGTTTAAAGCATATAGGATCTGCCACTTAGTATTCATATGTGTGTGTTTTATAGTGAAGTATAAACATTTGGGACAAAAGCCAGTCTTTCATTAGTGCTTGCTCTTGGAGAAAGAGGGACACACAGAGACATCACCCTTGTCTGTAATGTTTTCGTTTTATATTTGTAAAAGATCTGAGATGAACATCTTAAAGGTGGTAGGTCTATAATCTTTTTGTTACATGTTTATATTCTTGCTTCTACTTTTCTGTATTTCGATTTCCTTCCCCCATTAACCACCACCACAAAACGTGTTGAGAAGCTACTGATAACCATGCCCCTAAACAAAACTCTCTGGGACCTGCCGCTGCCGCCAAGTCACTTCAGTCGTGTCCGCCTCTCTGCGACCCCATAGATGGCAGCCCACCAACCTCCTCTGTCCCTGGGATTCTCCAGGCAAGAATACTGGAGTGGGTTGCCATTGCCTTCCTTAATGCATGCACGCATGGCTAAGCTCTGGGACCTAGAACTAAAGAATTTATTTGATTCCTTGTTTGGGCTGTGGAAAAGAGACATCTGCTGTGACCAGCCGAAAGGAAAGACATTGAGCTCTTGCCAAAACTAAGAGTGTGTGGTTGGGATGTGATAAGAAACTGTACTTCAAGCCCCAGATTGTGTCAAGGTGACGTTGCCCCGAGAGCTGGAGTACTGAAGATTACCGAGGCGTCACTGCGCGTGCTTGGTTGTGGCCCTGGTGCCTGCGTGTGTTCTGAGTCTCGGGCAACTCTGGCAGTGAGCTGCAGAGGACACCGTGTCGCTGCTTCTGGCCGAATGGCATGTGACTCTGTGCTCTGTGAACACAGCAGTGTTAGAAGCACCACCTCCATTATTATAGGTGAGAAGGAGACCTGGATGACCAGCCTGGGAGCACTCACTGCTTGGAGTCAGTTTTCCCCTAGAGTCTGAGATGGTCACGTTTACTTCCAAATAGGCAAGAAACATCATTTCTTTGAGAGAGAGCAAAAGGTCTCCAACCATGTAGGTAAGTTCACAAGACACTTCTTCGTATTTTGATTTTATTTCTGTTATCTTAAACTTTTGTTTAAACTTCTGCAATTAAACTGCAGTGCGATATTAAGAGTTCTCTGAATTTAAGTCTCTCAAAATTGGAAGCTCGTAAACTCATTATTGCTCCACTAAAGTGGGGGATGCTGTGAACTCCAAGATGAGAGAGAATCTGATTTATCTTGCAGAGGATGGTCTGGCTTCTTGGTGCATTCTGTGTCCCTGGCCTCGATTTCACAGTGGACTTTTATTGTGAATGTTATTAGTAGATCATTTAAGGACTTTCATTTATTGGAAGCACAGGTCACCTGATTTGGAAAACCATGGGTGAGAAACAGCCAGTTGGTTTAAGATGCGCTTAGATCCAGGAGCAATTCTGTTATTAGTTATATTTAATAATAACAGGAAATTTACACATACAAGGTTATTATCATATTTTCTAAGACCTCTGACAAGAGTTTTGAACTGGACAACCCACGGATTGAGAAATGAATTAAAATAAGTGGTTCTTTATATAGTTTTCCTTTATGTTAACAATATGGTAGCCCTTTAAAAGTACCTAATTTTTTATTGTTTATTGGAGGACAGTTGCTTTACAGTTTTGTTGGTTTCTGCCCTACAGCAGTGTGAATCAGCCATAGGTGTACAGGTGTCCCCTCCCCCTCGAAACTCCGTCCAGGCTCCCGTCCCACCCCTCTAGGTTGTCGCAGAGCACCGCCTTGAGCTCCCTGCATCATACGGCAAATCCCCACTGGCCCTCCGTTTTGCATATGATGATGCATGTGCTTCAATTCTACGCTCTTAATTCATCCCACCCTCTCCTTCCCTCGTTGTGTCTACAAGCCTGTTCTCTATGTCTGCATCTCTGTTTCTTCCCTACACATAGGTTTATCTGTACCAGTTTTCTAGATTCCATCTATATGTATTAATATGCGATACTAGTGTTTCTCTTTCTGACTTCTCTCTGTGACTAGGTTCATCAGCTTCACTAGAACTGGCTCGAGTTTGTTTCTTTACGCAACTGAATAATATTCCATCATATATATGTACTAAATCTTCTCTCTTTTTTGGTATTTTTTTCTTTTTTATTATTTTTTAAAAATTTTATTTTCTAATTAAAGGAACATTGCTTTACAGTGGTGTGTTGGCTTCTGCCATACAGCAGTGTGAATCAGCCATCGGCATACATGTATCGCTTCCCACCTGAGCCTCCCGCCCCTCCCTCTTCCCAGCATCAGGGAGCACCGTGCTTGGCTCCCTGTGTTCATAGCAGCTTCTCGCCAGATCCTGTTTTACACATGGCAGTGTATGCATGTTGATGCTATATTCTGTATTCATCCCACCCTCTCCTTCCCCCACTTTGTCCAAAAAGTCTTATCTCTATCTCTCTGTCTCCATTCCTTCCCTGCAAATAGGTTCATGAATACCATTTTCTAGATTCCATATATGTGTGTTAATATATGATGTGTGTTTTTCTTTCTCTGACTTACTTCACTCGGTGTAACAGGCTCTAGGTTTATCCGCCTCCCTAGAACGGACTCAAATTCATTCTGTTTTCTGGCTGATTAATATCCCATTGTATATATGTACCACACTTTCTGTATCCATTCATTAGTTGAGGGACATCTAGGTCAATTCCATGTCCTGGCTATTGTAAATACTGCCGTAGTGAACATTGGGGTTACATGTGTTTTTTTTTTTTCAATTAAAAATGAATATGCCCAGGTTTTCTGAGGGAATATGCCCAGTAGTGAGATTGCTGGGTCATATGGTAGTTTTATTTCTACTTTATTAAGGAATCTAATGTTTTCCATAGTGGTTATAACAATTTAAATTCTATCACTGCAGTAGGAGTCCCTTTTCTCCACATCTTCTCCAGCATTTACTGTTCGTAGTTTTTCTTTTTTTTTGACGATGACCATTCTTATTGGTGTGAGGTGATACCTCATTGTAGTTTTGATTTGCATTTCTCTAGTAATGAGCGATGTTGAGCATATTTTCATATGTTTATTGGCCAGCTGTATGTCTTCTTTAGAGAAATGTCTGTTTAGGTCTCCTGTCTATTTTTCTATCGGGCTATTTGTTTTTCTAATATTAAACTGTATGAGCTGCTTTTATATTTTAGAGAGTAATCTTTAGTTAGTTGCTTTGTTTTCGGTTGTTTTCTCCTGTACTGAGGGTTGTCTTTTCCTCTTGTTTGTGGTTTGCTTTTAAGTTTAATTAGGTCTCATTTGTTTACTTTTGTTTTTACTTCCATTTCTCTGGGAGATGGGTCATAGAGGATCTTGCTGTGATTTATGTCAAAGAGTGTTCTGTCTATGCTTTCCTCTAAGAGTTTTCTAATTTATGGTCTTATATTTAGGTCCTTAATCCATTTTGAGTTTATCTATGGTGTTAAGAAGTATTCTAGTTTCACTCTTTTACATGTAGCTGTCTAGTTTTCCCAGCATCGTTTATTGAAGAGACTTTTTTCCATTGTATATTCCTGCCTCCTTTGTCAAAGATGAGGTACCCATAGGTGTGTTGGTTTATCTCTGGGCTTTCAGTCTTGTACCATTGGTCTATATTTCTTTTTTTGCGTCTTGATGATTGTAGTTTTGTAGTGTACCTTGAAGTCAGGAAGGTTAATCCCTCCAGCTCTGTTTTTCTTTCTCAGGATTGCTTTTGCTATTCAGAGTCTTTTGTGTTTCCATATGAATTGTGATTTTTTTTTGTTCTAGTTCTGTGAAAAATACCATTGGTTGTTTGATAGGGATTGCTTTGGATAGTATAGTTATTTTCACAATATTGATTTCTTTCAAATCCAAGAACATGGTACTTCTCTCCCTCTGTGTCATTGATTTCGTTCATCAATGACTTACAGTTTTCTGCATACATGTCTTTTGCCTGTTAAGGTAGATTTATTCCAGTATTTTATTCTTTGTGTTGCAGTGGTGAATGGGATTATTTTCCTAATTTCTGTTTCTGAAGTTTCATTGTTAGTGTATAGGAATGCAAGGGATTTCTGTATGTTAATTTTATACCGTGTAACTTCATTCATTGCTTATTATCTTTAATAATTTTCTGGTGGCATCTTTAGGGTTTTCCATGTATACTGTCATGTCATCTGCACACAGTGAAAGTTTTACTTCTTTTCTGATCTGAATTTCTTTTATTTCTTTTTCTTTCTGTGGCTAGGACATCCAAAACCATGTTGAAGAATAGTGCTGAGCATCGACACCCTTTCTTGCTCCTGATCTTAAAGGAAACATTTTCAGTGTTTCACCATTGAGAATGTTTGCTATAGTTTTGTCATGTATGGCCTTTATTATGTTGAGATAGGTTCCTTCTCTGCCCATTTTTGAAGTTTTTTTAAATTATAAATAGGTGTTGAATTTTGTTGAAAGCTTTTTCTGCATCTGTTGAAATTATCATATGATTTTTAGCTTTCACTTGGATAATATGATGTATCACATTTTTTCATTTGCATATATTAAAGAATCCTTGCATCCCTTGGATAAACCCAACTTGATCATGGTATATGATCCTTTTAATGTGTGGTTGAATTCTGCTTGCTAGAATTTTGTTGAGGATTTCTGCATCTATGTTCATCGGTGATATTGGTCTGTAATTTTCTTTTTCTGTGATTTCATTGTCTGATTTTGGTGATGGTGGTCTCATGGAATGAGTTTGAAAGTATTCCTTCCTCTGAAATTTTTTGGAAGAGTTTGAGAAGGATAGATATTAGTTCTTCTCTAAACATTTCATGCAACTGACCTGTGAAGCCATTTGGCCCTGGGCTTTTGTTTTTTGGGAGTTTTTTTTTTTTTTTAATCACAGTTTTGATTTCAGTGCTTGTGACTGACTTGTCTATAATTTCTGTTTCTTTCTGGTTCAGTCTTGGCAGGTTGAACTTTTCCAAGTATGTGTCCATTTGTTCCAGGTTGTCCATTTTATTGGCATGTAGCTGCTTGTAATAGTCTCTTGTGATCCTTTGTATTTCCATGTTGTGTGTTGTGACCTCTCTTTTCTCATTTCTGATTTTGTTGGAGTCTTCGACCCTTTTTGTCTTGATGAGTCTGACAAATGGTTTGTCAATTTCATTTATCTTCTCAAAGACACAGCTTTTAGTTTTATTGATCTTTGCTATTTCTTCCTTTATTTCGTTTTCACTTATTTCTGATCTGATGTTTCTGATTTCTTTTCTTCTACTAACTTAGGGGCGTTTTTGTTCTTTTTTCCAGCCGCTATCGGTGTAAGGTTAGGCTGTCTATGCGATGGTTTTCTTGTTCCTTGAGATAGGATTTTATTGCTGTAGATAGCCCTCTTAGACCTGCTTCTGCCGCATCCCGTAGGTTTGAGTTGTGTTTTCATTGCGCTTGTTTGTGTTTCTCGATTTCCCCTTTCATTTCTTCAGTAACCTTTTGGTTATTTATAAACATGGTTGGTTAATCTTCTTGTGTTTGTGGATTTTTTTTAACAGTTTTTTCCCCCTGTAACTGATATCTAATCTCATCGGATTGTGGTCAGAAGAGATGCTTGATGCAATTTCAGGTTTTAAATTTACCAAGGCTTGATTTGTGACCCAAGACATGATCGGTCCTGGAGGATATTCTGCATTCTGAGAATGTATTCTTCCACATTTGTGTGGGATGTCCTGACGGTATCAGTTAGGTTCCTCCAATCTACTGTCTCATTTAAGGTTTGTGTTTCTTTATTAATTTTTTGTTTTGATTATCTGTCCATTGATGTAAGTGCAGTGTTAAAATCCCCTACTGTTGCTGTGTTACTGTCAGTTTCCCCTTTTCTGTCTGTTAGTGTTTGCCTTATGTATCAAGGTGCTCCTATGTTGGGTGCATAAATATTTACAATTGTTATGTCTTCTTCTTGGATTGAGCCCTTGATCATTATGTAGTGTCCTTTCTCAAATTTTGTAATATTCTTTAATTTAGGGTTTATTTTGTCTGATATGAGAATTTGCATGGGGTATCTTCTCTCACACTCTCATTTTCAGTCTGGATGTGTCTCTAGGTCTGAAGCGGGTTTCTTGTAGACAGCACATACATGGGTCTTGTTTTGGGATCTCTTCAGTCAGTCTGTCTTTTGGTTGGAGTGTTTGTTTCATTTACATTTAAAGTAATTATTGATATGTATGTGCCTATTGGGAGAAGGCAGTGGCGCCCTACTCCAGTACTCTTGCCTGGAGAATCCCAGGGACGGGGGAGCCTGGTGGGCTGTCCATGGGATCGCATAGAGTCTGACACGACTGAAGTGACTTAGCAGCAGCAGCAGCAGCATATTCTTATTGGCAAAAAGTACCTGTATTTTGATGTGACTTTTACTTGATAGTTTTACTTAAAAACACATGAAATGCTAGTTTATGGAATTTATCTTCAAGATTTTTAAAAGATAGGATAATTTAAAGGCTTTTATTTACATTGTCATTTAGAATCATAATTTCCTCTTGTTATTGATTATAGTATCATTCTTAAACCCACGATTATATAGAGGAGAACTTTTAGCAAAGAGAAATTCCTTCCTTTAATTTCGAAGGAAAATCACTGGTAAAAACAGACTATAGGAGGATGGGAGTAGGTGAAATGGGTGAAAGAGGTCAAACGGTACAGACTTCCTGTCATAAAATAACTAAATTTTGAGGATGTAATGTATAGCATGATATCTGTAGTTGATAACACTATAGTTATATTTGAAAGTTGCTGAGAGTAGGTCTTAAAAGTTCTCATCATAAGAACAAGAATTTTGTAATTATGTAAGGTAATGGGTGTTAACTAGATTTATTCTGGTGATCATTTTGCAATGTGTACAAATGTATTTTACACCCGAAACTAATACAGTGTTTTTTTGTCAGTCTATTTCTGTTTTTAATAAACAGAATTTAGGACTAAGTAAGTTACTTTCCTTAGAACATTTTACTGTGAATTTATTTAAGCTATTGATAGTTGAAAGAACCACCTAGATAATCAGAACTTTATATGAAGTTCCCATACAAAATTTCAATTTTACTAATATATATTTTCAGTTTCAACATTTTATCATCTTAATTTACAAAGAACCAAGCTAGAAACTGACTTATTGACTTAATAGTCAGGGGTAATTTTTAGGTAATTCTTTGGAAGATAAAAATAGCAGTTAAAATATACTTACTATAACTGGAGCAGTATTCAGTCTAAATGCTGGAGTGTCGCTTTAGAACTTTTGACAAAAATAATATTGTGGCAGTGAAAACAAGAACTAAGGCTAGCAGATAAATACTTGGAAATGCAGTTACCCCTGAAGATGGCAACATATGGATTACTGAAATTAGGCTGTGAATAGTTTACAGTTCTAAACAGTTCCTGGCTTATACTAAGGAAAAACACTAATAATTTTCGTGCAGAAAGAGAAAATATAAATGGCTAATAAACACATGAAAAGTTGTTTTATCTCACTACTAGGGAAATATACATTGAGACACTAAGCATCTTTTGCTTGCTTTCCATATTGCTAAAAATTTTAAATAAGTTGTATTTTATGAAATGAGTGATACACATATGCTTCTAATGAGATTGCAAATTGGGATGTCTTTTCTGGAAAGCAGTTTGGCAATATGTTAATAGCCTTGTTTTGTTTACCCTTTGATTCATTATCCCCACTTCTAGGAAACTATCCTTAGGGAAAATGAGAAATGTGGACAAATATTTATAGTGATTTATTGCAGTATCAGCATGACCAAGGGAACAGCAGCTAATAGGGGAAGTCGTCAGCAAAGTTTGGTACATGCCTATTATTTGGGACATTATAGCTATAAATATTTTAACTATTTTCCGATAACTTTCAAGAAGACAGAAAATAATGAAAAAGCAGAGTTTAAAATAATCTGTATAGCATGACCTTTTCATATATCCATATAGGTAAAATATACATTCTTAGTTTAAAATAATCTGTATAGCATGGCCTTTTCATATATCCATATAGGTAAAATAAACATTCTTAGTTTTATTCATAGATGAAATACAGTAGTTATTTCTCTGGGTGGTGATTATATTATGAATGATTTCATGGTTCTTAATACTTTTTATATTCTCTATTATCTACAGTTAGAGTATTCCTTTTTTTTTTTATAGGAAAAGAATGTAGTCCCGTGCATTTTATTTATTTATTTTTATAGTGATACCTTTAAAATTTTTTAATTTATTCTATTTTGGCTCTGCCAGATCTTTGCTTCTGTGTGGGTTTTTCTCTCGTTGCAGCAAGCGGGGGCCCCCCTCCAGCTACAGTGCAGACTCTTCCAGGCTCTTCCACAGCTCTCACGGGCTCTTTCACTGCAGTGGCCTTTCCTGCTGCAGAGCACAGGCCCCGGGTGCATGGGCCTCGGGAACTGCAGCCCACGGGCTCAGCAGTCACAGCGCCTGAGCTCTAGGGCACAGGCTCAGCAGCTGTGACACACACGCCCAGCTGCGTCACAGCACGTGGCATCTTCCTGGATCAGGGATCGAACTCTCATCTCCTGCGCTGTCAGGTGGATTCTTTACCATTGAGCTGCCAGAGAAGCTCCAGTCAATTGTTTTTATAGTCAGAAGGTTAAATAAACAGCTTCCCTTTTATTTATTTAACATTTTTTTCGATTGAAGTATAGTTGATTTACAGTGGTAATTTCTGGAGTACAGCAAAGTGATTTGGTTTTATACATATATCCTTTCTCCTTATGGTTTATTATTTTATATAGAGTATAGGGCCCTGTGCTTACAGTAAGACTTTGTTGCTTATCTATTTTATATGTAGTGGTCTGTTTCTCCTAATGCCATGCTTCTAATGTATCCCTCCCTTCCCCTTTCTTCTTTTGTAAAGGTAAATTTGTTTTCTGTCTCTCTGAGTCTGTTTCTGTTTTATAAATAAATTCATTTGTGTCATATTTTAGATTCCACATATATATATATATGTGTGTGTGTGTGTGTCTGTGTGTGTGTGATAGCATGTGGTATTTGTCTCTTGACTTACTTCACTTAATATGATAATCTTAGGTCTATCCATGTGGCTGCAAATGGCATTATTTCATTTTTTTTTATGGCTGAGTTGTATTCCATTGAATGTATGTAGCACATCTTCTTTATCTATTCACCTGCCAGTGGACCTTTAGATTGCTTCCATGTCTTAGCTATTGTAAATACTAACAGCTGCCCTTTTATAAGCAAAGACAAACTATCTAGCATTTAGAAATATATTCTTTGAATTGTAAACTTTTAATGGATGATTTGGTTATTTCAATTGAGTATTAGTTATTGAATTTGATACTATGGAGTATAAAGAGATATAGTATGATATCCATCTTCCAGGAGTTTAAAATATGAGAGAAGCAAGATAAACCTCTGCTGAAAATCCTACAAGTGCTCTGAGTTCTCAGAACCTACCTCTCTCTCTCTCTATATATATATATATATATAGTTACATGGAATAAGAGGATTTATAACCACCTGATAACCAGCAGTGATTAATAGAAGTATTAATTTGATTATTTAATTCATTGAGGCCTGGTTTGGCCCACCTGTGATTACATGTTACACCCTGCCACCCTCCCCTTTCCATATTTAGTTTAAAACATAAAATATTCTTTCCTTCAGGTGTTGGGTCCCTGCCAGTTCATGTGTGACTGACGATAAAGGAGCCTTCTTATTTTTTAGCTGAGGATATTAATTTGGCCACATGTTGGCTTGCCTGCTACTCAGCATAATACCAAAAGGAGGGAGGTGGGAGAAGGATTCTTTTAAGTTTTCTTCTTATCTAAAAATTGTTGTCTTTTAGTGTTCAAGAAGACATTGCTGAGGGCCTGTCACCAAGTGGTTGGAATTCTCTTTATTTCAATTTGCTAGCCAGCTATCTCAGTGGGTAAAGAGTCCGCCTGCGGTGCATGAGATGCGGGTTTTGATCTCTGGGTTGGGATGATCCCCTGGAGGAAGGCATGGCAACCTACTCCAGAATTCTTGCTTGGAGAATCCCATGAACAGAGGAGCCTGGCAGGCTACACACAGTCCATAGGGTTGCAAAGAGTCAGACATGACTGAAGTGACTGAGCGCACAAGCAATCTACTATTAGTGTTAATATTCTCGATTGGACATTCTTCTAGTCATTAACAGTAATGGGCCAAAGGATACTGCTCTTTTGTTGAAAGAAGCGTGGCATTTTTTAATACTAAAATAGTTGAAAGAGCTGCTAACTAATGTAAAAATGCGATGGTGAACTAATGTCTTTAGAAGGATGTATTCCTAATGAAGTGGGACTTCTGTTAGATTTGAGTGATTTACAATTCATTTAGATTCATTATGTGCATATGCTTGCAAATCATATTCTAGAACTATGAAAAAAGATATTTGGCGTGCTTGCCAGTCTGGTGAAATCCTGTCTATCAGTGGTAATTTATGCAGACTTTAGCACTGTTTTCTTTGTAGAATAAGCTGTTTAATGAATGGATCAATACAATTTCACAAAAGTAAACCATTCAATCAAAACTAATTATATGTTAGGGAGGCATGATAAAATCATTTTAATATGGGAAACTATATGAAAAGAGAGCTTTTTATGACCCCTCTATACAGTTTATGGCCATATACTTCAATTTGAAGACTTTGTTTGGTTAAATAAAATATAATTGAGTGAACTCTGCATGTTACAGCGTTTTTGTTGTTGTTGCTAATGAGCTCTACTTCTCTTTGATTATAGATATCGTCTTCCTAGCAGACATCTTTGACTTTGATTGCTGTGTGGTGTTGGGAATTGAAATTGCACTGACTTGTATTTGCATTCTGGTTCTGGGTGGCTCTCTGGCTTCCCTGGTGGCTGAGTGGTAAAGATTCCACCTGCCTGTGCAGGAGTCCTGGATTTAATCCCTGGGTTGGGAAGATCAGTGGAGGAGGAAATGGCAACTCACTGCAGTGTTCTTGCCTGGGAAATCCCGTTTTCAGAGGAGCCTGGTGGGCTCCATAGTCTGTGAGGTTACAAAGAGTCAGACACGACTGAACACGCGTGCACTTTGGATGGCTGTGAGTGCTCTGACCTTGGGAAGTCATTAATTTCTGTAAATGTCAATTTCTTCAGTTGTGAGAACCTACTTAATTGATTGGGATTGTGAGGAAGGAATGAAGAGCACACACAGGGTCCTTGGCACTCATGTCAGTGTTAACTCCACAAACAGTTCCCATTATCAAGACACATATTTGTAACTACTGGGTATCACATTTTCTTAGACTAAAACACATAAGTCCAATCATGTGACTTAAATTCGCATCTCTCTGAAACTGTCAACTGTCCAGTTTCAACAGTGAGATATATATCTGTTTTGTGTTTTCCAGATCATGTATCCTGATGGTCAAGAAATTGAAAAACAGTTTTTCCTTTAACAATTACTTAGTCTGACAGTGAATTATCTTATTTTAATATTTTTAGAATTTAATATTTGAAAAGTCTTGAATGTTAATATTTAGAATCCTGTTGGTCAGGATCTCTCTTTTCAGCCTTTTTGGTGGCATCATATTGCCATTAGGATCAAAAGTCCAGACTTTTTATAATGGCCTTTTTTTTTTGTTTTTAATTGGTTTTGCCATACAATGACATGAAATCGCCGTGGGTTTACATATGCTCCCCCTCCAGAACCCCCCTCCCTCCTCCCTCCCAATTCCCTCCCCCTGGGACATCTCGGTGCACCAGCCCCGAGCATCAACCCTGGGCTGGCGATTGATTTCACATATGATAATTAACATGTTTCAATGCCATTCTCCCATATCATCCCACCCTTGCCCTCATCCACAGAGTCCATGAGTCTGTTCTATACATCTGCATTCCTTTTGCTGTCTCGCATGCAGGGTTCTCGCTGCCATCTTTCTAAATTCTATATATATGCGTTAGTATACTGTATAATGACCTTTAAGATCCAGTCGAGCTCTCTTTTCTCCTGTCTTACTTTCTCTCTCCCAGCACAAGTGTCTCTGGGCTGAATTTCTTCCAAGTTTTCCAACAGTGGGCAGTTTTCTCTGCGTGCCTCTCAACCCCACAGTGGCCTTGCCCCTTGCCCCATAGGACTTCAGGGCTCAGCATACCATTTCTCCATCAAGAAGGCATTCCCGGGGACTTCCCTGGCGGTACAGTAGTTAAGACTCTACGCTCCCACTGCAAAGGCCGTGGGTTCAATCCCTGGTCAGGAAAGTAAGGTCCTGCATTCCGCCCGGCACAAGCATTCCAAACTCTGTGGTCTTAAATTCCCCTTCTGTGTATTCTTACTGTTCTTCACACTTTTCTATCAAGGATACATTAACGCATTATCAGTGTTGTGATTGTTGGTGCTGCTGCTAACGACTGCTTTGTCCTTCTGTGTCATTTGTCTGTCTTCCTGTGTAGCATGCATACCCCCGTGAGGACAGGGCTGTGTCTCTCTTGTTGACTTCTCTTACTGCGCTTAGCATTTGAAAGTTGGAAACCTCGGAGGTGGAGAACAATAGCAAGACTGCTGGCAGGGGGTGGGCACTCAGCCCCTGGCAGGCAGCTGCTCTGTGGGTGCTGTGTGCACAGGGGCCTTGCTGCTTGCCCTTGGATGAAGCAGGAACTTCCCTTGAAAAACTTTCTCTAACTTACCATTGGAGACCTTGCATTTGTAAAATGGTTTGTAATATCAAAGGACTCTCAAATTTTTATTACTACAGAGCATACAAACCTTGCCGGAAATAGGCAGACTCCTCCTAAAATCTAGTTATGACTCATTCAAGGGCTAGTCAATATTTTGTTGCAGTGGAATTCTGTTAAAACTTGGAAACTTCCAAAAGTGAAATCCCTTTGAAGATGGTGTGGTATATATTGACATGGCCATAAAAAAGAATGAAATCTTGCCATTTGTGACAACATAGATGGACCTAGAGAATATTAAGATAAGGGAACTAAGGCAGAGAAAAATAATGAATGATTTTACTTATAGGTGGAGTCTAAAAAGCAAATAGAAATGAACGAACAACAACATAAACAGAATTATCGATACAAAGAACAAGCTAGTGGTTATCAGAGGAGAAAGGGGTGGTAGTATAGGAGAAATGGTGAAGGGGATTAAGAGGTACAAACTTCAGCAATAAAATAAGTTGCGAGGGTATAATGTACAGCATAGAGGGTAAAGTCAATAATACTGTAATAACTTTGTATGGTGACAGGTGATAAGCAGACTTATTGTGGTCATCATTTTGTAATGTGAAAAAATATCAAATCACTCTGTTGTACATCTGGAACTAATATAATATTTTAAGTCTTGATGCTTCAATAAAAGCTGTAAGTCCCTCACTGGTGAGAAGTGAGTGAATTTTGTGCCTCTGTTATGAATGTCTGTAAGAAGAGTTGATGATTCTGGGGGTTGACAGATCTATCTTAACCTGCTCTCTGGGCTACTCCCAGTTGGAAAATATGAGATGGATTTGTGTGCTGTGCATGTGTGCAGTTGGTGAAAGATTTGCAAGGTATTTTCTCTTGAGAGCTGGCGATAGAAAGGTGATGGCTATAAACGATGCCCTTCCCATAGGCTTTCGGTGAGAATTGTGTATCTCTCTGTCAGAGGCATATTGCATATCAGATTGTCATAAGTATGACTTGTTATTTCCATGTACTGAATTTTCTTTAAGCAAAATAAGGCTGGTCTGGGTTTGGATATTATATGAGCAGAAGACAGCTTCTAAAACATTACTATCTTACTAGAAATTAATCTTCAAGAATATAAACTACTTGGAACTTAGCAGTCCACTGACTTTGTACACTGAAATAATTTGCTAAAAGATCCAATATATAAAGTTGGAACCATTTAGTTCCTCACATGCATTTTAGTTTTATAAGCTTAGAAGTTTCTGCTAAATACATACTTTTATTTCTTGTTATTTTAAGGCAGCTAAATTTGATTATAATTTTTTCCTTCAGGTAACATTCTGAGAAGCAAATATTACAAATAAATTGTGAATGTAAATGAGAAACATTACACAGACTTCCATCATTACCGAAAATATGCCCTTAAGTATATTTCCTCCTTTTTTATTATTTTTTTATGCTTTGGTGTTATGTTTTTAAATCATTTTATCATTTTCCTTCCAAAAATTCATCAAGATCCATGTATATTAGTTTGAATTTGAATTTCTAGATGAGACGCTAGATCATAAGTGTTAGAAAATGATTCCTTGAAATTAACAAGAGCATTACGATAACATCATATTTATGCAGTGGCAAGAAATCTGAAATCTTTTCTGTTTGCTTTTTTGTGCACATACGTTTCCCTGCACCCCACAACACCACATACACACCCTTGTACCAAACAAAGCAAAGACTCTGGGAGCCTTGAGATAATCTTTGGCCAATAACAGAATTTTGATTGTTAAATATTAGTGTACCCCGTTTAATAAATGGGTTATGATTCCTTTTTGTGAATCAGAATTTTTGTTCCATATGTCATGTTTAAATTTTATTCAGAAGAATTTAATTTTTAAAATCTTTAAAGTTGTATGCAAAAAAAAGTTATCTAATATAAATAATCAGTGAATCATTTGTGATTCACTGATTTATATAAATTTTTATAAACTTGCATTTTCCATTATTTTATGCAAGTGTACCAGGTTTTTAAGCCTGAGCTATAAAATGAAGACAAATCAGACATGAATTTATACTTTACAAAACAACTGCAAGTCAAAAGCAAAAGAGGCACAGATTTTAAAAATCAGATATATTGAGTTTAAATTCTGACCCAGCCTGAGCAAAATAACTGCTTTCCTCTTGGATGTATATCCAAGAAATGAGGATATTACTTACTGAAAAGAGTAGACAAATAAATATGTAGGTTTATTGAAGAATGTAAACCTTTATAAATAGAATATATTATCACTGGTCTCCTCTTGGTAAACAGTTCCCCTGGTATATGAGAAATAGAAAGTATATAAAAGAGTATGTAAAAATTTTTGGATTCTGAAAAGACTTCAGGAAATATACCTTCATCCAAAACATAAACTAGTTATCAAAGGAAGTATGAAATGTGCTCCTAACTTTTAGAATCTTGAGCTTCTACTGGTATTTGTTTTCCACTCTGTATTATTTAGAGGGGATTCCCAGGAGGCATAGTGGTAAAGAATATGTCTGCTACTGCAGGAGACTCAATAGATGTGGGTTCCATCCCTGGGTCAGGAAGATCCCTTGTAGAAGGAAATGGCCACCCACTCCAGTATTCTGGCCTGGAAAATTCCATGGACGGAGGAGCCTGGCCGGCTGCAGTCCATGGGGTCGCACAGAGTTAGACACGACTGAGCATCCACGCGCCTGGTCAAGTCTAGTAAAAAGGTAATCTTATTTTCATGGCCTCATTTTTCCACCAGTATCTGGCTCTGTAAAAAAGAAAATAAAGTATTTCCTGAAGAGTGAGAGTAATCTGTAAAGAATATTTTGAAATAAAATTGAGTAACATTATATAGAGAGGGCAGGCATTGAAATCTGCTAGAAGTAGATATTTTCCTCCAAGTCGTGAGAAAATAGAACGTCTCCCTAAATTTCTATTTTTCTTTAGGCCTGATCACCTTCTTTTCAACAGTTGACTGCTTTCTAATGGAAGATTTCCTTTTAAAGCCAGGAGGGATTTAGTCTGTAATAATGATATTATTACCCAGTAAATGGAAAGCAGACCATAACAATGAATAAAAAATTAAGAGCTAGTGAAATAGAGGGACCTCTTTCTATTTCCTTTTCAGTATCCAGTGTCTTACGTGGATCTAAAATAATAATTTATTGAAACATGCAATTGAAACTTTAAGGTAATATGAGAGAGGAAATGTAAGGGTTTCATATTATACTCTTATTTTTGGTTTTTATTTTAATTTTGTGATTAAACTGAGTAATACTCATCTTTTCATTTGGATTCCTCAAATGATTAAAAACCCATTGTAAGTGCATTATTATAGAACATTTTAAAAATATGTATATACATTTATGGGTGTATATATAGGTGTGGTGGTGTTTAGTCACTAAGTCATGTCTGACTCTTTTGCAATCCTATGGATGGAAGCCAGGCTTCCCTGTCCATGGAATTTCCCAGGCAAGAATACTGGAGTGAGTAGTCATTCCCTTCACCAGGGGGTCTTCCCAACACAGAGATCAAACCTACATCTCCTGCATTGACAGTCAGGTATTTTACCACTCAGCCACCAGGGAAGCCCTCTCTGTATATGTATATATACATACAAATGTATATAAAATACTATGGAATTATATAGAGTAGAAACTTCCTTATTGCTCCATACTCCCAAAAAAATACCCTCAAAAATCAAAAGAGCCCCTATTTGGTATTATATCCTTTCAGAGATTTGTTGGTCCATTTAACAGTTACTTATTTTTCTGCAACTACTATTTTTGATTCAACAGTAAATTTTGGACTTATTTCGTAATCAGGAAAGCCTCATAAACTTGTTTTGTTTCCATTGTTTTTATGTCTCAGTCTAAGGCATTTATTTCTTCGTAAAATAAATATTTATTGACTACCTATTGTTTGCCTGGTACTATGGACACAGGAATGAAGATGTAGCTCTCTGATCTCAAAACAGACTTACATAGTGAATTTTTGTGTGTCTGTACATGTAAATAGCATAAATATTGAAATAATTTCTAACTGCAAGTTTAACAACTCTTAGATGTCCAGTGAGTCTAGAGCTGCTGTGTTAGCCTCTGAGGTGCTTTGTTCCCAGATACTTCATGTGAAATTTATGTCTGTCAGAACACCTGAAAGTTGATGAATACAGCTTATTGATTTGAATATAGCAAATAATACCCTGGCAAGATACTTCATGTCCATATATCATCTGCTATAATACAGATAACTGATGATATTTTCCATATCAGATAGATAGTTTCGTTATTACCAGCTTCACCTTGAGTAACTCTTCCTCTTTCTCCTATCTCCAGGTATTCCTGGCTCTGAATAGTTCAGTTCAGTTAAGTCGCTCTGTTGTGTCCAACTCTTTGTGACCCCATGGACTGGAGCACGCCAGGCCTCCCTGTCCATCACCAACTCCTAGAGTTTACTCAAACTCATATCCATTGAGTCGGTGATGCCATCCAACCGTCTCAGCCTCTGTCATCCCCTTCTCCTCCTGCCTTCAGTCTTTCCCAGCATCAGCATCTTTTCAAATGAGTCAGTTCTTTGCATCAGGTGACCAAAGTATTAGAGTTTCAGCTTTAATATCAGTCCTTCCAATGAATATTCAGGACTGATTTCCTTTAGGATGGACTGGTTGAATCTCCTTGCAGTCCAAGGGACTCTCAGGAGTCTTTTCCAACACCACAGTTCAAAACCATCAATTCTTCAGCGCTCAGCTTTCTTTATAGTCCAACTCTCACATCCATACATGGCTACTAAAAAAAACCATAGCTTTGACTAGACAGACCTTTGTTGGCAAAGTAATGTCTCTGCTTTTTAATATGCTGTCTAGGTTTGACATAGCTTTTCTTCCAAGGAACAAGCTTCTTTGAATTTCATGGCTGCAGTCAGCATCTTCAGTGATTTTGGAACCCAAAAATATAGTCTCTCACTGTTTCCATTGCTTCCCCATCTGTTTGCCATGAAGTGATGGGACCAGATGCCATGATCTTAGTTTTCTGAATGTTGAGCTTTAAGCCAACTTTTTCACTCTCCTCTTTCACTTTTATCAAGAGACTCTTTAGTTCTTCGCTTTCTGCCATAAGGGTGGTGTCATCTGCATATCTGAGGTTATTAATATTTCTTCTGGCAATCTTGATTCCAGCTTGTGCTTCCTCCAACCCGACATTTCTCATGAGGTACTCTGCATATAAGTTAAATAAGCAGGGTGACAATATACAGCCTTGATGTACTCCTTTTCCTATTTGGATCCAGTCTGTTGTTCCATGTCCAGTTCTAAGTGTTGCTTCCTGACCTGCACACAGGTTTCTCAAGAGGCAGGTCAGGTGGTCTGGTATTCCCATCTCTTGAAGAATTTTCTACAGTTCGTTGTGATCCACACAGTCAAAGGCTATGGCAGACTCAGTAAAGCAGAAGTGAATGTTACTCTGGAACTCTCAGGATAATTACCTAACACAGTTTAGTCTGGCTGTTTATTGTGAAGAATTCAAAGCCCAGAAGGTAATTGTGTCTGTCTGCTCCCATGAAGCTTATGACTATACATGTGATGGTAACTGCTGCCCTGGTCTAGGGTTAAACGCCTGCACAGAGCCTGACACCCGTGCCCCATGTTGGATACTTCCACGCTTGAAAAACGCAGTCTTAGGTATTGAAATGTAAGTGAGTAATAACATGGTAAGTGATGGTATGGCAGTCAGTGGAATATCATGGTGCCATTTTAACATAATCATGAAGCTCATACGAGTGTGAACGTTCACTGTGTATCACACAGAAGTGTCTTGTATGCCTTCTGAGTAAAAGTAATCATACCAGGACACGTACCCAAAGGCCAAGGGGAAGGGAGGGTGGGCTGTTTGAAGTGACTGAAAGTGGTTCTGAATGGAAGGCTGAAGCACTGAGCTTGAGCTGCACAGCGTGGCTAGAGTGAGCCTGGAGAGATAAGCAGGAGTTGGTTTGTAACGAGTCTTGTCTGTGTCATCCTAAACGTACATTTGTTTCTCTTCCTAGAAGGTTCTCCCCATCTTCTCCTATGACTGCTTCCCCTCGTCTCAGACTGTGGCTCAACAGGCCCCTTCATAAAGGGGCTCCCCAGACACACCCTAAACTCCTCACCCTCATCCAAACACACACATACACACATTCAGAATCTCCCTCACTACCTCCCTCCTATACTGCGGTGGGTGTGTCTTGCTTTGCTTATCATACTTGGTAATCATTGAGAATCTCTTACCTGCTTATCCCCCTAATAGAATGTAAACCGCATGAGAGCAGAGATTATCTCTGTTTATAGATCAGTGGCTGTTTCATGCGGAGCATTTGGTGAATATTTCTGAATGAATGAATCAGGAGTTCCAACTCTCTCCGCAGACCGTTCCTTGCCTGCTGTGAGTCTCTCATTTACAGATTTGGAGTATTCTTACACTTTAGGCTCTGGTCTCAGATGACATGATGTCCAGGGTTGCATCGTTTGACTACCAGCGTGACAGTGTGTCTTGGTAGCCTCTCTGAGGTTGGGGCTCTGTATATCCGTGGCACTGATGTCAGCCGACAGGCCCAAGCCACCTGGTCTTCGGTGGCATGGCCGGGATGAGAACCCAGGGTACGCTGGCTCCAGGACTGTCTGTATTTTCATTGCACAGTACTGCCTTGAAAGGGATGGTGATGAAAGCGCAGGACTCCCCAGGGTTGGGAGTGGGCCCCCTGACTCTTGGGGATACAGGGCCCAGCCTGGAGGTCAGGACAGCCCGCCAAGGACTGAGAGGTGGAGGGGGAGGCTGGTCCTCTCTGGTGTTCCCTACTGTGGCTTCCAGGAGATTTGCTCTGTGCAAAGCAGAGCTTTGTAACGTGGTATATAATCCATGATGTAAAATTCTGAAGTAGCTGTTCAAACTGTAAATCTAAAGAGGGTTCACGTGGGAAATTTTTATACTGGAACTTCCAGAGGACATTTGTAAATGACAGTTTACATTTAGTATGTAAAAAACTTTGAATCCCTCAAAAAGAAGCTCTTAAATGTCTAACATCTAAGAAGAAAATATTCATCACCTTCTCTAAATTGAATTGTCCTTTATATGCAGACATGAGGCTTAGAGAAAATAACTTCCTTTTTGTAATGCATTTATGTTGTAAGGAAAAGTTTAAAAAGTTAATAATGAAAAGATTAAAAATTGCTTTAAAATTATTCAAAATTTATTAGAGTATATTAAGTTTTCAGCTAATCAAGAGAAAGTTTTACTTCATGGAATGCACTCAGATGAGCTATTGTGTAATTTCTAAATGAATTAAAAAATATCTTTTAATGCCTACAGTGTTTTCTAAGCAGGTATTTTTATGCGAACCTGTTTCCAGGGACTTAGATTTTTCTGTCCCTGTATTATCATTTAGGTTGAAAAATATCAAATTCATGGTATGAAAGAAAATTTATAGTTTAATGAAACTTTCTACCAACTTACTCAGTTAACTATGGAGGGAAAATGATCTCTTTACTTTTTGTGCAATTTAATTCAAATAAGGCTTCAATTATTTTTCTCAAGCCTTTGTTAGTTATACGACGTTGAGGGTAATTTAAATGTATACAGAATGGCTGGATATAAATTTTTCTCAAATTGCCTTGAACTCTTAATGGATAAAATGAAGAAACTCTGCCCCAGGGAAAGCATAACCATTTCAAGTTATATTACTCATAAGTACTAACATACGAATTTAGTCTCTGTTTATATATGTAATTTATTTTATGTGCTGCTTTATATTTATATGATGTATCGTGAAATATTGCATATGATATGTTCAGTACAACTTTGGCGTTGGGATTGTTCCAGAGAGCTGAGAGTTTGCTTAAAATTCAACACTGTTTTGTTTTAGGCATTTGGAATAGAAGTCTGTCTAAAATAAATTGCCCGTTTTCCTGTCTTCTTAAATAGATTGCACTGAGCAGAAACCTTTCCCTGATGAATGATCAAATGATGGTTTATTTTAAGCTTCTTGGGAGCTTAGTTGCTGTCTCAGAGGTAGTAAGATGCCTTATCCTCATATCTGTTGGAACTATTGGTATGTATAGGTCCTCTGAGGGTAAGATTAGCATTGTGATGGGCACCCAGCACGGCACACAGTCAGTCATTTTAGTTGAATTAATGCCCTTAGTACCAACTGATACATTTAGGGTACTCTGCCATAAAATAAATGACCTCAGGCTGCTCTCGCTGCTTCCTGTTTGGGGGATATAATCTTGTCTAGCTCATCCTAGATACCTTTTCCTTTTGGCATGAGTCTGGAAAATTTAACTGGAAATCCTTCAGTATTCTGGACTGTGAGAATAAATACACTGTAAGTGTCTGTCACTCTGCATGAGTGCTTTTGACACATAAATTTGTGGTCATCAGTTTTAATCACGGAGGTCTGCTCTTCTTTTCTACCATTTGCTTCCATCCTTTTCTTTCTTTTAATTGATTTAGTTGCTCATCATTAGAGAAATACAAATCAGAACTACAATGCAGTATCACCTCACACCGATCAGAATGGCCATCATAAAAAAAAAAAAATCCTACAGACAGTAAATGCTGGAGAGGGTGTGGAGAAAAGGGAACCTTCTTGCACTGTTGGTTTGAAGGTAAATTGGTACAGCCTCTACTGACAGCAGTATGGAGATTCCTTAAAAACTAGGAATGAAACTACCATATGACCTAATAATCCTATTACTGAGCATATACCCTGAGGAAGCCATAATTGAAAAAGACACAGGTACCCCAAAGCCCTTTTCTTTTGAGAAATGGATCTGCAAGGGTTGGAATACAGTCATATCCTTTGTATACCCTTGGGGCTGAGTTACCATCCCAGGGCTCTGTGTTGCCATGCTCCCCACTTTGGTGGGAACTTTAAATGGATGCCAAGTTTCTAAAACTTGGGAAGTGAGGACTCGCCTGGGTAGCTGATCTCATTGCTGTCCCCCCTTTTCCTCCTGGTACTCCTCATGTGGAAGAGGAATGCCCGTCTTGGAAGATTTAATCGTGTATCCCAAACCACCAGCCACACGAATAGAATTTCTTTACAGTCTTACATTTTATCTTAAAAAGTCAATCTATACATAGTCAATCTATACACTATTTTAAATAAATAGTAAGAAACCTTTACATCTCCATACACATGTGTACATTTAAGTGTGTATTTTGTTTTTTTAGGTATTACATGCCCGCTCTGCACTAGCATGTGCTCATGTGTGCACGCACGCACACACACACACACATACACACACACACACTGAGTCTCAGTAGTTATCCACCACGTTGAAAACTTTGAAGATGCGAGGTTTATTTTCAACCCACCAAATCCGAGCTCTTTTTCCCTTACATTCTGCTTGCAAACTGAACAATTCCTTATTTAGCTCCTCTTTTCTTTCCTCTGTGCCTTTATCAGCTACAGAAACCAAACTATGTCTTCAGCATTCTTTCTAGGGATCTTCTTGGCCAGATCAGCCAGTTCATTAGGTAGGTTTTTATCTTCCACATTATCGCAGGCAAAAATGTCGTCAGTTGTTTTGCCACAACGGGCCGCTGTTTTTCCAACCTTTAATTACCTGTTTATTAGTTCCCCGGCTTCTGTCTACCACCCGTCCGAAAACTGACTCCACATGTTTCCAGTGTTGATCATGCATTTTTATTATCTGGTTTGTTCTCAGCACAACTTCTGGATCAGTTTTCAGTTTCTACAGAGTCAACCTCCCTAAGATGGCATGGCAAAAGCAGTAGCTACTTGCTCATGATTCTGCCTTTTGGGTGGGCTTGGCTGGGCAGTTTTCTGGCCACAGCTGGACCCACTCAGGAGGCTGTGGTCATTTGATGCTTTGCCTGGCCAGGGCTGGAGAGCTTCAGATGACCATACCCATGTTGGGGGGTGGGCTTGGGGCTGGGTCCTGAGCAGGCTTCTCCCCAGGGGGGGTCTCTCATTAACTGTGTCCTGTCCCAGGCTTCCTTACCTGGCAATAGGAGTGTTCAAAGAAGGGAGAGGGGAAGGTTGCAAGGCTCCTTGAGGCCCCAGATCTGGAACACATACAGTGTCACTTTGCTGTGTTCTGATGGTCAAAATAAGTCACAAAGCCAGCCAGACTCAAGGGGTGGGGAACAGACCACTGTCGCTTAATGGAAAGAGCTGCAAACTGCTGTGGCTGTGTTTTTCCAACCTCCTCCCCTCCACACCCTGCCATGACATACCTTCAGAGCACTCTCGCTGAGGAGCACAACTTTTAATACTGTGGATCTTCCGAACCTGAGATCAGACTGCCCAGGGCCTCAGTGTGATCATTGGCATGTTTCAGCAGTTGAAATTCAAGAAATTTTTGCATTCAATGCAATCTTTTTAATTTTTTAAAAATATTTTTATTGGAGTATCATTGCTTTACAATGTTGTATTAGTTTCTGCTGTACCGCAAAGTGAATCAGCTACAAGTATACACACACCTCCATCCTACTGAATCTCCCTCCCACCCCTTTCCCCATCCCACCTGTCTAGGTCATCACGGAGCACTGAGCTGAGCTCCCTGTTGCACAGAGCAGCTTCCCACTAGCTATCTGTTTCACACATGGTAGTGTATATATGTCAATCCTAATCTCTCAGTTTGTCCCCAATCCCCTTTACCACCCCATGTCTACCTGTCTTTTGTCTGTCTATGTCTGTATTCCTGCCAGGGCTTCCATTTTGCTGAAGATAAGATAGAATTCCATTGTATTATTCAGCCAAATCTTGAATTCTGTCTTCTCTTTAGTAAAACAGAAGCCCTGATTATACCAGGCTTGCATCTACAGGTTCCCAGGGAGCCGGAGCTCAGGAGGTGGTATCTTTTGCAGCTTGCCACTGTCCCCACCACTGACCCTTCTGGTTGACATGACCCACCCAGCGGCTAAGACATCTGAACCTGTGACGGCTCAACATCAACCAGGGCTGCATCAGAACCACCTGGGCAGCTTTTAAAACTGCGGGTTCCAGGGCACCACCTAAGAGAATTGATGCTTTTGAACTGTGGTGTTGGAAAAGACTCTTGAGAGGCCCTTGGACTGCAAGGAGATCCAACCAGTCCATCCTAAAGGAGATCAGTCCTGGGTGTTCATTGGAAGGACTGATGCTGAAGCTGAAACTCCAATACTTTGGCCACCTGATGCGAAGAGCTGACTCACTGGAAAAGACCCTGATGCTGGGAAAGATTAAGGGCAGGAGGAGAAGGGGACGACAGAGGATGAGATGGTTGGATGGCATCACTGACTCAATGGGCATGAGTTTGGGTGGGCTTAGGGAGTTGGTGATGGATGGGGAGGCCTGGCATGCTGCGGGTCATGGGGTTGCAAGGAGTCAGACACGACTTAGCGATTGAACTGAACCTAACACCCTCTGATTAGATGTGCTGGGAAGCAGAGCCTAGATGTATGTGCATTCACCCAGCTTCACTAGGGATCCAAAACCGCCCCCCATCATTAAGAACCACTGACCCAAGATTAGGTTCCCACATATTTGAATCATATTCAATGAGAAGTGACTGTACTTTACATTTACTTACTTCTCTACTAAAAAATGTCATGTGCTTTCACTTTTATTTCATTTTTCCTCATATTTCATCTTTCCTCCTCTGATGAAACTAAGATAGGGAAATTAATTTGTGAATTGCTGGCAAATTTAATTTTGTCTGCCTTCTCCATATTTAAAAAAAGTCAGCATTTATTGCAGCTTCAAGGATATTCCACTTATAGGAAATTCAAATAAAAATAATAAATTTTAGTAGTGATTTTTCTATTAATATTAGCACCCGAATCTCTACCTGTTGAGAAATATCTTTATAAACTCAGACCAAGAGAATGAACTTATGGTTTCTTGGGAGGGAAGGGATAATTAGGGAGTTTGGGATTGACATGTATATGCTGCTGTGTTTAAAATATGTAACCAGCAAGTACCTGCTGTTAAAAAGAGGGGACAAAAGAATGATACAGGTGGAAGAAAAAGATGGGAGAGAGCTGTGAATACTAAATAGATGCTGTTTACCTATACAAGATGCTGTGGTGATAGTACCACTCACCTTGAAATGAAGGTAAAGCCTTAAATCGTGTTAAAGGGATGAACAGGCATGCAGACTTCATCTTATCTCTTCTCTGTGTCTCAGAAGGCAGCTTCTTTTATGGCATTTTATTTTCATAAAATGCTTTTCATTTACCATAATAACATTTTACAGTGTTTTGGATGTGGTCAGTGCTTATTTGAGATTCTTTCAAAAGAACCATTTTTTTTTTCATTTTATTTTTTTAAACAATGTGGAACACTTCATGAATTTGCATGTTATCCTTGTGCGGGGACCATCTTCATTTCTTCTGCCAAGAGGACCAGGTTTTAAGGCCGGCTTTTGTTTCCCAAACCTGCCTTCTTATTTTGTCAGTCCCATCTTCTTTGTGTAATACATACCCATGGAGTCCTAAGCAAATGCTGGGCTAAATTCTAGGGACACTGGCCAGATATGCTGCAGGGACAGGGGGAGCAGGAAGTTACAGCGTGTTGTAAATACCCTAAGAGAGAGTCAACTGGGAAAATACAATTTACAGCTTGCTGATAGCAAACATTTCAGAGACATATTAGTTCCCTAGAATGAATTCAGTGCAATCTGAACCTTAAAAGGGGGTAAGCATAGTACTCTGTTTCCTATTTCACATTTTAAAGTGTTTATAGGAAATGGGAGTTGATAATATGACCTGAAAAGACTTATAAATTGTTTTCCTTAAAATTTCTACCAAAGCGCATCTCTTCTGATTGAAGTTTCTCTGTTAATATTTGGTAAATGATTCTAATTTGTCCTGTCTAGATCTTTTTTTGTTGTTGTTAGCTAAGAGTTTTATTTTTTTTTCTTTTTTATTGTTTTTGCCATACAATGCCATGATATCACCATGGGTTTACATATGCTCCCCCTCCAGAACCCCTCTCCCTCCTCCCTCCCCCCGGGAAATCTCGATGCACCAGCCCCGAGCATCAATCCTGGGCTGGCGATTGATTAGACATATGATAATTAACATGTTTCAATGCCATTCTCCCATATCATCCCACCCTTGCCCTCATCCACAGAGTCCATGAGTCTGTTCTATACATCTGCGTTCCTTTTGCTGTCTCGCATGTTGGGTTCTCGTTACTGTCTTTCTAAATTCCATATATATGTGTTAATATACTGTATTGTTGTTTTTGCTTCTGGCTTACTTCACTCTGGATAATGGGCTCCAGTTTCGTCCATCTGAATTTTACTGTCTAGATCTTTGGAGCTGTGTGCATTCAGTATATTTGGCTAACTAGATTCTTTTCAACCTTAGGAATATTGCTTCAAATTTCAGGTTTGGTACTCTCTGCTTAAACCAAGCACCTGATATTATAATCAACTTTGCATTTAGAAAATTATTCACTGTCTTAGAGAGATGTGTGAATTTCTTCTACTTCCCCAAAGGTTTTCTACCATTTTATTAATGATGATGATTTATTATTTAGAAAGTTTTCATATAGTTTGAAGACGTGTGACCTTTTATTTAAGTTCTGGACATAATGCTTATTAGTATATGGTTTGTCAGCACCCTGTTATTTGGATCAGGGCCATGAAATACTCTCATCTCTTTGGAGAAAAGTCTCCATTTTACTTACACCCACTAAATGTTTACTAACACCAACTAAATGGTGGACAGACAAATTTAAATAAAATAATATCAAGACCGATGATAATGTTTTATAAATTATACAACATGCTATTAAGAGTTTTTCTAAAATTAAGAAAACCTGGATTTTTTTCCTTACAAAGTAGTATAGCTCACTTTACATATGTAACTCCCCGACTGTGAATCAAAAGTAAGAAGGAGGACAGAAAACCATTTGTGTTAGATATTTCATGTATTGTTACATGTCATGGTTTTGTGAGATAGATTTTGTGAGCCTTGGAATCTAATGAGAGGCCCAGGCCCTGTTTGGTTGATAAATACGTGTGGGATATTATTTAGGTCTTCAGAAATAAAAGCAGAGAATGGTTTCCTTATGTTATCAGTTCCTCTATGGGAAAGCTTATTAAAATGTAGAAAATATAATAGTATATAATTTAGCAACATAATATACAATGTGGGTTGAGAGACAATTACAGTGTTTTATTTCCCTATATTTTCCATTTTAACTGAATGCATTTTAGCAACAATTGGTTTCTGGCTGTAACATTACTTTAGCTGTTTCATAAAGCTTTATAGCAAATTACTGTGTGTACCAGATAAAATAAATTCCTGACTTCACTCTTAAAAGTACTATTACGAGCAGGCATAATCTTTTACTTTTCTAAGTAAGCATGTCTTTGATAACAGTTTTTTTGTGCTGTCACCATCTTAGTTCGAGATTGTTGTTTCCAACATTATTTCAGTGGTTTCCTCTGTGTTTGAGGTTTCATTTTATGTGACAAATCGGGCATCTTCCTCCTTGGTTCATAGTAAGCCGATCTATACAGTTCTAAATTCTGGGGTCACACATCACCAGGTGACCAGCGTCTACTTGAATGGGACCTTGCGTTTTCCATTCACCCTGGGCCTGTACTGTTCTTCCTCCCAATACCATCCTACTTTGTCCTCTTTCCAGGTGAGACTGGCCCTGCTCTTTGATCCTTCTAAATACCCTGCCTGCCTCTCTCTGAAACCCTTTGAATCCTTCTTGTAGTCTGGCACTTCTCACCTAACCTCAGATGCCATTGGGTCATGTTTTCGCCTGAGAATATTGCAGTTTCCCTCCAAGATTTTTTTCCATGCTGAAGAAACTAGAAACACACTCACAAAATTGTCCTTCCAGTTTGTCAACATTTTGCATATTTACTGCAGTTTTTTTTTAAAGGAATGTATAATTGAAAGATTCCTAATCACATTTCCTTTCTTTTTTCCCAGATGTTACCACTCAACTGGTGTTCCCCCTTTCTAGCACGTAGTTTATGCCTTTATCACAGTCCTGTGTATCCACAAGGACTTCCCAGGTGGCTTAGTGGGAAAGGATCCACCTGCCAATGCAGAAGACGTGGGTTTGGTCCCTGGGTCATGAAGATCCCCTGGAGAAGGGAATGGCAACCCACTCCAGTATTCTTGCCTGGGAAATTGTGTGAATAGAGGAGCCTGGGGGGCAGGCTGTAGTACATGGGGTCACAAAAGAGTCAGATGTAGCTTAGCGACTAAACAAGAAGAACAATGTGTATACACACAGTATGAACTGTTGCGTTACATGTTCGTAATCTGGCATATGTAAAAAATACTGATTTTAAAGATGGAGCCATTCCATTGCAGGTGAACTCTAAAAGACTTCTTAAAAGGGCAATTTTAGATGGACAGCAAAGTTAAAAGGAAGGTGCAGTGCTTTCTCATTTATCTTTCTCCTTGTCACATACATTGTCTTCTCTATTACCAACATCCCCCACCAGAGTAGACCTACACTGGCATCTTTAGCACCCAAAGTTGGTGGTTTACGTTAGGCTTCACTCTTGTTGTATGTTCTGTGAGTTTGGACAGATGGATAATGATGTGTTTGGATCATTATGGTATATCATGCAGAGTATTTTAATTGCCCTACAAATCCTCCTTGTTCCACCCGTATCAGCCCACCCCCCAGCAACCACTGATCTGTTTGCCGTTTCCCTTGTCTTGCCTTTCTCAGAATGTCATAGTTAGAATCACACAGTATGTTGCCTTTTCAGACTAGTTCCTTTCACTTAGTTATATGCATTCCTGAGGTCCCTGTGTGTCTTTTCAGGGTTGATAGCTCATTTCTTGTTCAGTTCAGTTCAGCTTCTCAGTCGTGTCTGACTCCTTGAGACGCCATCTCTTTTTACTGCCGGATAATATTCTTTTGTCTGGATGTACCATTGTTTATGCATTCACCTACTGAAGGACATATTGGTTGCTTTCAAGTTTTGGCAATTATGAGTAAAGATACTATAAATGTTCTTGTGAAAGGGTTTCTGTGGACATAAATTTTTGAGCTGATTTGAGTCAGTACTAAAGGGTATGATTACTGAATCACAGGCTTAGAGTAGTTTAGTTTCGTAAGAAACTGCCTCGCTTTTCTCCCGGAGTTGCTGTGCCATTTGATTTGCCATCAGCAGTGAATGAGAGTTCCTGTTCTACTTTCTTGCCAGAATTTGACGTTGTTAGTGTTCTAAATTTTGGCCCTTCTAATAGTTCTGTAGGTCATCTCCTTGCTTTAATTTGCATTTTCCTGATGACATATCATGTGCGGGTGAAAAAATTTTAACATTATGATTATATTGCTTAGCATTTAAGTTTCTTGTGTGTGTGCTTATTCTCTCAGTTGTGTTCATCTCTTTGCAACCCTATAGACTGCAGCCTGCTAGGCTCCTCCATCCGTGGGTTTTTACTGGCAAGAACACTGGAGTGGGTTGCCATGCCCTCCTCCAGGGTATCTTCCCACCCTAGGGTTCGAACCCTCATCTCCTATGTAGCCTGTGTTGGCAAGCGGATTCTTCACCACTGCACCACCTGGGAAGCCCTTACATTTCTTAATTCATTTAAAATATGAAAAGTAGGTTGTGAACGTAAGTTTTTAGCCTCAGCTGTACCCTTTATTCTTTAAACATTTTTGCTCTTAAAGCTCTGTTATAGTTGGTAACCAATAGCATGTCTTCTGTATATTTAAATGAAGTAATATACAACTAAGACTTGATTATTCATATAATGTAATCACTATAAAATGCATAAAGGATGCAATATATTTATCTGTCAGTCCAAAGAATGTACTTTTTTGTGCAGTCGAGATTTTAAAATTCTTATCTATATAGATTGTCTTATTAAAAGTTAAACTGACCCTCTCTCTAAATGAAGGATTTTTCCTGTAATTGGGAAGAGAGGAAGCCTCATATTTTATAAAAGTAAGACTAGAGAGATAAATGGGGAAAGAAAAAAGCAAAGGGCAAGAAGATGTCTAAAACTGAAAAAGTGTATTTTTAAAAAATACTATACAGGTACATTTACAAAATTAACATCCTGAAAATAGTGCATTTAGAGTGGAAACATCCATTTTTGAATCCTGTAGCCGAGGCAATGTACCTGTTCATTGTAGAATTACAGCAAAGCCCCCGCCACATTTCTTTTCAAGCTTAGGTGGACCAGGTTCTCTCTGCAGTGAGTTCTTTTTCACCTGGGGCTCCGCTCTTTCTGTAGGGTCTGGCCAGGCCCCTCAGTGCATTTAATTGCAAGTTGGATGGCTTCAGAGACCTGGAGGTGTGGCTGAGAGAGGCTTTCCTGGTATCTTAGGAAAAGCCACATGTGATGCTTTGGTCGATGAAAGTGGAACTCTTAGATAAAAGCTGGATCTCGACATTGAACATGGAATCAGTTGAGACAGAATATATGTCTTTAAAGTTATTGACCTGTAACATACCTTAGTTATGATCTTAGCCAAGCAAAGCTTCCTCTGTAAGCCAGGGTGCTGTAGAGTGCCTGCCAAGGCAATGCCTATGAGTCCATATGTTCCTTTCCAACCCTCTTGCCAGAGGTATAAGCCTCTGCCTGAGGATGGCCAGGCTTCAAGAGCATCAGAGAAACTCTACTTTCTCCTGTGAGTCTCCTATGAGCCCTGTGACTACAGAGTGCCTTTCAGTTGTCAGCTGTCCCTCCTGGTCCTTCCACTTACAATAAGCATTTAGGCAAGACAGCGACTAAATGAAGGGCTTCCCAGGTGGCACTAGTGGTAAAGAACCTGCTTGCTAATGCAGGGGACCTAAGAGATGTGAGTTCCATTCCTGGGTCAGCAAGATCTCCTGGAGGAGGGCATGGCAACCCATTCCAGCATCCTTGCCTGGAGAATCCCATGGACAGAGGAGCCTAGTGGACTGCAGTTCGTAGGGTCGCAAAGAGTCAAACATGACGGAAGCGACTTAGCACAGCACACATATGATTAAATGATATGCATCATTAAATAGTAGGGTTACTTATTTCCAAGGAAATGAATGTTTAATGTTCTCTTATTTACAGCTAGACATTTTGTCACTTTCTATATGGTTTTATACATTGAAATAGGGGCTGACACTTAATATGTTTTTATATGAAGTCATGATGTGATTCAAGTACACTTCCTGAGGCGTAAAATTGGTATAATTTAAAATTTAGAAGTGACTATCTAAGGCTGAAGTAGCCTTGCAGTACCTTATCATTTTACCCTAATGTACTGGACTTTTATTTACTTGCCTAGTATTCTGAGAAGTAAACTACTGTAGCATGTAAGTTATTTTCCAAAGCCATCTTCTTCTTTCAGCTTATTAGAGTTTGCAAATGAGACAAGGATTAAAATGCGTCTGGCAGATGCAGAGGTGGTAGCAGCTGAGAATTTTGGGGAGGTCTCAAGAAGGAATCTGGATGCAGAAAATGGTTTATTAAAAATGCAGTGCAGGGAGCAGGATGTTCAGGGGTATGTTCATATTCTGATTGTGTTTCTGGCTACACGGTATTTGATAAGATGTGGGTAACTGGCCGCTTGGATGTTCTTTGCACTGCCTTTAACATATTGCTTGCTTTAAATTTCAGAATTTAGACATTGAGAAATCAGCTGTTTAGAATAAAAACACATCCTTTTGAGAAAACAGCATTCCTAGTTCATATAGGGGATGTCGTGTCACTGTAAAAAATT
This sequence comes from Antilocapra americana, assembly GCA_007570785.1. Taxonomy (NCBI): domain Eukaryota; kingdom Metazoa; phylum Chordata; class Mammalia; order Artiodactyla; family Antilocapridae; genus Antilocapra; species Antilocapra americana. The sequence continues at coordinate 23,206,348 of ML663008.1, read as the reverse complement.
CTTAGAGATGGTGGTTTATGGGGTTGCAAAGAGCTGGACATGACTGAGCGACTGAACTGAACCGTAAGTTACTGACCCAGTTTACCTTGACTTTTCTCAGGATACAGCCTGAGATATGCATTCAGATGACGGTATTATTATTATTTTTAACAGTGGGACCCACTGAGAACTTTTCATGTTAGTTCCAATGAGTTAGATAGTGCTCAGTTAGTGGTTGGTCTAAACATTCGATCATAAAAACTTTTTCTTGAACTGTATAATTGAAAATATACAATTGTGATTTTTTTTTCATGTTTATGGTGACATCTATTCATTTCATCTATATGTAACTGAAAACTCAAGCCCCAGTGGCTTAATCAATCAGAGGTCTTTTTCTCTGATCTAGAGAAAGGCAGCCCAGGGCAGGTTAGATGACCCTACAGCGTCATCAGATCTGAAGATCTTTCTGCCTTTCTCTTCAACCCTCCTCTTGGTTGTTCACCTTTCATCCTCCTGCTTGTTGCCTCATGGTGACAAAGTGGCTGCCACACCTCCAGGATCCTCCTAGAAATGAAGAAGTTGAAAGGAAAGGAGCAAAAGGCACAAGCCAGTCAAGTCTGCCCACTTTTTAAAGAACTTTCTTGGGAGCTCTCACTAGCAGCTTCTGCTTGTATCTCATTGGCCAGAGCTGGATCTCTGCCATCTGTAGCTGAACCAAAGGTTGGGATATGTAATTTCTTATCTGAGAATTGCTGCTCTGCATGTAACAGAGGTAGTGTCTCTAAAGCAAAAGAGTTGACTAGACAGGCGGGTCGAAGAGCTGCCCCCCACCACTTGTGTGCAGAAGTGTCACGGCAGAGAGGTCAAGACAAAACCCCAGAAAATGGCACGTAAGAGGGAACTACATGTTTGAAAATCTTTCCTTTAGAAACAGGATAAAGCTCTAAAGAATGCTAGAATAGAAGAAGTCAACACTCTGTAGTCTTTGCTTTTGAAATTGACCACAGAAAGTTCTAGAATTCTGACAATCCGTAGTGTAATAGAAATGCTTGTGCTCATGTGGAGTCATGTCCGACTCTTTCCAACCCCATGGACTGTAGCCCAACAGACCCCTCTGTCCATCGGATTCTCCAGGCAGGAATGCTGGAGTGGGTTGCCATTTCCTCCTCCAGGAGAATCTTCCCGGACTAGGAATTGAACTCATGTCTCTTGCATCTCCTGTATTGGCAGGTGGATGTTTTACCAGTGCGCCACCTGGGAAGTCCCCAATAAAAATGCTACAGACCCAGTAATAGGGGAACATGGGGTCTGACCCTGTGTCTGCCCGTGTCTGACTTAGATCGGCTCAAGAAGCTACTTCATTCTTAGCATAAGTGCTTCCTCCCTTTGGCCTCTAAAATGAGGGAGCGGAACGAATCGCTGTAATCCCTCCAAGGTAAAAGATACTTTGACTGTCAGAATCTGTTGCCGATACTTTACTCACTTTGACTCCAAATCTAGCTCGCTTTTACATCCCCGCACATGAGGTTGATTAACTGTATATACTCCTGGTGGCCATTTTTAGGAAACATTACCATCAGGTTACTTGTTAAGGCTTTTGTTTGTGTGCAAAGGAAAGCCAAGGTGTACTGCTGGTCTGGACTGTCACCCCTTTGAGACTCCTCTGGGGCTCAGACCTGGGTCCACACCAGGGAGTGGCCATGTGAGTTTTGGTGTTAAGACTTGAATTTTCCTTCTTGGATGCTCACGTTCAGAGCCATAGAGAGAGAGGTGGGGAGTCCTTGATGTCACGTGAGTGAGGGGACCTCATTCACAGGCATTTATCAGACTGGTGTCAAGAGTGCAGACACCAGAGCAGACCCCCCGCCACCCTGCCCGGTACCTCCATAGCTCTGTCTGCTTCTCCAGCAGAGAACACCTTTGGCTCACCTGTGTATCAGAAGTAGGCGGAGGATTAAACCAATGACAGTAGCTCTGTCTTTAGGGGCAAAATGTCCCCAGAAGCAAGGAGACAGTGGCATTATCACTGATGGGAAGCTTCTGGAGAGTGCCTAGCAATGCTTCAGTTAGCCTTTGCGGCTGCAGAGGGTCCTAGACCCTGAGAACAGCACGGGTGCGTGGAGAATGCAGATGGGCTGGGAGCATGCGCAGCCGAGGTGCAGAAGTAGGGACCCCGGGGGAAAGTCTGGTCAAGAGGTTTGTGTGATTTTCAATGATGACATGACACATCTGTCTCTTCTCTTTTTCTCTCCTTTCTTTCCCCCCTCTTTTGCCATCTGTTTCTTTCGGGCTTTAATTTAGTATCTTATTCTAAACAAATATATCTTTGTGTTCTGTTGAAAATCATAGAGAGAAATTTTGGTCTCTTAAGGCATTTGCCTTTGAATAAGGGAGGAAAAAACAGGATTTCAGATAGAAATCTGAGCAACCTGAGGTTTCTATATGGAATGTAAGCAGAGTTGCGATGAATAATTAAACAAGTTATAGCTAATAAAATATACAGCACGCTGCTTCAAACTGAAACATTCTAACTCTGCCTTGGGATGAATGCTTTTCATTATTTTTTAATTGTTGCCAGGGTTTGACCTTGAAGGTCTTTGCTGGCAGATAATTTGTTATGGTAAGAATGAGATCACTAAGCGTTTTAGCACAAGCCGCATGATGCATCGAGATTCTTCCTATTATATAACGCTGATGTGATAAGTCTGTCTTCCTCAGGATTTGTTCTTTTATTTCCGTGGTAGCTTCTTTCTCGGGCCCCTGTCCTTGGCCATCTGTGTTGCTGTACTGTAGGAGGATCTCCCTGGTCCCACTGCAGCCAAATCATGTTGGTGCTTAGAGGCCTGCTGGCTTCTCTGATGGACCTGCGAACAACCAGGTGCATGACCCTCCACTTCGATAAAATAGACACAGGAAGATCTAGGATCTCCTTTCTACCCTCAGCATCCTATTGTCCTGGGAGATCATTCTTCCAGGAATAAAGTTGTACAGACATTTGCCCTGATGACTGTTGTTCACTGTTGGGTCTTCCTTTCCAGTTACTATAGGACCTATGGTTGCAAAGTGGTTACCAATATGCCTCGTTGCCAGTATTTTCAGAAATGTCTTTGAAAAGCAGCGATACAGTGTGATTATATGTTTTATTGTTAAATTAATTCACAGTTCTCCATTTATATGACATCTCGTGAAGAATGAGTAATAGTTGACTGTAGAATTGATTTATGCATAGCAAAGATCTGTAGTTTTCACCAGATAGAATAAGATGAACCTGTTGTATGCAGTTTGGGGAGTTACATTTAGTAAATAGAGTTTCTTATTTGTTTAGAATGTGTACTGAGTTGTATAGGCTTGAGGAGTAAGTTCAAAACCACGTGGGGTTGGAGGACAGAATATTAGTAGGTTTTATGTAAGGTATTTGAATTAAAAAGCTGAGTTGATGGGGTCATATGTTATGTCTTTTTGTCAGTGACATTTAGAAAAAAATAAATTTGAGATACATTTCTCATGATACTTTCTTACTGACAGAATCCAGTATGCTTTTAAATAAATATAGACAGTAAATGATCTGCCTACACTGTGGAAGACCTGGGTTCCATCCCTGGGTGGGGAAGATCCCCTGGAGAAGGGAATGGCAACCCACTTCACTATTCCTGCCTGGAGAATTCCATGGACAGGCGAGCCTGGTGGGCTACAGTCAGTGGGGTTGCAAATGGTGGGACACAATTGAGCAACTAACACTTTGACTTTTTTTCATACTGTATATGAGAGGTATATGTAAGAATAAGAAAATAACTACCAAATGTTCACATATTGATGTGAAAAAAATTTAGCTTCAATTATTACAAGTAAAAAAACATTTGTTTTTATATTAATATTTTGGGTAATAGAAAACATGTATTTTTTATCATGTGTGATCATCTGAATTCTATTTTGAATATGTTGAACAGTAGATGCCAAGTGTAATCTACATAAAATTTAGTATGTTTCCTTCCCAGAAATTGCCAGTGAATCGTGGTTCTTAAAAGACAAAAAAAAAAAACACTATCATTTTACTAAGTGTGTAGTTCCTTATTGCTGTCATTCAATTTTAAAAGGTGCTTATTTATAGACCCTGTGAAGTCAAACTGTGTCCTTGGATTATGGTGTTCAGGTCGTAAACTCAGACCCTCTGCGCTGGTGATGTTCGTTTGCGTTTTGGTATGGCAAATCCCTAGTCAGACAGCTGTTGTTTAACATTTACAAAACTTCAGAAAATTGTGGCAGAGCTGTCATGTTTAATTTCAGACACATACAAAATATAGAAAACCCATAATTGTTAACCAAAGACTCAAGCATGAAATCATCCTAAAAGAAACAAAGATCTACTAGATTTCTCTGCTGCTGTATGCTGGAGCATAACAAAATTATAGCTATGCTGTCTTGATTTACATGAAGGTAAAGTGCCTCTTAATACAGATTTATCTGCACCCTGATCGCCTAAGGCTTGGTTTGCTCAGCTCAGAAAGGAGAATGCTAAGAAAATCGTTGAGAAGGGCTAGTTTAGTTCACATTAGTATAGTCACTTTTTATGCCATATTATGAAACATGCAGCGTGATAGTTCTTGCTACCCTTCAAGTTATCATGCATTAAAATAATCAAGTTATGAATGTTTTAACTCTTGGCACAGATTAATTTTGAGAAGATTCTGTTTGGTTATTATCTCATTTATAGACCTTCCTATATACACTTTGGGTAGGTTGTCTTTATCTTATGGTGACAAGCTAGATTTGAAAATATTGTCTCTGAGGAAATGGAAACTTTACATTTTTTTAAGGATACGGGTTGGGAGCAGGTCTTTTTTGTTGGGAGAGAAGTGGTCATATTGTTTAACTGCTTTACATGTAGTCCTATTTTAGTTACAAGATCCTAACTATATCTTTATTTTAATATTGGAGTGACTTTTAGTCTTTTTTTCTTGATTGGCAGTAAGAAGTTAGTAACCTATAAATAAATGGTGTTTTAAAAATTCTAATTACTGACATTCATAGCATATTTTTATAATTATTCAAAAGATTGATAATTTTTATAAAGTATTTTGTAAAAGAAATTAGTTTATAATTTATAATATTAAAACTAGACTAGCATATTTATAATCTCATGTTAATTATGGATACTAATTTTATGTGCTATGAAATACATATATTTGCATCTATATAACATGTATTTTATACTTTAATACATTCCTCACTAATTGAGTTGCTTCAGAATGAGATTGATAACCTTAGAGTTGGACGGATTGTTTTTTCCCCAGATTTGTCTTTTGATCTTGGATTGAGTACTGGTTAGTTTTATGAGTTTGGACAATTTCACTTCTAAGGCTGTTTTTTCTATGCAGTGGATAAAACAGTAGGGTCTTTTGTGAAGATTAAAAATATAGACGTACCTTTTTTTATTGCTCACTTTTATTGTGTTTTTTGCAAATTGAAGGTTTGTGGCACCCCTGCATTGAGGAAATCTTTTGGCACCATTTTTGCAATAACATTTCCTCGCTTCATTGTCTCTGGATCACATTTTGGTAATTCTCACATTTCAAACTTTTTCATCATTCTGTTTGTTACGGTGATTTGTGGTCAGCGATCTTCAGTGTTACTAGTGATATTATGACTGTTTGGGGGCATCATGAACCACGCGTATATGAGATGATGAACTTAATGTTGTCTGTGTTCTGACTGCTCCACAGACCAGCCATTCCCCTGGTTCTCAAATTCTCAGGCCTCTCTATTCCCCAAGAAACCATAGTATTGAAATTAGGCCAATTAATAGTTTTGCAGCAGCCTCTCAGTATTCAAGTGAAAGGAAGAGTCATGTCTCTCACTTTAAATCAAAAGCTGCCAATAATTAAACTTAGTGAAGAAGGCATGTTAAAAGCCAAGGCAAACCAAAAGTTAGGCCTCTTGTGCCCAACAGCCAAGTTATGAATGTAAAGTTCTTGAAGGAAATGAAAGATGCTCCTCCAGTGAACACGTGAATGATAAGAAAGTGAAACAGCCTTATGGCTGATATGGAGCAAGTTTTAATGGTTTGGCTGGAAGAGCAAACCAGCCACAATATTCCCTGAAACCAAAGCCTAGTTCAGGTCAAGGCCCTATTGCTCTTCCATTTTCTGAAAGCTGAGGGAGGTGAGGAAACTGCAGAGGAAAAGGTTGAAGCACAGCAGAGTTGGTTTCTGAAGTTTAAGGAAAGAAGGAAGGCACTTCTCCAATATAAAAGTGCACGGTGAAGCAACAGGTGCTGATATAGAAGCTGCAGCAAGTTATCTGGAAGGTCTAAGTAAGATAAGTAATAAAAGTAGTTACACTAGACATCAGATTTTGGGGAGATAAAACAGCCTTCTTTTGGAAGAAGGTGCCATCTAGAACTTTCATAGCTAGAGAGGAGAAGTCACTGCCTAGCCTTAAAGCCTCAACGTGCATATTGACCCTTGTTAGGGGCTAATGCAGCTGGTGACTTTATTTTATTTATTTATTTATTTTTCTGTTTTTCAATATAACTCATTTTTATTATGAGCTGGTGACTTTAGTTGAAACCAGTGTTCACTGACCAATCTAAAAATCCTAGAACCCTTAAGAATTATGCTAAACCTATTCTGCCTTTGCTCTATAAATAGAACAACAAAGTCTGAATGACAGCACATCTGTTTGCATCATCGTTTACTGAATATTTTAATCCCACTGTTGAGACCTAATGCTGGGAGAAAAAGATTGCTTTCACAATACAACTGCTCACTGACAATGTACCTGGTCACCCAAGAACTCTGATGAAGGTGAGATGTAGGGAAAGATTAATGTTTTCACATCTGCTAACACGTTTAGAAAAGACAGAGGAACCATAGATCAAATTGCCAACATCTGTTGGGTCATTGAAAAAGCAAGAGAGTTCCAGAAAATATCTACTTCTGCTTTATTGACTATGCCAAAGCCTTTGACTTTTTCACTACAAAGCCTTTTTCACAGCAAACTGTGAAAAATTCTTTAAGAGATGGGAATACCAGACCACCTGACCTGCCTCCTGAGAAATCTGTGTGCAGGCCAGGAAGCAACAGTTAGAACTGGACATGGAACAACAGACTGGTTCCAAATTGGGAAAGGAGTATGTCAAGCTTGTATATTTTCACTCTGCTTATTTAACTTACATGCAGAATACATCATGAGAAATGCCGGGCTGGATAAAGCACAGACTGGAATCAACATTGCTGGGAGAAATATCAATAACCTCACATATGCAGATGACACTACCCCTATGGCAGAAGGCAAAGAAGAACTAAAGAGCCTCTTGACAAAAGTGAAAGAGGAGAGTGAAAAAGTTGGCTTAAAACTCAACATTCAGAAAACTAAGATCATGGCATCTGGTCCCATCACTTCATGGCAAATAAATGGAGAAACAGTGAAAACAGTCAGAGACTTTATTTTGGGGGGCTCCAAAATCACTGCAGATGGTGACTGCAGCCATGAAATTAAAAGATGCCTTCTCCTTGGAAGAAAAGTTATAACCAACCTAGACAGCATATTAAAAAGCAGAGACATTACTTTGCTAACAGAAGTCTGTCTAGTGAAAGCTTTGGTTTTTCCAGTAGTCATGTAAGAGTTGGACTATAAAGAAAGCTGAGTGTGGAAGAATTGATGCTTTTGAACTGTGGTGGTGGAGAAGACTCTTGAGAGTCCCTTGGACTGCAAGGAGATCCAACCAGTCCATCCTAAAGGAGATCAGTCCTGAATATTCATTGGAAGGACTGACGCTGAAGCTGAAACTCCAATAATTTGGCCACCTGATGTAAAGAAGTGACTCATTTGAAAAGACCCTGATGCTGGGAAAGATTGAGGGCAGGAGGAGAAGGAGGCAACAGAGGATGAGATGGTTGTATGGCATCACCAACTCGATGGATTTGAGTTTGAGTAAGCTCCGGGAGTTGGTGATGGACAGGGAGGCCTGGCGTGCTGCAGTCCATAGGGTCACAGAGTCGGACAGGACTGAGCAACTGAACTGAACACATTTTAGTTTTGCAGCCCATGGATCAAGGAACAGTTTTGTTGCCATAGATAATGATTCCTTCATGGATCTGGGCAAAGTCAGTTGAAAACCTTCTGGAAACAATTCAGCATTCTAGATGCCATTAAGAATGTTTGTGATTTGTGGGAAGAGGTCAGAATATCAACATTAACAGGAGTTGGGAAGAAGTTCATTCTGAATCCTCATGGATGACTTTGAGGGGGTTAAGACTTTGGTGAAGGAAGAAACTGCTGATGATGTAGAAATAGCGAGAGAAATAGAAGTGGAGCCTGAAGAGTTGACTAAATTCTCAAGATAAAACTTTAATGGATGAGGAATTGACTCATTCATGAGTAAAGAAAATGATTTCTTGAGATGGGAGTCTATTCTTGGTGAAGATGCTGTGAAGATTGTTGAAATGAGAACAATGAATTTAGAATTTTACATAAACTTAGTTGATAAAACAGTGATAGAGTTTGAAAGGATTGATTTCATTTCTTAACTGAGATATAGCAGACATACTATGTTGGCTTGATTCCAATGTTGAAAGAAGTTCTACTGTGAATACATGCTATCAAACTACATTGCATGCTACCAAGAAATCGTTCATGAAAGGAAAAGTCAATTTGAGGCAGCAGACTTCATTGTTGTATTATTTTAAGAAATTGCCACAGGCACCCCAACGTTGAGCAATCACAAGAAAATCAATCTGCAGCCATTGACATGGAGGCAAAATCTGCCACTAACAAAAAGATTACGGCTCTCTGATAGCTCAGATGATGGTTAGCATTTTTATAGCAGTAAAACATTTTCAAATTAAGAAATGTACATATTTTTGGACAAAATGCTATTGCACACTTATGAACTATAGTGTAAACATAATTTTTATGTGCCCTGGGACATCCAGAAATTCGTATGACTCACTTATTGGAGTTATCCGAAACTGACCCCACAATATCTCCAAGGTACGACTGTAATAGTGGAGATGTGGAGCAACTGTTATATGGTAAGTTTTGACTAGTATTAAATCAATAATATTAGTAGTAGTAATGTATGGATGTACATACATTACTTCCATCTTCCTATCATCCTTTCATGCATGCATCCTCAGTCAGTCATGCCTGATTCTTTGCAGTGCCATGGGCTGTACCCCACCAGGCACCTCTTTGTCCATGGAATTTTCCAGGCAAGAATACTGGAATGGGTTGCCATTTCCTCCTCCAGGGAATCTTCCCAACCCAGGGATCGAACCTGCATCTCCTGTGTCTCCTGCACCGTGGGTGAATTCTTTCATTGTTGGCCATCAGGAAAGCCCCATTTTTATCCTTAGGGTCCATTTAGGAAGAGGTGGAAAAAATGTTGAATAAATGAATGAATACCTAATAGCGAATTCATTCAGAGGTCCTGGAAAAGGACCTTTTCCAGGTCCTTTGTGCAACTACCTTTGTGCCTTCTAATTTGGAGGCTGTTCTCTTTGTCTTGCCTCCAGCTTCATAAATGTTTATGGAAAAAGGAATGTGTCCTACATAGTCAGACAAATGAGAAATGTAAGAGTCATCTTTGGTTCTTTAAAACCCAGGTCCTCTCACCTACCTGTGAATTTAATTGCCCCAGTTGATATTTGGTATAGCTAATTGTTCAGTGGAGGAAATAGTTACACCAACAGCTTTATGTAAACTTTATGGAGTTGGTATTGGATGCAGTTAGATGGCAATGGTGTAGAAAAAGAAGACTGGAGAAAAGAAAATTCCAGACAGAGAAACTTACATGAACCAATATATTAAGGCTAGAAATACAAGATATATTAGGGGGATTTAGTGGTTAGACCTGAGCACCTGAAACATACACTCAGAATACTAACAGCATTCACTAAATGGGTTTGGTACTTTCACTGGGAAAAATTATGGCATCATTTGCTGAATGATCAAGTGAACATACCCCGAATGAGTTAAACATCGTAGCTTGAATGAGTTAACTGTGGCCATAAATGGTACTTTGAGCTTTCGCTTTCTCATTTTATTTTTCATTTTTTTTCTTTTGTTATTTTATTTATTTTCTTTACATTATCATGTTGGTTTTGCCATACATTGACATGAATCTGCCATAGATTTTGAAAAATCACAACATTTTGATTTCAGAAACATTCAGTATGAATTTAAATTTTAGAAGGGATACTTCCCTTTATGACACAATACATTACTGCCCACACTTATGACATTTAAGACCTCTGTACAATAAAAGCTAGGACAGAGGTCTTAAATGTCATAAGTGTGGGCAGTAATGTATTGTGTCATAAAGGGAAGTATCCCTTCTAGAACTTAAATTCATACTGAATGTTTCTGAATATAGTTTACACTAATGTTTTATTTTAGTCTAGCACATAGGTCACAGAATTGATTTTAAAGCAATTTAAAAACTGTAGCAAATAATGAAACATTTCATAATTTTTTAGAATCATAATTTTTCTAGAGAAATAATAAAGCATTTGAGCAAATAGGCTAGCTACTTCCAACCATTTTCTACTTTGTGATATATTAAACTGGTTTTTCCAAACTTTATTCTTACACTGATGTTCCTTTGATTAGCTACTTGTGCTAAAGAATAACAAAGTGTATGCATGTTATAACATATACATATATAAATTTCATAAGTATGTAAATGTTTAAAGTCTTATATCAGTATATATACTTTTTAAAGATTTACTTTTTGATCTTCTAACAGTTTCCTTACTCACAAAAAGTACTCATTGGCTATATAAATATTAGTGAAGTCTAATTAAGAAAGGAAACAGTGGAAACAGTGGCTGACTTTATTTTGGGGGGCTCCAAAATCACTGCAGATTGTGATTGCAGCCATGAAATGAAAAGATGCTTACTCCTTGGAAGGAAAGTTATGACCAACCTAGACAACATATTAAAAAGTAGAGACATTACTTTGTCAACAAAGGTCTGTCTAGTCAAGGCTATGGTTTATCCAGTGGTCACGTATGAATGTGAAAGTTGGACTGTAAAGAAAGCTGAGCGCGTAAGAATTGATGCTTTTGAACTGTGGTGTTGGAGAAGACTTTTATGAGTCCCTTGGACTGTGAGGAGATCCAACCAGTCCATCCTAAAGGAGATCAGTTCTGGGTGTTCATTGCCACCTGATGCGAAGATCTGACTCATTTGAAAAGACCCTAAAGCTGGGAAGGATTGAGGGCAGGTGGAGAAGGGGACGACAGAGATGAGATGGCTGGATGGCATCACCGACTCGATGGATATGAGCTTGGGTAGGCTCCGGGAGTTGGTGATGGACAAGGAGGGCTGGCGTGCTGCAATTTGGGGTCACAAAGAGTTGGACACGACTGAGCGACTGAAGTGAACTGAATTATGAAAGGAAACTGTTATGTAAGAGTAAACTAATTCATTATTGTTAATAGCATTTGTTCAATCAATATAAGCTATATTATTCTTCTAAAAATCTTTATGCTGAAAGATGCTCAGTGTCATTAGTAATTACCAGTTCATGGGCACTAAGGCAGCTACAGTTAAACAGAGGGTAAGATGTGTTGCTGAGGAAGTGGTAAACTGGAACTCTCATGCTTGGCTGGTAGGAATGGAAAATAGTGAAGCTCTTGAAAAAAATCTGGCAGTCCTCAAAAGGTTAAACATAGAATTCCCATATTACCCAGCAATTCTAAGAAAACTGAAAATATTTATGTTAACGCAAAAACTTAGAGACGAATGTTCCTAGGAGTGTTATTTCACAATAACCAAGAAGTCCATTGGCTGACAATTGAATAGACACTTGTTGTACAGTGATACAGTGGAATATTATAGAGTCATAAAGGACTGGAAGTACTGATACTGCTATAACATGTGTGAAATTTGAAGTCTTTATGCCAAGTGAAAGAAGCCGGGCAAAAGGCCGCATATTGTCTGATTCCATTTATTTGAAGTGTTCAGAGTAGTCAGTTTCACAGACATAGACCATAGGTTAGAGGTTGTCAGGGGCTACAGATGGACAGCAGAGAGGGTCGAGAAGGGTATGTGGGAGGGACTGCGAATGTGTAGAGTTTCTTGGAGGGTGTTAAAAATACTTTGGAATTAATTAGAGGCAGTGATTGTATCACTTCATGAATATACTCAAAATCACTGAATTGCATACTATAAAAACACAAGCTTTATGGCATATGAATTATATCTCAATAAAAACACAGGAAAAAGTTTATGTGTATACCGAGTAGCACTGGTTCTGTATTTACCCTAAATCACTGTTTTAAAAAGATATCTAAATTTCCCATGTGCCTTTTCGAATAATAGAAAAATCATCTAAATCAATTTTAATGAACTTTTTCATATAATCCTTAATTTTTGTTTTCTAAATTAGGTGAAAGGAGAGGATTAGTTGGTATTGAAGTGTATTCATCCTGAAATATGGACCTAATAAGTGTGCATCTGGGAGGAAGACTGAAGTACAGAGGCCCAGCTTAATGTTTCCTTGCTTCTGAATATCCTCAAGCTTTTGAAATAGATTTTCCCAATTATTCTTTGAACGCTTCGTGGCATCTCATCTTTCTATTTATCAGTGACATCCAGAGAAAATTTGAAGTGGCTTGTCTAGTAGATAATATGGGAAAATGCTATACAATTCTGTTTTTCTTTTATTTCCGAATTGGCCTGTCATCTCCTGTCAACTCTTGTTTCTGAATAGAAGCCCAGATAGTTGTTCCAAAGGGACGGTTTCTTAGATCTTTTTACAAATTGTACCTGGGCATTCTGCTGGCGCTTCACGGGTACAGGACCTTGTTTTGCAGAGTAGAGACAGCCGGTCTCTGGTGGGAGGGGAGCCTCCCATGCCCCTTGCTTTTATGGAAAAGGATCTGCTCTGCCCATTTGCACTACCAGGATTGACTCCTTTCTTCCCGTCCTCTTGTGGTGGTAGAGAAACCCTGTAAACTTGCCTGGATTCCCTGATGAATTCTTGGCCACCCCTATCTGAGACTGGCATAAAGAATACGTATATCAAATTTATAAATAGAAATTATAAAAAAATAATAATAAGCATATTCCAAAAGAGAAATCTAGATTTTCTACAGTTAAATTTAGACATATAATTAAATTATGAGATAAAATTTAATTCCCTGTCCTTTTTCATTAGATGCTTACTCTCCCACTAGCTTTGTTTTCCAGCTTTTACTCTTTGTATTATACTGTGTATTGTTATTATATTTTTGGCTACAGCTCAGGTCATACAGGATCTTAGATCCCCTACCAGGGATTAAATCCATGGTCCCTGCAATGGAAGTACAGATTCTCAACTTCTGGACCACCAGGGAAGTCCATATTTATGTTTTAGGTTTTTTTCTGTAGCTTGTATTATTTGTTCACCTTTTCCTTTTTTCTTTCTTTTTTTTTTTTCAGGTTTTGCTGGTGCAGATTGATTCCATGAGTACGTTTTCATTGCTCTTTCATATCCTATTACATAAACATAATTTGTTTCTTTTGTTTCCTTTTGATGAAAATGCCTTGTAATTTTTCTTTAAACCATGATGCAATGAATACTTTTATGCATTTCTGTGTACAGAGATACAACCATTTTTTCTGGATCTGTTCCTGTAAAGGAAATTGACAGGGCATGGACTGTGCCTGTCTGCATTATATTCTGGTTGTTGCCAAGGTCTTTTACAATTTATAGCCCTACCAGCTGTGTGTGAGGGTCCTCCCAGTTTTCCATTCTTGCCCACACTGTTTGTTATTAATGAATTTCAAATTTTTGCTACTATGATAGGTATGAATGTTTTCTTATTGTTGCCTTAAAGTTACATTTCTCTTTCCCAAGAGCTCCTAAACAACCAGATTGGAAGGAAATTGGATCCTCCTCCTTCATACTCATTATTATTCCTGTAACTTCCTCCATGGCTGATGTGAAAGACCCAGAGGTTTTATGGAGTAGGACATATGAGGAGGTCCTCTGGCTGTCAGACTGTGCTTTCTCTCCCCTCACGTATCAGGTGTATCTTGTCCAAATCCACATCATCCCTTAAAGGTAACATGAGGATTTCCATGCCAGGTCAACACAGTCTATTTGCAGCACACACCCATTTATCTCTTGGGGCCTGCTATTTTCCTGGGCACTGGGAAGCCCAACAGCCTGTGTCCCAGAGAATTTCCTTCCCCCATCTGTCCCCACAAGGAAGGAAACAAAACAAAACACTGGAAACAGAACAAAAATAAAATCTCAGTAAACTACCCTGCCGTAGAAGTGTTCTGGTGATTCCTCTTCGTAGCTGCTCAGACTCTCCTGAGAAGCCTCTTCAGGCTGCAAAGAGTTTATCGACTCTCTTTCCAAATGTCTAATGTCCAGCCATTCTCCTGATTCTTATTGTTGATATTTAGGCCACTGCCTCAAAACCTTTTCTCTCCACACCATTTGCAGCTGTCCCATAGCCTGCCTTCTCCCTTTTTCATCTGCTTTCTTTTCCTCTAAATTCTTTTGGTCCCTGCACGAGCTCCTTTCTCTCATTTTGGGAACAGCACTATGTTTAAAGAAAAGGCTCTCTACTGTTCTCCCTCCTCCTTTTAGGAAGAGCTAGCTTCACCATCTTCCAGAAGATTGGCTGCTTCTTTTGGAAACCTCATTGTGTGCTGGTGATACCCAGAGGGTTGATTCCCTCTTACAGCTCCAGACATACGTGTCCAAACACCGGCCCTAAAGTCAGCCCCTTCTTCTTCCTGCTCCTCCGGCTCATGGCCCCCCATTCCTCCTTTGTGTTTTCAGCAGTTTGCATTACCTAATAGTCTGTCTGTTACTATTCAATTTCCTCTTGTCTTCCTTCTCCACTTAGAATGTCAATAAGGAAACTAAAAGTTAATCCCATCACATTGATATTTAAAATAAATTTTTTTTTTGGCTCAAGCAAATATGTAACCATAGACATAAAGAAATAGCAATTGGCTTCATATTCATTTATTTACATTGTATTCAGGCATAGTTTCAAAAGAAGTTTCACTTCGGGGTGGGTGGGGGGTGGGAGGTGGAGAAGAGTCTTTGTTGTGGTTGATTTTTATGCTGGTCATAAAACTGTCTCTTTAAATTTTTCCTCACTTCTGGAAACAAAGTAGGGATGCACTCTATTAAAATAGTTGTTGAGTCCCTGAATGTAATTTTCCTGGTGTCACTCTGTGCAATTTATCAGCTAAATATGTGTCATAATATAATGGAAATATAGATACTCAATCTCACCAAGAAAATCATAGTTAAGTTTCATGTTTAACTGTTCTCAGAAGACAAGAACTCGCCTATCTTGTTAAAACATCATGTGCTTGTAAGCTTTGGAAATTTGAAAGTTCAGCCTATTTATTTAATAGATATGCTATCTCGGCAAGTGAAATAATTGGTTCTTTAAAGTTTCAGCAAAAACTCTTAGCCCAGGAAGCCTTCTCTTGCCCTTTTGGAGGCTCTTGTGACTATAATTTGAGAGTCGTTGAGGAGAGAGGGCTGTAAAGAGGAGAGGGTCTGTTGCATGTAGGGGAGACATTCCTTCTCTCCACAATATTTGAAACACACTAACGCAGCAGTACCACACTGAGCCCTTTGTTCTTCCCGTTGGGCAAAACACTAGATAGCTTACTGTAAATATGGCTGGCTGCCAAGCTGTGGCGCAGATTCTTTTTTTTAAATACTGTAAACTGGCACCAGCTCAAGAATTACAGTTCTTCCTCTTATTTACTTTCCCCTTCTTTACTGAAGAGTATCATCTATCGGAAGATAGAAAAATAGTTGTTGTGGTCCGGTCTTGGTGGGGGGCGGGGGGTAGAAATGCCCAAACAATCCCTTTTTTTTTTCCTTGCCTTCCTCCTCCTCATGTCGGGTAGATTTCTGATGAAACAAGTGGAATCCTTTCATTGCTCTTAACTTTGAAAAGAGCAGTGTCCTCTGATGACACATGGAGAGTGTGGAGCGGGGTGAGCTGAGTTGAAGGCAGACCCCTGCTAAACATCATGCTGCTTTAAAAATGGGTCCTGCGTCGCTGTTTCCCTGCCTCCTTGTCCTCTTGGCTTTACTTGTTGTTGTCCTGGAGTGTTTTTGGTTTTCCATTCTCGCTTTCAAGGGCCTGCTGTATTTCTGATTTTACCGAGTTGCCTTCCCTTGTGTTGGAATTTGTGTGGCTGCAGCTGAATTGAAAAGAGGTGGAGGGAAGTGAAGGGTGGGGAGTTCTGCCTTTCAACTACAGGGTGTGCCCCTTTTGAAACTTTGTTTTCAATATAAGTAAAAGCTTGGGAATGCATTTTTGAAAGGATTATTTGCTATTATATTAAAATCAAGGTGCCAGAAAGAAGTGGATATCCTTCTTTTTTTTGATATAAATGTCATCTTGTCAAATGAAAATTTTGCAGTTTCCTTGACTTTTCACATAGAAACTTCTAGACCTAAGTAAAAATTAAATGTTTATTGTGATTATTTTTTTAAAAAAATCAAGCTAAGAGTGAATGTACTATCCTTGCCTACTTTGTTGACATTAAAAATATTTTATATGATAGACACAGTCAACATGTTTACTTTTTCATTTCGTTCATTATTCTTTGTTCTTTAAAAAAGAGAGATATCATGACAATGTATGGCAAAAACAATTAAAAAAAATAAAAATTAAAAAAAAAGAGAGATTTCACTAGGATATAACTGGAGGCTGTTTGTCTCATTTCTAGATACAATTCACAGTAGAGGATATTATGTTGATAATCAGATTTTATGACATCTTTTAAAAATCTGAGAGAGTATAAATGATTAAGGTAGGAAAACTGCTTCTGCAAAGAGACTCTCAGTTACTATGATGAATTTTCTTTATACCCCAATATAGTATTGTTTGAGGGAGATTTTCATTGGAATGATGAAAAGTTAAAATTTAGGCAAACTATATCGGCTTATTTGTGCATCAGCTCTCTCATATGAAAATTCAGATCATTATACTGAAGTGTAAGGACCCAGTTTTCTTTTTGCTATTGACATATGTAAGGAGTAATTCTTACTTTCAGTGTTCTTCTAGAAATGTGGTATATAATTATACAGTGTAGTGTAATTATAGTATAACCAGTGGACAGAGTAATTAGGTTGGTGCTCAGAGGGTCCAGATCTTACTTTGGCCTTTATTAATAATAATATGACCCTGAGGCAGTTGAATCGTTCTGGGTCTGGTTTCATCATCTGTGAAATAATCGAGAGAACTAGTTGATCTCAGATGTTTCTTCTAACATAAAGAGTCTAGATAACTCTCTGTGATCATTTTGGCTTCTTTATAGACTGGACTTTGTAAATAATGAGAACATGGTATTCTAATGTAGGAAATATTTAATTTACATTCATAGAATGGAGATGAATAATTTTGTAATGTATAATCTGAAGAAAATTTTCTTATCTCCTTCGTTCCTACTGATTTTAGAATCCTTTTTGTTTATGTAGCCCTTTGTCATTTTATGTCCTTCATAGAGAGAAAGTGAGCACAGTGGCTTACAGATGGAGGGTATCTGATAGTTTTGCAGAGCTCTAGTGCATGTTAATACTTCCAGATGGGGCATACCATTTTATCTTGAGCGGCAGCCTCAGAGCACCATGCCATGAGACTTCTGAGTATGGACCCTGCATCTGAATCCTGGATTTGATATTCAAAATTTGAGGCCCTGGCATAATTTATTAAAATACTCCAATTCTGAGATTTCTTTGTCTGCAGTATGAGGATATCAATGATGATTTTATAGATATATGGTATTAACTGGTCTTTAGATTGTGTGTGTGACTACCCTTAACATCAACTTTAACATTTTTGAAATGTCATCTTTCAGTCTAAGTCAGCAAATTTTTGTTGACTATCTAAGTTACCATGCTCAGGGGAAGCGTGTTTGTGCCTAGATAAAAATATGGAGAAGTTTGTTGTAAAATGGGGAGTGAGAGTAAAGGACTGTAGAGCCCAGTAGGTTTCAACTTGTAAGATTGTGCAGTACTGCATGAGAAGGTCGATTTGGGCCGAATAGAAGTTGGTTCAGGAGGAAGTCAACAGTAGCATCACTTTATGTAGGAAAACATAGTGTTTAATCTCCTTAGGAATTGGAAACTTAGGTAAAGGGCTGGTTTTCCCTAATGTTTTATGAAAGATATTTACCTTCTCCGGATAGTTTTGCCAGTCATGTAACAAGTGTGTGTGTACATAATCAGATATAATCAGGTTTTGCTGAAAAATCTTTCAATTATAAGTGGTATATAAGTTCTTCTTGTAGCAGGCGAGTGTTATATTCCTGACATTTTTTAACTAATTAGGATGAAAAAAGTGCTTTAAAGGGATTAAACCAGCTGAAGCATATTCAGAAATCAGAGGAGGGATTGGAGCATTTAATCTTGTTTATTATCACTTCAGCTATAACTGAATCACTTTCTTTGGAATTGATCTAGACAGTGTCCGAGTTTACATGTTACTGATTTTGAAGAATTAAAAAGTTATCAGCTTTTTCCTTCTGTATACCTTCCTTTTGGTAATGAACCATTCTTAATATTATAAAATATATAATAAATATATTATAAAATATATTCTTTAAAATAAGATACTCTAAGTTAGATTGTTTGTAGATACATTGTATTACTAATTGCCCATAGGAAATGTTTTTCTGAAACCTTGAGTTAGGTTATTTTCTTACATGTTAAGAAATTTTCTTTACTGTTTGACTGCATCTTGTTCAGCTTTTGGGAATGCTGAGATTATCAGTCACATCATCTTAAAGGATATCAGTAGAAGTGAGAAGAAGTGGTCAAGGCCAGATCTTTTGTTTGAAGAACATATTGACAGGACATAAAGGGAATATAGCATATGCAATATTTTAAAAACAGAAGATCACAGTGTCACATCTAGAATTCTATTTCTGCCATTGTCATTAACTCACTAGGATATTTTAAGAAAATGAGACATTTTTCTGCTTTGCTTAATTTATAGAACACCTTTTAATGTGGAGTATGATATTAATGTTATGTTTTATCAGAGGAT
This sequence comes from Antilocapra americana, assembly GCA_007570785.1. Classification (NCBI taxonomy): domain Eukaryota; kingdom Metazoa; phylum Chordata; class Mammalia; order Artiodactyla; family Antilocapridae; genus Antilocapra; species Antilocapra americana. The sequence continues at coordinate 23,187,335 of ML663008.1, read as the reverse complement.
AGATTTTAATTTATATGCCTTATGGTTGAAAAATTAGTCTTCGTTTGCTAAAGCATGATGCAGGTGTATTTGCTTCTAGGTTTAGATACAGTGTATTAAAATTGTGACCATGAATTTTTGGTACCTTAGCAGTATTCATCCCTATTTCTTTTCTGTCCGGGGCACTAACAGTAGTAGAATGTTTGCAGAATGAATAAATGAAAAATCAAGGGCATAGAGATAATGATTTTCATGGAAAGAGTCGAGAAGTTGACTTTCTCCACCTTGTTCTTTTCATCTTATCCTTTTTGAGTGCTGTCACTCACTAGCTTATGACCATAAGCAATGATCTTATTAATGTATCTAATCTTTAGTTTCTCCATCTGTGCATTCTCTATCATAGTACCTATCAGGTGTGTGAGGGTTAAGTTAGATCTTGTTTTCATTTTAGCAAAATTTAAAAAAAAAAAATGTTCCATATAAATTTGTTTGGCAACCTCCGAAGTTCTAAGTGCCTTTGAATGTTTTTTGCCTTCATTTTTTTTTTTTTCCTGTCTGGTGAGTTGGAGGCTACATTTAAAGGGACTGTTAACACACAAGATTATTGGTATAAAATTTTCACTTGCTGTAAGACAGGATATGCTGATTTGATTCTGTGCTGTAATAGTGTCTTTGAGAGCCTCTTTTGCCTCTGTATATTTATAAAACTGTAGAATTATAAAGTTGTCAAACCAGTGGGTCCTTGGGTGTTTATCTAGTTCCCTCTGCAGACAGGTCTAGAGAAGTTCTTACCAGCTGTCCTTTTTCTCTTACGATTATAAGTATAAAGGTAATGAAGAGAACTTAACATTCATAACTTACTTTCTAAATAGTACTTATTGGTAGGGTTGATTTTTGTGTTTTGTTTTTAAGTAAACCTGGCTGTCAGTGTGTCTGTTTTCTCCCAAATTTCAGCATCCTCTTCCCTTCATTCATTTATATTTCTTAAAAACTGCATTGTTAGGGGAACTCTGACCTAGACTTCTTGATTTTTTAAAACATGCTATGTAATTTTACCCAAAACCATACGCATCTTTTTCTCTCACATGTAGGCTTACTGTTACTGGTACATACATGTTGAAACAAAGTTACATAACAAGGCTAATTATTTGATTCCTCCAGCAGTACCACTTTCAGGATTACCTTCACAAGAAAAAATTGAGCCAAATAAATTGAGTAGCAACCTTTGCACTGCTTTGTAGAGTTTGTTGGTATTTTTTGTTTTTAGCTGTTGAATTATTGGTTTGAATGAAGTGTATGTCGAGCCACAGGAAAATAAGTATTGAGTAGATGGAAAAACTGTCTTCTGAGCTCTGAGGTCGGTTTCTGGGCTTCCTCTTTGACCAGGTCAGTTCTGGAGGACGTGGGGTCCAGGGTTTCCTTCCAGAAGGCGCAGGAGTTCTCCTTCGTTCTCTGGTCAGCCTGCGTGGCCCGGGCTGGCCCAGTTGTCTTGCAGCTGTCCCTGACCATCCATCCCCACGGGGCAGGTCTGGCCATCCATCACCAATCCCAGCAAAACACTTCACAGCGCATGCCTCCCTGCGACAGACAGGCCGCACCATCTCAGACTGGGAAAGTGGGCTGTGACGGATTTAGAAAGCCACTGCTGGATTCCAACCCTTCCACGCCATCAGTCGCGTCCGATTCTGCGGGGCACGTGGAGGCACTGACAGCCAGCACAGCTAACCCTGAGCGCAGAGGCATGCCCGGTTGCTTTCTGCACTGTAACTCACCATGCCTTTCCTCCTGCGTCGTTGCTGTGCTTGTTTTGTCTTGTTCTCCTCATTAAGATCCTGCCAAGGCGGGGAGAAGATGTCTCTGGATAAGAATTTCTTTACTGACATTCAAGTGGGCACAATCCATTTGCAGTAGAGAAATGGCAATTTATGCTTTAACATTTAGAGAAGCTGAAGGATTTCAGAGGAATGGTGATCATGGTGATTATATTGGTGCTGAGCAAATAATTCTCAGTTTTCAGATCAGTTACCAGTTAAGTTCTGTCTGTTTGTCGATCTTCTTTTTTTTTAGACCAACTCTGATTTTTCAAGTCTAATGTATGTTTCTGATAATGCTGCCATTTGGGACATATAAATTTCTTTGGGCAAATGCTACAGTTGTGAGACATGGAGGGTGAATACAAATGAGGAGCATTAGACGATGACTTCTAAATCTCAGTGTGAAATTGTATTGTAACTTATTTTTAATTCACATCATGGGCACCTTAAACAAAATTACAAAATAGGTCTAGATTCCATCCATTTATAGCCAATGCTTTTAAACCACATAAACTCACAAATGTAGTGCCACATACGGAATCACAGTTTCAATACTTGCTTTTGTAATCCATTCTGGATCATTTTTGTATAAACTCTGTTAAGGGAACTATTTTTGTTGTTGTTGTTGCCCTGGATAACAGGTAATTGCTAAATGTGAAGAGTCCCATGACTTGCAAGGAATTCTAAAGTGCTGACTCCATTTTTACAGAAAGGGGTTAATGGCAGCAAGCAGTAATGGGGACGTAGACCCAGAGAGGAGCTGAGTATAATAAGCTGAGGAAAGGCAGAGAAGGATATACCCAGAAGATATCCTGAGTATGGTGGGGAAAAAACTGTCTGCACAGGGCTGTGTCTTTGGAAAAATCACCCCAGACAGAGTGGAACAGGAGACTTATGAATTGAGATGACCACTTTCCAAGGTCTCCCTGTAGACATACCTCCTAAATAGTCATTTGTATTTTTTATATGGCTTCCCTGGCAGCTCAGTTGGTAAAGAATCTGCCTGTAATGCAGGAAATCCTGGTTCGATTCCTGGGTTGGGAAGATTCCCTGGAGGACATATAGGCTACCCACTCCAGTAGTCTTGGGCTTCCCAGGTAACTCAGATGGTAAAGAATCTGCCTGCAATGCGGGAGACCTGAGTTTGATCCCTGGGCTGGGAAGATACCCCTGGAGAAAGGGCATGGCAACCCACTCCAGTGTTCTTGCCTGGAGAATCCCATGGACAGAGGAGCCTGGTGGGCCGCAGTCCATGGGGTCGAAAAGAGTTGGACACAAATGAGCAACTAAGCACAGCACAGCACATCTTTTATATTGTCCTATGTTTTCTTTATTTTTTTGTGGTGATGGCCTGCTTTAATTTGTTTCTCTTTTGAATTAATTTTTATTGGAGTATAGTTACTTTACAGTTTGTCAATTTCTAGTGTACAGTAAAGTGAGTCAGCTGTGAGTACACATACATCCTCTCCTTTTTTGGATTTCCTTCCCATTTCGGTCATCACAGAGCCCTGAATAGAGTTCCCTGAACTATACAGTAGGTTCTCATTAGTTTCCTGTTTTATACTTAGTATCGTTCTTGGGTATTATAGAATGTCTTGTAGATCTTCATAGAACCATTCAGCTTCAGCTTCTTCAGCGTTACTGGTTGGGGCATAGACTTGGATTACTCTGATACTGAATGGTTTGCCTTAGAAACGGACAGCGATCACTCTGTTGTTTTTGAGATTGCATCCAAATACTGCATTTTGGACTCTTTTGTTGACTATGACGGCTACTCCATTTCTTCTAAGGGATTCTTGCCCAAGGTAGTAGATATGATGGTCATCTGAGTTAAATTCACCCATTCCAGTCCGTTTTAGTTCTCTGATTCCTAAAATGTCGATGTTCACTCATACTATCTCCTGTTTGACCACTTTTAATTTGCCTTGACTCATAGACCCAGTGTTCTAGGTTCCTATGCAGTATTGTTGTTTACAGTAAAGTGATGAACTTTACTTCCATCACCAGTCACATCCACAGCTGGGTGTTGTTTTTGCTTTGGCTCTCTCTCTTCATTTTTTCTGGAGTTATTTCTCCACTGATGTCCAGTAGCATATTGGGCAGTTAGAACTGGGTGTGGAACAACTGACTGGTTCCAAATCGGGAAAGGAGTCTGTCAAGGTTGTATATTGTCAGCCTGCTTATTTAACTTATATGCACAGTACATCATGAGAAATGCTAGGCTGGATGAAGCACAAGTTGGAATCAGGATTGCCAGGAGAAGTATCAATAACCTCAGATATGCAGGTGACACCACCCTTATGGCAGAAAGTGAAGAACTAAAAAGCCTCTTGATGAAAGTGAAAGAGGAAAGTGAAAAAGTTGGCTTAAAATTCAACATTCAGAAAACTAAGATCGTGGCATCTGGTCCCATCACTTCATGGCAAATAGATGGGGAAACAGGGAAACAGTGAGAGACTTCATTTGAGGGGGCTCCAAAATCACTGCAGATGGTGATTGCAGCCATGAAATTAAAAGATGCTTGCTCTTGGGAAAAAAGTTATGACCAACCTAGACAGCGTATTAAAAAGCAGAGACATTATTTTGTCCATCTAGTCAAGCTGTGGTTTTTCCAGTAGTCATGTATCGATGTGAAAGTTGAATGATAATGAAAGCCAAGTGCAGTCCATCCTAAAGGAAATCAGTCCTGAATATTCATTGGAAGGACTGATGCTGAAGCAGAAACTCCAATACTTTGGCCACCTGATGGGAAGTACTGACTCCTTGGAAAAGACTCTCATGCTGGGAAAGAATGAAGGTGGGAGAAGGGGATGACAGAGGATGAGATGGTTGGATGGCATCACCGACTCAATGGACACGAGTTTGAGTAAGCTCCGGGAGTTGGTGATGGACAGAAAGGCCTGATGTGCCGCAGTCCATGGGGTTGCAAAAAGTCAGACATGACTGAGTGACTGGACTAAACTGAACTGATACTTAGTATCAGTAGTGTATATAATGTCAGTGCCAATCTCCCAATTCATCCCACTCTCCCCTTGCCATTTGGTGTGGGATGCTACTGCTACTCCTGGTAAGTCACTTCAGTCATGTCTGACTCTGTGCGACCCAAAGGCCTGCAGCCTTCCAGACTCCTCTGTCCATGGAATTCTCCAGGCGAGAATACTGGAGTGGGTTGCCATGCCCTCCTCCAGAGGATCTTTCCAACCCAGGAATCGAACCTGTGTCTCCTGCATTGCAGGCATATTCTCTACCACTGAGCCACCAGGGAAGCATGGTATAGATGATCTTATTTGCAAAACTGAAACAGAAACACAGATGTAGATAACAAACCTATCTTTTCTTCCCCTCAGTCTTTTTCCCAATGCCAGTGACCATACCCATTTTCAAGCCTTCGGATCTCTTCTGCTGCTTCCTCCCTCACCCATGTTTAATGAGCCATTATCCCTGATAGATTGTTTAGAGTTCCCATTGGCCCCGGTGTAACCAGGACCGGGGAAAGATGTGCCTGTATATGTTAAAGTCCCATGTGAATTTTATGAATAAGAAAAAAATGCCACCACTGGCTACTTAATACTATCATCAAAAATAATGATGATGTAAGAATAACGATGTAACAAGAACAGCAGAGATGGTGTGGGGGCACACAGGGCGCTAAATCCCCACTGCTGTTCAAAGAGTGGCTGCACAGTCCAGGGTTCTGCTCCCTCTCCTGGGGTTCTCTTCTTTGAGGAGGTAGTAATTCAACTGAAACCCTTTCTTCATATTAAAAGCACATCCCCACCTGAGAAATTAGAGCTCTCCCGCCATCCACAGTCAGTGACTTTAAGGGGAAACTGAAGTGTGCGGAGGCTCAGCGGAGAGCAAGGGTGGTGGCGATGAGGGAGGGTGGAGACGAGGGAGAGCACAGGTGACCGGCTCACCTGGGGAGAGGCACAGCCACCCGTCTGCAGGGCCCCAGGAGAGGTGATGATCTGGGGGACAGCGCCATGGAATCGGCAGGGTGTGGTGAGTGGTTGGGAGCGGAGGTCAGATGAGGGAAGCACCGGATTTGTATCTGGGTAGATGGCACAGCAGACAGAGGAGGACAGCAGGCTTGGGACAAAGATGGCGAGTTGCTTTGGCGTGTCACTGGGTGTATATCTCCTGGGTCATTTTCAGTTTGTTGTTTTTTTGGTTTTGTTTATTTAAAGAAGGGTGTATTTCTGTTTTTCAGTATGTTGGCACTGAACATAAGAAAAACAGGTTTTTGATTTTTTTTTTTTCCCTAAACTTAGCTTCTTCCTCAAAGGCTTTTCTGGGTTTCTCTTCACTGTCACTAAGGTAATACTGAACATAAATCCTTGTGATGCAGATAATGAAAAATTTGTGTAGTTCTCTACACTTAAGAGGTACGTTACCTCTGCCTTTGTGCCTTTATGGATATTAGGTTGGGACTGCAGTTAAGCTAATGAACTGAAGAACTCAGGCTGATAGTCTCATCATTCAATCCAGCAATGTGTCTTAAATTTCAGGCTAATATCTATCTATACATGATTGCTTAGCTAGCGTTCTTTTGGAACGTTAACATTTTTCATATTAAACCCCAGCTGAATTTTAATAAACTGTTTTTTTCAGTTTGAGAGTACCTTTAAACGTTTATCATATTTTATAGGTTACAGTTAAATGATGGCATTGTTGATTTAACATTGTGATAGTATGTATATAATATGAGCTAGACCAATAGAACAATTACAGTATGTTGAAAGTGTTTGCCTAATATGTGAATTGCCATATCAGCTCAGACAGTTGCAGTCATTGAAAATCACTTTTTAATTTTTAGGTAGCTTTTGAAATGTAGCAAACGCTGATGACAAATCCATTTTATTATGTGTATATATGCACATAATTATATATGTATATATATGCATATATATATTGTATATATTTAGCAGAGTGACTGTCAGATGTAGAGGTGCTGGAACCTTTTTGCACTTTTGAGGTGATGCCCAGACTTGCCAGTGAGTGTCCAGGAGTCTCCAGCGGAAACGTGGGTTGGCGGTGGCCTGCTGCAGAGCCATGGGCACTGAGTGTGGCAGTGCATGCAGGGGACCTTTTGAGGAGGTCACCATCACCTTCATCACCTCCACCATAGTTTGGTCTCAGGTCAAACAACAGGGAGGGAACACGGCCTCACCCATCAACAGAAAACTGGATTAAAGATTTACTGAGCATGGCCCTGCCCATCAGAGCAAGACCCAGTTTCCCCCGAGTCAGTCTCTCCCATCAGGAGGCTTCCAGAAGCCTCTTTTCCTTATCCCTCAGAGGGCAGACAGAATGAAAACCATAATCACAGAAAAGTAATCAACCTGATCACATGGACCATAGCCTTGTAGTACTCAGTGAAACTGAGCCAGGCTCTGTGGGGCCATCCAAGACGGACGGGTCATGGAGAGTTCTGACAAAACGTGGTCCACTGGAGAAGGGAATGGCAAAACCACTTCAGTATCCTTGCCTTGAGAACCCCATGAACAGGATGAAAAGGAAAAAAGATAGGAACTGAGAGATGAACTCCCCATGTCAGAAGGTGCCTAATACATTACTGGAGAAGAGTAGAGAAATAACTTCAGAAAGAACGAAGAGATGGAGACAAAGTGAAAATAGCGCCCAGTTGTGGAAGTGCCTGGTGATGGAAGTAAAGTCCAATGCTGTAAAGAGCAACACTGCACAGGAACCTGAAATGTTAGGTCCATGAATCAAGGTAAATGGGAAGTGATCAAACAGGAGATGGCAACAGTGAACGTCGACATTTTAGGAATCAGTGAACTAAGATGGACTGGAATGGGCGAACTTAACTCAGATGACCATTATATCTACTACTGTGCCCTCATAGTCAACAAAAGACTCTAAAAAGGCAGTACTTGGGTGCAATGTCAAAAACGACAGAGTGATCTCTGTTCATTTCCAAGGCAAACCATTCAATATCACAGTAATCTAAGTCTGTGCCCCAACCCGTAATGCTGAAGAAGATGAAGTTGAACAGTTCCATGAGTACCTACAAGACTTTCTAGAACTAACAGCTAAAAAGGATGTCTTTTTTTATTATAGGGGACTGGAATGCAAAAGTAGGAGTCAAGAGATACCTGGAACAGGCAAATTTGGTCTGGAGTACAAAATGAAGCAGGCCAAAGGCTAACAGTTTTTCCAAGAGAATGCACTGGTCATAATAAACACCCTCTTCCAACAACACAAGAGAAGACTCTACACATGGACATCACCAGATGGTCAATACCGAAATCAAATTGATTATATTCTTTGCAGCCAAAGTTGGGGAAGCGTTATACAGTTAGCAAAAACAAAACCAGGAGCTGACTGTGGCTCAGATCATGAACTCCTTATTGCAAAATTCAGAGTTAAATTGAGGAAAGTAGGGAAAACCAATAGACCATTCAGATATGACCTAAATCAAATCCCTATGATTATACAGTAGAAGTGACAGTAGATCCGACTGATAAGATCTGATAGAGTGCCTGAAGAACTATGGATGGAGGTTCATAGTACAATGACATTGTACAGGAGGCGGGGATCAAGACCAGCCCCAAGAAAAAGAAATGCAAAAAGGCAAAATGGTTTTCTGAGGAGCCTTACAAATAGCTGAGAAAATAAGAGAAGCTAAAGGCAAAGTAGAAAAGGAAAGATATAGCCATTTGAATACAGAGTTCCAAAGAATAGCCAAGAGAATTAAGAAAGCCTTCCTCAGTGATCAATGCAAAGAAATAGAGAAAAATAATAAAAAGGGAAAGACTAGAGATCTCTTCAAGAAAATTAGAGATAATACCAAAGGAACATTTCATGCAAAGATGGGCACAATAAGGACAGAAATTGTATGGACCTAACAGAAACAGAAGATATGTTTAAGAGGAGTAAGGAACAGAAACAAGAACTATACAAAAACATCTTCATGTTCCAGATAACCACAATGGTGTGATCCCTCACCTAGAGCCAGACATCCTGGAATGTAAAGTCAAGTGGGCCTTAGGAAGCATCACTACGAACAAAACTAGTGAAGGTGATGGAATTCCAGTTGACCTATTTCAAATCTTAAAAGACAATGCTGGGAAAGTGCTGTACTCAATATGCCAGCAAATTTGGAAGACTCAGCAGTGGCCACAGGACTGGAAAAGGTCAGTTTTCATTCCAGTCCCAAAGAAAGGCAACGCCAAAGAATGTTCAGACTACTGCACAATTGCACTCATCTCACACGCTAGCAAAGTAATGCTCAGAATCCTCCAAGCCAGGCTTCAATAGTACATGAATCGTGAACTTCCAGATATTCAGGATGAATTTAGAAAAGGCAGAGGAACCAGAGATCAAATTTTCAACATCCGTTGGATCACTGGAAAAGCAAGAGAGTTCCAGAAAAACATCTACTGCTTTAAGGACTACGCCAAAGCCTTTGACTCTGTGGAACACAACAAACTGGAAAATTCTTTAAGAGATGGGAATATTACATCATCTTACCTGCCTCCTGAGAAATCTGTGTGCAGGTCAAGAAGCAGCATTTAGAATGGGACATGAACAATGGACTGGTTCAAAATTGGGAAAGGAGTATGTCAAGGCTGTATATTGTCACCATGCTTATTTAACTTATATGCAGAGAACATCATGAGAAATGCTGTGCTGGATGAAGCACAAGGTAGAATCAAGATTGCTGGGAGAAATATCAATAATCTCAGATATGTAGATGATACCACCCTTATGGCAGAAAGCAAAGAAGAACTGAAGAGCCTCTTGATGAAAGTGAAAGAGGAGAGTGAAAAAGTTGACTTAAAACTCAACATTCAGGAAACTAACATCATGGCATCTGGTCCCATCACTTCATGGCAAATAGATGGGGAAACAGTAGAAATAGTGACACACTTTACTTTCTTGGGCTCCAAAATCACTGGAGATTGCAACCATGAAATCAAAAGGCATTTGCTCTTTGAAAGTAAAGTTATGGCCAACGCAGACAGCATATTAAACAGCAAAGACATTACTTTGTCTACAAAGATATGTCCAATCAAAGCTGTTTTTTCCAGTAGTCATGTATGGATGTGAGAGTTACACTGTAAGGAAAGCTGAGCATCGAAGAATTCATGCTTTCAAACCGTGGTGTTGGAGAAACTCTTGAGGGTCCCTTGGACTGCAGGGAGATCCAACCAGTCCATCCTAAAGGAAATCAGTCCTAAATATTCATTGAAAGGACTGATGCTGAAGCTGAAGCTCTAATAGTTTAGCCATTATTTAGATGTGAAGAACAGACTCATTGGAAAGGACCCTGATGCTGGGTAAGACTGAAGGCAGAAGGGGAAAAGGATGACAGAGGATGAGATGGTTGGATGGCACCACCCACTTTATGGACATGAGTTTGAGCACGCTCCAGGAGTTGGTGATGGACAGGGAAGCCTGGCGTGCTGCAGTCCATGAGGTTGCAGAGAGTCGGACACAACTGAGAGACTGTACTGAACTGAAGATGTAAAATTCAAGACTGGGTTCATGGAATGTAGCATATTGTACTAACTTTATAAGGACTGTTTTTCTTACTAACAGATCATGCAATATTAGCATGTGTGTGCTGGGTCACTTCAAACGTGTCCGACTCTTTGTGACCCAAAGGACTAAAGCCCACCAGGCTCCTCTGTCCATGGGATTCTCCAGGCAAGAATACCAGAGTGGATTGCCATGCCCACCTCCGGGAGATCTTCACAACCCAGGGATTGAACCCATATCTCTTATGTCTTCTTCATTGGCAGTTGGGTGCTTTACCACTAGCACCACCTGGAAAATCAGTATTATCATAGCATTGTAGAAAATAAGTCACCTTACATAAAATATTAGGGTTTCCCTGATAGCTCAGTTGGTGAAGAAGCCACCTGCAATGCAGGAGACCCGGTTCAATTCCTGGGTTGAGAAGATCCTCTGGAGAAGGGATAGGCTACCCACTCCAGTATTCTTGGGCTTCCCTTGTGGTTCAGCTGGCAGAGAAACCTGCCTGAAATGCAGGAGATTAGAGTGAAATTTTTTTTTTTTTTTGGATATTGGCATCATTAAATCACATTGCCAGTGTTATTGTATATCTAGCTACTGTTTTATTGATAAAATCCAAGCACGATCATTTCACTGATTTGATATTAGAAAATTCCATTTGTGTTATAGTTCTTGGAGAGTTTTTTTGTTGTTGTAATTTTAGCTTTTGCTATTAGGGTAGATCGTGATCACTCTGGATTTAAGTTATGTGGGAGAAAGAGGAAATCAGAATTTTTCTGATAATTTGATAGGTCTTTGCCTTCTAGGTGAGGGGACTTGTGAGCTGATGAAGAAGAACAGAGACATTCCTTTGCTTTGAACTGTACAGCATGTAGAAGAGATGTGTTTGCAGATGTATGTACAGGAAGGTCACCCATTATTTTTAGGAGGAAAAAGAGGCTGCATGGGTGTGCATTGACTCGTCCCTTCTGGGTTTTTCAGGAGCCTTCTCATAGCAAGTATTTTGTCTAGTTGTCCCCACAGTTACACTTACACTGCTTATTTTGAGTTTAGAAGCTGTGGTCTCTATATCTGCAAGGAATGAGTTTGGGCTGACTTCAAGGTCTCTCTCCATGGATACCTTGGTAGAGTTGTACAGGATGATATTGAAATCAGTGAGTAAGCAATGTGTTACAGAAGTCTTGGGGAAAGATACAAAGAATGTTGGAGGGTCACCAGTGGAGGGGACCTGGGAAAAGGCACAGACACAAATACATTCTGCTTCATCATATTTAACGCCCTTGTGTTTAGATACACTTGCTCCGTTAACTTTTTGACTTGGAAACTCAAGTACGTTTCATCCAACTGGGTTTTCAGCACTTTAGATATGCTGAAATTCCATATTTCTTGGAATTTGTTTTAGAGATTTATATAAAGGTTCAGAAAATTAATATTGGTGAGGGTTAGAAAATCAAACTTTAAATTTATGAAAAATAGAATTTTCTGGCAGAATTTTCTTTTTTTGGTTTGAACAACTCTTCTGTCATGTTTTGAAATGCTTTGAAACGCCTATGGTCATCTTATAAATTTGTGAGCTTTGTTGTGACAGTTGTCAAGGGTCCAAGTGGCATCAGTGGGTAGAATTTCCAAGTGTTTGTGAGCTTGGGTGAGAGAAAATAACTATGCTTTCATTTCCATTAATAGTTAACTGAAATTGAGCATTTCTGTTAATTACGAATGTACAATAAACTGTAGTCATTTTGACAGCCAGTGACTTTGGAACTGAGAGAAATCACAGATATTTTCATATCACATTATAGTTGTTGTAGATATCTCAAAATACTTAAGCTTGTCGCTACTTTAAAATTGTATACTAGAGCCATCCTGGATCTTGTTATTTAATAGATTAATAAAGCAGTACATTGCTTTATCACATTTTAAAATATTTTGGAAACTGTCAATCCTTTTGGTTTTTTATGTAATCTAATTATACACTCAACAACAACAAATAAAAAAGCCCATCATTCTGAGAAGGGGGTCTATAGACTTCACCAGACAGCTGGGAGGATCCATGGTACAAATAAAAGCCTCTGGGCAGGAGAGCCCAGCAGATTGATATTTTAGGTCTGGTCTTTCTAGCACCTCAGTGTGTGATCTTTGCCAACTTTTCATATGTGCTATGTAATGACGTCACCCATCAACCTAGGAAATCACTGTAGAGAGAGATCAGGAAAATTGTTTTGAAAAATTTTAGTGTATGTATACAGAAGATTTATTAAATGGAATTGGGTATCTGTTCCCTTGTACATGTGTATATTATTATTAATTGTTAAGAGCATAAATGAGGCATCTAATAGAATCTCTGCATTCAATCTCCCATTTCACAGTAGAGCTCAGCATCCTTACACTTTAGAGTGAACTGCCACAGGGACACACTTGGTTCACTATAGCTCCAAAACATTACCATTCATGGAAGCAGAGAGACTTACTTTTCAGTTGATTCCTGTAGTCTCGAATCCTCTAATCTGAGCCAGTGGGCTTCAGTGCTCCCCACTGCAATGTGTCAGTCAAGTAGATCGTGGGAGGAAAGTGCAGGCTTCGTGTCCAGCAAGCCAGAGGGTAGCAGCCTGGTGAAGTTCCTCTGTTGACTCAGTATTTCCTCAGTATTATTAATCAAGGAATATAAGATGTGGGAAGAGGAAAGAGCAAGGGTATGGGCATGATATTTACTGTTTTATAAAAGTTTCATTTTTATGGTGACGAAATGAGCAAACAAATAGGTATCAGCTTATTAAATGGTCATGTTACTCAGAAGCTCCCAAACTTAGCTTATTGTTCAAGACTAACTATAGAGCTGTGTAACTGAATTAAGACTGAGTAAAATTAATTAGGCATTAATTTTGAAATGTGAGGTTTTTTTTTTCTTTTAAGAGTTTTCTTCCTCTAATATACCATCCATTTTTTTCACCGATGCCTGAGATTCTTTACACAGTTTGAGCTGGAGGATATTTTGACCTCTTTGAAGTTATGGGGAGATGATATATTACATTAACCAAAAAGTTCATTTGGGGGGTTTCTATAATATAACATCTTATGGAAAAACCCCAGATGAACTTTTTGGCCAACCCAATAGAGATGCGTGAAGAGTTAACTTTACTTATTATGATTAGTGCCACATTTTCATTTTTCAAATCCTGTCCTTTCATGCCTGTGACTTCGATGCATAAAGGACATATTCTAGAGGTCTGTTAAGTGAATGAGGGACTGGAAGGAAGATGTGTCGTGTTATGATGGAGGTTGATTTGGAGATTTTTTAAATGTTTTTCATTCAGAGAAGGCTAACATAGTGAAGAGACCACTAAAGATCAGAAGAAAAGAGAAAGGAAAAATGTAACAAGAAAAATAACTACACACAGTTAAGTAGCCCTGGAGTCCCCAGGATCTCTGGCCTGTGTCATTTACGCCCAGTCTCATTCCCGGGGTCTCTGGAGAGGAGACCCTTGGGCATCTGTCAGCTTTACAGGTGAGATGCAGAGCTGGGTTTCCTGATTGAGTCTAGCTGTGTTTAGACCTATCCTACTGCTGTGGTATGAGAAGGGAGAGGGACTGTGGGGAGAATGAAAAGCTGTAGGAAGAAATATAAGAGAGGGTAGTAAAGAGACACACCTGGGAACCTTGCTGTGGTGACCAAGGGGGTCTCCTTCAGTCCTTTGCTGACTTGAACATTCCTCTGAGATGCTTCCTGGTCTCCAAGGCTCCTCAGCCCTCCCCTCTGCTGGATATGGCTTCTCTGGGGTGTGATGCAGACTTGTACTCCCCAGAAGCTATCCCAGTTTGTAATTATTCATTTGAGTAATCGTTTCTTTAAATACCTCTTTCCTCTGTGTGTGAGAGAGATGTCTTCTTTATCTAAAAAATGAATGAATGAATAGAACAAAAGAGAAGCAGGCACACTGACAGATCAAACTAAGGATTACTAGTGGTAAGAGAGAAAGGGGGGCAAGATAGGGGTTTAGGGGACTAAGAGGTACAAACTACAATATATAAAATGGATAAGCTACAAGGATGTGTTGTATAATAAGGGAATATAGCCGTTTTTATAAGTTTGAATGGAGTATAATCTGTGCAAGTATTAAATCACTCTGTTGTACACCTGAAGCTCATTTAATGCTATAAATCAACTATACTTCAATAAAAAAAAATGCCTCTTCCTCCCTCAAGAGTCTAGATTGTAAATTCCATAACAGTGAGAATGGTAATCGTCTCTTCCCTGCTGTAGTCTCACAGCATAATGTCTGGTATACTGAAACTTTTATGAAAGCAGAGATTGATATATAGGATATTATCAACAAGTGGGAATCAAAGAGTGGCCAGTGCTGGGATAAAGACTCGGGAGGCCCTTTAATGAAAAGAAGCAGTGCAGACAGCTTGCAATCCTAGGGAATGCCCTGGACCCTGAATTTTTCAGGAAATCCATCTTTTAAATATTAGTCCAGTTGTGTGGTTAGGTACCCAGATTTTGGGTTCAGAAAGCATGTTTACCTATACATTAGTACCTTGAAAGGAAGGTGTACCTTGAAAGAAAGGAGGAAAGGAAGGCCCTGAAGCTAGAAGGCGTGTTCATTCAAGCTCTGCCATGGCCCTCGGTGGGATCACAAACCTAGTAGTTTCAGAGATGGTGGACCAGAGAGAGTGAACGTGTCTGAGATTCAGATGATTAGGTGTCAAAGCTGAGATGAAAACTGGAGTCCATAATTTCCCATGAATTGCATCGTATTTGAGAAGGATGGGGAACAGTGTAGGAGGCCTGGAAGGATGGAGCTCTCAGAGCTGCTGCCGGGTCAGGTTTCCGTGTGGCCCTCTCCTTCCTCGGCTCATGCTGCCTGTACTTAAAGCTGCCCCTAAAGAAAGGGGAAGTGTTAGTCACTCGGTCTTGTCTGACTCTTTGCAGCCCCATGGACTGCAGCCCTCCAGGCTCCTCCTGTCTGTGGGATTCTCCAGGCAAGAATGCTGGGGTGGGTTGCCATTCCTGTCTCCAGGGGATCATCCCAACCCAGGACTGGGTCTCTTGCATTGCACACAGATTCTTCACTATCTGAACCATCAGGGAAACCCCTTAAGTTCTGTATAATAAGTGAGGCTTACAATAATTACTGAGTCATTGGCAGAATGTTGAATTGTATTACAGTTGAGAAAGAAAAGTATATCATAGTGTATGGATTTTTCTTCAAAGTGATTAAAGTTTTAGCACTTTAATTCTGTTACAGAAGAAACTCATGTAGAAATTGATCCTGTGTAACTGATGTGGGCTATCAATTTAGAGGTTCTTCCTTTTCATTTAAAATTCATTCTTGATTTGTATTATCTTTACATTTTTAAAATCCCCAACAGGTTATCGGTAAACAAACACTCCATTTTTAGAAAAATCATCAGAGGTTTATTATCAGGTACCAGTTAATATATGGCTTCTGCCTTGTAGGAACCTATATGCCAGAGAGAAGGACAGGTACATAATATTTACAGCCCTAGGTTCCTGATTCCACAACAGGGATTGAGTGGCATCCTAAGAGGCTGGCTACAAGGGTGACAGATGTGGCCCAAGTGTATGACTCCGTTGTCCAGGGAGTCCCATACATTATGGATTTAAAATGTAATTTCTTGTCAGTCTGTATTCAGTATTGTGTTATGAAAGATGTTGTGTGCAGGAGTGCTCAGTCATGTTTGACTCTTTGCAACCCCATGAATTGTAGCCCGCCAGGCTCCTCTGTCCATGGGATTCTCCAGGCAAGAATACTAGAGTGGGTTGCCATTTCCTCCTCCAGAGGATCTTCCTGACCCAGGGATTGAACACACATCTTGTGTGTCTCCTGCATTACAGGCGGATTCTTTACCTGCTGCGCCATTGGGAAAGCCCCCATGAAAGATGTTAGCATTGTATAGTTAAAATGAAAATTTATGTGAAAGCTCCTATTGAAATAACAGGCACATAGCATTTTGACTTTTTAAAAAATCTCTTTTATGAACCCAGTCAGTTACTATGTGAATTGGAATACTCCAGAATCTGAGACTGTTCTACCAAACAGTGATTCAGAAGCATGGTTCTGTTTATAGCCCAAACATATCCTAAAACCAAACAGGAATGATTAATCTTTAGTTAATATGTCAGATGCTTATAAATTAAAAAAGCTCTTTAGGGAAAAGTGGGCTTGTTACTGAAGAAAGCATACTTCTAATTACAATACAGTTTTTGTGATGTTTTTGGCTGAGTTGTTTGCCTTTCCTATGAGCCTCACAATAAGATCCTTTAATATCCATAGCATACAGTAAGACATTAATGAGCATACTTATTGCAGTTACATAGCGTATGGATCTTGGCCTGTGTTACTCTGATCCAGTTTCAGTTAAAGGTTATTTTTGGTTTTGTTTAAAGAAGAAGCATACATCTTTCTTATGGAGAAAAACATATATACAGCATACCTGCACGTATATGTGTGTATAAATTAATAGTGTTAATTATATAATTAGTTTTATTTTTATAAACTTCTCCACAGTGCTTGATGCTAAATAAGCAAAATGATAACAAGCAGGGGGAGATGAAAACTGCCTCTGTATCACCAAGATTTTTCTAAATGACTTGTGATATCCCTTCTATATTTCTGTGCTTGAACAGGCTGCCTGAGAAAATTCCATTTCTTCTTGTCACTGGCGCTGAGGACTTGCTTTTCTTTTCACTTTTCCACCTTTGCTTCCTGTGTGAAAGTGAACAGTGTGAAGCCAGGCCCGGTGCTGCGCTCCTGGGCCTCAGGGTCCCATCCACACCTACCTGCCACGGTCCTCGTCCCCCGAGCTCAGTCCCAGCCCTGTAACCAAGCACGCGGGATAATCCGGTCAGTTGTGTGTGTGTAAAAAGTTGGTGCCCATATGAATGTGTCACTGCCGTTTTCACAGTTTATGAATTTTTAATGTGGGGGCCTCTATGAACTTCTTGAAGTTATATCTGACATTCTCTGTTACACATGTGAGAGAAGTGGGTGCCTAGATGCTTCTCAAAGGGTTGGGACCCCAAAAACATAGGGAAAACTAGGAGCTGACTTTCACATCTCCTACACCTCCACCAACACCACCATATTCTCTTTAAAAAAATAATAAGGAACTGGGGATCTCGAACAGCTGTGAAAAGCTGTAGTGATGATTCACTTATTTTGGCACCTATGAATTTTATCGGTACTCATTTGTTTCTTATCTAGCTTTGTAGCTATATTTGCCAGTTTTCAAGTGGGAAAACTGAAGGTTACTAGAATCCTTTTGTTTGGAGAGGACTGGAGGTCCAGGTCTTACACCTAACCCAAGGGGATGTGAGCAGTTAGGGGCTGTAAAATTCCTAACCTCTATTGGGAATAGAAGGACCATGTGAGAACCATGTGGTGCAATAAATTCTGGTTATGAGGTGTTCAAATTATTAGATTTTCTTGTTTCTTTTTTTAAAATAGCTATGGTAAGGACAAGGCAGAGAACTCAACACCTTTGGTCAGATGGTGAGTGTGGTTGCTCTCAGGACACTGGCTTATCTTGTCGACTGATATCCAAGTTGGCTGGTCCAGAAGAGAAAACTAATGAAGTGGGAAAACTGTGTAAGGAAGTAGGCCCAGAATTACAGATGAGAAAAAGCAGTTCATTTATTCTTTCATTCTAGCATGACGTTTTCCTTTATGTAGCTCTCTTCTGGCAGGATCATTCAAAGGAATGGAGCTTGAAAAATGGGTTACTTTTGTGACCCAGCAAGTGAATCACACATGTAGCATTTTGGATTGTTTTTGCGATCTGTGTTTTTTGTGAGTTGTGGTTTAGCTTATTTTATCTTTTCTACTTAGCATTTTTGTACCTGCTTCCCTTTTTCCTAGACTAAACTTAGTTTATAGAAATACTGTTATTGGTATGCTATTATCCTGTTCAAAGGAACTTGCCAATTAAATATTAACTTACTGGCCAAGTACTCTAATGGATTAGGATAAGCACAGCTATAAGTGTCTTGAAAATGGAACCTTTTTTTTTTCCTTGAGATTCTAGAACCTACTACTTTTAGAAACCTCAGTGATTAAGCAGTTTCATATAATTTAACTTTAGGAAACAAAGAACTGAGGCATGGCATTTTAATAAGGGGTTTACCTTGTATTGGGAACACATAGTTGAATAAATATAGCCCTTTTGAAAGAGAGTACTTTCAGTGCATTTTCATAATTTCAGGATACTTGTGTTTGGTTTTCTCTTATAATAATACTGTATAAGCCGAGAAGTAAAAATTTTCTGGCCTCAATGTGTTTATTCCCTTTTTTATATTTATTTATCTATGTCTTTATCTGGCTGCATGGGGTCTTAGTTGCGGTAAGCAGGATCTTCGTGGCAGTGCATGGGTTTGCTCTGTATTTGTGGGTCAAGGGATTAGTTGCCTCACAACGTGTGGGATCTGAGCTCACTGACCAGGGACTGAACCCAGGACCCCAGCATTGGAATGTGAATTCTTAATCACTGGACCCGGTTTATCCCTTTTTTGACCCGTCTCTCACCTTCATAGCCTTTGCCTTACTTTGAATGTTTGCACACCAGAAACTTGAGTGAGTTATACCTCCATTCCATTTCCTTTTTAAATGAGAATTGAAAATGAATGTATATCATGAGGATTGATAAACAGAAAAATTAACCATCATATATGCAGACACCACCCTTATTGTAGAAAGTGAAGAAGAACTAAAGCGCCTCTTGATGAAAGTGAAAGAGGAGAGTGAAAAAGTTGGCTTAAACCTCAACATTCAGAAAACTAAGATCATCTGGTTCCATCATCGTTTCATGGCAAATAGATGAGGAAACAGTGGCTGACTTTATTCTGGGGGGCTCTAAAATCACTGCACATGGTGATTGCAGCCATGAAATTAAAATTCACTTACTCCTTGGAAGGAAAGTTATGACCAACCTAGACAGCATATTGAAAAGCAGAGACATTACTTTGTCAACAAAGTAATGCTAGTCAATGCTATGGTTTTTCCAGTAGTCATGTATGGATGTGAGAGTTGGACTATAAAGAAAGCTGAGCGCAGAAGAATTGATGCTTTTGAACTGTGGTGTTCGAGAAGACTCTTAAGAGTCCCTAGGACTGTGAGGAGATCCAACCAGTTCATCCTAAAAGATACTAGTCCTGGGTGTTCATTGGCAGGACTGATGTTGAAGCTGAAATTCCAATACTTTGGCCCCCTGAAGCAAAGAGCTGACTTATTTGAAAAGACCCTGATGCTGGGAAAGATTGAGGGCAGCAGGAGAAGGGGACGACAGGGGATGAGATGGTTGGATGGCATCACTGACTCAATGGGCATGGGTTTGGGTGGACTCTGGGAGTTGGTGATGGACAGGGAGGCCTGGCGTGCTGCAGTTCATGGGGTTGCCAAGAGTCAGACGCGACTGAACTGAACTGATGCTACAGTTTAACAGAGACGATTAATGTCAAACAAAAAAGAGCCATTGATAAAAGTTTTGTCATAAAAGTTTATTTTGTTAGCATTTTCCTATGTTCATCTAGAGAGTAATTAATTTTTTTCTAGGGATTACAAAAATGCTTTCTATTTGGAGCAATACGTGCCTGACATTTGTTTAACTTTGATCAAGTTATGACTTGTGGGAGCCTTCCATGTTATAATTGCCATATAAAAAATACTTATAGTCTAGTCATTTAAAAAGGTACCTTAGAATTCAGTCCTCTCCCTATAGGGGAGGATGAGGAGGAAGGTTATGACATTTGAAAGCCTAGGTATTTTGTCAGTATAGGTAAATAGGCTTGTCTTTTATTATGTATGCTAATTTTAAAGATTTACAGCTAAACTTCTCCCAGAATTAGCAAGTTATGAGCAGAGAGTTGTGGGAAAGTGAAGTTTAATTCGGGTTACAGAACTTTTTAGTACATAACACACACACATACTTCTGTGACAGCATTTTTATTTTTTTTTTTTTAAGGCTTATTTATTTATTTATTTATTTATTTTTAATTTTTTTTCTTTACATTATTTCGTTGGTTTTGCCATACATTGATATGAATCCGCCATGGGTATACATTTTATAAATATCTGTTCTTGGGATATGTCCTATACACACAAGAAAGAAATGGTCTCCTACTTGAAGAAGTGGTCTTTTTGTCTTGAAATACCATTACAGTATTATAGAGGTCCTAAGTATCTCTTTTTGTATGTGTGCTAAGTTGCTTTAGTCGTGTCCGACTCTGTGATCCATGGACAGTAGCCCACTCGGCTCCTCTGTCCAAGGGATTCACCAGGCAAGAATGCTAGAGTGAATTGCCATGCCCTCAAGTATCTCTTTTAGCAAATTCCAATTTAAAATGGATAGTTTATATTACATTCCTGATGTATTCTGTTTACATGTAGGAAATTGTGGCTCAATAAGTTACAGCCTAGATCTCCCTATGGATGAAACTACTGGGAAAAAACACATTCATTTTTTTTTTTTTGCCCTGGGTATCTATTTCACAGGTGTCTATCTTCAAATGAGAGACTGATATTCATACATTCATATAGTTTTCTTCAAAATTATATAATGTACATGTAAATACAGGACACATACAGTTTAACACACACAGTTTAGCAAAATCATGTGTACATTTATGAGAGAGTTTAGTTTCATCAATATTTTAAGTACTTTGGATAGAATTTTTTCATATACAGAGAGCGTATTTTCCCTATTACAATAACAGTAGCTTCCGTTGTTTGATTTCATGCTGTTACTAACTGGTGTGATGAGAATTTTATCCTGCGTGTCTGAGGATTTTGTGTGAACACTATGTGCCAGGGGCACTCAGGAAACACCAGCTTATGTCGGGTTCTGTTCTAAGAACCTCATGCACACGGGTCATGTAATAGACACTAACCCCGCGTGTTGGGAATTTGCCCTGTCCCCATTTTAACAACAAGGAAATACAGGTGGACTCCAAAAGGTGGACTCACTTGGTCAGGTCAAGTAGCAGGACCAGGATTTGATCTCCAAAGCCGAAGCTTTACTTTTCCTCTTTAGATTTCTGACAAGATGCCTCTTCATTCAAAGTGTTCTTCTCACCATTTGTTTTATTAATTGGTAGCTTGTCCGTCTCCTCCCGGTGATCACAGTGGATGTCCACACTTCAGAGTACTTTGTACCACGTTTCTTGTTTGCCAGTTCACGATGGATGAATGCAGGGAGCTGGGAGGGTCTCTCCCTGAATGCAGAGAGCGGGGAGGGTGCCCCCCTCGCCCCTGGGAAGGATGCTGCCCTTCGCAGTGTGCCGCAGTCTGCTCACCAGGGGCTTCGGGAGTACTGCCCCAGGTGGTGTAGGCAGGTGTGTGCAAGTTCTGTCGCTAAGTCACGTCCAGCTCTTGCAATACCATGGACTGTAGTCTTCTAGGCTCCTCTGTCCATCAGATTCTTCAGGCAGGAGTACTGGAATGGGTTGCCATTTCCTCCTCCAGGAGATCTTCCCAACCCAGGGATCAAACTCCCAACTCCTGCATTGGCAGGCAGATGCTTTACGACGGTGGCACGTGGGAAGCCCTCCCAGGTGGAGCACTGCCTGGGCAAGGCACTGGCTTTACACCAGGGTTGAAGTTCACCTGTTGTTGATCTGGGAAAGAATGGGGAGGGGAGTTGAGAAAGGTGTTCTGAACAAAGGAAAGAAGAAACAGATCAAGAGACAGAACATTGTGGTGAATGCAGGGCCGGTCAGCATGTTCAGACTTTTCTTTGAAAATATTCTGTCCCTAAAGTAAAACAACCTAAGATAACATGCTGTCGCTTTTCTTGGGGCTTCTAATCTCTGGCACCCCTCACACCCCAAGAGGTCTGTGGACCTCACCTTGAGAACT
Source organism: Antilocapra americana (assembly GCA_007570785.1). Lineage (NCBI taxonomy): Eukaryota > Metazoa > Chordata > Mammalia > Artiodactyla > Antilocapridae > Antilocapra > Antilocapra americana. The sequence goes on along the minus strand of ML663008.1, from coordinate 23,165,170 downwards.
TTGATGTTAAGATATCTTACTGGTAGATTGCTTTGGGAGTGGAATAGTGAGACAACTCATTTGTCTATGCAGAACGATGACATCTAGACCATTTCTGACAATAGGAACAGCACATGTTCAACTCTCTGTTATTGAAATAGGTAATAGTTTGTTGTTGTTTAGTTGCTAAGTCATGTCCAACTCTTTGTGACCCATATACTATAGCCTGCCAGGCTCCTCTGTCCATGGGGTTTCCCACCAAGAATATTGGAGTTGATAGCCATTTCTTTCCAGAGGATCTTCCCTACCCAGGGATCAACCCCCTGTCTCTTGCATTGCAAGTGGATTCTTTTACTGCTGAGCTACTGGGGAAGCCCCAGGTGATAGTTTAATCATACTCAATTCCATTAAAAGCTGTTATTTGATTGACCCCTTCGTTGAAATAATTAGTGGTATTATGTGATGGAGGTATTTTTTAAAAATATAGTGTGAACTCCATATAAAATCATGAAATCACTTCTGCATTTCCTTTGCTAATTTGAAGTTTAATGTTTTTGTTCTTATTTTATGTTTATCCTAGCTACAAAAGATTTATGTAATTTTATACTGCTAAAGTGAAACTAACCTTGGTTGAGGCAAACCTATATCATTTTACAGGGTGTGGTGCAGTTTTATGATATTTTCCATAAAGACAGCTTCATGAACTATATTTCTTTTGAAGATACTTTGTACACCCAAAGCACTGGAAAAAAAAAACCTGCTTGATTATAACTATTAGCTTCCTATCATCGTCTTTCCCCCAGGATTTAAAAACTTTAAAAATACCAAGCATAGATTTGAAAAGTAAATATGCCTTTATAATCATTTATCCTATAGAATGGACTTCCCAGGCGGCTCAGTGGCCAAGAATCCACCCGCCAATACAGGAGACACAGGAAACATGAGTTTGATTCTGGGTGGGGAAGATCCTCTGGAGTAGGAAATGGCAACCTGCTCCAGTATTCTTGTCTGGAAATTTCCACAGACAGAGGAGCCTAGTGGGCTACATACAGTACATGGGGTTGAAAAGAGTTGGACACGACGGAACACACATGCATCCTTTGGAAAAATGTAATATGTTTTGTAATACATTCTACATACACTCTAAAAATGTATTTCATTTTTTTCTTCTTTTCAGTTACTTCTCCTCATTGGGTGAGTGGCTATTTGCATGGTTGGATAGGTTTAAAATAAATTTTACATGTCCAGAGGTATAACTGATAACTTGTGATTTGTGTAATGATTTTTCAAGCTGTGTGATACTAATTTTAGGAGGGTGGGAAAAGAGGCTTTCATCCTTAAGGAAAGAGCCGTTAAGTTGAACCCTTTTACATATAGTGAAATATCACTAGGATATGGTTCCTTATTTACAGTACATGGGTTGGCCTAGGGTGAAACTCTGTCCTATAAAATAATAAAATCTTAATAAAACATGTCGAGTTAGCAAGGAGACTGATACTAAACCCCCTACTATAACTCATCTACAGAAAGTCTGTGGTTTTGAGTAGCAGAGATGGTCTTTTTCTATAGGAATAGTATGCATTTTTCTGAAAAGTATAGTTGTCTGCTTTATAAAAAAATATATTTTTGTAGATTATTTTTGTGCAGTCTTTTCATTACCACTTGCATTTACTGTATCATCTCATGTAAGTTTTTCAGTGTTGTTATATATTCTCAAATATATGTATATATGTGTGTGTATATACATATGTATGGGAGATATGTCTATACTTATTTTGGTATATTTTAAAAATCCCCTGTTGATAAATACGCTGTTTCTTATGGTGATTTTGGCAAACTAATTCTAACATTGACTCTGATATATTTCCATAATTTAAAATTATGATAAATTTGTATTAATAAGAATATGTTGGTGCTTCAGTTGTATATTTTACCAGGTTTTGGAATTACTTTAACTAGGATTTTCATTGTAAGCCTCCTTACATTATTTGGAATAAAGCAGGATATAAATGATATAAATATATATATTAAAATACAGTATCTGGTTTAATTATGTCTTGGGAGGATTTTGAGGTTAAGTCATTTAAGAAGAAGATATCTCTCTGGTTTTGTGGAAATGGATACATGCCTTATAGTGAGTACTTTGTTTTCTTGCTACCTGAATCTATGCAAAAAATCTTTAAGCATTTTTTTTTTAATGTTAAGACCTGCTTTGTTATCTCTGGGGATCTCATTAATGTTTATTCATTCACCATTTGACTTTATATTTTATGTTATTTCAGAAAATGTATTAAGTAACTTGTTAGCTGCTCTATGTTTTTAAACCACATTTATATAAGAATCTTTATTTTTCAGGCATTTGCTTTGTGTTTAGCATACCCGTTATTTATATATCTATACTTGCTGGGCATTTCCAAGATATTTGGTAAGATAAGATGTTTAAATAGGAAGAGTCTATAGTTGTTCACTATTGGGTTCATTGTGAAGAAGCTAGTTGCTGATTGATTTTAGGAGTAAGACAAATGAGAGCTCAAGGGCCACAGCTTCACATCCTTTCCTGATTGCCCAGAGATGCCAGGAGGGGACCATCTGCTATGTGGTATTGGGGTGAGGCCTTTCAATTCATCGTGGTATTGGGATGTGTGGTACTGGGCTGAGGCCTTTCATTTCATCGTATAGAGCAGCCTATAGGAGTCACGTGTCATTGGCACCTCTGGCTGAACAGAATCTGAGATGCCAAGCAGCATTTTGGCCAGATAAACAACGATGTATATCTTCACAGTTCTGTGTAGAGTTAAGATTTATGATTTTAATTAACACAGACAAGAGAAATAAAATACTCAAGTGACCTCAAAAAAAAGTAGCATTCCATAAGAAGCACCCCACGCATCACCGTTTCTCAAGATGTCTTTGAAAAACTGAGAAAGAAATCTAGAAAAATATCTTCACATCTTTTACTGCTGGAAAATGAGTAGGACACTGTTGTCCCAGGACCAATATTGTAGAATCCATTCTCGGTTTAAGGAACAGATCTGATCTCTCCATCAGCCCTCCTCCCTCCAGCAAGGCTGGAAGAATAAATAACTTCTGTCTCCATTGGTCATTTAATAAGACCCCATAATTCCTTCCTTTTTCAACAAGATTATTCATCCTTGTGGTATCCCGAATATATGACACTGAGGAAACACCTTATGGAAACTGACATAGATGCGGAGGGTAGATTGTTGGCTACCAGAGGCAGGGGTGGGAGGAATGGTGAAGGTGGTTCAAAGGTATGAACATCCAGTTATAAATCCTGGGGATGTATTTTAAGAAAATTAAATGTGCATTAATTTTCTTAAACACCATCCTTGTAGAGAAGGGGGACAAAAAGAAGCAAATGTAGAAAAATATGGGAAACCTATTGAAAATGTGCTCATTTCCCTAGTACCCCTTGACTCCCTCATCCTGCAACACAAAATTAGTGTGCACATTTTCCCTGATAGTTCAGTTGGTAAAGAATCTGCCTGCAATGCAAGAGATCACAGTTCGATTCCTGGTTGGGAAGATCCGCTGGAGAAAGGATAGGCTACGCACTCCAGTATTTTTGGGATATAATTACAGCTTTGTGACTATGGTTAACAGTACTGTGCTGCACCTTTGCAAGTTGTTAGAAGAGTACATTTGAAAAGTTCTCAAGAATTTTTTGAAACTGCATGTGGAAATGAATGTCGTTAAACTTAATTCTAACAATCATTTTGCAATGTAGACGTATATCAAGTAGTTATGTCATGCATAAGCAAATACAGTGTCATGTCAGTTATATCTCAATTTAAAAAAAGAAAAGAACAGAGGCTGAATTTTGAGAATGCCTCCTGAGGCAGTCATATCAATGATAGTATCTAATATTATAGGCAGCCTTTATTACCTTTTTATGACTGAGAAAACCTGGACTCAGAATTGGTCAATTTATTTGCTTTTGTTCACTCATTTACTCAACAAGCGTCTGCTGATCACCTACCAGCTGTCCTGGGAACGAAATGCCTGCCAGCTTGCCCTCAGGTGGCTGAAAGCCTTCCAGGCTTGTCCCTAACAAGTGGGGCCTGTGTGGGGCTCTTGTCTCCATGGCACAGCTAAGAAAGCAGAGAGAGGGGCAGCCACTGGCAAGGGCAGCAGTAGACGGTCCTGGCCAGTGAGAAAAACAGACAGAGATTACCTGGTAGAAAAGATAGATTGGCCCAGAATATGAAATTGCTGTTAAAACAGGAGACTTGAATTTCCTTTGCATCCCTTTTTAAATGTTCAGGGAAAAAACAAAAACAGGAGTCTGGTAAGGGTATTATATTTATAATTAATTATTTTTTAAATTGAGCACCTAGTGTAACACACCAACTACTCATGCTTTCAGAGACGTATGCATGTTTTCTTATTCTCAGGATGAAAAAAAAGGAATAAGACAAGAAAAGGAATAGTAGAATGATAAAAGAACATTTTGTGCCAAGTTTAAGGCTGCTGATTTAATTTGTGTCAGTAAACCTTCACTGAACTAATAAAATTTTTTCTTGCCCTTGAGTTCACAGCCATTTTAAGACAGATAAATGTTGAGTGCCCCCCAGTAAGCACTCTATAACCCATGCCAAGGAGATAGGAGTGTGTTTTGATGATGAGTTTAAGTTTAAAATGAGCTATTCTTATTGACAGAAATTGTCTAGATGTAAATGTTCTTTCCTCTTTCAGGCAGAGGAGATGTAGTTTTTGAATTTGAATTTAGTGTGGTGGCTATGAAAAAACAAAAGGAGATCTTTTAGGAAACTAATCCAGTAATCTCACATAATAGCATGCCCTGAACAAGGGTGTAATTTGGAAATTGAATTTAAGAATGAAAAAAAAAAAGAATTTAACAATGAAAAAAAACCAGTCTATTAGAAATATTTCTAAACTTTTGATTTTTTTTCCTGTTAATGTATTAATGCCAGTTACTTGAAAAGTGGAGGGTGTGTAGTTGGTGTTTTATATTCAAATATATAGCATTTTAAGTCTTATTTGTATGCTGTGGGTATGAACACAGAGTTTCAATCCCACCACCTGAAATTTCCTGGAAATTCTCATGTTGAGCAGTGGGAGGTGAAGGTAGAGTGATACCAGAATGATCAGCATACAAGGGCACTAACTTTGGAGTAAAACAGACCTTCCCTACTTGGCAGTTGTATTTCCTGGGCAATTTAATCTTTCTCAGCCTCAATATGCTCCTCCATAAAATGGGCGTAATGCTGTTTCCTGGTGTATAGAATGAGTAAGTATTATGAAGATGATGAACACAGAGCATCTGGCACAATACTAGCTCACATTCTAAGCAACAAACAAATGTTTCTCAGTTTTACTTATAATAAGGTACTTGTCTTTCAGGAAAGACAACTATGTTGTAATTTGGGGCTGCTGAGTTTATTTTGCCACTTGTATAATAGGACCCTTGTTTGCATATTTCCTCAATTTTATGTTTATACATCTTTTCTTCTTCCTGCAAATGTTTTCCTTCAGTCTCATAACGTTGCCTTGGGAGCAGTACACTGGAGTGTTACTTGATACCAACAATGTACACCATCAGCCTTTCCTTTACACTCTTCTGGGAACTCAGAAATTTAGCAAATAATGAGAAATTGTCTAATGGGAAATGAAAGTCATGAAATTAACTAGGATATTGCATGTCATACGTTAACATCAACAGCAAAAAATCAAATGCGTTGTAAATACCAAGGAAAGTGGTCATTATGAACCATTTTCCCAAGCAATGAATAGAGCCTTCATAAAAGGGAAATAATTCTTGCTTAAAAAAGTTTTGCTCAGTTTTTAAACCAGGAAGCATCTATGATCCCTTGTTGGGTTTTTTTTTCTTTTGTAGGAACCCTTATGGGGTCACATGGGCTTCCCTGGCAGCTCAGCTGGTAAAGAATCCGTCTGCGATGCCGGAGACCCTAGTTTGATTCCTGGGTGGGGAAGATGCACTAGAGAAGGGCTAGGCTACCCACTCCAGCATTCTTGGGCTTCCCTGGCAGCTCAGCTGGCAAAGAATCCGCCTGCAATGCAGGAGACCTGGGTTTGATCCCTGGGTTGAATAGATCCCCTGGAGAAGGGAACGGCTCCCACTCCAGCATTCTGGCCTGGAAAATTCTGTGGTTTGTATAGTCCGTGGGGTCACAAAGAGTCCGACACGACAGCAACTTTCCCACTTATAGGGCCTCATAAGAACACGACACACTTTTGTCTCTGCCTTCCCTTCTCTGAGTTTAATTCTTTTTTTTTTTTTTTTATTGTTTTTGCCATACATTGTCATGATATCACCATGGGTTTACATATGCTTCCCCTCCGGAACCCCCCTCCCTTCTCCCTCCCCCCCGGGAAATCTCGCTGCACCAGTCCCGAGCATCAATCCTGGGCTGGCGATTTAATTCTTTTTGTTCAGCCTGCTTTCTAGCTGACTGTAACAGCTTTCCAACAGGCAGAATCATGAGCTGTCCCTGGAAGGTTGCTGTATCTCCGATTCAAGTTATAGTACAAGTGAGACGTAATGAAACTAGAAAAAAAAAAAAAAAACTGTAGAGACAGCCAAACAAAATAATCAGTGAAAAGGAAAGGCTCTTGTGAGAGAGAACACTTTTTTTAATACCAGGAATAAGTTGACTTATTTTGCACAGTATGTAATGGAATTTTCTACACCAAAGTGACATGTTCTGAATTCATTGTTTTATCCAAGTCAGGGTCCAAGTTAGAAAGCATCTCCTTCATGCCTTTCAGAGTTGTTGCCACATCTGTGTAGTGAAGGGGATAGATTAACAGTTCATGGTCAACTGTGCTGTTTCTTTCAAGTTGCTTTTCTTGTGCTTGTGGTAATACCGCTTTGAGTGCTGCAAAAGTCTGGTAACACGTTAACCTTAGGGTGTGAGAATGGTTGAAAAGTCAGAAGGAAAAGAGGAAGAAAAATCATTCTAGTAGTTAAAATATTTATCACAGAATCTCTGCACTGTATTCCATGCCCTGGTGATAAGGCCAGTAAACATGTATTAGGTTTCTTGGATTATCATGTATTAGGAGCAGCAAGTTAGGGGATGAGAACTGACATATTGAAAGTGGTAGGACAGGACATTAAAGCCCATACAAGCACTTAGCACAGCAATTAGGGACCAATTTGTTATCCAGGCAAATGACCCTACAGACCTCATTAGCTCCTGATGGTATCACTGCATTTACAACCAAGAACAAAAATTAGAGTCCGTATTGATGACCCTGGGAAATATAGTTACATCTATTCTGCACAATACATCAAGGCAAACACAGATCAGGAAGTTTTCTTAGAATGGTAAAAATACAAGTTTAGGCCTATACATGAATAAATTTCCTAAATTTGGAAAATTTACTTTCATTCATTTAACTAATGGTTTCTGAGCACCTCCTATGTCCCAGGTTTTTATTTTTAAGTGCTAAGGATATAAATCCTTGATTCAGATACAGTCTTGACTTTGTGGAGTGTACAGAACAGTCAGCGAATCAGATGTAGATCATGTAGGATAAGTTATCACTGTGGTGTATGCAGGCAGCTTTGGGCAGACAAAGCATGTTGTAACATCAGGTTTATGGCGAATATAGCTGGCTGGGGAATGTAACGTAGATCCCCAACCAGGAGGCAGAGTGTGGCTTGAGGGGTGACTGCTCTTTTTTGTTTTTTTGTCTGTGGAATAGGCTCAAAGAGTGACCGAACTCATGAATTAATTGCAAGCATTAAATAAGTAATAGGTGTAAAGGGCTTAATGGTGCAGTTATTGCCAGTTGTAAGCCTTCTAAACCACTGCTGCTGTGAGGATTATTTATCTACTGTTATGATTATTACAATGAAACGGTGGTATTTGTTGTTTGTGCCACTAGATCATAAACTCGGTGAAGGCAGATACTCTGTTTTGTTCACTGCTGTGTCCCTGTTGGAACACACTGTAGGTTCTCAAAAAATATTTGCTGCATAAATACTTTGGGAATACTAGTAGTAGTAGCAGAGGTAATAATGATAATAATAGTAACAACAACCAAAAGTCTTTGCATCTGTTCACTCTTCATCGTCAAGACCAGCTGCTTGGACCTCAGAACCATCATTTCCCGTCTGGGCTTTGGTAATGGCCTCCGACCTGGTCTTCCTGCTGCAGTTCCCACTGTGACACCATGTTGCCCAGAGTTCCTGCCTGATTCTAATCATCCCTTCACCGTTAAAAGTCTTTCCATAGTTTCTTTCGCTCTTGGGATAAAATCCAAACATTTTTATTGTGTCTATCAAGGTCACTTCCTGCCTCCCTTTCCAGGCTTTGGCACCCGCCCTCCCATTTCAGCCATCCTGATGTTTCTTCGCTTGTCACTCAAGTTTTCTGCCTGGAGAATTCTGCTCTCTTGTGTTGGGCAGTTTGCTCCAATTTGTCTTTGGATGGCTTTGGAAGAGAGCTCTTTCCCTGCCCTGGGTTTAGGGCTCTCGTTAACATCCCAGTGGCCCTTGTGTTGTTAATAAATTCTTGTATTTAATCTTCCCTATTGGACTCTGAGCTCTAAGAAAGGAGGGAGTAGGTCTGTCCTTTGCTCTGCTGTATGTAAAGGGTGTAGCAAGTTACCTGACGTTTAGCGAGAAGTTCATGAAACAAACAAATAAAACAGAAACAGACTCACAGATAGAGCAAAGACGTGGTCACCAGACGTGGGTCAGGGGAGGTAAGAGGTACATACTGCCAATTATAAAGTGAATTACAGCAGTGTGATGTATGACCCAGAGAAGAGGGTCAGTAGTTTATAGCTTTGTGTCTTTATATTTTACAGTTGCTCTGTGTAGTCTATAAAGCTATCACAGTCGCTATGTTGTACACGTGAAAGTAATATCGTATTGTAAGTCAACTATGCTTCAGTAAATTAAAGAAATATTTGAAATGATGATTGAAAGAACAAATCCAAGAAGAACTCAGTGCAGTAGTTTCCAGGTTTCATTAACCTTTACCCAATACGTGAATTACCTTTGGGACATCCCAGCCTCTGCTTGGATACTAGCAATGGAAATTTAACTAAATAGATGGGCATTTCTTCTTTTGAGCAAGTCATTATTTAAACATTGTTTCATTATATAGAGAAAGAATTTGTCTTATAGAAGTAGATTTTTTGTAAACTGTGAAACATTATACCCCTCCAAAGAAAACCATGAGATAAAGTTTGTATTATCCTCAGTATTCTGTTTTGACTTTAAGTGTTATTGTTGAGTTTGGTTAAATGTTGCATCATGAGTTTCATTTTCCACTGAAAAACAGAACAATGCATATATGTATATTTTATTCTTGCCAATTAATGTCTACAGTAGAGAGATGAAACGCATGTTAATTTGTCTTCTGTATTGTTTACATGTCTTTGTGTATGTGTTCATATGTGTCTGTATGTATTGTCTGTTTCTCCCTGGAGCAAAAAAAAAAAGTGATCGTTCTAACTATAAAGCATCCAGTGTTTTCCATTAGGTCTCATTTGTTACACATTTCTGCTTTTAAATTACTTCTGAACCACAGAATCTGGCAGGCCTCTTTGGAAGGCATTTGAGGATAACTACTCTATCTGGAATCCAGCCATTTACAGTATTTGAAAGCAAAGAACAAAGCAAAGCAAACTGAGATTATTTCACTGAATGTTTAAGTTTTGGAAAGAACAATTAAAAGGAAATCCTCCATTGGCACATGCTTTGGAAAGCAACTTTTCTCAGTCTTTAACTTTGTGCATCTGAAAACCAATTTGAATTCATTCATCTGTAATCTTTTGCTCATCAGTGGAAAGGTTTACTCTCTGCCAGGTTATGGTAGAATTGCTGATCCTGTATGGCCCTGGAATGATGTTAAAGAACCAGGTAGTTTATTGAGTTAATTGTCCTGCTCTCCACTCTTAGAATCAGATGCAAATCCAGCGGAGAAGCAAATGTTGGTCATGAGTATTACCCCAGTTCTTCCTCAAGGGACTTCAAATTGCATCATTTGGTTTTAGAATTTCTAAACCTCTTAATAATGTTAAGCATGTTGAGCAATAGTAGCAGTGCTGACCTCAGACTAATAACAGAGAAGCAGTGGAAAAACCGGGCTTTGAAGGTGGACAGATGCAGACTGTGCTGAGAGCGTCTAACATACACCAGATGCTGATGTCGTGCAGGGCACTGTGCTAGGTGCCATAGGCACATTATCTCCTTGAGGATGGGTGACATATCCGTTTCATAAATTACCCTGGTTCAGTCACTTGCCAGGTTTACGTAGCTCCAAGTGGAGTCTGACCTCCAGTTCTGGTGTCTGCCTTGAAAGCCTAGGCTGTTTGCAGCCATGCTGTCTTTGTGTTTAGATTTCTTGAGTTACTTTGTCATCACTTCCAGTTGCATTTTAATTGAGCATAACATAAGGGACACATTTGAGTATTATTCAGGAAGTTTAAAATCTCTAGTTATTAATATTTCTGAAGATACTGACCTGCAGGGAGTCATTCCTTAAAAGAGAAATTGGATGGAAATTTCTTTTCCCTGTTGGAGTACAGTCAATCCTAGGCAAAAGACTAAGGGCTTTAGAACTATTCTTTGTGAAGTTTAAAAAAAAAATAAAAAGTAAATAGAACAGAATAGAGTAGAAGATAATATAATAGAAAAGGAAAAAAGGAAAAATATCAGAGTGCATCACATATAACAAGGGTATTACTTCTTAAAACTTTAAAGTTGTATATGTGTGTGTGATTAGTCACTCAGTCATGTACAATTCTTTGTGACCCCATGGACTGTAGCCTGCCAGGCTCCTCTTTCCATGGGGATTCTCCAGGCAAGAATCCTGGAGTGGGTTGCTACACCCTCATCCAGGGGATCTTCCTAACCTAGGGATAGAACCCAGGTGGCAGACTCTTTACTAATATGTGTGGGTATACTGAGTTTCAATTTTAAAAATATTTTTTAATGAAGGTCACAGTAAAAAAATTTCAGAAAGCATAGATGTAACAAATCCTGCAGTACTGAAATATCCAAATGTGTAAATAACATCATTGTAAAACAATATTTTAAAGTGTGTGCTCTGTGCCAGATGACATTCAAGTGGTGTACGTGCATTTTTAATATTAGTCCTTGCACTAGCCCTATAACGGAGACATTTTTATCTCCCACATTGTATAAACTGAGCTACTGGGACATTTACTTGAGACTCTTGTAATAACATTTTGATTGAATTAGCATTAAATAATGCATTTTTCATAAGTGAAAAAAAAATAAAAAAATAAAACTTGAGTCTATTGCCCTTTCTCTAGATAAAGCTTATGCCTTGGTTGCCATTCAGCAACCAATTTAAAGCTATATCAGGAATTGTCAACAACTTTAGACTCGTTTATCATTCATGAGGCTTAGCAAACAAGAATGCAACCAGCCTTGTAATTTCTGTAGCTCAACCAGGAACCACTCTGCAACCTGTTTTTCTTTTTCTGTTGAGATTTTTTGATGTGGGCCTTTGTTTATTTACGGCTGTGTGGGGTCTTAGTTGCAGCACTCTGATCTCTTGTTGCAGCATATGGGCTCTCTGGCTGTGGCATAGAGCTCAGTAGTTGTGCATGGGCTTAGCTGCTCCGCGACATGTAGGATATTAGTTCCCCAACCAGAGACTGAAGCCACATCCCCTGCTTTGGAAGGCAGGTTCTTAACCCTTGGACCACCAGGGAGGTCCCTGCAACCTGTTTTTCTATGTAGAAGTCATAATTTAATGTCCGCCCCCCCCCCAAATTCTGAATGTCCTGATCTCCGAAGACTAATAACTATTAGATTTTCTTTCTTTCTTTCTTTTTTTTGAATGTGTGTTTGTGTGGGGAAAGGTTTATATTACTCAGGGACTTTTGTTTCCTCATCTGACTTTAGCTTTGCTCAGAGATATCTTTGAAGTTCTTCTTTGGGGAGAATTTTCTCATTGATAGGTTTACTCACTAGTTTCTGAACAAATTGGTTGAAATTGGCTATAAACACAATGAGAAATCAGGACTTCATACCATCCAGTTCCATCTCAAATGTTGAGAATTCGAAAATGAACCTGGTAAAAGCCCAGTGACTGAAAGCATGGCAAATAGGATGGGTATTGGTGGGGAGAAGGCAGCCCTGGAGTGCCCCACTCCTGCCTTGATGATTGAAACAGAGATGCAGAGAGGCTGAATTTGGTCCAGAGTAAAGGGTTTAAAGTCTCTCATTGCTTAGCAGTTGTCATTCAATGGCATAGACGCTGATGAAGGTAAAACAATTGAACTTGAGGTAAAATAATAAGGCTTAACAGAACCAGAGATGGGGATAGCATATAAGTACTCAGCCATGACAGTAAGAGGGCTTCCCAGGTGGCTCAGTGGTAAAGAATTTGCCTGCGATGCAGGGGACATGGGTTTGATCCTTGAGTCAGGAAGATCTCCCAGAGAAGGAAATGGCAACCCGCTGCAACATTTTTACCTAGAGAACCCCATGGACAGAGGAGCCTGGCGGGCTGTATACAATCCACGGGGTCGCAAAGAGTTGGACACAACTCAGCAAGTGACCAACACAAGAACATGACAGTAAGGAGTAGAAATGCCATTTGTTTGACCTTAGATCCTGTAAGTGCTGGAGTGGTGGATGTGTCTGCTTTACAGTTTCCAGACATTGAGCTACTTAGGAATCTTCCCTAAGTCTGGTTAGGGAAAGAGCCATGATACTTATTTTAATAATCACCATGAGCTTTTCTTGTGGCTCAGCTGATAAAGCATCCACCTACAATGCAGGAGACCTGGGTTGGATCCCTGGGTTGGGAAGATCCCCTGGAGAAGGGAAAGGCTACCCACTCCGGTATAATGGCCTGGAGAATGCCATGGACTTATTATAGTCCATGGGGTTGCAGAGTTGAACAGCACTGAGCGACTTTGACATGGAGTCAGATGAACTCCATTCTGTATCAAACTACCATATGAATCTCCAAATTGGGCTCTATTTTATGTTCCAGGAATGGGCTAAAAGTCAATCTTTTAGTAAACTCCAGGAAGATTACTTTGTATCTTAAGTAGTTGCATTAGTAATGGATTCATTCCAAGTTCTTTGAAGTTTTCTCAGAGCCTTTGAAAGATGTCAATTAACCTTATAGCCAAAGTAATTTACAGTAAAAATACAGACGGAATAACTGAAACAGGATTTCCATGAAAATCGTACTGTGATGTCTTCGTTAAACAGGGAGATTTAGAAATAAGATAAGGTTTTTGGCAGCTCTTTAATGCTACAGCATGATAATTGTATGTGTTAATAGTAAAAGTATAGCAGGGGATAAGACGTTCTAGTCACTGCTAATAGCAGTTTTAAAAAATCCTGCAGCAGGTTCGGATATGTGGGGAGGGATTATCGTGAAAGCAAAGCTTAGCTCATAAGGGGCTTATTACGGATCAGCAACCAGAGCCTCATCAGGTATGAAGTACAGGTGCATTCTCAGAGCTGTTTTACTTTGTGCCGCTTGATACCCATCACAGCACGTGTTTGGAGTGCCGAATAAAGACGTTTCTAATGTGTGTTTAATTGTTCAGTCTCTTGCTGGTTGGTGCTTTTAGGTAGCCATGATGTTAAAGAGATGATAGTATGATAGCTTTTCTTACAAGCCTTGCTCTTTATGTACTTTCTCAGCTAATGTATCCTATTTCCCTGAAACTTCTTCTCTTGAAGATGGACCGTCCTCCACCGTTGGTGGGGATGTGAATTGGTGCAACCGCTATGGGGAAGGTTTTTTTACAAAGCTAAAAATAGAGCTGCCATTTGATCCAGCAACCCCACTTCTAGGCGTGTATTTGGGAAACATGAAAACTATAATTTGAAAAGATACATGCACCTCCGTCTTCATAGCAACACTATGTACAATAGCCAAGACAGGGAATCCACTCAAGTGTCCATCAATAGACAATTGGTTTAAGAAGATGTGGTATAAGAATATATATATATATATATATATATATATATATATATATATATGAAAGTTCATTTGGATTTTCTCATAGCATCTTATGGAAAAACACAGATGAACTCTTTGGCCAACCCAATATAATGGAATATTACTGAACCATTAATAAGAACAAAATGATACCATTTACAGCAACATCAATGGACCTAGAGAATAATTGCATACCAAGTGAAGTAAGGGCTTCCCTATTGTCTCAGTCTGTAAAGAATCCACCTGCAGAGTGGGAGACCTGGGTTCAGTCCCTGGGCTGGGAAGATCCCCTGGAGAAGGGAACGGCTACCCACTCCAGTATTCTGGCCTGGAGAATTCTATGGATTTTATAGTCACTGGGGTCACAAAGAGTCGAACACAACCGAGCGACTTTCACTTTAAGTGAAGGAAGTCAGAGAAAGACAGAGATTATATTTTTATCACTTGTATGTGGAATCTAAAAAATAACACAAATGAATAATATAAGCTAAACAAAAAGATTCATAAACATAGAAACCAAATTTATGGTTACCATAGGGAAAAGGGGCGGGGGGAATAGGGATAAATTAGGAGCAATGGATTGACAGAGCCAAACTACTTTTCGTAATATAAATAAGCAAGAAGGATTTACTGCATAGTACAGGGAACTATACCTTGTAATAATAAGCTAGAATGGAAAATAATCTGAAAAATATATATAAAACTGAACCACTTTGCTGTATACCTGAAACTAATACACTATTGTAAATCAACTATACTTTAAAAAGGAAAAGGAAATTCCTCTCTTTGCTAATTTGAATTGCAGTATTCTTTATTGCCCTTGATGGCTGCTATGTCACAGAGCTTTAGGAGAATCTGTATTTGGTATAAACTAAAACTTTTGTTCTTATTGCTTCTGAAAGTAAAATTTGAAGTTGTTCTGATACAAGACATGCAGGCTTTTCTCACCTTATTCAATGTATTTGAAATATAAATCTTTGGAGTTAAAAAATAGAAAGATCCCAAATTTTTAAATGAAACAGGATACTAAATAATATTGAGAAATGAAGATTTAAAAATAATTTCTCTAAAAAGTCACTTAGAAATGTTTTAGGGGCTTCCCAGATGGCACTAGTGGTAAAAAACATGCCTGTCAGTGCAGGAGTCATAAGAGACCCAAGTTCCGTTTCTGGGTCAGGAAGATCCCCTGGAGAAGGGAATGGCACCCCACTCCAGTGACCTTGCCTGGGAAATCCCATGGACAGAGGAGCCTGCCAGCCTACAGTCCATAGAATCACAAAAAGTCAGAGACACGGCTTAAGCGGCTGAGGACACACAAAAATGTTTAATTTATTCAACATTTTCAATATCTCTTGTTTTCCTCATGCTTAGAAATTTTATATCTCAGAGAAATAAATAACTGTAGCCTGATAACAGCAAAATGGATGACATCAGTTCTTAAACGCTAACTCACTGTGAGTTTAGGAAGACAAAGCCAGGCCTGTCTGTTTGCTGCAGTACTTTGGGCGCTCTGGGCTGGAGGCTACTTGCTGCTGCTTATTTTTCTGACACTGTTAGCTAAGAGGGAAAGCCTAGCCCTGCCTCCTTCTCTCATCAGAATGTGCCCTCAGCAGAGGCCAAGGCAGTGTTAGAATCTGGCCCCGCCACAGAAAAGGCCTGATCCTAGTTACAGGGCAAACTTGGAGGGACAGCCTGATTGGGATAGACTTGGTTTTGATCCCGTCATTGATAGCTAAAATCCTTAAACGTGAGAGAGTCGTAATTTTTTTGTAATTTAACCTGGTATCTGTAGTCATGATTCTGATTGAAAACAAAACCAACCCCCTTATCGCCACCATTAGGAACTCTTACAGGTTCAAATCTGATTTTCTGGAAAGTTTGTTTAACTGCTTAGGAGAAAAGCACGGGCCGATTTTGGAGTTGTGAGGCCCTTCAGAGATGTAGTCTAACCTATAATGAAACATCAGCTTTTAAAATAATTCTTGTCCAGTATTTATATAAAGGCCCAGAGCCTTGCACGTGATAGATTTCCTATAAATGTTTGTTGAGTTAAGCAGATATCTTGGAATGTAATGCTAAGCATCATGCACCGGTGTCCTAAGACCCAGGGCAGTGTGTCTGTGCACACGTGTGTGTGCGCAAGCATGAACTATTATGCTTGTAGGAAAGCTGACAGGGCCCTTTGGTAAAATGCCTTACAGACCTTTGAGCTTTGTGGCTCCTCCTGGGCAGTGTGACCCTTCACCAAAGATCTCAGGCTCTGACTGCTGGTAGCTGTCCCTCTCTGAGGCTCTTGCTGTCGTTTTGGAGTCTTTAGCGTCAAGTCTATTAATCAGTGGGACTGCCTTCAGCAGGCCCATTCCTCCCAGGTTGATTACAAAATCCAGAGTAAGAAAAATTAGCAGGGGGCATCCGAGATTTCCGTGTAAGTCCACTGTGTGAAGGTAACATTTTCTGTTCAAAAGCCTTTTGTTGGTTGGTTGGCTTTTGACTGTGTTGCAAACTGGTGATGTTTGGGGGTATTTAGATAATAAATACATGATTTATTATTCTAGTTTTCAGGTACTTTTTTCCAGACTTAAAAAAAATAAGTGTTTATATTAAATGAGATGTGTACATGTATAGTGTGACTTTTAAATATTAAAAATGTATATATTTTTCTATTTCAAGCACGCCAAAAAGGATGTTACTAAAAATGTTTATGGTGATTGGGAACACTCAGGTTAGATGTCACAAAACTGGCACACTCACCAAATTTGGCCCTGCAGTGTGTTTTGTTTTGCCTCTGCATTGTAGAAATTAAATGAGTTCCTAACTGTTAAAAATTGAGTTATTTCTGGTTCTTCACAGCAGGGATGGGGGACAGCAGAAACCAGACTCTCTGGTGCTACTAGTGTTGAATTCTGCCTTGTCCAGAGCACCTGCCTGCTTTTGATGGGACCCATGTCACTAGGTCACTGCATTTGCCACTGTTCCCTATTGCTCCTTCTTTCTAAGATCAGGGGTTGATTTGCTGTCATTCAACAGCAAGCTTGCCCTGCCCCGATCTGACACCTTTCCTCCTTTATTTTACCTAACTCCTAGAGCCATTTGAGTTTTGACCCCTGATTTTGATATGAATAAACCAATCCTAGATAAATTATGAAAAAGGTTTTTGTACCATGATCAAAAAAAAATTACTGACAATTCCATCATATCACTATTTAAAAATAAAAACATTGAAATGATCTTTTTTTAAAATTTTTAAAAAACTTATTTATTTTTACTTTACATTATCGTGTTGGTTTTGCCATACATTGACATAAATCCACCATGGGTATACATGTGTTCCCCTTCCAGAACCCCCTTCCCACCTCCCTCCTGATTCCATCTCTCTGGGTCATCCTGGTGCACCAGCCCTGAGCACCCTGTATCATGCATCAAACCTGGGTTGGTGATTCGTTTCACATATGATAATTAACATATTTCAATGCCATTCTCCCATATCATCCCACCTTTGCCCTCTCCCATAGAGTCCAAAAGACTTTCATATACGTCTGTGTCTCTTTTGCTGTCTCACATACAGGGTTATCATTACCATCTTTCTAAATTCCATATATATGCATTAGTATACTGTATTGTTGTTTTTCCTTCTGGCTTACTTCACTCTGGATAATAGGCTCCAGTTCCATCCACCTGAGTAGAACTGATTCAAATGAATTTTTTTTAATGCTGAGTAATATTCCATTGTGTATATGTACCACAGCTTTCTTATCCATTCGTCAGTTGATGGGCATCTAGGTTGCTTCCATGTTCTGGCTATTGTAAACAATGCGGCGATGAACACTGGGGTACACGTGTCTCTTTCAATTCTGGTTTCCTTGGTGTGTATGCCCAGCAGTGGGATTGCTGGGTCATATGGCAGTTCTATGAAATGATCTTTTTTTTTTTTTTTATTGTTTTTGCCATACATTGTCATGATATCACCATGGGTTTACATATGCTTCCCCTCCGGAACCCCCTCCCTCCTCCCTCCCCCCCGGGAAATCTCGCACCAGCCCCGAGCATCAATCCTGGGCTGGCGATTGATTACACATATGATAATTAACATGCTTCAATGCCCTTCTCCCATATCATCCCACCCTTACCCTCATCCACAAAGTCCACGAGTCTATTCTATACATCTGCGTTCCTTTTGCTGTCTCACATGTTGGGTTCTTGTTACCGTCTTTCTAAATTCCATATATATGTGTTAATATACTGTATTGTTGTTTTTGCTTCTGGCTTACTTCACTCTGGATAATGGGCTCCGGTTTCGTCCATCTGAGTAGAATTGCTTCAAATGAATTTTTTTTAACGCTGAGTAATATTCCATTGTGTATATGTACCACAGCTTTCTTATCCATTTGTCAGTTGATGGGCATCTAGGTTGCTTCCATGTCCTGGCTATTGTAAACAATGCAGCGATGAACATTGGGGTACACGTGGCTCTTTCAATTCTGGTTTCCTCGGTGTGTATGCCCAGCAGTGGGATTGCTGGGTCATATGGCAGGTCTATTTGCAGCTTTTTAAGGAACCTCCACACTGTTTTCCATAGTGGCTGTACTAGTTTGCATTCCCACCAACAGTGTAAGAGGGCTACCCAAAGCAATCTATAGATTCAATGCAATTCCTATCAAGCTACCAGAGGTCTTTTTCAAAGAATTAGAACAAATAATTTCTCAATTTGTATGGAAATACAAAAAACCTCGTATAGCCAAAGCAATCTTGAGAAAGAAGAATGGAACTGGCGGAATCAACCTACCTGACTTTAGGCTATACTACAAATCCACAGTCATTAAGACAGTATGGTACTGGCACAAAGACAGAAACATAGATCAATGGAACAGAATAGAAAGCCCAGAGATAAATCCACGCATCTATGGACACCTTATCTTTGACAAAGGAGGCAAGAATATACAATGGTGAAATGATCTTTTTAAAACAGTGTTCTAAAAATGATATTACATTTCACTCTTAGATATCTTCTTTTTGATTTTTACTCTATAAATGCATTGTTTGAACTTAAAAGACTTTTGGTAGACCAGATGCCTTAACTTTAGAGCAGAGAATCTGCTTAGTTTGTCATTTAAGGTTTCTTCTCTAATTAATTGGAAAATATTGTAGTACAATAAAAAGGAGTTTATACCTTAGAGTGTTTCCTTCTAAAGCATTTACTAATACTGTAAGAAACAACCTAAATTTCTAAGGGAAAGTGACTTCTGTGAGTTGCATAGTAGTTTTCCTATTCCCCATAATGAAGAGAAGCTTTCCTTTTTGAGAGCAAGTCCTCTTCCTAAAAATAGCAGTAACAGTGGAGTCATATTGATGCTCGCTTTGTGCCCATGTACATTACATATAAAGATACTGTATTTAATTTGATTTAGATATTATCTTTAATCCTCATAGTATCTCAGTGAAGTCAGTTCTTGTATTATCCCATCCCTACTGATGGGATCCAAATGAGATAAAGAAAGTTTAGAAAATGTATACCTGGTCACAAAGCTGATTAGAAATCCAAGATACAAATCCAGGTTTTCTGTCTTTGTGAGCATTGAACCACTGATGTTTTTCAAAATTGACAAGAGAGACACCCTTCCTTTGGCCCCCTCCCTCCAAAAATAAACAAACAACCAAAAACAAAACAAAACAGAAGGTGAATTCCCACTTTGTGTGGTGAAATCCTAGCATCATAAGTGTATTAATGAAAATACTGATTATTTTTGGCCTGAAATGTTAACTTGATTTTGGAAATGTTCCATGTATGTCTTGTCTGAAAGAGCATTTTTAACATTGATTTTCCTTTGAGTTGTTTAAAACAAAGGTAGCAAACATAAGCATACACCAGTACTGAAACCAAAGCTTTTCCAATCAAATTAAATTCTTTATGAAAATGGATAAATTATGTTTAGACTTGTTATCAATAGCAAATCCTAATTCTTAAATATATTTGAAACTTCACATAAGTTTATATAAAACCTTAGTTAAAAGACCTTTCTTCTTAATGTTTCTAGTTTACAGTGTACTGCTTATTAAACAACCACTTAACCAAACCAGCAAACTAACCACTAAACCGTAATCTCTACATCAACAAGAGATAACTGTGAACATTGGAGATCATAAAAACAATCAACAGAATGCCAGGTGAACCAAAAGTTTAAGTGTGAAAGGAAAGAGTATCCTGACCATGTGTGTTTCTCTTAGATGGTTTTTCCATTTTAAATACAATACAACCATATTATAGAAAAAAAGAGAATATTCCTTCCTCCCAGGCCACTGAAAAGGAGGAAACAGCAGCTGTTGGCATTTTGATATATTTCCTCACAGGTATTTTTCCTGTGTGCTTTACAAAAACAAAAATATAGATGTATGTCATCAGACTTTCACCCATTGTTTTATTCTGCCTTTGTTTCCCTTGTGTTACAGCACTTCTTGGCATAGTCAGTGTAGTAGTTGTGTCAGTCACTCATTCCTGTCTGACTCTTTGCGACCCCACGGACTGTAGCCCGCCAAGCTCCTCTGTCCATGAGATTCTCCAGGCGAGAACACTGGAGTGGGTTGCCATGCCCTTCTCGAGGGGATCTTCTCGACCCTGTGATGGAACTCGGGTCTCTTGCATTTCAGGCACGTCCTTTGCCATCTGAGCCACTAGGAGGATCCCGTAATTAAATATACTTTTGTACCATTTAAACGGTTAAGTAACATAGAGGGTTCTTCATCTGCGTCTAGGGCATAGAAGAAACGTAGACATACTTTCTTTTAAATTTTCTAGACTCTTCTCTGACAGGTTAGAGAGAGGGGTGTTCCGTTGGTCCCCTGCTGCTTTCTCCTCGCAGGTCCTGACAGACCCTGTGGTATTTGTGTGTGGAGTCCCTCATAGTTCTCGGGGGGTCCCCCAATTAGGGGTCCTTACACCCTCACCACTCAAATGCCTGTCATCCAAGCTGCCGTACTCCTTCAACAGTTGATGGATCCTCGTCGTCACTGGGCATGGAAATCCCGTCAGGGCTGCACCCTGTGAATCTTGGAGTTCTGCCTGAGTAGACCCATCAAACTACCATTTCTCCTAGCAGGCCTCTCTCAGAGGCCTGCTCTGGCTTTCATAGGTCTCTCTTCTGACCTCACTGCTCTGAGTCATGCGCCTCTCTTCCATCACCACCCACAGGAGCGCATAGTCTAATCCTGTTGAGGAGTGCAGGATTCCAGAAGATGTAAGGAAATCCCATTTTCTGCCAGCAACAAGTGCCTCTGGCTCTGAGGCAAGGGAGAGACAGAAGATGCACTCAGGTGTTAGCCAGTCACAGTTGCAGGGTGTCACCTAGACTGTACTATACTTGGCTAACCATTCCCCTGTCTTAGACAGTTGCCATCCATTATCCATCCAGTGCTGTAAATAGCACTGCAGTGAACTTTTCATGCATATACTTACTTTGCTATTTGTGATTTCTTTGGGATTAAGTCCTCAGAAGGAGCATTTCTGGTTATGAAAAAAAAAAAAAAAGTAATGACCTTTGAAGATATTGTAGGGCCAAAAGCTTTTCCAATGCTGAGTTTGAAAACTGAGTAGAACATTCTGTGGGTTATAGCTCTGTAGTGAGTAGCGGGCATTCAAAGTCTTTCTACAAGTTTTTCTAAAATGATGAGTATTCGAGCAATTCTAATGCTTACTTTTTTAAAGAAAATATTTATTTATTTATATTTTTTGGCCAGGCTGGGCCTTCCTTACTGCACGCGAGCTTCCTCTAGTTGCAGTGAATGGACTTCTGACTGCAGGGGTTCCCTTCTTGCAGAGATCAGGCTCTAGGCAAGCAGGCTTCAAAAGTTGCAGCACATGAGCTCGGTCGCGTGGGATCTTCCCAGACCAGGGATCAAGCCTGTGTCCCCTGCATTGGCAGGTGGATTCCTAACTACTGGACCACCAGGGAAGTCCTCTCATGCTTGCTTTTAATAACTCCTCACTTAAGGCACCGTCCTGAGCACGCTGAGGTTCTTGACAGGAGCCAGGCACTCAATGGATGAGTCCACGGCTGTTGTGGTATTGAGGCTGAATCGTGGCTCCTCTGTGGGCGATCACGCCTGACTGTTTCAGCCGTGGTCCCATCTGTACACATCTCCACACTTGTTTTTCTAGTTGTGGCCACTCGGAGCTCTGATTTAGCTAACCATCAGTTATTAGTTATTTTAGTTATTTGGTGATCAACTCCTTTGCACATTGCCACATTTCACGGACACCTGTAAATAAATACAAGCAGAAATCGCTGCTAAAGGGCTCAATTATTAGCACCCACTCACTTTCATCCAGCTGTTCTGGGAATGAATGAGAATGACCAGAGCAGCTTACCAGAGCTACGGGTCTGATTGTGTCCTGCTAAAACCCACATGTCTAAGCCTTAACTTTACCCTCAGCACATCAAAATGTGACTTTACGTGGAAATAGTCACCGCAGATGTAATTAATTCGTTGAGGTGGAGGAGGGTGGACCCTCTAATCCAATATGACTTGCATCCTTACATGAGGAGGTAATTGAAGCATAGACTCACAGGAAAATGCCCTGTGAAGATGGAGGTGGAAATCAGAGTGACACAGAAGGGGCCAGGAACACTTGAGGTTGTCAGTAAACCAGCAGCAGTCAGGGCAGGAGCTGGGAATGATCGCCTTCCATGGCCCTCAAAAGAAGTCACCCCTGCTCTTAGTTTGCTATCCTCCAGAGCTGTGAAACAGTGAATTTGTGTTGTTTAAGGCAGTCCAGTTCGTGGCTCCTGTTACAACAGCTCTAGCAAGCTAGTGCACCTGTTGGAGAATGTTTCACACTAATCTGTTTGATAGCCATCGGTCATTTTTTCTCCTTTTAGGTTGGTTGTACCCGTTCTTTGTCATCTGGGACAAATTATGGTCGCATCAATGATGAAGTTTCTAAAGTTTCTTTTTTTTGTACTATCCTCTCTTTATGTCTGTTCTGTTACTATCCTTGAAGGATGCTTTAAGCACATTTTTAAGTGTTTTGTGCTTTTCATAAAAAAAAAAAAATAAACTCTCTCATTTTAGCCATAAATGTCTCTAGTATTCTTCATCATTTTCCTGAAGGCTTGTGTGATCCTTGTGCTCAGACCAATTATGGCATTTCATGACTTCCAGTTTTTGCAAATACATCTCACTGTTTCGTGCATTCTTCTGTTTCCACGTCACAATTTCTGTCTTCTAATTATCAAGCCAGAGTCCCAGGTAAAACCAAATTTGAAATTCTTTTGATTTTTAAACTGTACAATCAAAAGTGGAAGCCGATCACTGCTTTTTAGGCAGTTTTCCGAAGCCAGTTTCAAAGACAGCTGTCTGGGCGTGTTCAAATCAGTTCTGAAATCATTACTTCCAGCTTTTTGATTCCTTTGACCCATTCCTAGGAGTGGGTCAGTGAGCAGGGTCCCGGCACAGTCTGTTGTAGCAAAAAATATCTGTTTCACTTTGAAACAACTCTTAAATGAATACTGCCTTGCTTGTCCTGATTTTATATCAGCAGGGATTAGGTTTAACTACACACACAGAAATAGCAGTTTAAATAAGGTTTCTTTCATGTAAAAGAATCTCGGGGGTGGCCGTCTGGAGAGATCGTGTTGGTTGTACTTGGTTATCAGGAACTTGTGGTCCTCCCAACACTTCCTTCTACCCCTGGGGAGCTTTGAAGGAGTTCCACGAGTAGCTCAGCTAGTATCTCATGGCCACAGCCTACTCACGTGGTCACATCTGGCGGCAGAGGAGACTGGAAAGTTGAGTCCTTTGGGAGGCAACAGTGTGCCCAAACTAAAGTCAGAGTTAGTTTACGAAGATGGGAGACCAGATGTCAGATATCCACTGGTGGTACAAAACACCAGCCTTTGTGGCTGTTTACAGCATATAATGGATTTTTTAAACCCTGGGATTTATTTTTTTTTGCAAGCAATACACAAAAGTAATATGAAAAAATAAATTTCTATAAATATGAGTTGTATTCTCATGTCCAGAAAACAAGATAAAATACCAAGAAGGAAGCTCTGAAAAAAAAAAACAAACAAAACCCACATACAAAAAAAAAACCCTTTAATTTGGAAAAGAATGAAAACTTCCTCTGACACTGAATAATATCAGTGTTCCATGAAGGCATACCACCGTATCCCATGACTGTCTCAGCGTTCCACTTTGCGACACCAGCAGCCCCAAGGCTTTATGGTCAGGTAACAACTTACTATGGAGAAGGCGATGGCACCCCACTCCAGTACTCTTGCCTGGAAAACCTCATGGACGGAAGAGCCTGGTAGGCTGCAGTCCATGGGGTCGCTAAGAGTCGGACAGAGCGACTTCACTTTCACTTTTCTCTTTCATGCATTGGAGAAGGAAATGGCACCCCACTCCAGTGTTCTTGCCTGGAGAATCCCAGGGATGGGGGAGCCTGGTGGGCTGCTGTCTATGGGGTCACACAGAGTCAGACACGACTGAAGTGACTTAGCAGCAGTAACATACTATAGAGGTGTGATGTTTTCACCAAGGTAAAATGCCAGACATCAGTGTACTGAGAATAGTCCAGGGACCATTTTCTTAATGTTTCAAAATTATGTATTTTTAAATTTTATTTACTTTATTTTATTATTTCTCATAATATCTATCACTCTGACTTCCCTGGTGGCTCAGACGGTAAAGCATCTGACGATAAAGCATCAGACGATAAAGATGCTGGAAACCTGGGCTCAATCCCTGGGCTGGGAAGATCTCCTGGAGAAGGAAATGGCAACCCACTCCAGTATTCTTACCTGGAAAATCCCATAGACGGAGGAGCCTGGTAGGTGACAGTCCATGGGGTCACAAAGTTGGACATGACTGAGCGACTTAACTTTCACTTTTACTTTTCTATTGTCATTGCTATTTGAATAATCTTCCCTATGTTAGTGTAAGCCATATATACAGTATATACTGCTGTACCCCAGTCTGCTGGTCATTTTAATATAGGACATTTTGACAAAATTGAGCAAAGCAAACAAATCTTTCAGTGATAGCTACTGCAAACAAGTATTTGTGTATATAGTCTTCCAAGCTTGATAAATGCGGAGGTGTGTGTATATTCATATAGGTGTGTATATTCATTTTTTGTAGGAAAAAAAGACATTTCCAGTGGACTCCTGCCTCAGAAGTTATAGTTATCTAAATAGTAAAGCACTTTTAAAAGTGGCTTCCTAAGAGATTGAATTAATTTACTTTACCAGTGGCAATAGGCATTATGACTATTGTAATCTTGGGCAAAAGAAAAAGTGTTTGTTTTTATTTGTGTTTTTTTTCTTGCTGTGATTATCTGTTTACATAGATGTATTAAGCATCTTTCCCCATTCTCTCTTCCTTCCATTTCTGCCGTGCTCCCTCCCCACTCCTCCGCTCCTTCCTTTTTGTCTCTCTCTGCAGTTTTGTTGAGATCTAATCTCCATATCTTACAATTTGCCTATTTAAGATATACAATTCAGTGTTTCTTAGTCTGTTCACAGACATCATCACAACATTTCTTTTTATAATTTTTTTTTAACCTTTGTGTTTCTTGTTCAATCTGATATGAAAGAGTTTGGAATTTAATTATCACAATATGTTGCATTTTTACTATTTTCAAGTTTGTAAGTTGTTGATATTTTTAAAGTGTATTTTTTCTAAAATATAATAGCTGTCAACCTTCGTGATTCCTGGTTTTAGTGACAGATTTGCAAAGTTCTTTCTAACCCCAAGTTCATAGCACAGCTCTCTTAAATTTTCTCTGACACTTTTATAAATCATCGAGCTTTCAGGTTTTTTTTTTTTTTTAAAACGTGTGTGAAGCAGATATTCTTACCCCAACTCTCCTACCTCATGAAATGGAGCTATGAGGAAGAATGGATGAGCCCCAAGGGAAGAGTTGACAGTTGAACTTATTACTTAGTAATAAAAGATGGTAATTTATATGTGACAAGGTCAGATGTCCTCTGTGAAATGTCATGTTTCACTTTCTCATACCCTTTGTTCACCTGGATGTGGAATATCAAAATACACAGATGATACTATATTTAGTTTATAAACATTATTATCTAAAATATAGATATTACTATATTTAAAATGTAGGTGTTACTCTAATATACAGATGGTAGTATATCTAATATAGAGATGTTATTATGTCTCTTTGCAACTCACTATTCCTCTTCTACTAGAAAACTTTTTGCCTTCTTTTGTTTCTAAAATCGAAGTGTATCTCTGTGTTTATGAGAAAGGCAGTTTCTCATTGGATTCATAGGATTTTTGCTGAAGTGTGGAAGAAAGCTTAGGTTCAAACTGTTGCTTAGGAACCTTGTAGAAATGTCATTTCTGTAACCTCCATCCTGGACATGCCTTTGATAGGTAAATGTTTTCTGATTGTCATGTATGTATTTGTTGAATTAGAGAATTCCCTTGGATCTTCAAAGTAACATTCCCAGGGGGAACAGGCTACCATCTCTATGCTGCCCCCTCTTGTCGATGTGTGTTGTAGACTGAGGGGACCTTAAACCCTTATTCGACTGATTTCTTTCCATGTTTGGGTCAGTCTTTTTTTGTCAATCATTTGTTGCTGAATTTTAACCCATCCTTTTTCCTGTAAGAAGAAAATTCCAAACACTTCTAAGTTTTGCTTCTAGCAGAAGGAACTTTTTTTTTTCCCTCCCCTTTGGGCCTTTTGAGAAATCTTAGGGTCAAAGGCTAGGATTAAATTTACTTCTATTGACCAATTTTGGAGAATATGTATATCTCATTCATATACTACAAGTAAACTTCTGAAAACAGTCAAATAGGAGAATAGGAGTATCCAGGTATGTCTTACAAAAGTATATATGTTTCTAAAGGTTGGAATTTAAGAAGAAAAAAAAAGTGTGTGGCTTATTTTCAATCTTTAATTGCCAGAATCAGAGAAAGAAAAATACAGTTAGTAAGGTACAAAAAAGATTAAGCGCAATAAAAAAGTTATACTTTGCTAAGTTGGATACCCCCTGCTTGTGACACAGGAGTTCATTTCTAAGGGATGCCGTGTGATCGGAGGGGAGGGCATAGCCCAATGGAATCTTTGTGAAACACTGGGTTATAAGTCAGTGAAGCTTGTTATTTTATCAGGACTTAGATGGGCCGGTTGTGAATCTAAGGCTATATTTCATAATGTTTTTGAGCTGAAGACCTCATAAATTTTGAAACCACAGCTTGTCTAGTTTATAAATGCCTGTTGAGTGAATTTGACCTTACGCATATCGCAGGGTTAATTAGTTACTATTGGCTAAGTTTTATGAAGTCGAAAAGCTCGTATAGGTGCTCAGAGGCATACTATGATTGCTTTTTCCATTCTACTGAGAGGTTAACTTTGGAAAGTCTCAGCTGAATTTCCAATTCAGTCACTCATTTTTTAAACTCACCTTCAAACCAGTATTGTAGAAATGTTTACATTGTTGAAACACAGTCTTCCTGTACAGTCAAAACTAGGTAAGAGGGACTTCTCTAGTGGCCCTGTGGTTAAGAATCTGCCTCTCAATGCAGGGGATACGAGTTTGATCCCTGGTCAGGGAACTAACATCCCACATGCTGTGGGGGCAACTAAGACCCAATGCAGCCAAATAAGTAAATTTTAAAAAATGTTTAAAAGATGCTCAGTGGCCAGGTATATAAAGGTAGCAGGTGGTCCCAGAGTAAACATCTGTGATTTAGGTTTCAAGTGTTGCTAACAGTTAAAGAAAACTTTTTTTCAGGTTAACAGATTCTAATTTCAAAGAAGAATTACTCAATAGTTTTATCTGAAAGAATTGTTGAGTTTAGAATTGGTCAGAATTCAATCCCAGTATCCACCACCTTGGCCAAGTTCCTTGAGCTTTCTCAACCTCAGTTACCTCACATGTAAGATGCAGAACATCCTACAAACCTTTCTAGCTCCTCCCGGAGTTGCTTGAGGCTGTTGCATGTAAATCTACATGTGGTGCTACCTGGTGCAAGGTAGGTGTTCGACAAAGGCCAAGTTGTCTTTCTGCCTTCTTTTTTACTTAAAAGAAGTGCCATCTCACAGAGATAATCTCTTGTGATGTCAAATTGGTATTTGGGGGAAAAGGAGTTTGAAATTTTAGAAGAAAGAACCAAAAAGTACAGAATCTGTAAGCAGTGTCAGTGAAAGAAATCCTAGTTGTTCTTTGAAGAACTTGGGAAATGAAGATGTCCCATTTTAGATAATTCAAATAAAATTAGGAGTTGGGACTTAAGTATATTGAAAAATCGTTGATATGGAACATGCACACCTGTGTGAATGTGAAAGTCCCTCAGTCTGTCTGACTCTTTGTGACCCTATGGACTGTAGGCCATGGAATTCTCCCAGCCAAGATACTGGAGTGAGTAGCCTTTCCCTTTTTCAGGAGATCTTCTCAACCCAGGAATCAAACCCAGGTCTCCCACATTGCAGATGGATTCTTTACCAGCTGAGCCACAAGGGAAGCCCCAACACCTGTGTGTATATACATGAATATTGATGTTCTATAGTACAGTGTTTTCTAAGGGTGAATCATATTACAGTCAGTAGGGGAGGCAGAACAGGAAAGGAAGCAATGTGAGAAAAAGGAGTAAATGTACAACACATCAGAGTTCTTACAGTGGAAAGGTGCTGTAGACCTGTGCCAATGGAGAGGACCTGGGGCTGGGCCCTCTCCACTAAGCACAGCTTCCTATACCCTGGAGCATCATCCCTCAGACCGGTGACCGCCTTTGCTTGATGGGCCACCAGACCCCTGAAAGTGTTTGTACTTTACACCTTCATCCCATCATTCTGTTGTGTAGTCTTCCATGAATTTGAAGGTCCACAATTTCTACAAGTATAGAGTATAAAAGGGAAGAATGGAAAAACAAATTGTATCATCGAGAAATCTGGCAGGAGCGTGGTCGGAGATTGAGAATGTGTGCCCCTCATAGACTCTGAAATAACTGAGAATTCATCTGGAGTCAGAAAACCCAGGGTTAGAACTTGCACTCCCCCGTTTCTCAGTCATGGGGCCTTGGATAAAGCCTTGGAGCCAGCACAGAGCCTGGCTGTTGGTGGCAGTGAACTTGTCGTTGGTTTCTTCCCTTTGTTAATTAAGAGCTGAATGTAGTTCTGCACTGACACCACCCTCTTTACGATTCAGACTGAAGGATGCAAACTGAAGAATCTGGGTTGACTGGGCAGGTAACACCTGAAAACTGAGAACAAATAGCTTCTTTGCTCTTACTGGGGTGAAGGCTTTTTCTTTTATTCTCTCTTTTGGGAGGTGGAGGTCTACTTTCACCCCCTTTAAATTGTCCAAAATTAGCCTTTGTTTCTGTTTCCATGGCAGAATGTGACCAAGGAAAGTGCTTGGACCTCCCTCCAAGGCCCGGCTTTGGCTTTGTCCCTTTTCCCCTGTGGATGTGTGTGTCCACCCGACATAAAGGGAGCTCTGCAGAGGGGGCAGGTGGGGAGCAGGTGTGTTCTGTGTCGCAGGCATGCTGCTCTTTGCTTTAGGCACCTCCCCACCCCACCACACACTGACTCTCGTGCCTTTGATTTCGCCTCCCTTGTTTACAATGGGAACCAGGACCTTCCATCTACAACCCCTTCACGCCACTGCCCTGGACAGGCGTTGGTTGCTACAGGCCAAAGAAAGGAAAGTAGAACAGTTCATTCCTCCTGCCGCTGCCACCTCTCTCCTCATCGCTCCAGTCCTTTCTACAGCCAGTGCAGCTCTGGCTACCAGTGGCAGAGCCTTGGCAGGAAGCCAGTTTTGAAAAAAAAAAATCCCCATAGTTGATGGATCCCAATGTTGCCTTGGGTTTCCCTGATGGCTCAGACAGTAACAAGTCTGCCTGCAATGCAAGAGACCTGAATTTGATCTGTGGGTCAGGAAGATCCCGTGGAGAAAGGAATGGCAACCCTCTCCAGTATTCCTGAATGGAGAATTCCATGAACAGAGGAGCCTGGTGGGCTACAGTCCAAGGGGTCACAAAGAGTTGTACACAGATGAGCAACTAATACTTTCACACTTTCTTGATGTTGCCTCTATAAAAGGACCAGCTGGGGCATAGGATTGAGACAAGATAAGTGCAACTGCAGAGACTGAAGTGGGAAGGAAGAGGCTATAGGGAAAAGGAATGTGAAAATGCTTTGCCATTAATGGTTGGGCTCCAATGTGTCTGTCTTGCTAAGCTGTACAGCTGCAAGCGGGTAAGAGTGGGCATGTGAGGGGCAAACCCTAAGGGATGGAGAGAACCAGGTGAAGTCCAGCAAGTGCCATGGAGATGAGACCATACAATTTCATCCCATTACCAAATCCTCATTACCAAGAGAAATTACCAAGAAGTAATACTACGTTGCCAAACCCCTAGCAAAAGCAACAGGTCTTATTTGACTTCTGTAACAGAGCCTACCCACCTTGTCCCATCGACCAAGCATATTCACTCCTACCCCTTGACTCCTTCCACCCACTTTGGTAAAATCATTAGGAGGGTGTCATAGGCAGGGTCTCGGGAGCTCCAGTGTACCGACATGTCGGCTGATTACTGATGGTGGAGAAGAACGGGCCTTCCAAAACCCATGATGACTGCATGTTTGAGGTGCTCCATGCTACAGACATGTTTTTGCCACAATAATAGCCCCAGGATCCCACGATACTCTTAAGTGTCCCCAACCTCTGGGATCCAATACCCTGATAATCAGAGGTGGGGCTGATGTAATAATAATAGAAGTAAAGTGCACAGTAAATGTGATGTGCTTGAATCATCCCGAAACCATTCCACTCCTGCTCCGTGTAAAAAATGGTCTTCCACAAAACCAGTCCTGGTGCCAAAAAGTTGGGGACTCCTGCCCTAAGGGACCCCTGGGGTGAGCTTGAAGAGTACGTAGGATGTCTGTCCATGGTTAGCATGTTTTGGTTTTTGTCCTTAGATTGGGACTGTACATGATTGAGCTTGAAGATTCACATATTTTCAACTAAGTTAGCTCCATATCCTTAATTTTTAAAGTATTCTTTTCTCCCATCCAACTTTGAACTTTCAGAAATTGAGATATTTCAATCAGTAGGAACATGTTGCATGGATTTCTTTCCAGGTAAATCAGTGTTACATCTTACCATTGATAGTGACTTAGAATTGAGGAAATTTGATATTTTTATTTATATTCTTATTGAGTGATCCCTGATTCTTAATGATCATTGTCCTAACCCCACTGACATCTTTTTCCAGTTTAGATTTCATTTCTTCCCATTATGTCACCTCTTCTTACGTAGAAAATCTAGTACTGGGATTATCAGACAAAATAATTCTTACTCAACTATGGACTTATTTTACATGGTGTAGCTGTAAAGAAGTATTTAATAGGATTTAAGATCTATTTAAGTTGTGTTTTATAAATATAATATATTCTTGATTGTATTAGTATTACTGAGCTTTTGTGCTTTCTGGTCATTTTTGCCTTTGTATTAATTTACAAAGCAGATATTCATTTAGAAGAAAAATTCAAATATTTACATTTAGTTGTAAGCATTACACACTTTCTCAGCAGTGTGGCACAATTTCCTTTCATGAAAAGTAAATATTGTTAGTAGTGGTGAAGCCTCACTGTCCCAAAGGTTAAGTTTATCAGTCCTTGTTCTAAATGTATTGTTTAAATCTGTGTGTTATACAAACAGTTGGGGTCAAAATCTTTCAAGCCCTAAAATAAAAAGCCTGAGAAGCTCAAGTCTCAAAGACTGACAGCTTGTAGGCTAAGACAGTAAAAATAATGGATGATAATAAAACACCGTTACCTAGATTAACTTAGCTGTGTGTAGCCTTCTCTTTAGTTCTTTTCCCTAAAGAACTCATTCAGTTTGGAGTCCTAACACTGGCAAGCTTGAGGCTTTATCTAAAACATATAAAGATGCTTTGAAAAATACATATTTTTAGAAATGAAACATATATAGCTATTATCACAGTCTGAATTCAGTGATCTTGCTAGTTGAAGTTTACATCTAACCTTAATTGTAAATTAGAGTTAAGTGTATTTTGGAGGATCAAACTAACTCATCCATGAACTTGTTAATAGTGCTATGATTCATGGAACAAAAGGAAAGTAAAGCTTACAGAATCTGATTCAGTGCAGCTAAAGTAGCACATGCGTGTATATTTCCTACTTAACAGACAAAATAAGGTCTTAGATCTTATATTGTAAGGAACTTATATTGTAAGAATCTCGTTCTGAATATATTAAAGGAGATCAGTTGCTCACTCTGATTATTACATAGGCAGGGGAGGTATTTTGATGACATAGTCATTGGGGAAAACCATTCACTACCCGCTTGCTTACTTAACAGCAACAGGGAAATTCTGGGTTCTCTCTCCCTGGTGAATAAATCTGTTTTGATCGTATGCATTTTATGCTATAGCGCACTTGGTAGATGACAATCGTGTGTGTGGAAGGGCCCCCTCTACCCCTGTGAGAGAGAGTAGCCATATTTCTTGCAGAGTTGCTGTACTTTGCATGTCATAACTTCCTGCTAATAATTGTGAGTCCAGCCATGTCTTTCTCAACGATCTATAGCAGAGTGATGTGTTGTAACATCTCTGCTCTTATAGAGAAGGCAAACCGTAGGGACAGTATAGTGGAGAGAGAGAAGAGAGAAGTTAAAACACACACGTAGACAAAGACTGCTTTGCAGCTTTACTCTGTTTTCTTTTCTCCCACCTCCTGTAATTTGGTGACTCATCATATCTAGTCATGGAAAGACATCATTTACAGCCAAGGATACCACGATGCAAGAGGGGCCTGCTCAGGGTTACCAGGCTCTTTTAGCAGAGTTGAGAGACTTGGGTGTGAAGAAATGTACTCCTGATGGTGCCCCCTCCCCGTGAATGCACGCTCACCCCCATTTTCCTGGCTGAATCACAGCAGCGTGGTGCTTGTTTTAGAGAATTGTCTTGGTGAATGTATGCTTGTACAAATGACCTAGTAATCTGAATCTTACTTTTATACTCATGATTATCAAGTCAGTATAATCACTGATCCTGTAACATGGTTCTGGACTTTTTCTCTCGTGCCCATGTAAGTTTTGAAATAACATTTGGCTCTTGTCACAGACGTTTTGCCATGTATTTATGTCTTTAATTCACCAACCTGTGACCAGTTTTGAAAAAGAGAGGCTTCTATATAGTTAAGGCACGTAGAATGTTTCTTGATTCAATTAAAGAGAGCTAGTCCTTCTTAGAGGTATGCTGTCTTCTCTGGTTAATAATGGAGCATATAGGAAGATTAATGTGATTGTTACGATGCTGGTCTCACCAGCTAGTTGTCATCTGCAGTGGAATTTATGTTTGTCTTTGGTAGAACCATGTAGAGGTTTGAAATGAGTAATTTGTGAAATGAAAACAAATGTAGGCATTTTAAAATTATATCATGTTTAGAAAAATCTCAGGATTGTGGATGTTTTTTAAAAAACTGAGACATAATTTTATTTTTTTTTTACTTTTCCTATAGATCCATTATTTTTCATTTTTTACCATAACACTTCTCCTTCATTTGTTCATATATTTAAAACAATGCCAAAATGACTTATGATGTATAGTTCAAGGAAAAATTAAAACTAAATACCTTTCTCTTTGAGATTGTTTTCTGGTTTTTTCATTTTTTTCGTTTTGCTTGTTTTTATTAATAGGTTTATCATCCTTAAATCCCCACGTGCCTTCTCTGCAACTTTATTATAACCACACTCATTGTATTTTCTTTTATTTAGCTTCTAACCTTTTTCTGAGTCACTCAAAATAGATGCAAAGCAACCTGGTTTAGTTATATTTAGTGGGCTACTGCAATTACAAAGAAAACTGATAAGATGATACTGTCTCAATTTTTATAACTGGAAAATTTTGAAGTATTCTTTTTTCCACTCAGATAAGGATCTTTCATGAAAATCCTTCTAATACATGAACTGGATTTCTAGTGTCTTAGGTCAGTAAATTCCTAAGTATTCATAAGACTGTGATTTTCCTTTTAGAGAACATTTGATTTTAACTTGTGGGTCAGGACACAAAATGAACATTTTCCTAATATAATGTGAAGTGTAGATATATCAAATTGGAGTCACATCCGTAAATAAAAAACCTATACAATTCTAAGCATAATTATAAATTTATCCTTCTTAAATCGAAAAGAGAATTTCACTAATACCTATTGATTTTTATTTCTTAAACATTCTAATGAACACATTTATGTTAAATTATGCCAGTTTCTCCACTCTCTCCTTTTTGTAAAAGTGTGTAAGGTAATATTTCTCTCTCGTATCCCACATAAATTGGCACTTGTAATAAGTCAGTGCCTTTAGAAATTTATGCACAGCAAATTCAAGCCACATTTCTAGGACTTCCCTGGTAGGGGAGCTGAGATCCTGCATGCTGGGCAGCAGCTGTGTCCCTGACACACAACGGCTGAGCCTGAGCTCCACTAGAGAATCCTGCGCTGCAAGGAAAGATTCCACATGACCCAACTAAGATCCGGGGCAACCAAATAAATAAATAAAAATAAATATTTTTAAAAAGCTACATTTACATGGATTGTAGTTCCAAGAAGGTAAATAATGTCCCCTCTTAAAGAGTTAATAACCGCAATGGAAGTTCACTGTAAATATAGTTTTAAAAAATTGTTATATATAGTAACTCCTACTATATATATTTAGATAGATAACTAAAGAGAAACAAGCTGATATTATTCAGCCACACGATAAACAACCACTAAAAATATTTTAAAAATCCTTCCAGTCTCTTCTCCCTTTGCATGTGTTTTGTGTGTATTAACTTGCAAATATTGAATACAATTGTGATTGAGTTTTATATTTAGTAATTTTCCGCTTTTTTCCATTGCCACATCATAAGCACTTTCAATTTAAAAGTGTTTTTAATGCCTGAAAAAAAACTAATATAGCCTTTAGAATCTGCCTGCCAATCCTGGAAACGCTTGGTTTTTTTTGTTTTTGTTTTTTTTTCTAATCAAGGTCTTTTATTTTTTTTTTATCTTTTTATTTTTTATTTTTTTTTTATTATTGTTTTTGCCATACATTGTCATGATATCACCATGGGTTTACATATGCTTCCCCTCCGGGTCCCCCCTCCCTCCTCCCTCCCCCCCGGGAAATCTCGCTGTACCAGTCCCGAGCATCAATCCTGGGCTGGCGATTGATTAGACACATGACAATTAACATGCTTCAATGCCCTTCTCCCATCTCATCCCACCCTTACCCTCATCCACAAAGTCCACAAGTCTATTCTATACATCTGCGTTCCTTTTGTTGTCTCCCATGTTGGGTTCTCATTACTGTCTTTCTAAATTCCATATATATGTGTTAATATACTGTATTGTTGTTTTTGCTTCTGGCTTACTTCACTCTGGATAATCGGCTCCAGTTTCGTCCATCTGAGTAGATAACTATAGAATACTGATGAAAGAAATCAAGGAGGACACAAACAGATGGAGAAATGTACCGTGCTCATGGATTGGAAGAATCAATATAGTGAAAATGAGTATACTACCTAAAGCAATCTATAGATTCAATGCAATTCCTATCAAGCTACCAGAGGTCTTCTTCAAAGAATTAGAACAAATAATTTCTCAATTTGTATGGAAATACAAAAAACCTCGTATAGCCAAAGCAATCTTGAGAAAGAAGAATGGAACTGGCGGAATCAACCTACCTGACTTTAGGCTATACTACAAATCCACAGTCATTAAGACAGTATGGTACTGGCACAAAGACAGAAACATAGATCAATGGAACAGAATAGAAAGCCCAGAGATAAATCCACGCATCTATGGACACCTTATCTTTGACAAAGGAGGCAAGAATATACAATGGAGAAAAGACAACCTCTTTAACAAGTGGTGCTGGGAAAACTGGACAGCCACTTGTAAAAGAATGAAACTAGAACACTTTCTAACACCATACACAAAGATAAACTCAAAATGGATCAAAGATCTAAGCATAAGACCAGAAACGCTTGTTTGATCCCTGGTCGGGACGATCCCCTGGAGGAGGAAATGGCAACCCACTCCATGTTCATGCCTGGAGAATCCCGTAGACAGAGGAGCCTGGGGGGCTACAGTCCACAGGGTCACAGAGTCAGACAGGACTTAGCCACTGAGCAGATAGCACGCATCCATCCTGTATCATATCATACTTAAGTTTTCACTTTTTGACCATTTAATTTCACATTTGGTTTTTTCCTCATATAACTTGTGGACAGTGCACATTTGTACTTAAATCTTTCCTGAATTCTGACACTTTAAGATAAATTCCCAAAAGGGGTCTTGCCAGATCAAAGAGTGAGAATTTTTGAAAGTATGTGTCATAAAATTATTTTTATAAATGTAGTACAACTTACATTAACATCAGCATTACTTTTCAGAGTTCTGTGAAAGCAAAACATCCCCATAAGAAACTGCACCACAATTCAGAAGGGGTTGTGGGATCTTACAGCCTAAAAGCATCATTGTGAAGAAACATTACTTATTAGTTATAGAGTAAGGAGTTCAGAGTTTTCCAGAAGAGTTTATTTTTATCTCAGATTGTAGCTAGGTGTTGGGTAGTTGAGAATACTAAACACCAAAACCCCAAACGTTGGTAGCTTGGAAGTGATGCTGCAGGTCATTCTGCACGACAGGCGGGCTTTGGCACTGTGTCAGCCCCTCAGAGTGGCTCTGGCTTCCCATGGAGCAGACATCACGGTGAGTGGGAGCTGGGCACAGCCCACCCCGAGGGGACCCTGCCTGGCTTTGTAAGTAACTGGCTGATCGGAGTGAGTGAACAGTGAGCCAGGATGTAGGAGGGGATCCAGCACCGGCCCTAACTATTCCGGTCCTACGACATACTGCCAAAGCCATTTTGTAAAAATAAATTCTCACAGTAACTTTGATCCTGTCAAAACATTGGTTATTTAAAACTTTCACTTGTCTGAGTTATAGATAATCAAGTTTTCCACGTTAAAAGTACATCATTGTCATTTATTGTTAGGCTATTTGGAGAATGCTTGTTTTCAGTGTTAGAATTTTCCATAATAGAGATTTTACATCCTCTTCACTGTATAAAGCCCTCGAGGTATTTACCGTGTGCACTGAAGAGTCTGTGTCATTACTGGATGTTTGTTTCCTTAGTTGTGAGGATATTGTGATTTATTTTGATGTCAGAAATAGGCCTAGAGGGACTTCCCTGGCAGTCCAGTGGTTAAGACTCTGAGCTTCCACTGCAGGTCGATAGGTTCCATCCCTGATTAGGGAACTAAGATCCTTCATGCCACTTGGTGTGGCCAAAAAAAAAAAAGAAATAGGTGTAGAATTTGCGATTATTTTTACAATGAGTGGCAATAGATGGCTTTGGATTTTAATTTTACTTTTAGAATCTCCTGGATTATTAGGAAGTCAGAAACTAAGTTTTTGCCTTAGAACCAATGTGGACATTATCTCTAAAATCAGTTATCCTTTCTAGGAAATTACAGAACTGTTTGCAAGTGATTGTTGATAACCCCAAGATCACGTTTAAAATATATGGACATGTAGGTAGTTTTATAGTATTATAGTTCTGTAAAATACTATATAGAATGAAGGCTTTAGTTACTCGAGTGTCATTACTGTATAAATTTTAAACAGAGATGTAAAGTATAGTTTTATTTTATTTATAGGCCATTTGTGGGAAAACATGTAAAACTCTGTGCATTGTTGTTTTAGTCACTGAGTCCTCTACGACTCTTTGACCCCATGGACTGTAGCCAACCAGGCTTCTCTGTCCAGGGGGTTTCCCAGGCAAGAATAATGGAATGGGTTGCCATTTTCTTGGGATCTTCCTGACTCAGGGGTTGAACCCATGTCTCTTGCATTGGCAGGCAGATTCTTTATCACCGAACCTCCAGGGAAACCCAAAGCCATGTACGGACCAAGCCCACAGCATCTTTTCTATGACTGGTATTGAAGAAAACTCTTAAATGTAAAATGTGAAATGGTCTCATATTTTAAGCCTGAAAGGATGATAATATTTTTTATAGAACTAAAAAATGGCCAAGTTTAATATCATGCTAAAAATTGTGCACTTACATCTGAAACTGTTTTGATTTCTGGTGACATGTAGCAAGATGGATGCTTCATCTCCCTCCATAGCCTTGCTGTTTCATTTCCACCTCAAATTATGTGTTATTTCTTGGGACGATCTTTTCCTGATGTGTTCCTTCAGTTCTTACTTTTAACTGAATCCACTCTGTAGCTCTCAGTAGAGTCTGCTTCCTAAGTCAGATTTGGAACTGCAGTGCCAGGCACTTGTTCTTATAACAAAATACTACATCTTTCAAGTAGAACTCAGAATATTTGCAGCTTCTGTACATAAGACCCTTCCGTCACCTGCTTTCCTCCTAGAAAAGATGGAAGATGAGGGGTATATTAGCCATTTCCATACAACCTACAAGAATGTGCTAGCAAAAAAAAAAAAAAAAGCCAGCCATAGAATTTCAGGATCTGAGTTTTTACCGTTGAGCTTAGCAAGAAAATGGCTTTGCCTGGGGGTGTGTTTACCATTTTGCAAAACTGAGTACACAGAAGGGGAAGGCCAGGCTGCAGCAAGGATGGTCAAAGCAAATAAAGTCTAAAAACTGGAATATGAAAATCAGTTGGAAACTCTGCATAGCATAATAGAAACAGCAAAGAATTCAGGGCTGAAACTGTGTCCCATTTTCGTACCTTACTAACTATGTAGTCTTGGCCACGCCATTTAGGTTCATTGTTCTTTCATTTTTAAAACCAAGAATAAACCCCAGGTTTGTCCTCAGATTTCAAAGGATTTTAGCTTTTAGCTAGATTTATGTAAGTGTTTTGCTGGTTCTTTTTAGTTTGCAAATTGAATGATTTTTTAATCAGTACAAAGTCTAGTAGGAGATATACCCAAGTGTTTTATTATTGTCCACTAGGTCAGTTTTCTTGCAAATGTAACATGTTGGATGGTTAAAAAATATTTTTATATATCAAAGCTTTCACTGAGTGAAATGGACTTGTTATACATTTGGAGTTCTTTGGGACTAAGTATGGGTATGTTAAAAGTGACCATGTTTTATAGGGCTTTTTTTAATAGAACATAATAAATCTGCTTACTAATCACAAGATAAATGTCATTGGACTGTAGCCCAAGGACTTTCTAAAGAATGAAATTTTTCCTTTCCTTGGTAACATATCCATCATATTTTACCTTATTTTGGTATGGCTTATTCCTTGCAGTTGGTAGTAAAAGAAAGTCCCATGTCATTTAAACAGGTAATTAAGAGGACCATTTTCTATTTTTTGACTTGGAAATGTGTTAATTTTATTTGTTTTGGTTTAATGATGCAACTATTGTCTATGCTTACAGCTGCCAGTAGCTCAAAGGTGAATCATTCCAACAGTAAAAAAAAAAAAATCTGTAACATTTAATTATTATATATTTTAAATTCAAAGCATATGCTATTTTGTAGAAAAGTCTCTTTATAAATTTGCTGAAATGCAAACTAAACAAAACTCTGAAGCAAGAATGTATTTCTTTTAAAAGTCTGATTATTTGGTTGGAAAAATGCCAGCTGTGGCTAAGTTGAATCATTGTTTTATGAGACATTTATTTGAATTAATGGGATGTTATTTAATAGAGTACATATAAAACTGTATATAACTTGTCAAAGAAAATACATTGTAGCTTTGCAGTTTATTTCTGCTTCTTATACTTTTGCAAATGACTTTGAGGGACGCTCAGTCTAGTGTCCCTTCAGTGTTTAGTGCCTGCTGTGGACCAAGCACTGTACTAGCTGCTGAACTAATGTGTAGCCTTCAGGGAATTAGCGCAGAGCTCATTAACCGCTGGCTCTCTGGGGATGAAGAAAGGCCCGATTTCTAGCGTTTGCTGATATCTGTGATGTAAATACTCCCAACCATAGCTGGTTTCAAGCAGTGAATGTGATGTTACTGAATTTCAGGTTGAGAAAAGGGGCTGAGTAGCACGTGGTTATATAATGTCTCCACCCAAAGAACATAGACAAAAATGGAGTAAAATAATTAGGAAGCAATGAGTATTTTTCTTTTCTTTTCTATGTTTATGTTTAAGGAGTAGTTCTGTAAAAGCTTGCCATTTTAGTAGACTAAGCATTGAAAAGATAGCACTTCTATCTTTGTGGCTTATTATATAATTTGTGGAAAGTTAATAGCCTTAAGATTTTTGCTTTGTAAACTATACCATTTTTAGCTGATTCTAAGTTTTATATATAAATAACAATATATAACTTGAAAGTGAAACTGTGTGTTAGTTGCTTAGGCGGGTCCAACTCTGTGTGACCCCATGGACTGTAGCCCATCAGGCTTCTCTCCAAGGAATTTTGCAGGCAAGAATACAGGAGTGAGTAGCTATTTCCTTCTCCAGTGGATCTTCCCAACCCAGGAATTGAACCTGGATCTCCTGCATTGCCAGTGGATTCTTTATCATCTGAGCCACCAGGGAAGCTCATATAACTTGAAAGCTATTCTTTATTTTTGGTAACAGAAAAATGTTACATTTTTGTGATTGAAGCTCTTACTGTTGAGAACTTGTGATGTGCCACACCATGGGCTAGTTGCTGGAAATATAGATTTGAGCAGGACAGATAAGATTTCTGTGCTTATTATTACTTAAGAGTTTAGACAGAAAATTATACAATATCTTGATACAAAATACTTCTCAACATCATTTGGTTTATCCAAATTATAAAGCTTAGACTACTACAAAAAGGTACAGTAGAAGAATTTACCCTAATTGGAGCCTCGAAGGACGTATAGGAATTCTGCTCCCAAAGGACATGTACAAGTTAAGTATATAAAGGTGGTGTTAAGTTGAGAGGAGTTGTTTGCATCAGGACAGGGGAAAGATTGGGGTAGCTAAAGCTGCAAAGGGTGGTGCAGATTGTTGAATATAGCGATGCATTTTAAAGATGTACAGGCCACAAAATTTATATTGTAATAAATATCTTGTGGGTGAGAGATGTGTGTGTATGTGTAGGAAGCTCTTATGTGTGTATATGTACATATATATATGTGTGTGTGTGTGTAGAAAGCGCTTATATAGTCTGGGCAAAAAATGATAGCTAGGACTCATGATGGAAAGAAATTTTTTGATTCCAGGAGTGTTTAGGAGGTAGAATCTATTTAAATGTAGTTATGTCTAAGTTGATAGAAAGTAATTTTTAATAATAGCTGTCTTGTAACAACCAATTGGCAACATTCCTAAAAATTTACAACTTGATTTCATGACCAAGTTAAGCTGTCTCAATATTCTATGAAGGGATAAGCCAAATAAAAAATGAAAACATGGTGTGTTCAAAGTAGTGATTGCTGAACATGTGTGCACATGTGCCCATGTACTGCTTTAGGAAGTGGGGTCCATAGTGACTTTATCGAGAAATTGCCATTTCAGCAATTTCATGAAGGAGGTGACGGAGACAGTCATGTGACCTTTAGGGAAGGACACTCCAGGCAGAGTGAACAGTGAGTCCAAAAGCCCTGGGCAGGAGTGACTTGGCACATAACACATTCATTATGGAGACCAGTGCGGCTGTTGCAGACCAAGTGAGGGGCCTTATCCCATAGGCTCTGGTTGGCCATTAGTAGGACTTGGACAAGTCATTGGGCAAGGTAGGAAAATATTGGGAACTTCTGAACAAATGAATGGTAGTGTCACAGGATGACTGTCTGCTCCTGATTCTAGGGGATGAGATGTGAAAACCTGTTAGGATACTATTGCAGTAATTGCTTGGATGATTGTCTGGACATGGTGGTATCGATGGAGGTGGTAAGAAGTGACCAAATTCTAGATCTGTTCTGATGGTACAGTTGGATTTGCTGACCTGGGGTGTGAGAGAGAAGACCACGATTCTGAGGCTTGTGCTTTAGCACCTGGAAGGATTGGGATACAGTTAACTGAGGTGAGGAAGGCTGCTGCAGATTTAGAGGGGAAAAGTGTTACTTTTTTTGGATATGTTATGTTTGAAGTACCTGGTAGGCATTCAAGTAGGTACATTGAATGTGCAGTTGGATTTAAGGATCTGGGAAGAGATTGGCTTTGAAGATAGAAGTCTGAGAGTCCTGAGAATAGAGATGGATGAGGTTACTAAGAGAGTAGAGAAAAGGTCAGGAGTAATCGAACAGAGTAGGAAGAGGAGGAGCTGATGAAGTAGCCCAAGCTTCATAGCCTGGCATTAGAAGGCAAATAAAGGACTTCCCTGGTGATCCGGGGGCTCAGACTCCCAAGTTCCCAAAGGCGAGGGCCCAGGTTTGATGCCTGGTCAAGGAACTAGATCCCACACACTGCAATGAAGACCAAAGATGCCACGTGCTGCAACTAAGGCCTGGTGCAGCTAAATAAACAAAAATAATAAGGTGGAAAAAAGACAGTTAAAGGGCATGGTGTGGGAAAGCAGGTGAAGTACACGTTCCAAGAAGAGAGTGATCAAATATGTCTGATGCTGCAGGTTATAGGTCGGATAAGGTAGGAACTGAGAATTATCCAGGAGACTTGGAATGCGAGGATCATTGATGGTTCACATGCATTTGTCAATCTTGAAGTTAAAACAGGATTTATCTTCTTGGACTTTTATCTAGCTATGTTCAGCAGCCTGGATGCAGGGGTGGAATTGGTGGGTGGAGACTTGGATTATAGCAGGGTTTGGGTTTTGCTAGGCAAGTATGATGAAATGAGATAGGAAGAGGAACTGAGGATTTATGCAATCAGTTCAGTTCAGTTCAGTTGCTCAGTCGTGTCCAACTCTTTGCGACCCCATGAGCTGCAGCATGCCAGGCCTCCCTGTCCAACACCAACTCCCGGAGTCCACCATGTCCATTGAGTTGGTGATGCCATCCAGCCATCTCATCCTCTGTCGTCCCCTTCTCCTCCTGCCCTCAATCCTTCCCAGCATCAGGGTCTTTTCAAATGAGTCATTTCTTTACATGAAGTGGCCAAAGTATTGGAGTTTCAGCTTCAGCATCAGTCCTTCCAATTTATGCAACAGAAAAGATTAGAATGTATGGGAA
This sequence comes from Antilocapra americana, assembly GCA_007570785.1. Lineage (NCBI taxonomy): Eukaryota > Metazoa > Chordata > Mammalia > Artiodactyla > Antilocapridae > Antilocapra > Antilocapra americana. Next base: position 23,122,150 of record ML663008.1, on the reverse strand, counting down.
TGAAATAATACAATTCTGGCATAAGTCTATGCTGGTATTTTAGGAGGTAGCTCAAAACAGTTTTTGTTAATTTTTGTTAAAAGAACCATTGCATTTATTAATGTGGGTGAGTCATATCACATTTATTTATAGTTCTTAGAGGCAAAGACAGTATTTTTATAAGCCCTGTGATCCCTTTTCTAATTTTCTCCTCCACCCCACCTGCCATCCCACCATGCAAAATCTTTATATTGGGTTGCCCAAAAAGTTAGTTTGGTTTTTCCAAGGATGTATGAAGAAAACCCAAATGAACGTTTTGGCTAACCTAATATTTCTGTTTGCTCATTTCTGGCTCATTAAACTTGAATTGATTAAATGCCCATGATGGTCAAGGAGTATCATCTAGGTGTTCACTTGACACATTCTATGAGTTTCATAATCATTGTGCTCAGAGGTCAATAAGGACTCAGATTATTTAAATTCACATACCCCATCGCTACATGTGAACTTGAACAATTCCTATGGTCTTCTAAGGTCATTTGAAGATTTCTGAAGTCTGTTCCTGCTTATAAAAACCCTATACCCCTTCCCCCAGATTTCTTTATTGTGGTTAAGTACACAAACATAAAATTGATCATCTTTGCCAGTTTTGCATGCACAGTTCAGTGGTATTAAATACATTCACAATATTGCTACTATCACAAACATACATCTTCGGAACTCTTTTCATCTTTTAAATCTGCACTGTACCTATTAGACACTGTATCTTTTAAACACTGCATCTTTATTTTAAATTGAAGCATAGTAGAGTCTCTATGTTGTATTAGCTTTTGGTGTACAACAAATTCAGTTATACATATGCATACATATGTGTGGCATTTATATACACACACACACATTCATTTTCATGTTCTTTTCCATTATGATTTACCACAGGATATTGAATATAGTTCCCTGTGCTGTACAAGATCTTGTTGTTTACCCATTCTGTATATAATAGGTTGCAGTTGCTAGTCCCAAACTCCCGATCCAGCCTTCCCCCAGCCCCTGTCCTCGGCAACCACAAGTCCATTCTTTATGCCAGTCTGCTTCTGTTTCATATATAGGTTCATTTGTGCCATATTTTAGATGCCATGTAAAAGTGATGAGCCGCCTGGTAGGTTAGCAGTGATGGCTCTGCCTGCCAGTGCAGGAGATGTGATTTTGACCCTGGGGCAGAAGATCCCCTGGAGAAGGAAACGGCAACCCACCCCAGCATTCTTGCCTAGGAAATCCCACAGACAGAGGACTTGGTGGGCTGCAGTCCATGGGGTCGCAAAGAGCCGTATGCAAGTTAGTGACTAAACAACAGCAAAATATAAGTGATCTCATATGGTATTAATATTTGTCTTTCTCTTTCTGACTACTTCCTTAATATGATAATCCATCTATGTAGCTCCAGATGGCATTATTTCATTCTTTTATATGGGTGAGCAGTCTTTCATTGTATATATGTATCATATCATCTTTATCCATTTATGTGATTTTCATGTAAAAGGTATTTTAGTAGTTGCTCTTTGTCATACACAGATTTCACATTCTGAGTCTCTTCATTTGTCAACTGTTACCTACCAGTCTCTTTTCCATCCTCCTGTTAATCTGTAAGTTAAAACTTCAGGCAATTATGTTGAAAATTACCAAGTATGATAGAAATATAATACAGAATAACTGATGAATTTCTTCACCTGCTGTTTAATTTTTGTATTCTAGTAGACAATACATTTTAACTGCAATCATAAGTTAGATCAGAAATTGTCAAAAATGCTGCGAGAGAGAATTCAACAGAAAAAAAACTGTCTTAAGGAAAATTCCTTCAAAGATAGTTGTCATTTGGCTTTGCCAAGTTTTATCTTGTTTTTTTACTTAATGTAATACAATAATAAATTCTCCTGGTGTTTAAATATAACTTAAGCACTTGCACTTTCTTATTAGTGAGGGACCAATATAAAAACTTTAAATTCAAAAACCCTATCTGTCACAAAAATATTTGTTAAAAGGAAAATCTTTCGTCTTTTACTATGTTTGGAATAGAACTATGTCAAAAGCTATCACATTTAATCCACTCATTTTATTGAAAGGGACACATAGTTGTAAACAAATATTATCTCTTATGAGTTTATCTACTACAAAATAGCTTTTATCATTTCATTTGCCCCATAAGGCATATGTGCTGTAATCTATTTTTAATGCTTTGCAGCATATTTATAGGGTGAAATTATGCATTTAAATCTATGGTATGTGTTCGGAAACCATCTGTTAGAACTTACTGGAAAATATAAACTTCTTTTATTAATGTGTTTCCTTCTTTGGGGGCTTAAACATTGGGCTTCCCTGGTGGCTCAGATGGTAAAGAATCTGCCTGCAGTGCAGTAGACCTGGGTTCAGTCCCTGAGTTGGGAAGATCCCCTGGAGAAGGGAATGGCAACCCACTCCAGTATTCCTGCCTAGAGAATTCCAGGGACAGAGGAGCCTGGTGGGCTAAATAAAGTCCGTGAGGTCACAAAGAGTCGGACATGATCGAGTGACTAACACTTTCACACTCCTAGGCCAGAACTGAGAAAATGAGTTATATTGTGTCCCCACAAGGGGATTCAAATTGCTCTGTGTTCAGTCATATTTCATAATCATTATTGTATAAAAATAAACTCTTTAAATAATTTCCCAAAGAAGCAAAAAAAAAGTGTGTCTGGATAATAGTAATTTGGTATTTAAAGTTCAGGATATGTTGGAGGGAATATTCATAATAGACTTGTCCTCAGATTTAGGGATGATAAATCTATTTATTTGAAAATTCACTTAGCTAAGTTAGAGAGGGTGCAGTAGGGGGTCGATTCACAAGTGAATATAACAGAGTTCCTGATTTTAAGGAAGTTTAACTGAGCTATAAAATACGCATAATATTTTATAACCAAGAATTATGATGTCTCAAAAGACAGGTGTTAAGAATTTTGTACAAATGATCACAGTTTGTTTCAATGTAATCAGTAAATGTATAGGTAATCATGCTAAGAAAAGTATTCTACTTAACCTTTCCTTGACTTTGATTCTTTTGGAAAAGATCAAATGTGTTCTCTTTTCTCTCAATTTTTCTTTTTTATTAACTGGTAAATTTTATCTCTGTTTTCAAAGTATATTAAGTCCCTCCCTTCCCCCAATTTTGGAATGTTTATGGATGACTTTCAAGTGTTAAAATAAATATACTCCCTCAAGAATTGCAAGTGCAAATATTTTTCATTGACTTCCTGTAAAAAGTTAAGAATGAATAAAGAGAGAGGCCTCCAGGTACAGTTCTCATCATTGCTGTATAACAGCCAACAGAGGGAGAGACAGACACCACTGATTCAAAATTCATCTTGGCACTTGTATTTCAAGTTCATATTTAAATGTTTATAAGTGAAACGCATGTGTGGAGGTGCTATGTAGAAAGTGATGACAAAATATACCTGGGCCAGGAGACACTTGGTGTACATCTTAAAGTAAAACTGCGTTTTCTTCAGTTCACTAAAGTCAAGAAGCTTATGTCTCAGAATGTTTCATTTAATAGTCATTTCTTTTTATACTTCGCTTAGTATTTTTCCTGAATTTCTTCTGGATTTTCAAGTATGAGTGGAAAGGAAGGTGGAATATAGAAATACATTCTACTTGCATCAGAGTATGAAACAGTCATGTTGATATTTTTAAAAAGTGAAAAACAAACAAAAAACCCATTAGCATCCTAAGGAAGAGATGGTTGGGCTTTAGTTTCCACTACAAAATTTAGTAACCTCCATTTAGGAATTTTATTTCCCAAGAGATCTGGAATAGAAAATTGTTCTTGGGCTTTCAAAAGAATTCCAAACAACAAAAAACAAAAACAAAGTAAGGATTGTACAGAAAGCTAAAGAAGGGAAGTGACAGGTTTTCTTAGAGTGAGTAGGAGGGTGACAGACTAACCTCACTCCTGGTTCTTCCCCAGCAATTATCTGAATAAGCATGGCCTTTGAGGTGAATTATCTTTATTTGCAAATTTTTGCTTTAAAGTCTGAAGATCTTCTTATTTAAATTTTTGGGGGCGTAGTTGATTTACAGTGCTATGTTAGTTTTAGGTGTATAGCAAAGTGATTCTGTTATGACTTCAGTTATACACACACATTCTTTTTCAGATTATTTACCTTTCTTGGGGGCTTCCCAGGTGGCGCTAGTGGTAAGAGTACCTGCCTACCAGTGCAGGAGATGTAAGAGATGCAGGTTTGGTCCCTGGGTGGGGAACATCCCCTGGAAAAGGGCATGGCAGCCCACTCCAGCACTCTTGCCTGGAGAAGCACAGGGACAGAGGAGCCTGGTGGGCTACAGTCCATGGGGTCAAAGAGTCGGACACAACGGAAGTGACTTAGCTCGCACCCATATCTTAATCATGGGATTATGGCCTGCCACTTCTGTAGGTTGTATGAAATGCAAGTTCCTTAAAAGAATTTGGTAAATAATTGTAACAGAATCAGGACCAGAAAGGGTGTATACTTGGCATTGATTTTTTTGTTTAAAATTGTTAATGCTTATCATCAGAGATGAAATAACCCAATATGTTTTATGTTTCCTGGCTTGACACAATAAAGAATGCCCAGCATCACCTTGCATAGAATTCTCAATAAAAACAGCTTGTAGACCAGATTTTGGACCCCGTTTACCAAGTCTGTTTCCTGAAAAAAGATGGCTTTTTCCAAATGCAGTGAATAGTCCTTAGTTGGGTCCTTAACAAAGCAAAGTACAAAAGACATTTTGGGGACAGCTGGGACAATTGTAATATTAACTATATGTTAGATACTATTGAATTAAAGCCAGGTCTCTTAGGTATGATAACAGAATCATGTCTATGTAGGGGAATGTTCTTAATCTTAGAAGATACACATTGATATATGTGAGGTATCAATTTATTATGTTTGCATCTATTTTCATATTTTAGCAGAGAGGAAGAACTTTGTGTATTCATCACGGTTCTCTAGAGAAACAGATCCAGGTGTGTGTGTGTGTGTGTGTGTGTGTGTGTGTGTGTGTATGGACTGATTGGTTGGTTGATTATAAGGAATTAGCCGGTATAATTACATAGACTATTAAATCCAGAATCAGACTGGAAACCCAGGCAGAGCTAAGGTCATGGTTTTAAGTCCAAAGGCTGGTGGAATTCCCTCTTGCTCAAGGAAAATCAGTCTTTTGTTGCATTCAGGATTTCAACTGATTGGATGAGACCCATCCACGATTCTCAAAATTTTCTTGTGACCTAGGCTCCCTGATACCCATGGCATCTTGTCACCCCAGTTCCAACTCTGGCAGGCAGAAAAGCTAAGATTCCCCAGGTGTCAGTCTTAAAAGTCAACCAGAAAAGGGGAATTCCTGGTGGTCCAGTGGCTAGGACTCTGCCCTCTCATTGCCAAGGCCCTGGGTTCAATCCCTGGTTGGGGAACTAAGATCATACAAGTTGCAGGACATGGCCAAAATGAAATAATTTTTTTTTAAAGTCATTTCTTAAAAAAATAAAAAAATCAAAAGAGTTGTCTTCTCTCCTAAGTCCCAACATGCCAGCAAGAGGAACTTAAGAAATGCGTAACAGAAGGAAGAACATTCTGAGTCAAATGCACTAGAATCCAGAAAAAACCTCTATGTCTGAGTCTCTATTCTACCTCCTGCTTCTGGACAGTTACTTAATTTATGTTCCCTTTGGGAGAAAAATGCAAGTGATATTGCCTAGGACAGCTGGTGATAGGCAGCGGAACAGTAACTCAGTTTGTGAAAATGCACCTTAAACTGTAAAGTGCTATGCAGACACATGCGAGGCGGTGATACAGCGTGCACTGTGGGCCATATGGCTCTCGTGGACTTCATTGTAAAATACAGTCTACTGCGGTCCTGGTGTTAGTCGATCCTCAGCACCCCTTCCCTGGCCCTCCAGCTCCTGCAGATCTGTCTTCTCTGAGAACTCTGGGAGCAGTCGCTCACTTGTTAAAGCATCTTGAATGGTCAGCACACATATTGAATCTAAAACTTCCCTGAATTTTTATAAAATATTCATAATCTTAAAAGAATGTTCACCTGTTTTCATTGTAGTAGCTTGTCTTTAATTTCACGTCCTCAAATCGAGTTAACTGCCTGGAAGCACCAGCTTTTTCCGAGCTGCGAGGCGTACGTGCTCGTGTGTAGACAATGTACTGTTTTGCTCCATTAGCAAGGAGCGCTTCTGTGGACGATTACAGATCAAGGTTGTCCTAAAGTTCCTCCAAATAGCCTTTTCTTCATTTTGGAGACTTTGTAGAGGAGTCTTGGAAGTTATAACATGGTTAAAGAAAGAAGGGGAGACCTGACAAGGAGGTGAACTCTGCATGGATCTGTGACCTTACCCCTGCCCGCCCATCCCATGTGCCATGCCTGGGAGTAGCGGGCAACGGGTGGGACTCTGTCTAGATGTCCTGAGAAAAGCTGCTCTTCAGCCTCTGGCAGCCTCTTTTGACTATGGCTGCTGTTTCTGCTCACTGGCTTTAAAATAAAATTGTGGAGGTTTTTTTTCTCATTTTTATTTTATATTGGAGCAAAATTGATTAAAATTGTGTGCGTTTCAGGTGTACAGCAAGGTGATTTAGTTATACATACACATGCATATTTTTCTTTTTCAAATTCTTTTCCCAATTAGGTTATTACAGAATACTGAGCAGAGCTCCCTGTGCTATACAGAAGGCTCTTATTGGTTTTTTTAATTGAGGGGAGTGGAGGAGAAAACCTTTTATTTCATTCCAGATTCCAGGGATATTAGGTCTAAAACAAAACTTGAGAAAAAGTTAAGCAAGAATCCAAATTAATTAGATGGAAAATGGATCACTTATCATTTCTCTTTTCAGTGTATGTGTACAAGAATTTTAAATTATGCCAGTGACACCAAAAATACTTTGTACTTTTTAAACTCCTTTTTGAATGAGAAAATTTTTGTTTTATTGTTTCACTGACTACCCAAGAACTGCAAGAAATGATAAATTAATGACAGTATTATATACAGGTTGCTTAGTCATTATGGATTAATTCTAAATATGAAAGCCCTTATGAGAGACATATTTGTAATGGCATTTGTAGTGTCTTTGCAGCAGAAAAACTGGAATGTCTGTGCCTTGCTGAGCTCGATAAGTTGACAGTGGGTGAGGAGAGGCACATTTGTTCTAAGACATCTACACAAATCTTTTGATCATCTTGTCATATCTCAGTATCAAGTCTCTATTACTGATTTTTAAACTAGCTGTGTGATTGCTAGTAAAGAGGAAACTCAATTAGCAATTAATTTATTCTTTTATCCCATTTCTTTGTGTCAGTTAAAAAAGAAAACCTATAAATTCTAAAAGTAACAAGCAGCATACATCACCTCAGTCATTATTTCCCCTTATTCTCTTCCAGAGGCAATCCCTGCTCTGAGTTTTGTTTTGCTTTATCCTGTTTCACCACAAATAAGCTTTGTGTGTTCCAGAACTTCGTATCAGTGGAGTCCTATAGTATATTCTTGGTCCACTTGTCATAATGTTTTTGAGATTTATTCATGTTGTGTAAAAAATTGGCTCTTTTTTTGGTGACATAGTATGCCATTGTCCAAGGGATTCACTGGTGACTCAGTGGTAAAGAATCCACCTGACGATGCGGGAAACATGAGTTCAATCCCTGAGTCAAGAAGATCCCCTGGAGAAGGAAATGGCAGCCCTCTCCAGTATTCTTGCCTGGAAAATCCTGTGGGCAGAGGAGCCTGGCAGGCTATAGTCCATGGGGTCACACAGAGTCAGACACGACTGAACAGCTAATCAACAATGCCATCGTCCAGATATACCAAGAGTTTCCCTCTTCTGTTAATAGACCTAGGCTGTTTCCAGTTTCTGTCTGTTTAGAATGAAGCTTCTATCAATGTACTGTATAGGGCTTTCTGTAACCATGTTTTCATTCTCTTGGATAAATAACTAGTAGGGGAATTCTTGGATGATAGGGCAGATATGTGTTTAGTCCTCTAAGTAACTGCCAGACATTTTCCTAAGGTAGTTATAAGCATTTTACACTCCCTCTAGCATCAGAGTATTTTTTTCTCTTTACATCCTCACCAACATTTTGTGTCATCTGACTTTTTAATTTCAGCTATTCTGGTAGATGTAGACTGTGTAACTTTTAAATATATGTATAGGAATATTATTTTAAGTTATACTATCTACATATTTTCATGAATTAGAAACTAAATGGACTCTTTTCAAATTGGCATAGATATTTGTGTCAATTGGTTTGAGTTGAGATATTCAACAGAAATAATAGATAATAATTTAGGATAAAACATATTGAAAGATAATTAGGCAATTATGAATCTTTAGCACATGAAATGTGGAAATGTATGTTTTTATAAGTTTGTTCGTTAGCTAAGTCATTGATTCATTCATTCATAAATCACTTTTTATTTTTAATATTTTACATGATTGTGTTGACAGTGCTGTCTGATACAACTTTCTGTCCTGATGGATGGACATTTCATTCCGTGCTGTTACGGCAACATGTAACAAATGAGTACTGGCTCATTAAGTGCTGTTGAGCAGTGAATTTTTGTATTTTGTTTTAAATTATGGCCAGTGGATACTCTATTGGATAGTGCATGTCCAAGCAAGTGTATTCAAGTATTATCTGATCTTATATTGTAAAGTAAAGAAAATGTCTTCCTTATTTATATACTTGCAAGTACAAGCCTGGCTGTAATCATTGCTACTAATGCCTCTTACATTTTTATATTTGGAATTTTTAAAATTTATTTTTATTGACACTTTTATTGAGGTAATTATTGATTCACATGTAGTTGTAAAAATTAATAAAGGTCCTTTTTACCAAATATGTAAAGAAGAAATAATACCTATCCTTCTCAAACTGTTCAAAGAATTGAAGAGGACAGAACACTCCCAAATTCATTCTACAAGACCATCATTACCTTGATACCAAAACCAGACAAAGACATTACAAAAAAGAAAATTATAGGCCAATGCCTTTGATGAATATAGATGCAAAAATCCTCAAGACAATAGTAGCAAACGAAATCCAATGATATAAAAAGGGTCATACACCATGATAAGCTGGATTTTTTCTAGAACACAGGACAGTTCAACATTAGCAAATCAATTACTGTGAAATTTCACATTGACTAAAGGAAGGATAAAAATCCATGATCATCTTAACAGACTCAGAAAAAGCATTGGACAAAATTTAAGTGGTGCTAGTGGTAAAGAGCCTGCCTGCCAAAACAGGAGACTTCAGAGATGCAGGTTCGGTCCCTGGGTCAGGAAGATCCCTTGGAGGAGGACATGGCAACCCATTCCAGTATTCTTACCAGAAGAATCCCATGGACAGAGTAGCCTGGTGGGCTGCAGCCCATAGAGTTGCAAAGAGTTGTACGTGACTGAAGCGATCTAGCACAGCACAGCAGGGAGGTGGGAGGGGGGTTCTGGAAGGGGAGCACATGTATACCCATGGCAGATTCATGTCAATGTATGGCAAAACCAACATGATAATGTAAGGGAAAAAATAAATTAATTAATTAAAAAAAAACTCTCAGCAAAGTGGGTAAAGAGAGAACATATCTCAACATCATAAAAGTTATTTATAAGAAACCCACAGCTAACGTCATACAGTGAAGAGCTGAAAGCCTTCTCTCTCATGCTCACTCTTGCCACTTCTGTTTAACATAGTATTAGATGTCTTAATCACAGTAATCATACAAGAAAAATAAATAAAAGACGTTTAAGAAAGAAATAAAATTTTCACTATTTAAGGTGACATGATACTGTGTATAGAAAACCCTAAAGCTTCTACCCAAAAACTATTAGAACTAATAAATTAATTCAGCAAAGTTGCAGGAGAAAAGATTAATATACAGAAGCCTGTCACTTTTCTGTACACTAATAATGAATAATTAGGAAGAGAAAGTTAAAAATTCTGTTAAAAGTTTCATCAGAAAGAATAAAATACCTAGGAATACACTTAATCAAAGAGATGAAAGACCTGTACTCCAAAACCTGTAAAACATTGATGAAGGAAATTGAAGATGATACAAAGATATCCCATGCTCTTACAGCCATGTTTAAAAAAGATTTGACTATATGATGATCTTTTGCTTTTATGAAGTTTGTTTCCCTTTTTCTATTCATACACAGTGCTTGTATTTCATTTTATTTATGTTTTCCAATTACTCCATTACTTCTTTTTCTTTTTTTTTATGCTCTTTCTCAAGGCTTTATCAAGTGTAGTAGAAATACCTTTGTATACATACATACATATACACACACACACACACACACACACACACATACATATATATAATATTTATTTTTAAAAACTTACAAATTTTTGCCCTGCTAAAAAAATTATGACATTTTGAGTCTATTTGTTTGACTTACAATGAATAGAATGCTAGATTTCTACTTTAATTTTAAAAAATAGATACACAATAAGCAACAGAAGTTTACTGTAGAGCACAGGGAATTATAGTCAATATCTTGTAATAACCTGTAATGGAAAATAATCTGAAAAACAATATATGTGTATATATATATAACTGAATCACCCACCTGTGTGCCTAAAAGATTGTAAGTTAACTATGCTTCAATCATATATATGTGTGTGTGTGTGTGTGTGTGTGTCTATGTATATAGACACACACAAAGAAAAAAGATATCCCGTGCTCTTGGATTGGAAGAATTAATATTGTTAAAATGGCCATATTACTCAGAGCAATCTATAGATTTAATGTAGTCCCTATTAAAATATCCATGGCATTTTCCACAGAACTAGAATAAGTAAGCCTAAAATTCACATGGAACCACAGAAGAATCTGAATTGCCAAAGAAATCCTGAAAAATAAGGACAAAGCTGGAGGCATCATGCTCCTAGATTTCAGACTGTGTTACAAAGCTACAGTAATCAAAACACCAGTGTCATATTGGCACAAAACCAGACACATAGTATCAGTGGAAAAGAATAGAGAGCCCAGAAACAAACTCGCATACCTAGGTCAATTGACAGAGGAGGCAAAAATATACAATGAAGAAAAAAACAGTCTCTTCAGTAAGTAGTGCTGGGAATACTGGACAGCTACAAGTAACAAAATGAAATTAGAACATTTTCTGACACCATAAACAAAAATAAACTCAAAAGGATTAATGACCTAAATGTAAAATCTGAAACCATAAAACTTATTAAAGAGAACGTAGGCAGAACACTTACTTGACATAAATCATAGCAATTTTTTATGTACCTGTCTCCTAAGGCAGAAGTAATAAAAGCAAAAATAAATAGGACCTAATTAAACTTAAAAGCTTTTGCACAGCAAAGTAAATCATTAACAAAAAGAAAGAGAACCTATGTACAAAAGGAGAGAAGATATTTGCAAATGTTCTGATCAACAAGGGATTAATTTCCAAAATATATAAACACCTCAGACTACTTAATCTCAAAAAAAAAAGGCTCAGATATTAAAGAATTTGCCTGCAATGCAGAAGACCCCTGGTTCAATCCCTGGGTTGAGAAGACCCTCTGGAGAAGGGAATGACAACCCACTCCAGTATTCTTGCCCGGAGAATTCTTTGTACACCTGATGGACTACAGTCCATAGTGTTGCAAAGAGTCGGACATGACTGAGCGACTAACACTTTGAACAGCAATGAAAAAATGGAAAGAAGACCTGGATAGACATGTTTCCAAAGAAGATAACATGAATGACCACCAGGCACATGAAAAAGTGTTCCGCTTTGTTAATCATTAGAGAAATACAAATGAAAACAACTAGATATCTCCTCCGGAGAAGGCAGTGGCACCCCACTCCAGTACTCTTGCCTGGAAATTCCCATGGATGGAGGAGCCTGGTAGGCTGCAGTCCATGGGGTCTCTGAGAGTTGGACACGACTGAGCGACTTCACTTTCACTTTCATGCTTTGGAGAAGGAAATGGCAACCCACTCCAGTGTTCTTGCCTGGAGAATCTCAGGGACTGCGGAGCCTGGTGGGCTGCCGTCTATGGGGTCGCACAGAGTCGGATACGACTGAGCGACTTAGCAGCAGCAGCAGCAGCAAATATCTCCTCACACCTGTCAGAATGGCCATCATCAAAAAAAAAAAAAAATCTACACATAGCAAATGTAGGCAAGAATGTCGAGAAGAGGGAACCCTTGTACATTGTCGGTGGAAATGTAAATTGATACAACCACTGTAGAAAGCAGTATGGAGGCTTCTCAAAAAACTAAAAACAGAATTACCATTGTTGCTGTTTAGTCGCTGTCATGTCTGACTGTTTGTGACCCCACGGAGTGCAGCATGCCAGGCCTTCCTGTCCTTCACCATCTCCTGCAGTTTGCTCAGACTCATGTTCTTTGAATTGGTGATGCTATCCAATCAGCTCATCCTCTGTCACCCCCTTCACCTACTGTCGATCCTTCCCAGCATCAAGGTCTTTTCCAGTGAGTTGGCTCTTCGTGTCAGGTTGCCAAAGTATTGGAGCTTCAGATTCAGCATCAATCCTTCTAATGAATATTCAGGGTTGATTACCCATAGTATTCACTGATTTGATCTCCTTGCAGTCCAAGGGACTCTCAAAGAGTCTCCTCCAGCACCTCAGTTCAAAAGCATCAGTTCTTTGGTGCTCAGCCTTCTTTATGGTCCAACTCGCACATCCGTACATGACTACTGGAAAAACCATAGCTTTGACTCTGGACCTTTGTTAACAAAATGAGCTACCATATGATCCAGCAATTCACGCCTGGATATATATCTGGAAATAGTGAAAACACTAATTTGAAAAGATATATGCACCCTAGTGTTCATAGTAGCACTATTTATAATAATCAGGATATGGAAGGAAGTAAACCAGTTGCTCATGAACAGATGAGTGGATAAAGAAGATGTGTTGTATATGTATACAGTGGAATAGTACACATATTTTTAAATAGTCAGCCATTTAAAAAGAATGAAATTCTGCATTTTTGGCAATGTAGATGGACCTAGAGAATATTATGCTTAGTGAAGTAAGTCAGAGAAAGACAGATACTATATGATATCTCTTATATGTGAAATCTAAAAAAAAAAAACAGATTTATATGCAAAATAGAGGCAGACTCACAGATAAAGAATACAAACTCTTGGTTACCAAACGGAAGAATGAATGGAAAAGGGGTAAATCACGGAGGCTATGAAATTAAGAGATACAAACTACTATTTAGGAAATAAACAACATACAAGCTATATTGTATACCACAAGGAACTATACCCATTATCTTATAATAACTTTTAATGGAATATAATCCATAAAAATACTGAATCACAGTGCTGTAACCCAAAACTAATATATTGTAAATCAACTATACATCAATAAATAAAAAGATCCTAAATGCCCTTCATCCATTTTCCCTCATATTTTGCAGAACTATAGTACAACAGACCATCAATACAAAGATACAAACAAACTCCAAATTCCAAGTACTATAAAGTTATGTTTTAGGTATATCTGATATAACTCAGCTTATTTAGAATAATAACAACCTATACATTCTACCTATGTTCATTCTATATCCATTCATTTAGAAAAATGTCAATTGTTCCTGCGTCTAAAATGAAATAGCTGATCCAGACCTCCTTCTGTTAGAAACTTTTCATATGTTCCTTTTATGTTATAGGTGCATACGCTTTTTTGATTGGTCAGATCATTACTGAACAGATTGAAGTCATAAAGACAATGAATTATTAAAAACAGTCCAGTCTTCTTAAGAATGAAATCATGATTTCATTGTGTGATTGTGTGATTGTGTGTTCTGAAAGGTATAATGTCTTGGTATGAAGAAAGAAAACAAAAAATCCTAATTAGCATTCTCTTTTACTATTGAATATAATGGGACAGAATGAAATATTACTTGTTTTTTTCCCCAATCTAGATTCTTTTATAGGTTTTAAAGAATGCTACCTTTTTGGGTCAGTTCCCAGAAATGTGGTAGCATTTTAAGCGATGCTGTAGCATAGATAAGTTGACAGTAAAAATATTACTTTTTCATTCTTGAAAATAATCTTTTAAAATAAGAGAGATTTGTGTTGATAATGGATTTAAGGAGGATATGAGTCTAATATAATTTGCGACCTTCCTAAACATGGCCTAGGTCTGCCTGTCCCTCCTTGCTTCCTTTTTCTCCCTCCCAGTTGATATTAAGTATCTCTGTGTTTCAGGAAAAGTATTAACTTGAACAAAAGAGTCCTTGTTTTCCATACTGGCTGTATTTCTGGATGAAATGGCTTGATTCTGAGACTTAAAATGCACCTTTCCTAGCTCCTGTCAGGCTCTGCTTTCTGTGCTCTGGGCTGCATGGAGGTGAGCAGCTGACCTGGGAAGGCAGGACCACATCCCCTGCCATTGTTCAAACCCCTTCAGGGTATCTCTCATGGGGCTTTTGCCAGGGGATGTGGGAAGAGGACTATCTCGTGTCCCTATTCAGCTGAGATTCAAACAGAATAAGGTGGATGGGGGTCAGATGAATCCAGGGTGGTGCCAGCAGTAAGGGTGGGAAGGGAGAGAGAAACCACCCATCTTGGCCTGCGCAGGCTGGCCTCTGTGCATAGCCTTACAAGATGAGCAGGATGTTTGATGAGCAAAGATGGCAGGAGTACGCATTTTAGATGGAGTGCATTATAGGGAAAATAGTTCAAAGGCTGGAAACATCAGAAAGATCTGTCCTGGAGTAGAGGGTATGGGAATTAGCATGAGGATGGTAATTAACTAGGAAATTAACTAGGTAATTAACAAGCTGGAGTCTCATTGTGAGTTTCCAGGTAGGGCTGTGGCTTTTGGATATTGGGGGTGGGGGCACAGGGCTTATTTTCTTACTTAAATGTACTTCTCAATTCATTTGATTTTCTTACCTTTTTTTCCTCCACTTTTTTCTGATTATATCAGCATTTAAAAAATACTGGGTTCCAGAAAAAATGATCTTACAACCTGTTTCAAAGAGAAACTTTCATTTGGTGGGATATTTAAAATCAAGTTGCATTTAGTGACCCTTCCATTCTCTTTTACAGTTTTCGTTTTCTAATGAATGTATTTAAATAGATTTCTGAATATTTTACATTTTGTCAGTATTTAAATCCCATGAGAAGGCTTATTTCTTTGTCACTTGATTCACAGTATTACAGAGCAACATCGTTTTATTTCAGTGAGGAACTCTAAAAGGAATTCTTGGGCTAGGATGAAGGTACAAGTGCTATAGTATTAGATTAAAATGCAGATTACCCACTGTTGAGGTACTTGCATTAAATTACGGTAGAAAACAGGGCTATTTTGTGAAAGATGGGGTAATGACAGGCTTAAAATATTTCCAGACAATTTAAATACAATATTGTCAAAAATAGCTTTGCACAGGTTGTATATGGAAAACACAGAGTAATTGTATGTGTAACCTAGCGGAAATCACCTGGAATTCATTAAAGGCTGGCACTGCTAGGCAAGCCTGGTTCAAGTTTAAGACATGTAATTGGAAAGTAATACCCAGTGCCGACCATGTCTGTGGTCCTATTCTAAGTGTTTGTCTTGGTTAGTCCTCCAAACTGTTAGGAGCTTGAGATGAACATGTGCATACTCCTCTGTACTGGATAACCAACAGGGACCTTCTGTATAGCACAGGGAACTCTGCTCAGTACTCTGTAATGACCTAAATGGGGAAAGAATGTGAAAAAGAATGACTGTATGTACAACTGAATCACTTTGCCCTACTGACACTAACACCACAGTGTAAATCAGCTATACTCCAGTAGAATTCTTTAAAGAACAGTAAAGCAAGTACTATCCCCATTTTCTGGGTGAGGAAACTATGGCTCAGAGGTAGTTCACGATCTCCCGTGACTACTGGGACACTGCAGTGTGAACGCAGCTCTGTTTGCCCACAGAGCTGGTGCTGGTCACTGTCAGTAATTTTACTGGCTCTTAAGAGCATGTAGGCCAGCCTCCAGGTGGTTTAGGACAAACACAGAAAGCACTCGCAGGTAGCTCAGATTTTGCGGCATGAAGAGCAATACCAATTGTGATTACAAGGGGTGGGGAACCAAACTTGAGTGTCAGCATATTAGGTAAATATATTGGGTTGACCAAAAAGTTTGTTTGGATTTTTTTCATATGCTGTAGCATAAAAACCCAAATGAACTTGGCCAACCCAATATATTATTATTAGGCATTTCTGATCAGTGATGGATTGGAGAAGGGACTAATACCAGCCTTGGAAACCCCGGCT
The DNA here is from genome assembly GCA_007570785.1 of Antilocapra americana. Lineage (NCBI taxonomy): Eukaryota > Metazoa > Chordata > Mammalia > Artiodactyla > Antilocapridae > Antilocapra > Antilocapra americana. The sequence goes on along the minus strand of ML663008.1, from coordinate 23,105,856 downwards.
CTGTCAGTGTCTGGGAGTTTCTGAGAAGTCTTTGTCTCTAAATTTCCTAAATGTTCATAGTAGGGTCTGGTAAGATACCCTTCTCTCCAGTGAATTCTGATACCTGCATCTGGTCTGAGAGACAACTATAACAAAATTAGTTCCCTGCACATACCTGAGCAAGGAATTTGATCTTCTAAATAAATGATTGTAAATTAGCTCAACTTTTTGGGAAACATGTTTCTGTTTATTCGATCTTCTCTATGGCCCATGTTCTAGTATTATACAACTTATAAGTGAATAATATTTATTAGAAATACATATTGTATTTGTTGGAAAAGATTATAGATTTTTACTTATTATAATTCTAAGTGAAACACAGAAATGCTTGCTGAACATAAGTTCAGATGTTCTTATTTTGAGATTTTTCAAGGTCTTCTAACCATGAAGTTAATTGTTAACCTTGTTTCATATCATGCATTTTTTCAAAAGTTCAAAATCAATATATATTTTAGTGTTCTGTACAGCTATTACTCAACATCATCTCTGTATCCCTTTTACCTATCACAGCCCTGGTGCCTAGAAGGCAGTGAATATGCTTTGAATTGCTTGTTGAACAGAGTGTATAAAAATAAATACATTCTAAAAGGTTAGCTGTCGAATCCTATTTTTATAAACTTCAACCTATCATATCAGAATTATGTTCCATTGCCTAGAGTCTGGCAACGGCCCTGACTGGTCTAAAGACCCATGAGAGCCAGAGTTGGGAAAACATTCAAGAACTCATCTGTTGACTTTTGAAAAGTCCTTATTCAAATTCTCTATATTCTAATCCTTCACCCTCATTGAAACCACAACCTGAAGGAAGCCTCAGACCGTGGGCACCAACCTGAAATGGATTACTTTGGACACCAACTATTGTAGGGCAGGGAAAGGAAAATTGCTATGTTTTCATACATAGGTCTTTACTTTCCAGTTTTACAAATTAGTGTAGCAAAACATGTAAAATACTAGATTTTCTATTTTAGATCCTTCTGCAATGCATTGTGTATTATAACCAGGATTTTAGCAATATTAACATGGTGTTTTATATCTATACATCATTCTTCTTCAAGAAGGATATATAAAGCAGCAGATACTTACTGGGCATCAATACATGCCAGACAGGACTTCAGTTAAGTAACGGTGAGATGTATATCTAGAACTAGAGTGACAGTTCTTGTAGAGAATATCAGGGCAACAGCCGAGTTTACATGAATCGAGCAAGTTTACCCTTTTGATGCTGTGAATGACATCCAGAAATAATGGTGATAGAGTGTAATAAAGAGCAAAGGAAGAAAGAACGGGAGGTAATAGGAAAGTATATAAAGAAAATTAAGGCTATTTCAAATAAAGAAAAGTGATACATAGGAATAAATACTACAAAGTAAGCTGAGCTTGACAGTGCTACTGTCTGCTCGGTGGTAAACTTGATTTCCAAGGTTTGATCTCCTTGCAGTCTGAGGGAATCTCAAGAGTCTTCTCCAACACCGCAGTTCAAAAGCATCAGTAATTCTCACTCAGCTTTCTTTATGGTCCAACAGTCACATCCATACATGACTACTAGGAAAACAGTAGCTTTGGCTAGATGGACCTTTGTCAGCAAAGTAATGTCTCTGCTTTTTAATATGCTGTCTAGTTTGGTCATAGCTTTTCTTCCAAGGAGTGAGTGTCTTTTAATTTCATGGTTGCACTCACCATCAGCAGTGATTTTGGAGCCCAAGAAAATAAAGTCTGTCACTGTTTCCATTGTTTCCCCATCTATTTGCCATGAAGTGATAGGACTGGATGTGATGATCTTTGTTTTTTGAATGTTGAGTTTTAAGCCAACTTTTTCACTCTCCTCTTTCACTTTCATCAAGAGTCTTTAGTTCTTCTTCTCTTTGTGCCATAAGGGTGGTGTGATCTTTATATGTGAGGCTATTGATATTTCTCCCAGCAATCTTGGTTCCAGTTTGTGCTTCATCCACGCTTGCATTTCACATGATGTTCTCTGCATGTAAGTTAAGTAAGCGGGGTGACAGTATACACCTGATTTGTATACTCCTTTCCTGATTTGTAGCCAGTCTCTTGTTCCATGTCGAGTTCTGACTGTTGCTTCTTGACCTGCTTACAGATTTCTCCAGAGGCAGGTCAAGTGGTCTGGTATTGCCATCTCTTTAAGAATTTTCCACAGTTTGTTGTGATCCACACAGTCAAAGGCTTTGGCATAGTCAATAAAGCAGAAGTAGATGTTTTTCTGGAACTCTCTTGCTTTTTCTATGATCCAGTGGATGTTGAAAATTTGATCCCTGGTTCCTCTGCCTTTTCTGAGTCCAACTTGAACATCTGAAAGCTCACAGTTCATGTACTGTTGAAGGACATCAGGGTCAGGGCGCTGAATACAACAGTGTGGGCATAAGGCCTTTTGAAGGAAGTCCCATTACAGTCAGTACCCCTACCATAGTTTGGCCTCAGGCCACACAGCAGGGAGGGAACACAGCCCTGAGCATCGGCCCCACCCATCAGAACAAGACCCAATTTTCCCCGCAGTCAGTCTCTCCCATCAGGAAGCTTCCACAGGCCTCTTATCCTTATCCATCAGAGGGCACACAGAATGAAAACCACAGTCACAGAAAACTAACCAAACTGATCACATGGATCACAGCCTTGTCTAACTCAGTGAAAGTATGAGCCATGCCACGTTGGGCCACCCAAGACAGACGGGTCATGGTGGAGAGTTCTGACAAAATGTGGTCCACTGGACAGGAGAGTGGCAAACCAGTATTCCTGCCTTGAGAACTCCATGAACAGTATGAAAAAGCAAAAAGACAGGACACTGAAAGAGGAACTCCCCAGGTCGGTAGGTGCCCAATATGCTGCTGGAGATCAGTGAAGAAATAACTCCAGAAACAATGACGAAACAAAGCCAAAGTGAAAATGCCCAGTTTTGTGGATGTGACTGATGATGGAAGTATAATCTAATGCTGTGAAGAACAATTTTGCATAGAAACCTGGAATGTTAGGTTCATGAATCAAGGTAAATTGGAAGGGTCAAACAGGAGATGGCAAGAGTGAATATCGACAATTTAGGAATCTGTGAACTAAAATAGACCAGAATGGGTGAATTCAATTCAGATAACCTTTATATCTACCATTGTGGGAAAAAAATCCCTTAGAAGAAATGGAGTAGCCCTCATAGTCAACCAAAGAGTCAATTGCAGTACTTGGATGCAGTCTCAAAAATGACAGAATGATCTCTGTTTTTATCCGAGGCAAACCATTCAATATCACAGTAAACCAAGTCTACACCCCAACCACTAAGGCTGAAGAAACTGAAATTGAGTGGTTCCGTTATGACCAACAAGACCTTCTAGAACTAACCCCCCAAAAAAGATGTCCTTAATAGGAAGTCAAGAGATATCTGAAATACAGGCCAAGTTTGGCCTTTGAGTACAAAATGAAGCAGGGCAAAGACTGACAGAGTTTTGCCAAGAGAACACACTGGTGATATCAAACACCCTCTTCCAACAACACAAGAGACAACTCTACACATGAACATCACCAGATGGTCAAAACCAGAATCAGATTGATAATATTCTTTGCAGCTGAAGATGGAGAAGCTCTATACAGTCAGCAAAAACAAGACTGGGAGCTGACTGTGACTCAGATCATGAACTCCTTATTGCCAAATTCGTACTTAAATTGAAGAAAGTAGGTGAAACCACTAGACCATTCAAGTATGATCTAAATCAAATCCCTTACAAATACAGGTGAGAACTAAATAGAGGATGATGCTTGTAGACACGAATTGAATTTCATTGACTAGTAGCCTACTGAAATATTGGTAGTCACAGGAAAAGCAATAAATGCTCTTCAGATCCCCAAAGTAAGATCAATAAAAATAATACATATAAAAACTAGTATACAAAGCAGTCTTCTATGATAGATTTTATTGCCTAAAACTTAAGCACAGAGACAGTTTTGGATAATACTCTGTCAAAGACTAAATTAAAGATATGATCCATAAGTCTTTCCTTGTGGCAGACTGGAAATTCCTGGCATAAAGGTTTAAATGAATAAAGACTGTCTTGAAATCATTAGTTAAAAAAAAAAAATCCAAGTCATAATCTAGTTACAGGCTTACAATTAGGGGGGGGGGGGGGTTAAATTGAATTGAAAAGAATGTGTTTTCTTGGCCTTTAAGTAATGTTGACCATTCATTTTCATTAACGAACAGAATGGATGTCAGTGTAAAAACCTGATATGTTAATTTGTACCATCTTGCAATAAAAACACTAATTTACTTGAGATGGTTTGTAAGTGGATAAGCATCGAAGGAAGTTTTTTACACAAAATAGAATGAAAGGCAATTAATAATACAGGGATGATAAAATCATTTCGTTGCTCATTCTTCTGGTCAGTACATTGTATTGGGTTATTATAAACCTAAAATTAAAATATTTTGCAAAAACAGAGCATAGAAAATGACTCTTCTCTCTTGAAACTGATGAAATTCAAACTTTTCAAAATATTACATTTGATGGTGTAAGTGCAAGACATACCAGAAGTGATGATAAACTTGAACCTCTTAGAGAGGAATTTGAATCTGAAATTGGTGTTCACCAGATGGAAATGCTCCAGATTTGTGCATGACAGTGATTAAGCAGTTTTTTTGCATTCAAAAGACATTTGTCATTTCAGATACATTTACCTTTAAAGCCAGGAAAATTTGGCATAAAAAAATGTGAGTTTGTTAGCTTTAAGTTCATATGAAAAGTTTTAATGAAGTTGTTTTTAACTGGGCCCAGATGGTGAATGGTAATAACTATTTTACCTGGTATATTGGTTATGTCACCACATACTAAATCACTCCAAACCTTTGTGGCTTGTTAGCATCTCATGTCTTCTGTAGCTCAAGAATCTAAGAGTAACTTAGTGAGGTCCTTTGCTTTAGGGTCTGTTATAGGCTGAATTGTGTCCCTCCCAAAATTTATATGTGGAGGCCCAAACCCCCAGTACCTCAGAATGTGACTGTATTTGGAGATGAGGTTTTTAAAGAGTAATTAAGTTTAAAATGGAGCCATTAGGGTGAGTTCTAATCCAATATGACTGATGAAGGGGAGAAAATTTGGACACAAATGTGTATGCAGAGAGAAAAGACCATGTGAAAATAGAGAGAGAAGGCTGCCGTGTGGAAGCCAAGAAGAGACCTCAGATTCAACGAGGCCTAGTTGAATCTGCATACTTGATTGTATACTCCTAGCCTTCATAACTGGAGAAGGCAGTGGCATCCCACTCCAGTACTCTTGTCTGGAAAATCCCATGGACAGAGGAGCCTGGTGGGCTGCAGTCCATGGGGTCGCTGAGAGTCGGACACGACTGAGTGACTTCCCTTTCACTTTTCACTTTCATACGTTGGAGAAGGCAATGGCAACCCGCTCCAGTGTTCTTGCCTGGAGAATCCCAGGGACAGGGGAGCCTGGTGGGCAGCCGCTATGGTGTCGCACAGAGTTGGACACGACTTAGCAGCAACAACAGCAACCTTCATAACTGTGAGCAAATGCAGCGTTGTTTAAGCCACCCAGTCTGTGGTGCTTTTATGACTGCGACCTAAAACAAACTAACCCAGAGTCTCACAGGCTACAGCCTTCTCAGAGCTTGGCTGAGGAAGGATCCATGTTTGAACGCATTTCGTGTTTGGCAGGTTTGTAAACTGGGGGCCTCAGTTCCTCATAAGCTATTGTTCCGAAGCCATATGGGAATCCTCCAAGGGCAGCTTACTTAGGACATGGTGGCCCACTATGTCAGAGCCAGCAAAGGGGAAAGACCGAGCAAGGAAGGGGAGTCCACAGACCCCAGTCCTTTATAATTCAGTCTCCAAAGTGATGTCTGATTGCTTTTGCTGTATTCTAATGGTTAGAAGTTGTCTCTTGGTCCATCCCAGCACTCAAGGGAGACAGTTATACGATTATACAACATTTGACCACCAGGAGATGGGCCTCATTGGGGCAGCTTACCATACCTTGTTGCCTGAGGGTTTTATAGCCTGCATAAGTATACATTTGCCATTAAGTTTATCCATATAATAATAATTTAAAAAATCAGAGCATGGTAGAGATCCATCACAGTAATAATTCTAAATAACTTGTAAACCATCTATTCTTTATAGTGGTAAGCCATCTTGATATTTTTAAAATATGCTTTAATTGGATTATATAACTTTTACATACAAAACTAACAGCTGGTGTATAGTGTTAACTTTTAACTTGTGTCTTCAAAGGAGGTTTAAGGCATGTTAGGGTCAATAAATGCCAATAGGCATTCCACTTACTGTATATTTTGAAAATTTTTAATGAAATATATTAAATGTACAGAAAGGAGAAATATACAGTGCATACTCATCACCAGGATTTAACAGTTGTTGATTGTCATGTTTATCTCACTCACTTTTGGCTGTAAGTACTAGAAATAAAATTACATTATGGTATTTCATTTCCAAGTATTTCAGTAGTCCCCTCTTAAAAAGCATGTTTTGAACATAGCATAGTATTGTAGTAATATATGGCAAAATTAAGTTATTATGTACAGCTGACTTATTCAAACCCAGGAATCAGTCCAGAACCATTATTCCATTTGATTTTTATGTCTCATAAATTTCTTTTAGTGTGTTAGAACCTTTGTCCCATACTCATTTCTTTTTTCTGTACATCAACTTGATAAAGAATGGGACATATTTTAAATCAGTGCTATTTCCTTTTTCCTAAGCATGTATTCCTTTAGTGCTAACATTATTTATTAATACCAGAATCTTGCACTGGAAGCCAAGTATGTTAAGTAGAAAGCATAAAGCAGATAAAATCTGTACTTATTTAGGCAAAGTGGAGAGATCTTTCCCCCTCGCTTCCCCATCCCTACTCCCAGCCACCCTCCTGGCTGAACTCCTGTGTTTGGCACAGTTTGAAGCACTGTAGTTTCAATCATAGGTGATTGAGACTGAAAGAGTAGAAGAGAAGAAAGTAGCAGCCTGAGAGAACAAGAGCAAAAAAGTGAAGCAGCCAGGACAGATTCAAATCTTCCAGCCTCCTGTATGCTCTCAAGCAGTTGGCTGTGCCCAGCAACCCTGTGGTGAATGGAAGGGTGAGGCCAAGTTGACTGAGGGGCCACTTGTTGGCATTTATGCTGGTTAATGTAAGCTAGCATCTTCCCGATTAGTCCTACTAGAATGATGGCTCCACGTGGGCACTGCCTAGAACAATGCCTGGCTCTTCAGCATGCTCAGTTAATACTGGCTGAATAAATCTAGCTGTAAATGAATTACGTGTGAACTGCCATTTACAGAGCACATATTTTATATCAGTTATGGGGCTTCTCCAGTGGCTCAGTGGGTAAAGAATCTGCCTACAATACAAGACACACAGGGGACACAGGTTCAATTTCTGGGTTGGGAAGATCCCCTGGAGGAGGAAATGGCAACCCATTCTAGTATTCTTGCCTGAGAAATCTCATTAACAGAGGAGCCTGGTGGGCTACAGTCCATGGAGTCGCAAAACGTCAGACGCAACTGAGTGATTAAGCATACACACGCATGCTTCATGCTGGTCACATAATTAGTAAGATTTTCATGTGTTACTAGATCTTATCAGGTAGGTATTATTGTACCAACTTTCATATAGAGAGAAATTTGTCTCAAGTTATCCAAAGTAAGGTCCAGCAGATTCTAACATATCTATTATATCTATTACTTGCTTTAGGGGAACTAGAAACAAGAGAATCAGATTTTAATTTCAGCATTTCTTTATGATATTTAGAGAGTTTCATTTTATGGAAATAATTTTGATTTTTTGCTCTTCAATTCCTTTATGGAAAATATAGGTAATTAAAATGTTTTATGGATCAGTTATGAAGGTAAATTTGATATCGGGAAGCACAGAAGTAGTTTAGAAAAAAAAACTCATGCTCTTCTCTAAGGTATTATTGACTATGTATTAGATGTTTAAAATGTGGTTGACACTTAAATTCTTTGTCTGACATTAATAACTTCTGCATGACAGAGTGTATACATGTCATTTTGTGCAAGCTGTGTTTTTCGGGCTGTGTAACCAAAGCCGTTATACAGTTTTCTGAGAGTTACTATGTACAAATAATATTTGTGACACACATCCAAGGATCTGTGTGAAATATTTTATACTGGAACTTAGTTGAACATAATAATGAAATGAAATGCAAATAACATGGTACCTGATTACTTTATCACATAGTTTCCTTTTAATGGTATTTGCCTTAATAGAATTTCAATTTTTTAAGTATAGTAATTTTATAGGAAAAATTTGAGAGTTGAAGTTGGCAACTCCAAAGCAGCCCACTCATTGTGTTCACTAAAGTGTACTTCCAAAAATAAATGAGTAGGCTGGCATTGTGTTTTAAACATCAAGCTAATTTTGGTTAATTATATAAATCTAAAAGCCATGGGCAAGGCAGCAATTCAGTCTTACTAGATGATGATCAGTGAAATTGTAAGACAGCTTGCTGAATGATGCCCATCAAGCTAATAACCTGAATGCATTGTGTCCAAAAGGACAGTGCCTGGCAGAGTATCAGATAGGAAGCCTTCCCAGTGCTTTAATAAGGGGCTTGTGAAAGCTTGCAAAAGAGGGTACAAAGTTAGAAACAGTAGTAACAGCTCTGATCGGAATTCAGAAACATTAGAGAAATAAAAAAACATGGTTACCATGCACAGCTAATAATTGTGTTAAATAATGGAAAGCTGGCTTGAGCAGTATCGTGGGCCATCCCTGCCTTGCTCCTTATCTCTAGTTTTTGTTTAAATAAAATGAGAGTGCTACATTATGTGGGGCTCTCATTGGAATTAGTTGAAATTAGTATTCTGCCACAAGTGAGCAGGAAACACAGATGCAGAATAAGAATGCGGTTGAGGGCTGGAGAGTTTAGAGCACTTGATTCTCTAACGACTTTGCCATTCAGACAAGAATCATGACTCCCTTTGTACATGGTTATAAAGTAATGATGAGCAGAAATTGTTGCGTGATTTTTGCTGCACCCAAGCTCAATTGGTGGATTTGTGTTGTATCTGTGAAATAAGAGGTTGGATTTATTAAAATGCTTTTATGCTTGGATATAGATTAGCCCTCATTCCATCTTATCCCTAGAAAAAGCTTATTCTCTATTGAGAAAACGTCTGTGTATTTGGCTGTCGCATAATTTCTTTATCTCAGTTGGATAACCTGTAGTTGTCTCTGAGATGTATTTAGGAAAGAGGTACATTTCTCCTTCATCAGGATTTCTTGAATGAGCCCAAGAATGATGTTTCAGGCTATTTTATTTCATGAAGTAATAGATTTGACTGAACTTTCTTTTTCTAGTGACCATATGGCCATTGGGAAGATCCATGACATTATTTGTAGAAATGAATCACAGAGAAATTCTGTTGCTATAGGACCTGAACAGTTGATTTATATAATTAGGTTATTTTCCTCAGCTTTGGTACAACCTGATTTTTACTGACCTGTACGTTCACCAGCAGTTGAGTGGAAGTGCTGAAGAAGACAGACTTAAAAGCCATTCACAGTAACTGGGTTTTTAACAGTGATGCCTAGTTTGCTCTGTAACTATTATCAACCGTCTGCCTGATGTTGTAATATCCTAACAGTTCAACGTCTCCCAAGAAAATTGCATTCTTCTTCACTGTGATCTTCCATAGAGTTGGAACTGATGGCAAAAATTTAAATAAACCAAAGCGGGATCCTACATGACCCACCTCCCAGAATATTGGAAATAAAAGCACGAATAAACAAATGGGACCTAATTAAAATTAAAAGCTTCTGCACAACAAAGGAAACTATAAGCAAGGTGAAAAGACAGCCTTCAGAATGGGAGAAAATAATAGCCAATGAAGCAATGGACAAACAATTAATCTCAAAAATATACAAGCAACTCCTGCAGCTCCATTCTAGGAAAATAAATGACCCAATCAAAAAGTGGGCCAAAGAACTTAACAGACATTTCTCCAAAGAAGACATAAAAATGGCTAACAAACACATGAAAAGATGCTCAACATCACTCATTATCAGAGAAATGCAAATCAAAACCACAATGAGGTACCACTTTACACCAGTCAGAATGGCTGCCATCCAAAAATCCACAAGTAATAAATGCTGGAGAGGATGTGGAGAAAAGGGAACCCTCTTACACTGTTGGTGGGATTGCAAACTAGTACAGCCACTATGGAAAACAGTGTGGAGGTTCCTTAAAAAACTGCAAATAGACCTGCCATATGACCCAGCAATCCCACTGCTGGGCATATACACCGAGGAAACCAGAATTGAAAGAGCCACATGTACCCCATCGCTGCATTGTTTACAATAGCCAGGACATGGAAGCAACCTAGATGCCCATCAACTGACGAATGGAAAAGAAAGCTGTGGTACATATACACAATGGAATATTACTCAGCATTAAAAAAAAATTCATTTGAATCAGTTCTACTCAGGTGGACGGAACTGGAGCCCATTATCCAGAGTGAAGTAAGCCAGAAGGAAAAACAACAATACAGTATACTAACGCATATATATGGAATTTAGAAAGACGGTAACGAGAACCCAGCATGCGAGACAGCAAAAGGAACGCAGATGTATAGAACAGTCTCATGGACTCTGGGGAAGAGGGCAAGGGTGGGATGATACGGGAGAATGCCATTGAAACATGTTAATTATCATATGTCTAATCAATCGCCAGCCCAGGATTGATGCTCGGGGCTGGTGCATCGAGATTTCCCGGGGGGAGGGAGGAGGGAGGGGAGTTCTGGAGGGGGAGCATATGTAAACCCATGGCGATAACATGTCATTGTATGGCAAGACTAATAAAAAAATAAATTAAAAAAAAATTTAAATAACAGAATTATTTGTGCCGCTTACCCAGGCTTGTCCTTCAATGTCACTTTAGATAAAGAAAAAAATTTCTCATGCAAACTATTAATAGAGAATGGATAAACAATAAGGTCCTGTGTAGCACTGGGAACTGTATTCAGTATCCTGTGATAAACCATAAAGAAAAGAATGTGGCAACAAATGTATATGTATGTATAACTGAATCACTTTGCTGTACAGCAGTAATTAGCACAGCATTGGGAATCAACTCTAATAATTTTTTTAATTTCCCAATTATCCCTGTTTAATCCATTGCTTCCAAGCTCTCCTAATCATATTAATTATGAAACAAATGATATAGAAAATGTCATCTATTTTTAATCTTCTTTTTAAACACATACTGTAAAATCATTCTTTGAGTAGAGTTAACATGTTAATATGTTCCTCTGGAATAAATTCTATGGGAGATAAATGTATTTTATAGCATACCACGTGTGTGCAGTAGGTGAATAGAAATTACATGTGAAAGCATCATACTTCTTAAGTGTCACTCAGTTTGACTGTGACTGAAGTTTATATGTGACTCTGGTACCTCGTACTATCCCCACACATAAGAGACAGAAAGCAGCTGTAGGATGCAACCATGGAGGGCATTTTTAATTCCAGCAGATGAAGTGTGCTTCCTCTCTTCTCTGTAAAACCGATGCGTTGCTTCTCTCATTGGCGCCCCTAGAATCTGCCCAACTTCAGCCTCATTCTTCAGGGTTTTTTTTTTTTTTCTGTCTCTCTCCTTTGGTCTGTAACTTACATCACAGAAGACAAGAAGCCCTGAGCATTTTTTATAAGTGCATTCGTCCCATGCCAAAGGCTGCAACAAAGGGAAAAGCACTACCTTCTTGGAGCAGGAAACATCCTGGACCCTATTCCCTTCTGACATTCTCAATTCACTTTGAGGCATATGAAATAAACACACAACAGCCCTAGAGCAGGACTCTCAGATCTGCCATAGCTGAGATCAAGCGATCTGGACTTTGGAAATGAGCTCTATGTTGTAGAGTCCAGAGAAATATCAAGAGAGATGTGGCTTCTTAGTCTTACCCACCCACCGGCGTTCAAGTCTGTCTCCTCCAGGTACTTACTCTGTAACCACAGAGTAGTTATATTTCACTTTTTTCTGAGCCTGAGATTTTCATCTGTAAAATGAGAACTGCTGTCTACAGCAGAAAGACTTGTTTGTAGGATGAAAATAAAAGAATGCGCTTTGACTCCAACTCCTCAGTGCTTTTCAATTCAGCATGTGTTAATTTGCTTCCTCCTCCCCTTGAAGGTTAGAAGGTTTAGGCAGTTGGGCTGGGATCACAGTGCGGTGGGCTAGTGTGCCATCTGATGGCAGCACGTGCTCACTGGAGTTCTTTGTGTCAGTATCAAATGAAGCTTGGCTCGCGAGACCGAAAGTCATGGCTTCTTTCACCTTCCTAGCTGGTCAGAAAGCTGTCACAGTGTTTCTGGACACCAAGACAAACTAGCAAGAATCCTTATGAAAGTAACCTAAATGTACGTATTCACCAACCTGAGGTTGTTACAAAAAGAAGCAAATTTAGTATTCCTCTAGATAAAAGTAACGATCATTTAGGCAGGACCCAGACTTAGTTCTGCCGTGAAGATATGAAGACTGTTCATGATTCTGCTGCACTTTTTCATGCATTTATGTCGAAAAACATGTCCTGAGGATCAAGATACGTCAGACCTTTTGCTGAAGCCCCTAAGATGAGAAAGTTAGCCTGTACTCTGAAGAAGTCTTAAGGCTTCTGGGAGACACATATATGCAAAGAAGAACCCAGAGAAATAAGGATCAGTAGAGGGAAATATGGGTTCTTGATAGCTTAGTTGTTAAAGAATCTTTTTGCAATGCAGGAGACCCCAGTGTGGTTCCTGAGTTGCGAAAATCCACTAGAGAAGGGATAGGCTACCCACTCCAGTATTCTTGGGATTCCCTTGTGGCTCACCTGGTAAAGAATCATATGGGAGAATGGCATTGAAACATGTTAATTATCATAGGTGAAATCAATCGCCAGCCCAGGATTGGTGCTCGGGGCTGGTGCACCGAGATGTCCCAGGGGGAGGGAATCAGGAGGGAGGAGGGAGGGCGGTTCTGGAGGGGGAGCATATGTAAACCCATGGTGGTTTCATGTCATTGTATGGCAAAACCAACACAATAAAGTAAAGAAAATTTAAAAAAAAAAAAAAAGAATCCACCTGCAATGCAGGAGACCTGGGTTGGGAAGATCCCCTGTAGAAGGAAAAGGATACCCACTCCAGTATTCTGGCCTGGAGAATTCCATGGACTGTAGAGTCCGTGGGGTCACAAAGAGTCATCTTTGGGCTTTCCTCATAGCTCAGTCAGTAAAGAATCTGCCTGCAATGCAGGAGACCTGGGTTCAATTCCTAGGTCAGGAAGATCCCCTGGAGAAGGAAATGGCAACCTACTCCAGTATTCTTGCCTAGAGAATCCCCATGAACAGAGGAGCCTGGGCAGACTACAGCTCATGGGGTTGCAAGAGTCAGACACAACTTAGCGACTAAACCAACCAGCGAACAGAGGGAGGTGTGTCCACACTAAGCCCTCCTACGGGGCCCTTTAGTGCTCCATCCCTGCACTGTTGCATTGTCCAGTCCTTTTCTACAACACTGTTTCTCATGTAGTAGAAGAGCAATAAAATACTCCTTAAAATGAATTGAATTGATATAGGAACACCTTGGAAGTCATAATTACTCACGTGGGTAGAGATGGTCTGGTAACCAACCTCATTGTTAGTGGTCTTGTGACCTGAAGAGGTCTGTGTGCTTTTGAATTTTTGTCCCGACTCACTGAATAATGATTTACCAGAAACAGATGTAATCAAATATGAATTAATGAACTAATTTATTTGTTGTCCTGGCCACGGTTATGAATTAACCAAGAACTGAATTGTAAGTCGCTGGTTTTTTATTGCTGTAGATGACGCAATTTTTAGCACTTTTCTTCTATATTCTGAAAATGGAGAGAAATTAGCAGTACCTTTTACCAATTGCATAATGCGTAATTCTGTAATAGAACCAGGTGCATAAGGAACTGACCCTGACTAGGTATGCAGTTCAACTGAAAAATGGCAGTCATCTGCATTGAAGGTTTTTAATACTCTTAAAATCTCTTGATAGTCTTTCAGGAATCCTAAAACGCTCGTCACATCAGTCACGATGAGGGAGAACACCCTGGGCTCTTGGGGTCATGGTCATATGTGTTCCCCTTATCAATGGCTCTTTATAAAAATATCTCTTGACATAAAGGAAATGCTATTTATAAAACTGGTATCGTCTATTTACAATTTAGTATTCTTTTGAAAAGCCTTACCCATTTTGTAATGTTATTTCTATAAAATTTAGACTGACCTATGGTGTCTGTATTTTTCTGATCCTTCCAGTTGTACGTGATGACTAAAAGTGGCTTACCTGATCATATCCTGAAGCAATGTTATTTTCATTTTTATTCACTCACAGCTGTCTTCCTTCATATGCACCTTCTTACCTTCAAAATGACCCACTTACTCTGTTTACTTCTTTCATGTGTGATATATTTCCACTTGTAGCACATATTCAAGATTGCTAGCTGTGATTTCCCTCTTTCTCAGCTCTGTGTCCCCTTCTGAGACTGTCCCTGTCTCCTCTGTTCTCTGTTGCTCACATTCCCTGCAGAGTCCTTAACTCTCATCCTCCTAGACCTTCCTCTGTGGCTCTTCTCAGTCATGTAAGTTCCACTCTTCTTCTGACTGCCATCTTTTACTATGTCTACCTTGTATTTCTTCTTTGCTACTCTGTCCTTTGACCCACCTCAATCTTTCCTTGACTTTTATTTTCCTTCCTTCATCTCCACTCCTGGAATTCTTTACTCTTGCCAAATGAGTTTTTGGCAATTTCCTTGATATTTTTGTCCCTTTGGTTATCTATACCAATCTGCATGCATACACATACCCAGAGTTTAATTTGGGACTTTCTCTTTGTTTCCATGCTCCTTCCCCTACAGGGACTTTGTCACCATCCTCTCTGTATCCTGCTCACCTGTTCAGTGAATGTTTGTTGAAGGAACGACCTATTTAACTTTTAGACTTGTATCTCTACTGCACACACTCTTATGCTGTGGTATATGTTAGACTTGCCTGTAGTATTTCGACAATAACACATTTTCTTCTAATATTCCTGTTACATAAAATGGTTCTGTTCTTAAGTGTTGTCTGAATCTACCATGTAGTGAACAAATAATCTAAGAGAGATATTCAGATTAGTTAATGAAAATGTATGCTTTAAGGCCCACCTCAGATATTTCTGCTTCTAAATGAATTAATCTCTTCCTGCTTTGTCTCTGTGATACAATTTCTGTAAATGATACAGCATTAATAAATATTGTATGTAATTACCTTTACACATGTTTGTACTTCTGTGAGTTACTTGAAAAGACAATCATTTTTCCATCTCCCAAAACATTTACCACCATGCCCTGCATAGCATAGATGCTTGTTGAATATGTTAGACTGAGTTGAGAGGTGTAGAGAGTAAAGAAGGTGGAAATTCAGAGAATGTTGATATTGAACCAGATCTCTTCATAAGGCATGAAGCAGAAG
Organism: Antilocapra americana; assembly: GCA_007570785.1. Classification (NCBI taxonomy): domain Eukaryota; kingdom Metazoa; phylum Chordata; class Mammalia; order Artiodactyla; family Antilocapridae; genus Antilocapra; species Antilocapra americana. Next base: position 23,090,318 of record ML663008.1, on the reverse strand, counting down.
GAAGCAGTGGATCTAAGGAAAAGATTGGAACTCAGTACATTGAGAAAGCACAAAGTATAGGAAATAACTGAGGAAACACTGCTTTTGAAGGTTGAAAATACACAAATATTTGAATGTTTTCAGTTGAATTTTCTTAATCATGAAGAAACTATAAATAAAAATATTTGGTAATAACAGAAAGTACCCAAATGTAAATAAAATGTTTATTTTTTTAAATAAGGAAAGAAAACAGAGTAATTACAATATATAGAATTATAGAATGTACTCAATAATGTTTGACTGAATTGAAATTTTTGTTTCATTTATACACAGTTAACTGCAGTTCAGTTATCCCTGGATTTTCATGTAATGAGGGACACTGGTTTTATAAAGGAAAATGAAATTTCTCTCATCTTTTCCCCACTTTTGCCCCATGGGGTTAACTAGGTAGTGTCATTGTCTGTCTCGTCTCCTTTGAGGATTGTGATTAAACAAAGGGATAGAAGAAAAACAGAGATAATGTCAAAGCCATGACAGCTTGAGCTCAGAGAGCTGGGGAGCAGAAAAGGACGAAGTGTCAGTGGGAGAAGTGGGAGTGGAGAGGGGTGTCAGGCAGAGTGGGGTTCCGAAGGAAGCGGCTCCTGGAGGTGACTGCAGCTCTGGCCCAAGGAGCATGGTGGCCTGGGGCTCAGTTTCTGCTCTGTGTTTTGCCCAGTTGGCCTCTACTCATTGTCTCAAATACATTTTAACAGCAAAACTTAGCGTCTGTCCGTGTCAGTCACTCAGTCATGTCCGGCTCTCTG
>ML663008.1:22926900-23084449 GCA_007570785.1 Antilocapra americana | reverse complement strand
CTCAGTCATGTCCGACTCTCTGTGACCCATGGGCTGTCGTGTCTGTCAGTGTCAGTCGCTCAGTCGTGTCTGACACTCTGCGACCCCATGGACTGTAACCCCCCAGGCTGTGTGTCCATGGAATTCTCCAGGCAAGAATACTGGAGTGGGTTGCCATTTCCTCCTCCACGAAATTATCATGAAAGGGAGAATTAATGCATATGACTCTGCTTCTCTTATCTTAAAATGGGTTTATCAGAGAAAAATATCATACATTTACCCTAAAACAGACTTAATTGTTTTGGATATCCTAGGCCTGAAAGCACTGTCTATCCCATTCTTGACGTATCTAACTGCACTGAATTTTTCTTTGCTATAACCGACATTCTTTTTGGTATTGTTCATAACTTTCTTCCCATGTTAACCCTTCTAGCTGAACAGATAACTATATCTATAAATTGAAAAATTGCAGAATATGTCATTTTCATTGCTCTGGGGAAGTAGGAACATATTAACTCTTACAGTAGTTAGCAAAAAGTACACTTCAGAAAAACTGTGATGATGCATTATGTTTTAAAATTTCTTTGAACAGTTGTTGAAAACCAGATTTATTCTCCCATAGGAACTCAGTGAAATTCTGTTAAAGGATACACTTATCTCCTGTTACTAATTTTTCATTTTCTTCTGATGTAAACCAATTAATTTAAGGTGAAAATAAGATATTTTTGTCAGTTTGAAGCCAGCTAAAATTGCTACTTTATAGAGTATGGTAGGTAATGGAGGCAGTACTTGATTTGATTCAAATTAAAGTCTTAGTTCATCCTACATCAAAGAAATAGACACATTTTATGTTTGTGTATATGGTTGTCAACATGTACATTACCTTTTGGTAAATACTCTGCACCCTTTATAGTTGATAGAAGACGTAAAGCCAGGCATTACTCATATTTTATTTTTTAATTGTTAGTCATGAGTATTTAGACTGTATTGTTTCCTCTTTCCATAAGTCTGGCATAAAATGCATATTTTTGATCATTATAGTACTTCCAGTAATAGGAAGAAAAGGAATTAAAGATTGTGGTCATTTAGTGTTCTGTTTTCCAACAAGTTTTGTTCTAATATAATCAATTTTTGTTTTAGCATAACAATTTCTGAAACATTTCCACTAACATGGTAGGGTAAAATTTAGTTATTTTACAAGCCAAGAAACCAGTCTTGATTTTTTTTTCCCCTTTAACAGTTCAGTTCAGTCGCTCAGTGTCCAACTCTTTGCAACCCCATGGACCACAGCATGCCAGGCTTCCCTATCCATCACCAGCTCCCAGAGTTTACCCAAACTCATGTCCGTTGAGTCGGTGATGTCATCCAACCATTTCATCCTCTGTCATCCCCTTCTCCTCCTGCCTTCAGTCTTTCCCAGCATCAGGGTCTTTTCAAATGAGTCAGCTCTTCCCATTAAGTGGCCAAAGTATTGGAGTTTCAGCTTCAACATCACTCCTTCCAATGAACACCAAGGGCTGATCTCCTTTATGATGGACTGGTTGGATCTCCTTGCACTCGAAGGGACTCTCAAGAGTCTTCTCGAACACCACAGTTCAAAACATCAATTCTTGAGCACTCAGCTTTCTTTATAATCCATCTCTCACATCCATACATGACTACTGGAAAAACCATAGCCTTGACTAGATGAATCTTTGTTGACAAAGTAATGTCTCTGCTTTTTAATATGCTCTCTAGGTTGGTCATAACTTTCCTTGCAAGGAGTAGCCATCTTTTAATTTCATGGCAGCAGTCACCATCTGCAGTGATTTTGGAGCCCCCCAAAATGAAGTCTGACACTGTTTCCAGTGTTTCCCCATCTATTTGCTATGAAGTGATGGGACCGGATACCAGGATCTTAGTTTTCTGAATGTTGAGTTTTAAGCCAACTTTTTCACTCTCCTCTTTCATTTTCATCAAGAGGCTTTTTAGTTCCTCTTCTCTTTCTGCCATAAGGGTGGTGTCATCTGCATATCTGACAGAACTTGGCTTTAAAATTCAAGATAAAGCCAGAATGTTTAAAAATATATAGTAGTCTTCATTTTAGGGAATACATATCTGTTTACATAATAGCATGAAATATAGTAATCTACATGGTTATATATGTGCATACATGTGTTTTATGTTCAAAAATTCAGTATAGTTCTCAATAGGTAAAGTTTCTTAAGGAGGCATTTCCTGACAAGGTCATAAGAAATACTGAGCTTCTTTGGGAAGTGAAGTGTTTGGGGTGTGGTAGGACAGAAGAGCCAGGTATTATCCAGAACTTTAAAAAAAACATGTTTTATTTATGTTCATGGGTGCATTTTCAGTCTTCCCAAGTTGTCATCTTTAATCAGACCAGGATCTTCTGAAATTTTTACGCATTATTTAGCCAGTCTGAATGCAGGCAGTTTTTAACTTATAAATAAGTTATGTCTCAAAACTTGATTCCATAGGTGTTTTGGAGCATGTCCTTAAAGATCGTTTCTTAACCAAATAATGTTAATCCATAGCATAGAGTTCCATTCTGAGATGCAAGGAATCTTTTTTTCATTTCCTTTTAGAAAATACACCTGGGCCCCCAGGAAGTTGATTTAGAGAATGACTGAAGTTGTGGACTTTTCTTTTATGAGGTTCTGTAGGTATGGAGGTGTTTCCTGCCTTCTCAAGTCTTGACCTTTCTGACAGGCTTTGGGTCACTAGGGTAGCCCTGTCACAAAGCTCCCAGGATTCCCAGCCTGAGTGCTGGAGTGGGGTAGGGAACGGCGGCAGGCTTCCAGAGGTGGGGATTATTTTAAATTTGGCACCATTTGTAAAACTTTTATTTCCTGTTACTTGCTTGAACTTTATGGCATAAATAAAAGAACATGTCTGATTTTGATGTAGATTAGTTTGAGGATGTTTTGATACTTCATTGTGATATTTAAAGTCATGTGGTATGCCTCGTATGCCTACAAGGATGACCCATAGCCGTGATTCCAGGACATATTATTTTCTGTATGCTATGATTGGTATTGTTTAATAGCCTTTAAATGTCTTCTTTGGGTATTCATTATTTTGCTAAATATTACAACATAACAGACTAGAATTCTTTCAGAACTGAAATTTAAACTTTTAAAATGAAAATATTCCATTTTGTAGGATTTTATGCTAATGCTTATCAAAAAGTGGGGTGAATGCTGATCTTTAAGTTCTAGTATGTATCTAATTCCCCTAAAATATTTGATTATTAAAGGACAATCCAAAAACAATTATTTATGAATATTTGCATTCCTTTTAGGAATTGGGTACTTCTAAAGATCAAGTGAAACAAATCTATTAGATAGTATTATGAAGTCAGTCAACACACAGTAAATTATGGTCAGTCTTTACCTTACTTGAAATAATGTACAAATACATGTAATTAGTTATTTTAACTAGAGTTAAAAATGGCTGTCTGTATCCTTGAAACTGTTTATAAAAGAGAAATTTATCACTGTGTTATGATACTAATGTTATAACTCAGCAGTAAATCATTTCATGACATAAAAGAAATATAGTACCTCTTTACAATATTACCGCTGTTTCTCTTGAACAAATAATTGGAAATTGTGGTACCCTTGTGAGTGAATGGCATTTGTTTCTCAGGAGCAGCCTATATTACTAATTGTGGGGAAGGGCGGGGGTGTCCATCCTTATCTATTTTATCCAGTCACACATACTAAACAAATACCATATGTGAGTGTTACCACATGGTAATCCTCTGGTCTTGGGTGAGGTTTGCTGGGACTGTACCTATTGTAGGAAGAGGAAGTCCTTGTCCCTGTGGTACTGTAATGCCATTATTTGTTTAGCTCTTTAAAACTAGATCTTTAAAACGTTTGCAACTGTGACTAATAAGTGTAAAGTCCCCTATCTTTGGTCTCTCATTACTAGATTCTGGGTCAACTTCAGGATGTATAAAATGCACATCACAAGATCCGTTACATCATAGTTGTATGCATTTTACAAACACCCCAAAAACACACAGTTAAATAGATCCAAGTTAATCAGAGCCCACAATTACTCATTTGTTTGCAGAATTCCAGTAGTTAGCAGGAAATCATCAACAAAATGGCACCCACTTCAGTGGTCTCCCCCCACGCGCCATGTGCTCTTCCTTCCCCACTCCCTGTTCCCAGGTGAAACATATTAAGGCTCTCCTCAGGTGTTTATAGTCAGGATTGTAAGGTTCTGAGTGAGGTGAAATTTTTCCATTGAGTTCACTACACTCTGTTTATTTTAGAATGATTTTAATACTTGTTTAAGGAAAAAGAAGTTTATGAATAATAATCAAGTAGGACTATGAAATCTCACAAACCAAATTATCCCATGTCTATTACAATCAAGTTTTATATTATTAATATATAATGATTTATTTAAATAAGTCTGTTGAAATACTTTTCCCTATTTTAGGAATTATAAATTGAATTAGAAATTTGTTCGGAGTTGTTTGGATTCTGTTGACTTTTAGAAAAATCCTGATTTTCTTCTTATTAGTTGTATGAATGACATACGGTAATTATATTTCTTATCATTTTCATACATAAGTACTTTTTATATACATACATTACCTTTTTATGTCTTTTATATTTTTCATATGGTTTATAATATAAAGTTAGCATAATCTACTTTATAGCATAAACTCCTGTGTGCTTCTATAATTTAAATCCTGAAAATAAAAGTGAACCAAATTTTTAAGTTTATTTTAGAATTCACAAAAGTATATTCTTATTTTACAAACATGGTGGAAAATTATTCTATCCTAACAAATCATTTTTTCTGCCTTTAACTTCTTATATTGTCACTTTATAATGATCTTTCCATTTCAGTTCAGTCACTCACTCTTGTCTGACTCTTTGTGACCCCATGAACTGCAGCACGCCAGGCCTCCCGGTCCATCACCAACTCCCGGAGTCTAACCAAACCCATGTCCATGGAGTTGGTGATGCCATCCAGCCATCTCATCCTCTATCTTCCCCTTCTCCTCCTGCCTCCAATCCTTCCCAGCATCAAGGTCTTTTCCAGTGAGTCAGCTCTTCTCATCAGGTGGCCAAAGACTGAAGTTTCAGCTTCAACATCAGTCCTTCCAATGAACGCTCAGGACTGATCTCCTTTAGGATGGACTGGTTGGATCTCCTTGCAGTCCAAGGGACTCTCAAGAGTCTTCTCCAACACCACAGTTCAAAAGCATCAATTCTTTGGCACTCAGCCTTTGTCACCATCCAACTCTCGCATCCATACATGACTACTGGAAAAACCATAGCCTTGACTAGACAGACCTTTGTTGGCAAAGTAATGTCTCTGCTTTTCAATATGCTATCTAGGTTGGCCATAACTTTCCTTCCAAGGAGTAAGTGTCTTTTAATTTCATGGCTTCAGTCACCATCTGCAGTGATTTTGGAGCCCAAAAAAATAAAGTCTGACTCTGTTTCCACTGTTTCCCCATCAATTTCCCATGAAATAATGGGACCAGATGCCATGATCTTAGCTTTCTTAATGTTGAGCCTTAAGCCAACTTTTTCACTCTCCTCTCTCTCTCTCGTCTGCATATCTGAGGTTATTGGTTATTGATATTTCTCCCAGCAATGTTGATTCCAGCTTGTGCTTCTTCCAGCCCAGCGTTTCTCATGATGTAATCTGCATACAAGTTAAATAAGCAGGGTGACAATATACAGCCTTGACGTACTCCTTTTCCTCTTTGGAACCAGTCTGTCGTTCCATGTCCAGTTCCTGACATGCATACAGGTTTCTCAAGAGACAGGTAAGGTGGTCTGGTATTCCCATCTCTCTTTCCATTTAGTATGACTATAATTATTTCAATAAACAAAGTCTTCTCTGCCCAGAAGGTAAACAGTGAACTTGAGCACATATTTCAGAGTTATGTTTCCCTCTGTCTCAGATCAATTCCTACCACTATTTTCCTTGGAAATATGGGCCATGTCTAGGTAACTATCCTGACTAGGATATACTCACCCTTCTAGAACTCCAGTAAATTATTTGTCCCTTGTCTCTTTGGCCATCTTGTCCCCTGTTCTTAACTGTAGTTCCCTTCAAACACTTAACATATTTGGAAAGTTTATGCTACATGTTTTTGTTTTATTTTTTAGAGCTTTTCTTGCCTGCCTTTCTCACCTGAGTTAACTTGCCATTTTTCCTGTGAGCCAGCTTCCTCCTGCCTATTGAACACGTCGGCCTGTCTTTTGCTGCTTGTGAAGTGGTCTGGGCTGAGCACAGCCTTCAGCCAGGGAAGGTAGGGCTCCAGTGCTCCCAGGGACGCTGGGGAGGCTCTCTGGATGAGGCAAACTTTGACACCACAAGGTTTTTCTGTCCCAACACTGCACCGGGCTTCCCCAGTGGCTCAGACAAGAAAGAATCTGCCTGCAATGGAGGAGACCCAGGTTCGATCCCTGTGTGGGGACAATCCCCTGGAGAAGGGAATAGCAAACCACTCCAGTATTCTTGCCTGGAGAATTTCATGGACAGAGAAGCCTGGCAGGCTATATAGTCCATGGGGTTGCAAGGAGTCAGACATGACCGAGCAAATAACAGTTTCACAACACTGTGATACACATCTGCCCCCCAACTTCCCCTGGCCGCACAGATGGCCAAGATTCTGTTGGCTGTTTTCCAATGGCCTCCCTGACTTGGAAGCTTTCTAGGTCACCCCTTCGGGCATCTCTGCACCCACTAGCTCTAGCAGGAGCCCCTTTTCCTGATGTGTCTCCTTTGGTCTCTCATCCTCCTCTTCTTGCTTCCTGCCCACCTTCTTGTCCCAGCCCCACCCCCCTTCTCTGGTGTCTACGCTGGCTGCTGACAGTCGCCCACTGTCCCTGTGACCCACCCTGCTGCGATCACAGCACAGCACTCTGGATCCACCTCTTTTTTTTTCTGGGTTCTTAAAAATTATATTATCAATTTGGGTGAGTTTTACTAAATTAAGGGGAAAAATGACCAGGATACCGTCTTGATTACTGAACATCATTTACTGAATTAAAAAAATTATTTTGCGACTTCTCTGGTGGTCCAGAGGTTAAGACTCTGCTTCCACTGCAGGGGACATGGTTTCAGTCCCTGGTCAGAAAAGTAAGATCCCATATGCCACACAGGATGTCCCCTCAAAAAATTACATTGGTGGTTATGTTATTTAAATCAGGTAGAATTTGCCCAGATACATATATGTATACGCATCTGTAGGGCTTTCATGGTGGCTCAGATGATGAAAAACCTGCATACAATATGGGAGACCCAGGTTCAATCCTTGGAGAAGAAAGTGGGTAAACTGAATAACCACTCCAGTATTCTTGCCTGGAAAATTCCGTGGACAGAGGAGCCTGGTGGGCTACCGTCCATGCGGTTGCAAAGAGTCAGATGTGATAGAGTGACTAACACTGCCACTTTCAAACACATCTGTATTATGTTCCCTCTATTTGAAAATATTTCATATTAATCTTTACCAAAGAGATTGGTAGAGTGTTTCGAGCTCTAGAAAGGGAATACTGATACAGATTTTTAAATTTTTATTATAAGCAGCTATTTATGGTATGGTTTTGAAAGAGGATATATACGCAGTGTCTTTGAAATCAAGTCAGGACATCTAGCAGTCCTAGTTCCATGGCACTGAGATAAACTATAGGAGGTTTAGTCCATCTTATTTTAGGGAATTCCCTGTGATAGAGAAAGGCCACTCATTCCCCCGGACTTTTGGCGATCAGTCATTAGGCTGGTATCATGGCTGTCTGTCTGTTTCTGCTCCTGCAGCTGCAGTGACATGGAGACATTTTTGAAGCAAGGTGTAGATCTAAGCGGCTTGGCCACTGCTTCTTGCCTTGTTGCTGTTAAAACCAGAGGAACGCCCTTCCTTAGCATCACCACCTTTCATCACTATTTTTAGGCATTCTGAAGTTTTTTTCACCAGCTCTAGTGGAACTACTTCTGACCACTAAACAATGTCACATTTGCTTTGATATCAATGCCATTTGCCTCATTTTAAAAACCTGCTTCATCTTTTCTCAGATCCATTCCAAAGGCAAAAGCCTAACTTGATTTTTTAAACTTTTGGGAAATGCTTCTGTGATTGCTTTAAAGAACGTCAGGAAACTGATAAAAGTTATTTTGGTGCAAGTTAACAGTTGTCTTTCGTTAAGTACAGATTTTTGCAACCTTGGAAGATAATTAAATGGGGTATTAATGCCAACTGTAAAAATACGAGTACCTTTTATTTGAAGGACAACCACATTTCACTGAAAGCAAGAAAAACTGGCATATTTACTTAAACAAATTCCAAAGGCATTTTCACACACACACACACACACACACACACACACCATGACTAAACAGTGAAAGTGTGTATTTAAATCCTGATTCAGTACTCTTGGGGACACTTTCTTTAATCTCACGTCTCTCATCCCAGTTTTAAGAAGTAGAAGTTACACTGAGTTAACTAAATCTAGACTTTGCCTTTTGATTTTTCTTGTGTTTGAGGAAGGACTCTTTCAAGAAAGCTGGATATATTTTGTAAGAGTGAGGAAAATAATTTTACGTGGACTCAGAAGTTAATACATATATCAGTATTCCTCTACTTTCCAGTAGAGATTTTTCCACTCCCCTGACCATACCATCCTCATTTCTGTCCAAGAATATGGCTTCAAATTGCAAGGATTTTAGTGGATTTTGATAACTGGTCAAGAACTTAGAACAATGCCTGGCATATGCTAGGTGCTTAGCAATGGTGTCGAGTAAATGAAAGGAGGGACAGATCAGTTGTTCAGAACCTACTTATTGCTCATAGCACATGACCTATAGGCTTGGAGAGAGATGTGGAGGTAATGAGGAAGGAAGTGTAAGTGAGGTAGCCAGAAGAAAAGGTGGGTCCGCTACTGGCAAATATCTAACCCTTTCATTGTAAATATTTAAGCAAATTTAGTGTTCGTACTGTTGTTGTTTAGTGCTGAGTCATGTCCGACACTTTTGTGACCCTATGGACTGTAACCCACCAGACTCCTCTGCCCTTGGGATTCTCCAGGCAAGAATACTGGAGTGGGTTGCCATTCCCTTCTCCAGCAGATCTTCCCAACCCAGGGATTGAACCCATGTCTCCTGCATTGGCAGGTGGATTCTTTACCTCTGAGCCACCAGGAAAGTGCTAATGTCTGCTCTATGAAGACCAAATAAATATATTCACACCTCTGATGGTGGTGGTAGGTTTTTTTCTCAAAGCCAAAATATGTACGATAGTGAGGTTAAGCAAGAGGAAGTGAGACAGAAGACAGAGACGGAAAGGAAAGGAAGAAGCAACAGGGTATTTGGTAGATATCTTTTCCTTTATTTTTTTTTCCTTAGGATTAAAGTAGGCTACAAGATATCTGAACAAAATGGTTGCTCATGAAATAAATAAATCATGCACTTTTAGGTACCTTTGCTTTTTTATGTACTTCATGGAGCAGCATTGAGTCAGCACGTGGGTGTGTATGATCTTTGCTAGCCAAAAGACAGCCTTTCTGAAACCTTGGGCATCACGTGTGTTTGGAGGGAGGCAATCAAAGAAACAGCCCCAAACATAAAACCCTAAGAATAATAAATCCCCAAAGAAAGTACACAAGATTCTGTCATTGTTCTGTTCATGTTAGGTCAGGAAATGAGCGTGCAGTTTTATTTATTTACTCTTTTAAACTAGCATTTCACCTGAAAAAAAGTAAAAGTGATGAAATTCATCAGAAAAATGAACAAAGTATGACACAACAATTTTTTAAAAATGATAGCCAAGATTGCTGGATAATATGATAATGGAAGGAAACTCAGTGGTCTGGGTGTGGAATAAGCAATAAGCAATTGGAATAAGCAATATTAAAGTTCACTTCAATACTTGAGTAACCTGAGACTACCATGCTTAATAGAATGCTGTTGCCCATATAAGAGTAAATGATCATTTTATTGATTTGGAAATGCTGCACTGTGATAGACCCTAGTTTTATCATTAAAGCCTGTGGCAGAAATGTGTTAAATGGAACTGTAAGAAATGCCTGATTTGCAGGTCAAAACCATAGGAGCACAGCGATTTCATATGGCTTAATTCTGCAAACTGTGCTTGAGTGGGGGAAATTTAAAAGGGAGCTCTGTAGGGAACTTCAGGGTGAGCATAGGCAACTTTTGATGGAACAGTACAGCATTGATCTCTGGGTCCTGAAGGCTGTGGGGGCCGGGTCAACAGGGCACCTCTGAATTTCTTTGCAGACTCAGTCATCAAGTCGCCTGAGTAGTGAGTGCCCTATGCTGGCTCCTCCTTAAAGCCTCTGTCATTTTCTTCCGAGGACGCTCGTAATGAGGAATACCTGCACAGCAGATGATTCTTGCGTGTTCGGGGGTACATGTGTGTTCCTCTCCAGGTGTCTGTGCACACGTGCCTTCTTTCAGAGCTTATCAGTGAGATCGGTCATTTCCCTTATCAGCATTTTGCAGCTCTGACCAAATCTCTCTTTGTGGTGCTCTACAAACAGGAGCAGCCCCTGGTCTCCCTGCCTTCAAGTAGAATGAGGACAGAGTGGCTCTTTCTTTGTGTGGTTAGACTGTAGGCTCCCATGAAGAAAATCCTCGTAACTAGAAAAATTCATTAGTGTTTTGAAAAGGGACTTTTTTTTATACCTGTTAAAAGCTAAGGTATGAATGGGAAAGATTTTTTTTTCTGATAGATTCCTTATACCTTTATTGAAAGATCATTTCAGGTATTAAGCTTATCTGAATACAGTGATGTCATTTCACAATTATAGAATTAACCCTAAGAAAATAAGCTCGTTATCTGGGGTTTATTTTTCGTTTTTTGCCCTAACTCTCAAATGATGATACCTCATTGATCATTCAGAAACTGAGGTGGTAAAGAATGAATTTATTTGATTCACTTAATATAGCATTTCTTGAGACGTTTGATGTTGTACTGAGATGCTGCTTTCAAACTCATGATTACCAAAGGGGAAAGGTGGGAGGTAGGGATGAATTAGGAGATGGGGATTAATATATACACATTACTGTATATAGAATAGATAATCACAAAGGACCTACTGTATAGCACAGGAAACTCTATTCAGAATTCTATAATAACCTATATGGGAAAAGCATCTAAAGAAGAATGGATATATGAATATATATATCAGAATCAATTACCTTGCTCTATACCTGAAACTAACACAACATTGTAAGTCATATAAAATAAAATTTAAATGTAAAAAAGATGCTATTTTTAATATTAGGAAGGGTGATAACTCTGCTCAAAATCAGATATTAAGTAGATTTGAAGTAAATATGGCATGGTGCCCCATTAGGAAAAGTTCTAGAACAGTGTCATTAATTTATAGATTTTGCAATGAGCTTCTCTAAATCTGTCACATGTAAATTGTTGAAAAATGAAGGCTGCCTCTTCATGCCGCGTGAGAATCCTGAGTATGAGGCAGGTAGCATACAAGGTGCCATTTGCAAAACCTCTGTGAACTTACATATGAATCTTACATTGCAGCGGTCATAGCTGAATCAAGTTGGCAAATCAGAGAGCAATGCCAGTGGTGATGAAAATGATTATTTCTAGGATTGAAGGCAACTGAGAGACAAAGCAGCTGGAATTTGGACTCATGACTTAAATTTATAGAAAGAAGCCATATTCTGTTGCTCAGAAAGGTCACGATGAAGCATGTGTTTTCATCAACTTCTTGCAAATGTGATAAACAAAAAACATACTGACGTCAGTAATTTCTAAGTAACTCAGGCTCAGGACCCATAGCTCGGTCCAGTGCCCGTCAGCGCTCTGTGTCTCAGGCCGCTGTAACAGCACCTAAGTCCATATCTTAGCATAAGGATAGTTAATGTTCAGGGGAAAACCTTAAATCAGGTTTAATACTTATAGTGTGTGTTTTCACAATTTTTATTTTTATTTACTTTTTCAATTTAATTTGTATTTCATATTGGAGGGTAGTTGAATTACAGTGTTGCATCAGTTTCAGGTGTATAGCAAAGTGATTCAGTTGTATGTATATACATATATTCATTCTCTTTCAGATTCTTTTCCCATATCGATTGTTACAGAATATTGAATGTAGTTCCCTGTGCTATACAGTAGGAGCCTGTTGGTTATCTATTTTTATATATAGTACAGCATATAATTAATTCCAACCTCCTAATTTATCCCTCCCCTTTGGGTAACCATAAGTTTGTTTTGTAAGTCTGCGAGGCTGTTTCTGTTTATAGTATGTTTCAAAAGCAAAGTCACTGTAATTAAAAACAATCAAGCAAGCATTTTGTGATAATCTTCTTAAAATAATAACTTTATACACTCAAGCAAGTATTTGGAGGTAATCTCCTTCAAACATACTTTATAAAGAACTGACTCACAGATTGTGTGATTACTTCATGATTCCTTCTAGAGGAGTTCTAAATACATTTACTAACTTATAATGTAAATAAACACACATGCCAGTGATTACAGAGGCAAAATAAAATGTGGAGGCATTTTTTTAGCACATATACTTGGTCATTGTATTAGCAACCACTGATTGATTGGCATGTGTATGCTCAATAAGAGTTTCTGGAGATGATTTGGTGTTAGAGCTTTAGAGACTTTTTATGTGCTCAAGTTACCAGGTAATAGTTTTATGAAAAAAAACAATTTCCCTAAATGTGGAAACTTCTTAGCAAAGATGAAGATTCTCTTTCAGAAGGCTTATATATGTATCTTACATATGCAGGAAAAACAGTCATTGCTAAGGTCAACAGTGACTGCATCCCAGTGGTCCACCTTTAGTCTTGTTCCCTTGATGGCATCAAACTCTTTTAGTCGCCCATTCTTGATCTCCTCTCTTTGATTCCAAGACGCTGCATCCTCTGCCTTCCTGCCTCTTTGGTCTTCCTTTCTCAGGTTTGTTAGCAAATTCTTTCCCCGCCTAACCAGAAATGAGAAATGTGTTTTCTGTAGATTTTCACCTGTGACCTTTTCTCTTTACTTCACCTTTTGCCTGGGTAACTTCATTCACTGTTCCATGAATAAAATCTAGAGTTCCTAATCTCAAAGAGTCACTACCTCTTTTGTATGTCCCAACTTTCCTCTTCTTCACCATGTTTTTCCTGCTTCCTCTATTCAGTTGATCCTTAGTTTTCTTCCAATTTATCAGACCTTTTTGCTGCCATTGTCTGTATTGTACATATTAAAGTTGTCATCAGTCAATTTGTGTCTGTCAATGTGGTAGATGTTTGTTCCCATCTCTGTTTATTTTCCTTGTCACCTTTTTAGTTGTCTATCAGGTGTTTCAGTTCATGATCCTAGAATCATCTCTAGCTACTGAACCTGGTCTTAGAGACTCATGATTTGGGCCTTTCTCCATATTTGTCAGCGTGTAGCTCATCGAATTCTGGATTCCAGTACATTTGTCCTTGTCAGGACTTTTTTCTTGGTCTAACTCATTTTCACCTTGCCCAGTTTCTTCACGAAGTTTTCCTTCAACCCAACTGCATGTTATTGGACTCTCTATGGGTTATTATTTCTTTACAAGCCATGAAAAGTGAAAGTCGATCAGTCATGTCCAACCCTTTGCTACCCCATGGACAGTTCATGACATTTTCTAGGCCGCAGTACTGGAGTGGGTAGCCTTTCCCTTCTCCAGGGGATCTTCCCAACCCAGGGATCAAACCAAGGTCTCCCACATTGCAGGTGGATTCTTTACCAGCTGAGCCACAAGGGAAGCCCAAGAATATTAGAGTGGGTAGCCTATCCTTTCTCCAGTGGATCTTCCTGACCCACGGATCAAACTAGGGTATCCTACATTGGAGGTAGATTCTTTACCAATTGAGCTATCAGGGAAGCCCTTTTTAAGCCATGATGCCTGCTATTACACAGTGACTTTAATATTTACCAGTCTCTAAGTCTTACCTAGAGTGTAAATTCTTTGAGAATAGCCATTTGCTATCTTTGTGTTCTCAGAAATACTTTCACATAGCTTTTGTTTAGTGAAAAAAAAAAATCACGTGAATAAAATGATTTATTAACTGTTCAGTGGCCAGTAATTACACTTGATCATTTGTTTTGTTAGAAAATATCAGCTAGATTTAAATGTTTTCCCTATTTCCCAAAAAATAGACTTTGCATATTTTGATCAAATGTGAATTTGTTTAGCCATAGTTGAAGGATAAAAAGTCACTTGAATGCCCTTCTAGCATAGATTCTTATCTTTAAAATGAAATTTTGCACATATTAGAGTGGGCTTAATTTTCCTGTAATCCAAAATATTCTTGCCTTTTTCTTCCTTTTAGATCTCTACCAGAATACTTCCTGCTGTGCTGAAGCTACCCTCTGTTGATTATTATTTTAAATCTTTTAAGTGAAAATTGCATTCACTTAAATGAAATTTAGTGTGTAGAAAATACTTAACTTATTAAACAGAGCCACTGTAATGAATATTACTAATGGTATAAATTGTTGTGAAAACAAACAAAAGTAAATTGGAAAGGACTAATCAGCCATTGTTGTGCTTTACATTTTATTTTCCAAACTATTCATATCCTTGAAGTTTCCATGTCAGGTAGCTGTGTGGTAACTGTATCTGTAAATTTTATTCATTTACCTGAGATTGGAAGACGTGAACCAATTATTCAGTTCCTGTCTATGGTACACTTTATGGTACATTAAAAAGCAGAGACATTACTTTGTCAACAAAGGTCCGTCTAGTCAAGGCTATGGTTTTTCCAGTGGTCATGTATGGGTGTGAGAGTTGGATGGTGAAGAATGCTGAGTGCCAAAAGAATTGATACTTTTGAACTGTGGTGTTGGAGAAGACCCTTGAGAGTCCCTTGGACTACAAGGAGATCCAACCAGTCCATCCTAAGGGAGATCAGTCCTGAGTATTCATTGCAAGGACTGATGTTGAAGCTGAAACTCCAATATTTTGGCCACCTGATGGGAAGAGCTGACTCATTGGAAAAGATCCTGATGCTGGGAAAGATTGAGGGCAGGAGGAGAAGGGGATGAGAGAGGATGAGATGGTTGGATGGCATCACCGACTCAATGAACATGAGTTGGGATAAACTCTGGGAGTTGGTGATGGACAGGGAAGCCTGGCGTCTGCAGATCATGGGGTCGCAAGTCAGCGACTGAACTGATATGGCGCACTATGAATTGCATCTTAAGAGAAGGAATCTTATTTAGTGATGAATCATCTCCTGAGACATTAATGATCTTATTGTCAAAAATAATACCATTAAAGAAAATAGACCACAAGAATCACTCCCAAACATTCCTCCTAAATAATGGGAATACTACAATGAGATAACTCAGGTTAAAAATTGTGACTCAAAATATATGTTTATTAAAACAAAAGGAAATAGCAATAAAGGGGTTTTTTGCCTGATTTGTGTGTGGATGAAAAGAAGGATTTTAGTAAACTAGTTATTAAGAGTTGATTTGTTTTTGAAATGTATTTTTTGTATACTGAGTGTTTCCCAGATTCTTAAATTTATTATTCTTTATATAAAAGTATATATGTTTGAATCTCAATAATTATTTATCCTAATGACCTTATGGGGCTGTTCCCAGTTACATGTACAGAAAGAGAGGAATCAGAGTTTTTTAAATGGATTTTGGAGTCTGTATTCACACAGGACACTGCATATACAGTAAATAATCAATATGGTTATTGTTGTACTATTCTCTTATACTGTATTTTTAAAAACCTTTTTTTTCTGCTGCTAACCAATGTTATACATGCTTGTATAAGTTTACAGCAGTACAGAAAAATATGATATAGAAAAGTAGAATTATCTGTAGTTCTTTTACTGTGCCAGTCAATAATCAGTTTAGTTCAGTCAGTCATTCATGTCCAACTGTTTGTGACCCAATGGCCTGCAGCACGCCAGGCCTCCCTGTCCATCACTAACTCCCAGAGCTTACTCAGACTCATGTCCGTTGAGTCAGTGATGCCATCCAGCTGTTGTCTCATCCTCTGTCGTCCCCTCCTCCTCCTCCCTTCAATCCTTCCCAACATCAGGGTCTTTTCCAGTGAGTCAGCTCTTCGCATCAGGTGGCCAAAGTATTAGAGTTTCAGCTTCAGCATCACTCCTTCCAATGAATATTCAGAACTGATCTCCTTTAGGATGGACTGGTTGGATCTCCTTGCAGTCCAAGGGACTCTCGAGAGTCTTCTCCAGCACCACAGTTCAAAAGCATCAATTCTTCGATGCTCAGCTCTCTTTATAGTTCAACTCTCACATCCTTACATGGCTACTGGAAAAATCATGGCTTTGACTAGATGGACCTTTGTTGGCAAAGTAATAATGTCTCTATAATACCGATTCATAACGGCCAGACTTTAAATACCACTAAATGTGTGACAAACAATGTTGTAAGTGCTCTTGAGTATATTAATTAATTTATCCATAAAAAAGAATGAAATAATGCCATTTGCAGCAACATAGATAGACCTTGAGATTATCATACTAAATGAAGTCAGAGAAAAACAAATACCATATGATAGCATGTATATGTGGAATCTAAAATATGACATAAATGAACTGATTTATGAAACAGAAATAGACTCATAGACGTATAAAACAAATGTATGATTACCAGGGAAAAGGGGGTGAGAGAGGGATAAGTTAGAAGTTTGGGATTCGCAGATACAAATTAGTATATATAAACTAAACAACAACGTCCTAATGTATAGCACAAAGAACTATATTCATTATCCTTTAATAAAAACCATCATGGAAAAGAAAATACTTTGACAAAAATACTTTGTATTTTTTTACAATAAAAATTGGATTCCTTAAAAAAATATGTATGTACATATATGTATATATATATACATATGTTTGTTTTGAATAATTTAATCTATAAAAACCCTATAAGGTATGACTTGTTATCACTGCTTAACAAATGACAGAACTGGCCCAGAACGGTTAAGTAACCTGATATGTTTGCTCCCAGTTTTTTCTGTGGGTAGATTTATCATTTGATATTATTGCTATTGTATTATTTCAAAAGATAGGAACATAACATGCTAATGCTGTTTTACCACTGTCAGGTCCAAAACAAACTCCCCTGAACCGCCAAACTGCTCTTCGCTCCACTATGTAAATAGAAATAGCACCAGCGTGCAATTTTTCTGCAAGTCTGGTCAGTACTATCTACTTAAAGAATGAAAAGGCCATTTCTCACTGTCTTTACTCGTCTAAGCTGAATCCAAGCTGTTATCATCTCCTGCCTGGATAATTGCTGAAGTCATTGTGGCTGGTTTCCCCACTTCCAACATCACCCACTCCTGCAGTCCATTCTCCAGGCAACAGCCAAAGTCTGATTTTTAAATGTCACTCAGATCACGTTACCCTTCTGCTTAAAACATCTCAATATTCACATCCCTCGTGATGGCTCTGAAAATAGCACCCTGAGTCACCATCACAGTCCTGGAGACCCGTGTGGTCCCTCTGTCTTGCTTGGGCCCCACCTCCTGCCTCCTCCCATCTCCCGGCCTCCTTGCAGCCACATTTCCATCCTGGACCGTGTCGTGTTCATTCTTACCTCTGGGACTTTACGCTTTCTCTTCCCTTTGTTGGCACTTTTGCAAGGTCAGCTACTGTGTCCTTTCAGTCTCCCCAAAGCAGCCTTCACAGGCCACCTTTCTAAAGAATCCTAGCCCTCCAGTGCCCCATCCAATCTTGATCTCTGTCATTTTCTTCAAAGCACTTACCATTATCTAAGTTTATTTCCTTGTTTCTGTATTGTCTTTTTCTCCTACTCTGGTAAAAACTCCATGAGAATAGGAATTTTCTCATCCGTCCGAGTGCCTAAAAAAGGCGGGACATGTCAGACTTTCAATGAATAGCTCAATTAATGAACAATTTAGACACCAGTAATAGAAGGATGTTTCCTCAAGTATTATTGGCATATGCCTCCAAATTCTCACTTTGCTCTAGATTGCTGAATGAATGCTTGAATTGATTGCACATGGAAAGAAACTTTTCAGCAGCTAGGCTTGTTGGTAGAAGCATCTATCTGATTAAATGAAAGTACAAAAGACAGGTTTGCTTAATTCTTACTGAGTGGGCTTAAGATATGAGACAAAATGTTCTTGCATGAAGAATTCTGGTCACTGAATAACGTACCAATCACTGCAGTATTGTTAGGTAATTGTTGTGAAGATGGGGAAACAATATGGTGAGTCCTGGGACAATATAACACGGTGCATTATGCATTCACAGCCAGATTCTCCAGTTATACTTTGATCAGTAAGAGTTCCTTTTTCTTGCACAGCTTCTTATTGCTTCTCCCTAAGCATCCAGCCGTTTTGGGAAGAAAGCTAGCCCAGTAAGTGTTTTTAATGATGGATTAGTATAGCCCCTTCTTCCAGTTGTCACAAAAATCAGCACAAACCTTTGATTAACCTCTTCACCTCTTCACTGAATCATTAGAACTATTCTGTTTGGTACTGAATATCCTTGTGTCTTACTTGTATTTCCCAAGTCTTTACAAGTGGAAATACAAAGCTCACTCAGTTTTGCTTTAATAATATTTTAATGTATTTGTTAAGTCCTCTGAACTACCTTTGTCTGATTATAAAATTCTTTCTGAGAACAATATTTCTTTGATTACCAAGACCAAAAGTGACCAGGTTGGGAAATTTTTCTCAACTCTTTAATATTAAAATGATTTTTAGCAGGGGGAGTACCATTTGAGTGCACCCATGTATGCAGAAATTTCAAGCAAAATCAGCATAGCACTCATATAGCTGCAGGTAAGATGTTTAAGTGCCATAGGATTAGCTATTCTAGAAAGAGTAAGTTTTTTTTAACATGTAGTTGTTTTTCTGCTGAACCAGATCAAAGAATGGCTATGTATAGGACACTGTTTATAATTTGAACTTGAAGTCCATTTTTTGGATAAAACTTCATTTTGACAGGCTGTTCCATTTATCTTTCGCACTCATCTTTATCTTAAAAGGGGGAGCATATGTAAACCCATGGCGGTTTCATGTCATTGTATGGCAAAACCAACACAATAAAGTAAAGAAAATTAAAAAAAAAAGATACCCAATTTCAAGAATAAAGGAAATGAAAAATGAAAAAAAAAAGGATATCTTAAAAAGGATCTTAGAGATCACCTGTTCATCCTTTTTTGTGGTGAGAATTATAGCCCAAAGAGGAAATAATTGGGCTATAATTGTGGCTTTGTTAAGGTATTAGCAGTTAGTGACTAAGCTAAAGTGAGACCAGGAGGCTTTCTTGCTAAGTCCCTTTGCTGCCTTTACCCATGAATGTTTGGGACTCACATCCAGTGAAGATGTTCAGCTGTAATAAGATGTTAATGTCTTGTGCATACTATAAAGAAATTCTGACACTCAGAGTCACTCAGTGAGCTTTGTGTTTTGATAAAACTCAACATCTAAGAAAAGTTCAAGACCTGCTTCCCTCTCTTGCTCTTCCTCTCCTCCCTGTCCCCACTTACAAAATGTGGTAATGCATTTCTGAAAACTGTATGGATACCCTCCCATCCATGTACCACCTTTCAGTAGCAGAGATATCACATGATAGGATGTGAGTGGAGACAGTTTTCCTGACCTGTCCACCCATTACGGCCTTTCTTCTGTGTTAATAATGCACTTGGTTGTGGGATGGCTTGCTGAGCTTTTGAGGATAGTCCATCTCCCTGGATGCCTTTTCCCCTGCTCTGTGCAAAGCTTAAATGAACCATAGGGGAATTGAACCTATAACCTTGGCCTCGTTAATTTACCTGCTGTAAAAAATCTTTTGGAAATTTATGTTCTGCTGTGATGAGACTAAGAGTGTGATTTCATTCATTCAATAAAGAGTCCCACCATGATACTAATGGCAGCATAGAGCACAGAGAGGCAGAGGACAACGTCTTTGCCCTCGAGGGTTTAAGATGAGTGCTCCAGTCAAGAGTGTCAAGGCAGAAGTGATGACCGCTGAGGCAGGGGGAGTAGCAAAATGCAAAAGCAAATCATGAGAACAGAGAGAGATGTGTCCTGCTGGGAGAACATCAGGGACCCTGGATTTTCAAGGAGTTTGAGCAGGGGTAGGTATACAGATGGTGGAGCCCAAGCCCATGGATGGGGAGATTGCAGTGTGGTGAGTACAGCATGAGAAGGACCTGCAGGAGAAGGAAGATACAAACATGATCCTGTATGGTGGATGCTGGAATATTTCTAAACTGGAAAGTAATAGAATCAGAGCTGTGTAACAGAAAGTGTCATTTGTCAGCCACTGTAGAATGAATTGCAAGGGAGGCTGGGGTTAAGGGAGAACCCTGAATAAGTGATGAGGGTCCAAAGCAGGCCTCCCAGCAGGGTGAGGGGAAGTAATACAAGTGGGTCAAGGCTGGACCAGCAGGGCATGGTAACTGAGTAGATGTGATAGTGAGTGTTTGAATCTGGGTGCGTAGCAGATGGCAGCATCCTTCCCAAAGCCAGAAGAAGATAGAGGCAGGGCAGTTTTGTAAAGGAAGTGAACACATAAAACTGGAACATTGGGGAGAGGTTGGAGTTGGATGTAAAGATTCAGGAAGTCGTTCAGCAGGAGAGCTGTCTGAGCCGGGATAAGAGGACGAGATCATTGAGATAAACTGTAGAAATGAGAATAAAGATGTCTAAAGGTAGAACACTGAAGAAAATCTACACTGGTGATCAAGACAGTGAGAAAAGAGCCTCAGAAATAGAGAATTAGCTCAGTAGACCATCACAGACACCAAAAAAGCAGAGCACTGCCAAGAGGTATGTGGAGGCGCTCTTGTCATTGAGAGATGTCAGCAAACAAGAAGGAAAAACAACCCAGGTTTGCTTTAATTCTGTCATTGGCCAAATTATTGTTTTACTTGGGATTTCATAATGCATCTTCTTGATGCTTCTCTTTGACTTCTCTTAATTCAGTTCCACTACCTACTTTTCTCTTAAGAGAAAGTTAAAAACCAAGCATATTGTTATATGTAAGGAATGCAGTAGGCGTTCAAAATTGATGATGGTTGTGAAAAGGCCGGTCATCTGAGACCACTCATTTATCCCAAGTGTTAAGCAGGAGCCTTATATGTACCAAGGACTGTGCCGTGCCCTGGGCACACATTGGCAGAGAACCACAGACACAAATCCAGACCCCTGTTGAATTTACCTTCTTGTGTGAATGAAGCAAAATAAAAAGGAAAATAAACAGACTAAAGAAGGAAAATAGACAACATGTTCAGTGGTGATGTGTGCCAGGGAGAAAATAAAGCAGGAGAGGAAGGGGGTTCAGAAAGAACGAGAGTTTTCAGTAGAGAGGTCAGGGAAGGACTGATTGAGGAAATAACATTTGGATGAAACCCTGAAGAAGCAGGAGACATACATATCTAGGTGAACAGAGGCCAGTACGTGCAAAGGCCCTGAGGTGGGCACATGCCCAATGTGTTTGCAGTCTGGCAAGGAGACTAGTGTTTCTGAAGGACAGCAGGCATGTGTGAAAGGCTAGTAAAGTTGTGGGAACCATACTGGGGCCCTGTGGTCATAGATTGACCCTGACTTTTCCCTCTGAGTGTAAGGGAAAGCCTTTAGATGGTTTTGAACAAAGAAATAAAGAAGAGTCATTCTGACTACAGGGAAAGAAGAGGACAAGGACAGACAGGGAGATCAGTGAGCAGACTTCTGCACATCCCAGGAAGAGGTGTTGGTGGCAGGGACTAGAGTCACCCCAGAGGAACTGTGGGAAGTGATCCAAATATGTATGCTTTCTGAGGGTAAAGTAAAGAGAAGTTAACAGATTGAGAAAGAAAACAGAGGTAAAGAGTCAGAGATGAGTCCAAGTTGCTGTATTGGTCGGCTAGGGCTGTGTAGCAAAGCACCACAAACGGGTAGCCGAAATAAGAGAAATGTATCCTTTCATGGTTCTGTAGGCTTAGCCATGCTTAACGTGTAGACTGAGTTGGTTCCTTCTGAAGGCTATGGGGAAGAATCTGTTTCATTCCTCTCTCCTAGCTTCTGGTGGTTTGTTGGCCTTCCTTGGCTTATAAGAGTATCACCTCTTCATCTTCACATGGCATTCTGCCTGTGTGTGTCTGTGTCCCAATGTCCTCTTTCTAATAAGAACATCAATCAAACTGGATTAGGGGCCTACCCTTCTCCAGAATGACCTCATCTCAACTAACTATACCTGATATGGCCGTATTCCCAAATAAGATCCCACTAAATCCAAATAAGATTTAGTTTTAGGTGAAAAACTAAAAATAAGGTTACCATGCAATCTAGTAATCCCACTCCTGGGCATATATCCAGACAAAACTGTAATTCAAAAGATATTTTGTACCCTCATGTTCATAGCAGCACTGTTTATGAAAGCCAAGACATGGAGACAGCAACCTGAATGCCAGTTGAGAGATGAATGGATAAAGAAAATGTGGTACATATATGCAATGGAATGCTACTCAGCCATAAAAAAAGAACAAATTAAAAGAACAAATTAATGCTATTTGTGGTAACATGGATGCAAGTAGGAATTATCATCCTAAATGAAGTAAGTTAGAAAGAGAAAGACAAATACCATATGATATCACTTATACAAACATGGAGAATAGACTTGTGGTTTCATGGGGGCTAGGGGAAGGAGGAATTGTTAATTTGGGGTTAGCAGATGTCAATATCACATGTAGAATGGAAGAAGAACAAGGTCCTTCTGTATAGCACAGGGAACTGTATTCAATATCCTGAGATAAACCAGAATGGAAAAGAATATATGTCCATGTATAACTGAATCTTTTTGCTGTTCAGCAAAAAATTAACACAACATTGTTAACCAACTCTACTTGAATTTTTTAAAAAAAGATTGCCCTCTGGTGCCCTAGGGGCCAGGACTTCAACTTACGGATTTGGGGTGGGCAGGGGATACAATTAAGTCTATAGCAGTTGCCAAAAAAATGTGTTTGGAGAGAAGAGGAGAGTTCCAAAGACCAAAGTTAAGAGGCTTTTAAGTTTGAGGGCCAAGCCCAAAGTTCACTAAAATGTTGAATACAAATCCCATGTATGCTTGCAGTTGTGGAAAAGCACGTACCTGTTAGTAATGAGTTTTAAGCTGTATTCTAATTGTTTATGGCCTCCTGGTACTTCCCTGTGCAGCATAGGAAAGTCAGACCGAGTACAAATTGAATTTTACTGGCTAATATGCCAAAGAAGTTATTGGTGCTGAAATGGAATGTTTTGAATGCCATAAAGAAGTCAAAGGACACTAATAAAAATAATAAAGAGCACTTTTCTCAGAAGGAGAAACAACTTTGGAGAACATCATTTCAGCCCTTGATTTAAGAAGTCATTTTCTAAACAGTCAGTCATGCTCCAGTGCTTGGGCAGTGGCAGTTTGCCCCTTCGTCTGTTTTTGATGAGAGTGTAGTTAAAACATATAAAATAATTTTTTAAAAAAATCATCAAAGCAGTGTTATCACTTTTTAGCTAATTCGAAAAATAGAGAAATCATCATGGTAACTTAACCATTCTAGCCTTTTGATATGTTTTCTTTGAGTCTTTTTTTTTTTCCACGTTCCTGCTGTTTAACATAGAGACAAAAGCTAGGATAGCAAGGTGATGGTGGTGAGACAAATCTACCCAACATTTGCTCAGCACGTCCAGCTCAACTTTCTCTTGCCTTCCAGTTCATATTGCACATTCTGCCTCTTCTGCCCCATCTTTGTCTGGCTAAGGTCTAATCATCCTTCAAAACTCAGAAAGCTTTGGGGAAGCCTTCTGACTGGTGTATTCCCACCCTTACTGGTACGGGAGGCTGTGCCACTGTATTACCCCACACCTAAGTACATACCGTAATACTTCACGTCTCCACCAACTTTGATGACAGGAGCTGGGCAGTTCATTTATTTCCTCAGGACCTTTCACAGGACCTGTGGAAAGATATTCAATAAATGCATGTGGACTAGGAAAGAAAAAAAAAAATTTGCCTGGTCCACATCTGCCACTGAATTGTGAAACCTTATTAGAATTTAGAACTGTTTTGTTCAGACTGTGCCATAAACCAGTACAGAAATATGTAATACATCTTGAGAAGAGCCTCCTTAAAAAGTATTCCATGCATATTGTTGCTTCAGGGGTTAAATTTATCCCCCAAAACTGAATTCTTCAGTTCGTAACCATGAAAGTCACCTTAGATAGTTACATATGTGGCTTGTTTTGGGTGTTGATTATGTCCCTTCCCAGGTGGCACTAGTGGTAAAGAACCCACCTGCCAGTGCAGGAGATGCAAGAGACACGGGTTCGATTCCTGGGTCAGGAAGATCCTCTGGAGGAGCACATGGCAACCCACTCTAGTATTCTTGCCTGGAAAATCCCATGGATGGAGGAATCTGGGGGGTGGGGGTCTACAGTCCAAAGGGTCATAAAGAATCGGGCACAACTGAAGCGACTTAGCACCCCTACCTGTCTCTTTAAATTAGTAAACACAATGAACTGAATTGAACATGCCTAGGTAAGTTAACATGGAAAAAATGCTGGCGCTTGGAGGGTGAAACTGCTGGCAGTAGAGACAAGAATTAATTTTAATTTGTGCATTGTTTTGGAGAGTTTTTCACCTGGCATAATTGAGATACAGTCTGTGTCCAAGTGAAGAGAGTTGAGAAGTATCACAATAGCCCTTTGATGCCAAAAATACCTTCATGATGGCTTGGCTCAAGATTTCTCTCCTCCCTGTTCACCTAGAATGAAAATAATATTTTTTGGTATGCAGTCTCAAAATTAGGAAAAGGAAGAAAAAGTTTACATGAGATTGTTTATGATTCCCTCGTACTGAGAAGAGGCTTTGCTATAGGGAATTCTTGATATGTTACTCTCCTTAGGAAGGTTTTGCCTCATTGCCTACATGATTTGGGAGCTTATTGAATTTATTGATGGAACCAAGATGAATGACAGATATTGAGCTAAGCTGTACAGCATGTCAAATGTGCCATTGCAGTGGAGTTACTTAAATCTTGATTTCTTTCCCCAGCTCTACTTTACGAAGTGTTTCTACTGGATCCTCAAGACCTTCCAAAATATGTTTGGTGTGTGGGGATGAGGCTTCAGGATGTCATTATGGGGTAGTAACCTGTGGCAGCTGCAAAGTGTTCTTCAAAAGAGCAGTGGAAGGTAAATGTTCATGTGGGTGTTCCTTTTACACATTTTTTCCTAGTGTCTAGTTTACTTGCACAGTTAACTCTATAGCATTATTGAGAATAATCCAAAAATGTTTTTAGATGTAATCTGTCAGTGAAAAATAATAATAATGCCTTGCCTAACAGTCACTTGGAGATTTTTCACTGATCAATATTTAATGGCAAAAATTTGAAGTTGTGGATTGGGAACAACCAGTCAAAAACACTGGTTTTTTTGATTGTTGATTTATCTCAATTTGTTTTTCACTGAGACTTAGAAAAATAATTATATGTCAGCATAATTTAATTTGCATGACCTAAAAGGGCATTTTTTAAACAGTAGATCTGCCTTGTCTGTGTTTCTATATAAATATATGTTTATTGCAAGTTAAAACATATCAGGATCATGTGTGTAATATAAGTTGTATTCCTTACAGAATTATGTCATTTAATAGCTGCTTGAGATTCCAGGTCTCCATTTGAGTCCTACTTTTGTTCTTACTGAAAGTTTTCAAACCACTCTATTAAATGAAATATTGTACTGAGATTCAAGTATACGTAGGATAGCTTTTGCTTCTGTCCAAGTAATTGTACTTCCTAAAAAGAAATGGTCTTTTAGTTTGTTTCTGCCTTACTCCAGCCTCCCTTCCAAGAAATTAATTAACATCCTATTTAGGCCAGATGGTTTCATTAATGTTGAGTACTAAGACTGGTCAAAGTGTAGAATTTTTTGTTATCAGTAGAAGTATTGTGTTATCGACACTTATTCTCACTAAAGAGTTCAGCGTTAAGATATCTGCAGGTGTATTTCTCAGAACATTTTTCTGAGAGATGAATTGGTGCTTTAGAGACTTTTAAGCGTAAATGATTGGAATGTTTCATCTTTATTTTGCTGATGACCACAGGAAATGTCCTTAGTTCTCTGATGAAAAAAGCTGACCAAGTAGTTATTTCTGTGCTTCAGAGATTGAGTCTGCTTTATTTAACTGATAGCACATGATTCATGTTATTTATACAATTAATTTTTTAATAGTCCCCAAACACAGCATTGAATTGATAATAGGAGTTCTGTATCTATTTCTCAGGAGATACACATTTCATTACAGGTGACAGAAAATTCAAAGGAAACTGGTTTAAGAACAAATGGAAATTCATTGGCCCACATAAGTGGAAAGAACTCATGGGTGTGGCTTTGGGCAAGCCGTGGTCTTAACTGGGGTCATTCACACGCAGTCTCATTTTCTCCATCGCTTGACTTTGCTCTGGCTCTGCCTTCATGTATTTTCTCTCATGGTGATGAGACAGCCACCAGACCTCCATTAAAAAGAGGTGTACCCCAATGTTCATCACTGCATTGTTTACAATAGCTAAGACATGGAAACAACCTAGATGCCCATCAACTGATGAATGGATAAGAAAGCTGTGGTACATATACACAATGGAATATTACTCAGCATTAAAAAAAATTCATTTGAAGCAATTCTACTCAGATGGACGAAACTGGAGCCCATTATCCAGAGTGAAGTAAGCCAGAAGCAAAAACAACAATACAGTATATTAACGCATATATATGGAATTTAGAAAGACAGTAACGAGAACCCAACATGGGAAACAACAAAAGGTACGCAGATGTATAGAATAGACTCGTGGACTTTGTGGATGAGGGTAAGGGTGGGATGATATGGGAGAAGGGCATTGAAGCATGTTAATTGTCATGTGTCTAATCAATCGCCAGCCCAGGATTGATGCTCGGGACTGGTGCAGCGAGATTTCCCGGGGGGGAGGGAGGAGGGAGGGGGGTTCCGGAGGGGAAGCATATGTAAACCCATGGTGATATCATGACATTGTATGGCAAAAACAATAAAAAAAAAGAGGAGTTATTATAAAAACCCCCAACTGACTCTCCATAGTCTGACCTTGACTCACATGGCCCCCTCCAAACCAGTCACCGTGGCAGCGGAGGGCAGCGATCTGATAGGCTGGTTCTGGCTGGAGCTGGCCAACCTGAACCACTCATACCAACAGTAGGGTTGAGCATTTCCTGGAGAAAAAGGTGGGGTCTATTACGAGAAGGCTGATTTCTAGGTAACAGGGGAAAGAAGGATGTATAAAACTGAAATCAGTATAATTTTTTGACTGTCTTCCTGACACAGTCTTCTTCCTTAACTCTGTTATTGACTCAGTAGTAGAAAAATAAATAAGGTTTGACTCTGACATCTTTCTAATGCCACTATATACCTTCCAATATAAGGGTTCCCCTGCTAGGCTCTCTAGAGGGTGAACGAAGGTGATAAGTAAAAATAAAGCAGCAAGAGAAGGACATTTAGAGAGAGTGCCCTGTGTTACCTATAGGTCAACTTTCATATCAGAGCCCACGTTTTGGCTGTTTACAAAACCTGCCCTTCTCTGCAAAAAGGTTTTCTACGTGTTTTTGCTTAGTTATTGTTGTTTTAAGTAGTTTATCTAGAAGTAGCAAAGGAAAGAATTGTTTTTATAACTGAGGGACATATAAATATGGAAAAGCCTAAACTTGGATATGCTTTCGTCTCGTTGGAATGCCGTTCAGTAATAATGGATAATGAACTTTGATGAGTACCTTTTAAAACTTTCATTAATATAGCTTATTTACTCTTTATTTGGGAATTAGAATTTAGCACTCGCTTGTGTGGAACAAGGCTATACATTTTAAACATAAACTTCATGAGAGTAATGCCTTGTTTTTGATTCGTAATTTGTATTTGCTTACTTTCTTATTGTGTGTGCGTGTGAAAGAACTAGGACCATCTTTGAGTCAGAATTTTTTGGTATCATAAGAAATTATTTTTAAAATATTTTATCTAATTCAGGGTATTAATTTCACAAAACTAGGGTATATGAGTGTTATTTTTATTCATCTTTCTACAGACGAAGACATTTGGGATCAGACCCAGTCAACTGACCTGTTCAGAATCATAAGATCAAACTTAAGCCCGTAGTAGAGTCTTACGATGCCAAAGCTCGATCCCGCCAAAGGCCTCATAACTGCAAATCTCATAATCTGTTGTTTCCATTTTGCATACTTATCGAGTTGGTGGAACTCCTACTCTGCCGTGCCTTACGCCTGCTCGGTGACAATGGTGGCAGTGATGTGAACACTGAGGAGTGTGACGCCCTGCCTGTGTCACGGTGTGTGTACACACACACAGAAATACGTAGATGTGCCTTTATATTTGAATAGTTACTAAGGTTGTTTCGTGGCTTTACCCTTAAGCTCCTCCTTAGAATATAAAAACAGGGTTCTGAGCACTTGAGGGTGGAGGGAGCTGAGAGAAGCGGAGTCTATTAAAAGTCGAAAGGAACTGACAGTACCAGGGCCGCTCCAGAGAGAACGGGAAACACCGCAGTGTGAGTTTTGAGCTTGTTGCCATAATTAAGACTTTATGTCTAGAAGACGCTTCTCAGAAGCTTCGTCTGATAGTGTAGGGTGACTACGTAGGGGAACTGCACATCATTTGTGTAAGTGTAAATTATGTTCTCTGTGTTCTGTCTAGTGGGATGTATAGATGTGGTATCTTTTTTTATTCATAAACACTTAATATAAAAACACTTAAAAGCCTCATCTGGAATATCTTTTTTTTTGGCCAGTAATGTCACTTCAGAGCCATATTACTTTACCTTTCAATGGAAATGTATCATTTTTATTTTTTAATTTGAATTGTTTATTTGCCTTGAATGTTTGTTAGGACCTTTCCTCTCTGACAAAAGAAAAAGAATAAGCACGCACTCACACACACACTCATGATTGCACACCCTACACACATATATTTTAAACAGGGTTCTCTCTAGTGGTGGAAAGTGGACTGGTTTTAGAGTTAAAAGACTTGGTTTAATTTGCAGATTTGCTACTCACTATATGTGAGATTATTGCAAATTATTTAGCTTACTTGGGGCTCAGTTTCTTTATATACACAAGGAAAAGATAGTATTGCCCTACTTATTGCTTTGAAAAATGACATGAAAGCAAGATCTTTTTGCCGATTTTATAAATCATAAAGTGGCATCAAACTATTAGATCTTGACTCTTCCTTAAAAACAAAATGCTGAAGTTCTTTGGCCATGTCTGTACACAGGGACCATGCAAATGATTCAGTAAGGTTGCACAGTTAGGTCTTCATTTTTTCTTCATCGCCGCTTCATTTTTCCCGTAGTACTTTATTTTTTTCCCATAGTTCCAGGCTTTGCAATTGTAAGATCTTTCTAGATGAGCAGTTTTCAAAGAATGTAGGGGCCAAGGGTCAAGCGTGGGGGAATGGAGGACCTTTCAAATTTCCCTCTAGGGACTTTTCCACATTTTCCAATGTGGACTGAACTACCAACATTCACTCCCATAATGAACCTTCAGAGCTGACTGGGTCAGTCCCACCTGCGAGGGCTGCACAGTAGAGAAAATATTGAGAGATACCAACTGAACTTTCAGTGCCCCTGTTCAGTGTCTACAGGAAAGGGCCTTATCTCTGGAACCTGGCAACACTGCAGATGTTTATTAGCCGCTAAAAGAATGTTTGAATGTACACATGAAGGTACCTATATGACCTAAGAGCATTCCAGGTTAAATGACTCCTCTCCTCCCTGCAAATCAGTAAATTAGCAGTAAAACTGGCCCAAGAATTTACACAGGCCTTTTGACATCTAATCTGCAACTTCTAATTCTACTCTGAATGTTTACTATCTTTGTCTCTGTTCAACCGTCAATTGCCGTTGGTTTCATCACAGGTGTATTTTACTTTGCAATCCCTCAATGAATAGAGCTGACTACATTCAGCAGGCTATTTTATAACCTAATTTTGTTTCTGGATGCTCAGTGTACAGGTAGTGTCTGAAAGACACAGCCACCACAAATCACTGAAGAGTCTACCGTGTTGTAAGAGAAGAAAAGAGCACATTATTATGTAAAGTCAGCTGGATTTATATTTTTGTAAGCAGACCTGTTAGGCTAAAGAGTCCATATTTTGGTGTGGCCAGTCAAATCATATGATGCCTGTTTCGACACTCAGACCTTTCCCTTTAAGTTAAGAGACTTTTAAATCAATTTCCTGAAATGACACGGCTTTAAAAGATCTAATTGCAGATTAATCTCCAGAGTCCTCAGATTTGCAGTACTTAAGGTACACAAATCTGAACATGTACTCCTCACCCCCTTCCTGTGTACTTCACAGCACATAGGTGAGAAGTCTCTCATATCATCGACAATATCCTTTGGGGTGAAAATGTTTTTAAGGACCTGTCATGGTTGACTGATAGTTAATTTTCTTCACTTTTCTCAACTTGAACGAGTAATCTGAACAGATCCAGAGGAAAGCGTGTCTTGCTGTATTGTATCCTGGACCCAAGTTATGCCCATCAGGCAGCGTACTCTTGAGCAAAAGGACCAGCAAGCGAGAGTGTGAGCAAATGTGAGGTCTTGGGGGCTGGACGATTGATTGACAGTGAGATTATCCTGCAAAATAGAGCACTTATATTGAATTTGACACAGGCTTATGATGGTATTACATAGTAATTAAATACAGCTATTGCCTTATAATTGGCAATGTGAAATTAAGGAAATAACACATACGATGTCTTCAGGTTGTGGTGTGATACAGACCTCCGTGTGCCACATACAGGAATCTAATGCACACCCAAGGCCTCCTGTGAAACTGCTCAGTCAGAGATAACAAACCAGGGACTGCTCCAACTTAGAGTTTTCTCCTGAAACACTTTAAAGATTAAGTCTTTTTTTCCTTTACCAGAAATTAGGAATCAGGTAACCTGATTCTAGCTACTTAAGCACTTAAATAAATATCTACCCAGTTGATCATATCTAGGATTTTTATAGACACTTCTTTCCTCCAGACATAAGTCCAAGGCTTTAGTGATTTTTTGTTTGTTTTTAATTTTTATTGGAGTACAGTCGATTTACAATATTGTATTAGTTTCAAGTACTGTACAGCAAAGTGAATCTTACACATACCTATATATCCACTCTTTTTTAGGTTATTTTCCCATTTAGGCCAAGGCTTTAGTATTAATTGCAAATGTTTGCCCAGATTTTGTTTTTTATAGCCTTTCAGTTGGTTGCCATGGAAACACATGGAGCCATGACATTTAGGCCAACCTGGAAGGTCAGGGAAGCTTCTTAAAGAATTGACCCCCCAAAGTGAATCTTGGATTGAGATCGGCAGTGCTGAGGGGGAGAAAGGACAGGCTGTCTACACAGGGCACCAGAAGTGATTCCGTGTCACCCCTGGGGATGTGTGAGATGCAGGGAGATAGGAAGAGAGACTGGCGTGCAGATTGGACCCAGGTCCTGGACTCTAAGGAGCGACCTGAATTTATTCCTGGAAAAACAAAACCTCTCAATGTTTTCATGCAGCAGAATGGTGAGCTCAGGTTCACATGTAAGATCTGGCTGTAGGGAGGTATGCTTATTTAAAGAGAGTCAGTTCCCGTGGCTCTTTCAAGTCATTTTCATGAGAGAGGACGAGACATAGAACAGTATTTGGGGTAGAGAAGAGGGGACAGCTAGCGAGACTATCTGGGAAGTAACACTGGTGAGTCTGTATTGGAGGTAAAGAAGCAAGAGATTGGGGATGTTTCCCCAAGCTTCACTGTTTCTGCCCTCTGCTGAGATTGGGAACCTGCAGTGGGAGCAGCTTTGGGGTTCATTCATTCATTCATTCATTCAAGGTCATTCATTCAAAAAATATATATTCTATATTCACTAAATGGTAGGCATTATTCTAGACAAAGTCATCCCAGGTGGTGCTAGTGGTAAAGAACCCACCTGCCAAAGCAGGAGATGTGAAACATTCAGGTTCAATCCCTGGATTGGGAAGATCCCCTGGAGGAGGGCATGACAGCCCACTCCAGTATTTTCACGTGGACAATTCCATGGACAGAGGAGCCTGGCAGGCTACAGTCCATGGGTCACAAAATATTTGGACATGACTGAAGCAACTTAGCAGCAGCAGCAGGATTCTAGACAAAGTTAAGGACTTCTTGGATGAAGATCTAGTGAACAAAATAGACCAAGATCCTTGCCACGGTGGAGCTTACATTCCAGTGAGAGGTAGTGAAGACATTAAACATAATAAATGAGTTATTTGTGTAGCATATGAAAAGTTGATAGCTGCTCAGGAAAATAAGCACTGCCAGAATAAAGGGGGTTGGAATGAGATTCTCTTTAGGACAATGAATTTGAAATGTCAGTAAACCTTCAGATGTGTCTAACAGGAAGTTGCATTTGTGATTCTGAAGCTTTCGGAATAGGGCAGGATGGAGAAAAAAGGTTTATAGAATCATCATCCATGAAAGTAGATACATTTGCCCAAGAAATAGACAAGGAATAAGGCAAGATTAGAACTTTAGAGAACATAAATCTAGGGCATTGTATGTGTGTGTGTGTGTGTGTGTGTGTGTGTGTGTGTGTGTGTGTGTGTTACATATATGTAAATAATGTCCTCCAGGTTGTACACAGAAAATTTTTAGTTACTTTGGTTCTTCCAGATTGAGCTGAACTTCAGATAATTGCTTCTGTGGAACTTATTATCCCAATTTTTGCTCTTTATTTATCATTAAGCTTGATTCTTTTCGAATCTCAGCCAGTCCAAAGCCCACAACCAAACATGGTAGCAAGGAAATTTGATTTGCCAACCCTGGACAGAAATAATGCCACATATGTAGCAGATGCTCAAGCCACCTTTGTTAATCAATGATCACCAAAGTGTGTGTCTGTGTGTGTGTGTGTAGGATTCCCCTGTTTCTGTCACTGTTTCTCTGAAATCAAAACTATGTTGAAGTGATTTATATGAAAATGATTTTGAGTAGGGACATGTAAACCGAAGGTAAAGTGATATTCCAAAGAGAGCTTCTTGTTTAAAATTTTAAATGAAGGGCTTCCCTGGTGGATCAGTGGCTAAGCCCCTAAGCTTCCAATGAAGGGGGCATGGATTTGATCCCTGGTTAGGGAACTAAGATCCCACATGCCCTGTGCCATGGCCAAAAACGTTTAAAAATGAGTAAATAAATTTTTTTTTAAAAATGTAGACGAAGGTGCACTTCACATAACAAATTTGAAAAGTCTCAATTAGAAGCACAGTAATTTCCAGGTATTTCCCATGCCTCTGTGTTTGTTTGCAACCCATCTAGCTAGCTCTAAAGCAACTCACAGGTTTCCATAAGATGAAATGAAATCCCTTGTAAGTGAAATGAAAAACAGGACAAAGGGAAGATGAGAGCAAGAGAAAGGGGAGTGAGCCAGGAATGGGGATAGTATAGAGAAAATATGCCCCTTGACCTTGGCAGAGATCAACCACTTAGCTTTCTCATCCCAAGCCCACAGACAGTGGTGACTCACCTTACTTGTAATATTTTTAAAGACTAGATTAGGAAACCATCTATTTAGAGGAAAGTTTTCATGAGCTGCTCTGGTTGTAATGTACCTCTCCTTTTCATGTGAATTATAACCCTGATGCAGGAGAAGATTGAAGGCAAAAGGAGAAGAGGGTAGCAGAGGACGAGGTGGTTAGATAGCATCACAAACTCCATGGACATGGGTTTGAGCAAACTCTGGGCGATGGTGGAGAACAGGCAAGCCTGGTGTGCTGCAGTCCATGGGGTTGCAAAGAGTCAGATGTGACTTCAGAACTGAACAACAGCAATAACCTGAAAATTTTTTTTTAAAGTAACTCTCCCCCTGGTATTAATGGAACTGTTTGGTTTATCTTAAGGTACACTGCTAGAAACATGCTTTATTCTGTCAACTTCCTGCTCCTATAATAATCACTATTATTTATGGAGCAGTTACTCAACCCAGGCAGGAACTGTACCAAATCCTCCATATTTTGTTTCATTTTTTTCCTCATAACCACTTTGTTATGAGGAAAGTTCATAACAAAGTTACAGAGTTCAGTGTGAAAGTTTTGTGAGTTTTGCACAATACTGTCTTTAAAACTGACCCCTTTAAGCAATCTTTATGACAAGGAAGACAGTGACTATTTTTTAGCAAGGCTTAATGGTATGATCCTTTAATTCTTGAAATTAATAGCCACAGTAGAAAATATTTGAGTACTTCTTTTGTGCCTATTATGCTAAGAACTTTATTACACATTATCATTTTAATCCTCATGATAATCCTATTAAATATATACGATTATTATCTCCCCCCATGTTAGCAATCAGTCATCTGAGGCAGATAAGAGGCAAATAAGTTAGTCCGAGGTCACCCAGATCAAACAAAGTGGCAGAACTGGGATTTGAACCCTGGAAGCTCCAGGCATGCTGACTCTGTCCACTTAGCACATAAACTATGCTGCCCCTCACAGAGTCATATCAGATCCCAACTATTTTTACCCCTTGAAAAGTAGGGCAACATTTCTGGCTTTAGAACACTTATGAAGAGCACATTATAATTTAACAGTTACCTCGCTATACCCTAAATAATTAACTCCTAGCCATTCCAAGTTGAAACTCTCATTTGAATTTCTGTTGCCCTAATGGGAAAGAAATTGGGTAGTCTCTATTTTTCTTCTTAAGGAATGAACTCCCTATTTTTAAAAGACTACCATTACCACCATGAAGTACTTCTTTAACATCTTGATATTAATCTGAAGCCTTATGGAAGATTTTTATCTTCCTGTGTTTCATTTCCCGTGTGTGATAAAAATTAGATGTAGCCTATCAGGCTCAGAGAACCACTGCAGGAAGGACCTTTCTTCTCCAAAGCTGAAAGCCCCAAACTCTCCAGCCCTGCTGTCCAACTTGATGTCTGGCAGCTCAGAAACAGACCCAAGAGCCGGAGGATGCAGGGCTGTTCTCGCAGAGCCCACACCTAGGACGTAATTAGGATCGTACTGCTTATGTGATTCCCTCCTCCTGAGAATGATTGGACATCGAAAACGAAAACGAAAATTGCAGTCAATGCTAAAGCATAGCTCTGGAAGATGGGAAGGATGAGGAGGCATTTAGGCTTTAAAGTGGAGGCGAGTGATGGAGGGAAGATGGGGGCTTGAACCTGAGTCTGCTCAGTTGTGCAGTTCAGTGAGGGACTGGCCAGTGCCCAGAAGTGGAGAAGGTGGCTGAACAAAGACACGGGGGCCAGATGAAGGCTCCCACAGTGCAGTGAGAAGTCTCAGTCCTTCTTAAACCCTGTGAGTCTTCTATCAGGAAGAAATCATTGCGGTAATCCCTTGGACAGCAAGGAGATCAAGCCAGTCAATCCTAAAAGAAATCAACCCTGAATATTCATGGGAAGGACTGATGCTGAAGCTGAAACTCCAATACTTTGGCCACCTGATTTGAAGATCCGACCCGTTGGAAAAGACCCTGATGCTGGGAAAGACTGAAGGCAAAAAGAGAAGGTGGTGGCAGAGGATGAGATGGTTGGATGGTATCATGGACACTTTGGATATAAGTTTGAGCAAACTCTGGGAGATCATGAGCAGGGAAGCCTGGCGTGCTGCAGTCCACGGGGTCGCAAAGAGCTGGACATGACTGAGTGACTGAGCAGTGCCGCAGCATAAGCAGTGTGGCCCCTCGGTGTCCGTGCAGTGGCTCATGGCAGGTCCCACCTGGAGGAACAGAAGATGACTGGGAGGGATTGTGGCTGATGGAAAGTAGAAAGGGCCTGGCTTGGGATGGAACAGGGGCAAAAGGTCTGATGGGAGAGGTGAGAAGGAAGAAGGGCCAGGACCTTGTGGTGGGTTCTGCGGAATGTTGGCGGTCTCTGATGGAGATTTTGGAAGAAAGCACATGGAGAATGCAGAAGATGAGAAGCATTTCAAACTGTTGAGGTTGAATCACCCCAGGAGAGAAAGCAGTCTGTATGGTAGAGCAGAGACAAAATCCAAAGCAGTTCAGTTTCTACCTGGAGATATTTCCTTGTGTATTTTAAAGTGCCCACCTAGATATCAGGTAGTTTGGCAGATTGGCTTAGTTATAGGCAACAGAAGTTAGTGACTGCTAGATTTGGTGCAGAACGTGGGAAATTAGGCAATGAACTTGAAAGCCTGATGAAGGTGTTGGGTGCTCAGCACTGGTGAAACAGGCCTGCAGGGTACGATGATTGTTGGGTGGACTTGTCCCATTGTTACTGCCCATATTAGAGGTACTAAATGATGATTTTAGACTTCCCTGGTGGCTTAGACGGTAAAACGTCTGCCTACAATGCGGGGGACCTGGGTTCAATCCCTGGGTTGGGAAGATCCCCTGGAGAAGGAAATAGCAACACACTCCAGTATTCTTGCCTGGAAATCCCAAGGACAGAGGAGCCTGGCGGGCTACAGTCCATGAGGTTGCAAAGAGTCAGATATGACTGAGCAACTTCACTTCAAACGATGATTTTAGCAACTCATGACATCATAGGAAAATACAACATGACGATGTTAATGAAAAAGAAGGCAGAAAAATTCTGTAGCCAAAACAAAATGCCCATGTTTCAGGTCTCCAAAAGCTTTGCTATAATTTTTTGCTCTTTAAAGGCAGTCATATTCAGCATAGTGACTATTTTTCTTTTGCCCTTATTCCTTGGGTATTTTTGTTCACTGCCCATCCTGACTTCTTTGATCAGGAAGACAGTGAGACTTATGATTTCTGGAGAGATAAGATACCCGTAAAAGAGTAGATACATGTACTTTGCTGAACACCTGATACTTTTTTTTAATTTATTCATTTTAATTGGAGGCTAATTACTTTACAATGTTGTAGTGGTTTTTCCCATACATTGACATGAATCAGGATGGGTGTACATGTGTTCCCCATCCTGAACCCCCCTCCCACCTCCCTCCCCATCCCATTCCTCTGGGTCACCCCAGTGTACAAGCCCTGAGCACCCTGTCTCATGCATCGAACCTCACCCCAGTGCACCAGCCCTGAGCACCCTGTCTTGGCGATTCATTTCACATATGATAATATACATGTTTCAATGCTATTCTCTCAGATTATCCCACTCTCGCCTTCTCCCAGACTCAAATCAACTGTTCTACATATCTGTGTCTCCTTCGCTATCTCACAAACAGGGTTATCATTACCACCTTTCTAAATTACATATATATGTGTTAGTATACTATATTGGTTGAACACCTGATACTAACACAATGTTGTAAATCAACTCCACTCCAATAAAATTTTTTAAAGGTACCTGTAATAGGTATCCTTGCAAGCACACAGTGTGTTCAGAGCTCTGCTCCGCCTCACCCTGTCACCCTGTAGTAGGCACTCTAAGGGGAGGGGGAAAGCTTGAACATCAGCAAGAAGACTCCAGAACCACTTGAAATGATCATAAAAGCGTCTGTGCGCATGGTCATGTTCTCTGAATCTCTCAAGTTTACATACCTCCCTCCGATATCTGAGACCAAATCCACTTCTAGGTTGGTCAGAGCAAAGCAGCTTGTTGCCAGTGGGCCCTCGGGCTGGCCCTATTTGAAGCTCTCTTCATCCATGTCGGCACTCGGAATGTGTTGACTATAACATTAGATTTATTAGAGAAGCATCACCGTCCTGTCCGTGCTGTGTCACTGATTAATAGTGAACTCTTCTACCACATAGAAGAAAGCCTGATCCCTCCGGAAGAGTGAGAAGTATGTTGGGTTGGCCAAAAAGTTTGTTTCGGTTTTTCTGGAAAAACCCAAACAAACATTTTCGCCAACATATTTTCTCCTTATAAGTATCAGGGTAAAGGCTCTGAAAGCACTGGCTTTTGACAAGCTGATTCAGCTTCACAGAGAGGTTATGTTTGCTTTTTTAATGGTAAGACCAAACCCGGTTCTCCCACATTGCAGGCAGCTTCTTTGCCATCTGAGCCACCAGGGAAGCCCTAGACCACAAAATAAAGCAAATGAAATAAAAGATTAAAGAAGAAAATTCTAGAGGGTCATCATAAATGTGAACAAGAATTGAAAAGTCACTTGTAGCAAAGTAGGAGGCATAAATGGGATGAAGTTTTTAGAAAGTTTAATTGAAATGCACACACACACAGCACTGCAGACGAGTGAAAGTGAAAATGTTTGTCACTCAGTCATGTCCAAATCTTTGCTACCCCGTGGACTGTAGCCCACCAGGCTCCTCTGTCCACAGGATTTCCCATCCAGGAATACTGTAGTGGGTTGCCATTTTCTTCTCCAGGGGATCTTCCTGACCCAGAGATTGAACCTGGATCTCCTGCATTGCAGGCAAATTCTTTAGCATCTAAGCAAATATATAGACTCAATAAATTTTATTTGTTTCAAAAGAGTCAAAACTGTATAACTGGCAGGGAGACACAATTACCTCTTCCTTCCTAATCCCTTCTTTTATTTTCTTCTACAGTTCTGAAGGAAGAACCAGGGCTTAAATTTGGAGATTCACACCATCCTTTTAGAAGCCATAATGACCACTTAACGTCTTAGTGAAAGGCTCCTTGGCTATTATCCAACAGTTTAAACACTGCAGTTGTCCCTGTTCAGCTGCTAAATCGTGTCCGACTCTTTGCAACCCCATGAACTGCAGCACGCCAGATTCCCCTGTCCAGAAGCTGTGTGATAAAACATGACCAGCACAGGCTCTAGGGTCATCTTTATATTAAGTTATAGCGTGAGTAGAGAGAGAATAGACCCTGGGGTCCAACAATCTGGCCTTGAGTCTGGAATGATTTGAGCAAATACGAACTTCTGTTTCCTCTTCTGTAATCAAGAGAAGATAAATCTTGAAAGTATCTGGCCTACCCATGTCTCCAGAGTGAGGAGGATAAAAATTAGTTTACCTGTGTTGGAACTGCTTTAGAAACAATAAAGTGTTACTTTACAAACACTGCATTTAAAAATCAATATGCCCTTCTGAAGCCATTAAATCAGTATGCCTTGATTCTCAATACATTGCAGAATATTCAATTCCAGCTACTTTTTGCATATGTTAAATAGTTGCTTTGAAGGGGAAAAAACAGTAAAAATTAAAGAAATGCATATTTCACTTTAGGTAAGACATAGGCAGGTCCATATTGCTCATGGACTCAAGGGTAACACTGGGGAAACCTTTGTATTTAAGATCAGAATTTTTTTTTAACTTTTTATTGTATGTTGGAGTATCTGGTGGTGATGGTGGTAAAGAACCCTCCTGCCAATGGAGAAGACGTAAAAGACACAGATTCTATCCCTGGGTTAGGAAGATCCCCTGGAGGAGTGTATGGCAACCCACTCCAGTATTCTTGCCTGGAGAATCCCTTGGACAGAAGAGCCTGGCAGGCTACAGTCCATGGGGTCCGACATGACTGAAGCAACTTAGCATAGTTGATAAAAAACGGTGTGTTAGTTTTAGTTTTAGGTGAACAGCAAAGTGATTCGGTTGTGCAAGTATTTACTCTTTTTCAAATTCTTAACTTGTTGTAAGATCAGGATTTAAATTTAGTCTGCCTAAATACAGGATCAGACAAAGAACAGAGAGAGTTTTCACACTCTTTCTATATCTTAAACAATTTTAGAGATCACAACTACTTTTTACTTTCTTCCTATTTTAATTAATTGTGCCAGGATTTCTAAAAACATGCTGCATTCTCCTGCCCTCCCACTCATGCTGACCAACTTAATTGGAAAACCAGTACAGAATTAGTCTAAGTTGATTGTTTTTCATCCAGCCTGCACCAAGCATTTTCCCATTTGAACCAGGCTCAGCAATTTGATATTGCTAGCATTACATGGGCACTAATTGTCCTGTTTTTTAATTATCCAATATGAATTGAAGTTGCATTCAGAAAGAGAATAGGAATGAAGATTATTAGTAGCTATTAGTTAGAAATCTTAAATAAAAATCATGTTTTTATATTATTTATTTTTTGAGGTTAATTTGTGCTTTTCTTTGTCAGTATAACTACAGTGGACTACAAACTTTTTAGATCTAAAGAAACATTTTACATCACAATCCAGCAAACATGTATATAATATTTTATACATAATATATATTTTTATGTTTATATAATATAATAATATATATGATTATATATTATATAATGTATAATATAATTTATATATAAAATATATAAATATTATGTATATAATATATATACATATTTATAAGTGAAACAAAAGTTTAACCAAAAATGTCTACCCTGAGTGTTAATTCTTCTTTGAGACTTCTTTTAAAAGCAGTTTTAAGTTCACAACAAAATTGACAAGAAGGTACAGAAATTCCCCATGTACTCCTTCCACTCACATTAATAGTCATTATTAACTGAGTGGTACATGATGCCTTTTTTTTTTGAGTTGAAGATGAGCTGCATTGGCACACCATAATCAGCAGAGTCCACAGTTCACCTTAGAGTTCACTTTAATAAAACAAATAGAGAAACCACTGTTTTTCAAGGAGAATAGTGGGTAAGCCATTACTGAAACGTCATTAAATGATGATAGATGAAAAGGTCCTTCAAACAACCTTGCATTTCAGCATTTAAAATTAATTGTAGACACAGTGGAGGAAGGAGAGAGTGGGACAAACTGAGAAAGTAGCAATGAAATATACACATTACCATACGTGAACTAGATAGCTAGTGGGAGCTTGATATATAATGTAGGGAGCTCAGCCTGGTGCCCTGTGATGATCTAGAGGGGTGGGATGGGGTGTGGAGTGGGAGGGAGGTGAAAGGCCATATATATGATTATGGCTGATTCACCTTGTTTGTATAGGCAGAAGGCAATAAAACATTGTAAAGCATATCTGCCACTTAAAAAATAAAAATTAAATGTGCTTCTGACGCGTCTGATTAAGGTGTATTTGAAGACATTAGTTGCTATCACTTTCAGTTCAGTCTTTCAGTTCAGTTGCTTAGGCGTGTCCAACTCTTTGCAACCCCATGAACCACAGCACACCAGGCCTGCTTGTCCATCACCAACTCTCGGAGTTTACCCAAACTCACGTCCGTTGAGTCACTAATGCCATCTAACCATCTCATCCTCTGTCTTCCCCTTCTCCTCCTGCCTTCAAACTTTCCCAACATCAGGGTCTTTTCCAATGAGTCAGCTCTTCCCATCAGATGACCAAAGTATTGGAGTTTCAGCTTCAACATCAGTCCTTCCAGTGAACACTCAGGACTGATCTCCTTCAGGATGGAATGGTTGGATCTCCTTGCAGTTCAAGGGACTCTCAGGAGTCTTCTCCAACACCACAGTTCAAAACCATCAGTTCTTTGGTGCTCAGCTTTCTTTGTAGTCCAACTCTCACATCCATACATGACTACTGGAAAAACCATAGCCTTGACTAGATGGACCTTTGTTGGCAAAGTAATGTCTCTGCTTTTTAATATGCTGTCTAGTTTGGTCATAACTTTTCTTCCAAGGAGTAAGCCTCTTTTAATTTCATGGCTGCAGTCACCATCTGCAGTGATTTTGGAACCCCGAAAAATAAAGTCTGACACTGTTTCCACTGTTTTCCCATTAATTTCCCATGAAGTGATGGGACCAGATGCCATGATTTTAGTTTTCTGTATGTTGAGCTTTAAGCCAACTTTCTCACTCTCCTCTTTTCACTTTGATCAAGAGGCTCTTTAGTTCTTCTTCACTTTCTGCCATAAGAGTGGTATCATCTGCATATCTGAGGTTATTGCTATTTCTCCCAGCAGCCTTGATTCTAGCTTAGCTTGTGGTTCCTCCAGCCTAGCGTTTCTCATGATATACTCTGCATATAAGTTAAATAAGCAGGGTCACAATATACAGCCTTGACGTTACTCCTTTTCCTATTTGGAACCAGTCTGTTGTTCCATGTCCAGTTCTAACTGTTGCTTCCTGACCTCCATACAGGTTTCTCAAGAGGCAGGTCAAGTGGTCTGGTATTCCCATCTCTTGAAGAATTTTCTACAGTTTATTGTGATCCACGCCAGTTAAAGGCTTTGGCATAGTCAATAAAGCAGAAATAGATGTTTTTCTAAAACTCTCTTGCTTTTTCGATAATCCAGTTGATATTGGCAATTTGATCTCTGGTTCCTCTGCCTTTTCTAAATCCAGCTTGAACATCTGGAAGTTCACGGTTCAAGTATTACTGAAGCCTGGCTTGGAGAATTTTGAGCATTACTTTACTAGCATGTGAGATGAGTGCAATTGTGCAGTAGTTTGAGCGTTCTTTGGCATTACCTTTCTTTGGGATTGGAATGAAAACTGACTTTTTCCAGTTCTGTGGCCACTGCCGAGTT
Organism: Antilocapra americana; assembly: GCA_007570785.1. Classification (NCBI taxonomy): domain Eukaryota; kingdom Metazoa; phylum Chordata; class Mammalia; order Artiodactyla; family Antilocapridae; genus Antilocapra; species Antilocapra americana. Next base: position 23,042,135 of record ML663008.1, on the reverse strand, counting down.
TTCCAAATTTGCTGGCATATTGAGGGCAGCACTTTCACAGCATCATCTTTTAGGATTTGCAATAGCTCAACTGGAATTCCATCACCTCCACTAGCTTTGTTCATAGTGATGCTTCCTAAGGTCCACTTGACTTCACATTCCAGGATGTCTGGCTCTAGATGAGTGATCACACCATCGTGATTATCTGGGTCATGAAGATCTTTTTTGTACAGTTCTTCTGTGTGTTCTTTCCACCTCTTCTTAATATCTTCTGCTTCTGTTAGGTCCATACCATTAACTGGTGATACTTAAAATTCAAATTATTCATACGACATCAACCAAATATTGAAATAGCTGACCTACACCTAATTTAACTAACGTTTCACAGAACAGAGCTGTAATCATGACTAAGGTCAGATGTCAGTGAAATATGAAGTATTTGGTTCTGAACTTGAAGAATGAATCCAAGACCAGGTGCTAAGAAGACAGTGGAGGGATTTCTGTGGTGGTCTAGTAATTGAGATTTCACCTTCTAAAGCAGGGGGTCTGAGTTCGATCCCTAGTTTGGGAGCTGAGACCCCACCTGCTTTGTGACCAAAAAAATGAAAAAGCATGAAACAGAAGCATTATTGTACCAAATTCAATAAGAAATGATCCACATCCAAAAAATAATGAAAAAAGAAGTAGACAATGAAGAGCATAGGAACCAACAGGGCCAGGGCCAATGTGGGGTAAAGCAGTCATTGAAAATGGAAAGGAAAATACCATATATGTGCCCACAGTGTAGACTCAGACGGAAATCAGGCACTTTCCTTCAATTCAAGCAGCATCTGTTACATACTTAAAACTAGCTATTGGTCTGGATATGCGCTACAGTCCATTCTTTTTAATAGAAAGGCATGGAATGCTAGATACCACACTTCTTAAGTGTTAGCAGTGTATCTTCTTATTATCCTCTGGTGGTGGTGGTGGTTTAGTCACTAAGTCATGTCCGACTCTTGTGACCCCATGGACTGTAGCCCGCCAGGCTCCTCTGTCCATGAGATTCTCCAGGCAAGAGTACCAGGGTGGATTACCATTTCATTCTCCTGTTCTTCTCCTCTACTATACCTTAAAAGTTATCTCTAAAGCAAAAATAATCATATCAAGCCTTAGGAATTAATCTTGTCTTTTTCAGTGCAGCAATGCAAATTGTGCAAAAGGGAACCAGAACTGGGAATGATTTCCCTTTTGACAAAGTTTTTCACTGTCAAACTGTTTTCTAGGTGGAAAATTGGTGTTTTCAGGTACTGATAGCTATTTTCTTTAATAGGCTGAGTAAGTTATAATTTACAGTCATGACCCACAGGGAGAGGATGGGAACAACAAAAAAAATTATTTTACTAGTGAAAATTAACCTCTATTGAGCCATTACATATCCTTTGTCACACAAGCCAGGAAATTAAAGTGATTTTTAAATTACTTGAAAATCAAGCAAATTGTCTTTCCTCTAGTGAGGAGAGACTGTTAGGAATGTAACTAAAAAGTGTATTTCTTCATTTATGTGATAAACCAGACTAGGCTGTCTCTCTTGTCTTCACTGTAACTTTGCATTACATAAGTACTGACTCCTCCTCCCCTTTTTTTTTTTACTATCCATTATGACCTGAAATTATAGCTTATAAAAGAATAGTAATCTAAAAGAGTATTCAATAGATGTTAATCAACATATCAGATTATGTTCTTTTGTTTTAGATAATCACAAGTATCCATTTTAGATACTTGTGATTACTGCTTTCAGCAAAGACTTTTAAAAAATCAATTCTGTATTAAATACTTTTACAGGTACTGAAATAAGTTTAAGATTTTAGTTGAAACATTAGTAAACTTTCTTCACACGTAAGTAGTTTTTCCTTTAGGAATTGCATTATGACATCATTTTGCTATACGTTCTGTGTGATTTGTTTTGGGAAAAACAGTTACCAAGAGAAATGCCATTATGCAAAGAGGTGTGTACCTGTGTTGCATTCGTGCTACTATCATAGACCAGGTCTTTTAAACTAGAAAATGTTGTGTCTAGAATCACAGAAAGGGCCCTCTGCCTTCTTTCATCACATCTGATAAGGCAATGCTGATCGTTTTGTTACCTTCAAGTTTCTAGAACACATCGCAGGTGCCCACTTATTGTTATTAAATAGCTAATTAATAAATCAGTTGGAAATTAATCCTAGGCAGTGACTTACTTATTTATATATTCATGTTATACAGGTAAATCATAGGATAAATATTCTTCTCACTGTTTAAGATTCTACTAAGATCTCATAATAAAACAATTCTATTATATTTAAAATAGATCATAATTCCATTTCCTTATATAAAATTTCCAGCAAAGACCGTACTTCCAGATTCGGTCTCATAAAGCTTCATGTATAGTTTTGGTTTTAACTGTGGTAAAACACACACATAACATAAAAATGTACATCTTGCCATTTTTTAAATGTGCAGTTCAGCAGTAGCAAATACATTGATGTGCTTGTACAGCTGTAACCACCTCTCATCCTCATAACTCTTGCCTTCTTGTGAAACTGAACCTCCAAATCTGTTAAACCGTCATCCCCCAGGCTCCCCTCCCCCAGCCTCTGTCAACCACAATTTTACTTTGTCTGCATAGGTTTTGTTTTTCTAACATCTGCTTTTTGTTAATTTTAATTGTAGCTGAAATTACATTGATGGCATCTCATTTTCCAGATTCATTGTAAATATGCCATGTTATAGCTGGCATCCTAACCTTAGGAATCTGTGTTCAGAGTCCAATGTCACTGTCTCTAGTATCATCATGGTGAATGTTTATTAAATGCAGCTATGATCTCGGCATGAAATGGATAGTCTCTGGTTTCATTTCTGTAGTGTCTGTAGGTGTGAAGTGGTGTCCTTGTGTTTTGACGAGGAAGCTAATTAGAGGAATTAACTCATGCATCCACAGTCACACTGTGAAAGACAGAGGTAGGGATGGCAGATGGGTATTCCTGACTCCGGACTCCCCTTTGTCCAGTTTCACCATATGCTGGGCAAGTTCTCCCTGATTCCTTGCTGTAGAATGGAGATGGGGAAACACCTTATGTATTGTGATGTTTTGGCAATGGGAGGTGGTAGGTATATGCTGATTGCCTGGCAGATTGTCAGCATTAAAGAAATGATAGCTGTTCACAGTACTCTTATTACTTGTCAGACTGAAAGCATCCTGCAGAGTAGGCAGAGCTCCTTAAGTGGTTACTTGATGGAATTGTGTCTAGACATCAGGAGGCCCATATCTTTATATGTCCGATGCCAAAACCCCCTGCACACATGTTAAATACCAAGTGTGTGTGTTTGAAACCAGTAAAGGGGCTGCTCTGAATCCTGGTGAGAATAAATGCCACTGAAATTGGAGGTAGACCAAGGGTGAGCAGCTTTTCCAATTGTTAAAATAGCTCTGTTTTATTATCAAGTCAGTGATTGATGACGTTAAAAGCTGTAATACCATTTTGTAGAAGAGACTCACTGCATGATATGAGGTGTGGGCACAGATCAAAAGTCCTAAACTATTATATTTCTCAAAAGAGTAACCTAAATCCTAACTTGAAACAAAAGTTTACTAAAATTCTGCCCATGTACATCTAACAGGGAAGTATCCATTAAAAATCTTTCAGAAGAAAAAGCAAGGAATGCAATAAATTGATGAAAATGCTAGGCAATTTCTCTTCTTCCAAGACCAGATCTTCAGAAACCAGAATACAGTGCCAGCCAAAGTTAAGATCCTGGAGGCTCTGCTCCTGAGAAGACATATGCAGGGAGGCTCACCTCCATCTGTTTGTGTACCACTGAGATAATAGCAGTGTGTTTGTGCACATTGGGACACCGGCAGACACTTGCCATTGAGCGGCTTCGGCAGGTGGCACAGCTAATCAGTGACAAAGGCTGTGTGTGTGCTCAGTCGCTCAGTCCTGTCCGACTCTGCAACCCCATGGACTGTAGCCTGCCAGGCTCCTCTGTCCATGGGATTTTCCAGGCAAGAATACTGGAGTGGGTTGCCATTTCCTTCAGGTGATCTTCCCTACCCGAGGTTATCTCTTGCATCTCCTGCGTTGCCAGGTGGATTCTTTACTACTGAGCCACATCAGTGAGTAAGCTGAGACTCAAACTGATCAAATCGGACCTCAAAGCCCTGACTAAGTAGCTAATGCTGTAAGCATGGTTTATGGAGAAAAGTGGAAAGAGGAGAGGTGTTCCTTGGTTAAAATTTTTAAGCTGGAGTTGATTTCCATTGTCCCCAAATGCTTTCATAAACTTCTAGTGGTTTTCCCTGAAAAGAACCTGAGATGCCCACCATTCTCAGCCTAAACCTATAGCTGACCATTGAGAAACAGAACTTCCCTGGTGGCTCAAATGGTAAAGCATCTGTCTACAATGCAGGACACCCAGGTTCAATCCCTGGGTCGAGAAGATCCCCTGGAGAAGGAAATGGCAACCCACTCCAGTATTCTTGCCTGGAAAATCCTATGGACAGAGGAGCCTGGTGGGCTACACTCCATGGGATCGCAGAGTGGACACGACTGAGTGACTCAATTTCTTCCACTTATGTAAACGGTGATTGAGAGCACTGTTAGCCGAGGATGCTCTTTGTATCACTGACCTCTTAAACTAGTGGGGGTCAACAAATGTCTCAGAACATCTGTCAAGGTTGGTGGTTTGTCAGCTCTGCCTCTACGTGTGGCTCAATCTCCTGGTACATGTTAGCAAGAAATTATTGTGCTATAAACTCGTTCTCTTACGTCAGCAACTGTCCCAGAAACTAACCCATCTTAGGAACTTTGTCCATAGTGCCAGTTCTAAAGGATGTAACCGCAGGAAACTTTCCTGTTGCAGAAGTTATAGCAATAATCATTCAGCATTCTTCTTCAGTGAATGAGTACCAATGTTAAAATCAGCACACAGTCAAGAGCAACAGATGATTTGCTTTCCAAGGTTTCCCAGTGCTCTGCCCCATCGTAAGAAGCTAGAATGGCTTTAATTGTAAATATGTCACTGTAGATTTGGGGGATGGTATTTAGGGCAACAACTGGTCAGGATTACTTTTCTCAACTGTTCAAGTGTATTCCATTTCAAGAAAGCCCGCTCTGTAGAAGTCTGTATTTATTGACATGGAAATGATAGAAATGATCAGTGATCAAGTCTTCAACTGGTATATGCTATTCCTGAGTGTTGTAAGAAGGTGGGTGGAGCCTTTGGAAATTCAAGGACACAGGTCTGGTCTCAAACAGAACTCAGGACATTAAGTGGATACTAGAAATCCTTCTTAAACTTAACCATTGAGGCAGGGAAATGAAGTAAAAGTAACTTTGCTCTGAGTTTTCATTTTTTATAATTGTAATCAGCTGATTAGTGGTACTTGAGGAGATTCTGTTTATCATGAGATCATCTTTCTCAGAGTTTATTAAAAAAGAAGGCTGTATAGAAAGAGCCAACTACCTATTTTAAATTAATAAAAATCCAGAGAAATCATGCTATCTATATGGTAACATTCTTGTGACCAATTAATGTTCCTACTTTTATTAGGATCATTTTAATAGTATTTCATTTTTGCCTTAAGTTAGTCTCATTGAGGAGACATAAAATTTTTAATTTGACACGATATTTTGGAAAATTAAATGTTTGAAGTTTAATGTGGTTCACTCACCCTCATTTCTCAGCTTCTCATCCTTAAGAAGTCGATTTGATGATAAAATTGCATTGGTTAGACAACTTTTTAGTAAGTAGTCTTTTCTCCTGCTTATGTAAGAGAATATTTTCTGTAAAATTTTAGAAGGAAAAGAATGAGAAAGACAGAAAACATTTATGCTTTGAGCTTGGCAGGGAATTAGATGAGAGTCAGTTGGTGTTGTGATATCTGCTTTCCTGCCCAGTAAATGCAGGGCCCGCGGGAATACAGAGAAATAGCTTTGCTCTAAACTCTTCTCACATGGAGGGAGAATGTTTCCACAAAGATGCTTCCTATAGATGTCCTTACATGTTTTTTTTTATTTGATAGGCTTTCAGAATAAGATTTCTGAATCATATAAGGATTTTAAATTTTAAGAAATGTTGCCAGATTGGTTTCCAAAAAGCTGAAATCATTCACATGTCCACACCTGGTTTATTCAAGTACCCTTCCTTCATCCCCACCAACAACAGACGCTGCCACACTTCCACTTTTTCCTGCTGGTCTGATGAGTAGATATCACTGTTACTTTTTTTAATTGTGGTAAGATACACGTGATATGAAGTTTACCGCCTTAACCATTTTAAGTGTGCAGTTCAGCAGCCATCCCCACCTTGCATCTCCTGAGCTCGTTTCATCTTTTCCAACTGAAATGCTATCCAAGAAATCCTAACTCCTCACCTCCCTCCCTGTAACCCCTGGCAACCACCATTCTGCTTTCTGTTTCTAGGCGTTTGATTTGTCCTTTTGTGACAGGCTTATTATTTCACCTAGCAAAATGTTTCCAATAAAAATGTATTTTCTCCAATGAAAGAGAACTCAAGACCTGAGCAGCACTTCCTGATAACTAAGGAGTTGCCATCCTCTGCATTCGGGTGCTTGTCATGGTACCCCCACCCCTTTTTTAAAGATTTTTTTGAGGTGGACCATGTTTTTAAGTCTTTATTGGATTTGCTACAATATTGCTTCTGTTTTATGTTTTGGTTTTTTGGCCCCAAATCTTGTGGGATCATAGCTCCCTGACCAGGGATCAGACCCACACCCCTAGCGTTGGAAAACAAAGCATTAACCACAGAGCCACCAGGGAAGCTCTGGTGCTCTTCACTTACGAGGAACTCAGAGACCGCTCTCTGCTCACTTGTGACGCTGCTCCCAGTAGTCTAAACCCGAGGCAGACTCAGATGTCCTCAGAGGTGGATAGACAAGGAGTGCATCAGTAGCCGGGTAAAGGGGAAAACGGGACCCCCGGCTGAACCAAAGAGCCATGCCTTGCAGAAGGCCTGCAGGTCCCACGTGCCGTGAACTGAGAGTCTGGCCTTAGTTTGAAAGGTCTGTTATATTTAATAACGTGAAGCACCCCTTCGGCTCCTGGGGAGAGGGAGCAGGGAGAGGAGATGAGCCTGCCTGGCACGCAGTCATCTGCGTGGCTTGACTTCGCAAGTTTCCTCAGAATTTCTCAGCACTGAGCTTTGCAGCCTGCCTCCCGCTGTAGCTGGGTCGCTTCCTGCTTATGCCTCAGAATCTGCCCCATACCTGTGCTTGGAGTCTGAAGGCCTCTGTCCCTCCTGTGGGTGTGACTGGCTGCTTGCCCCATCCTGCAGTCTTTGCGTGCATGGTTCTGGCTGTTTGATCACCCCTCCATCCTCCCAGTCTCCGATCTGGGCCAGCCGGCTTCTCCCCGGGCTTCAGTTCTCAGATGAGAGGTGGCTGCCCCTGGGGGGCTTCCCTGACTCCTGGCTGTCCCGTCACACTGAGCTTGCCCCATCCGTTTCTGTCTTCCCACTGTAACCTGAAGAGTATGGATGTACCTGGTTTCATCTTTTATTCCTATAAGTAACACAGTACCTGCTGCCTTGGTTGGATGGCATCAGTGACTCGATGGACATGAGTTTGAACAAGCTCCGGGAGATGGTGATGGACAGGGAAGCCCGGCGTGCTGCAGTCCATGGGGTCGCAAAGATCGGACACGACTGAGGGACTGAACAACAGCAGCGACCTAGCGCACTGCAGGAGAATGGATTAATGGGCTGAAAACTCAGACGCCATTCTCTTCTCACAGTCACATGTAGCTTTGGAACGTGTGTCTTAGATCTTGGAAAATGCAGTGTTTAAAAATGTAGCTATGGTAGGAGCTGATTATCTTGAATAGGGTCTCTGCAGTGCACTGCCATTCAGTACTTCATGAGCATCATTTGATGCAGTTGGTATTACTGTCTTTCAGTTTTTCTCGCACTTTTGATAGCTTTCTTCAGTTCCTTTTCTGTGTTGGTTTCTCCAACCTCTCCTTTGTCTGGCAAAATGACATTTTTTTCTTACCAGCATTAGTTTTTCTCATTCTTAGGGATGACATTAAGAAACTCCATTTTGACTTACAGGATCAGTCCAGTAGTAAAATTCAGCTGAGGGGAAACACTGTTTTGGCTTTGGGAAACAAAGGTAAATCTTCAGTGTCATTTCCCCCTGTGGCTAGGTAGCCCTTCCTGCTGAGAGGCTTTTTAAATGAATAGTGGTTGCCTTTCTCTCATCTTGACTGTGTACTGGGTATACCAAGAGAGGATGCCTAACAGTTGATACTTTCGCAAATAGTGTTTGTAATTTTATTTATTTATTTTTTATGTATTTATTTTATTTTCTTTACTTTATTGTGTTGGTTTTGCCATACATTGACATGAATCTGCCATGGGTATACAAATGCTCCCCCTCCAGAACCCTCCTCCCTCCTCCCTAATTTTAAGCGAAAATATAAAATAATGCTAGCAGTAATTATCATGATCAGTTAGGGAAAGGAAAACATATTCGATGGTATCCTCAGATGGTTTCTTCTAAATATTAGGCAAAAAGTGACACTGAAGTTTCTTATTTGGGATCCTCAGAAGGTATCTAAATTTCTCCTTGTGATGTCTTGTAGAGATGGAATCCAAACTGCTATCATCTTACTGTCAAGAATATTTAAATGAATTATAGTAACACTTTCGGACATTCATTTGGAAATAGTTTTAGCATGTTTATTGCTTTTTTCTTGACAGGAAAATTCACTTTGCTAGTACTCATCTATGAGAAATAATTTTAGCATCACAAAAGAAATATAGCACACTATTCTACTCTATAAAATGCATCAACTTCACACATGAGTATTCTTAACTTGATTTTTTTAATACCATGTATTTTCTTTTGTAATTGAATATTTCAATGTAAATCATTTTGATTTCTACATAAAAAAAGCAACAAAAAAAAAGAAATTCTCATTTTGTTTTTGGGCTATGCTCCAACTTATAAAGTTATTGAAGTGCTGCAGAATGTAAATTCACTTAGTTGGACTAATAAGTTCATAAAATTGTGTCACACTTCATTATAACCTCTTTACCAAAGTGGAAAAACCGTTAGGTTTATAAATTCCAGCTGTTTTTAATTTTGTATTTTGATTTTGATTTTAACGTGCATGGATACAAGTACTGCTGAGAATTTTAACTATGACACTTTTAGGGTGAGGCAACCTTAAAAGAAATTGAAATGTTATTCAAATTCTAGGATTATCCAAATGAGATAAACTTAAGGAACACCTCCAAGTTCATTCTTTTTGTGTGTTGGATTTCTAATTTAGGCATACACTCTGAATCTCAAAATTGTTGTTGGTATTTTATAGTCCTACTGGGTTTTGGTAGTATTTCTTAAACAATTAAATTGTCCAATTGGGAAGTGAAAGTATTCTTCCTGGAATTAGATGTTGTTTTCAAAATACTGCAATTAGGTGGTTGTCATAATTCTCATTTGATAAATTATATTTTACTATATTCAGTAAGGTTCATTTAAGTTCATAGTTCAGTGACATAAATATGAAGATAAGGATGTTAATGATACAGATATAAAATATCAGAATCAAGGGATAAGATAAAAATGAAATCCTTTTAACTTCTCCCTTTTAAGGGCTTCCCTTGTGGCTCAGCTGGTAAAGAATCCACCTGCAATGCTGGAGACCTAGGTTTGATCCCTGGATTGGAAAGATCCCCTGGAGAAGGGAAAGGCTACCCACTCCAGTATTCTGGCCTGGAGAATTTCATGGCCTATATAGTCAGTCCATGGGATTGCAGAGTCAGACACAACTGAACGACTTTCACTTCACTTGTGACAGCTAAGCTTTCCAAAGGTAGAAACTTGAGAATAACTATTGGAGATGTCATTATAACCCACAAAGAAATGAGAGCTAGAGATGAGTCTCATTAATCTTAAATGTTTGTATGTTGAATTGGTAATAACTAGGATGATCATATATCCCAGTTTGCCTGGAATAGTTTTGGATTAAGCCTGTTTTCCTGATGTAATTTTTTATAGCATCTCCTTTCACACTCAGCAGTGTTCGGATAATACATGATATGGTTATTCTATATATGATGCATTGTAATTGTGACTATGAGTGTCTGTGTACCACACTTCCCCAAAATCATTTCATTTTCTTAAATGCTCAGAACAATGAAATATGAGTATTGTTTAGTTGCTAAGTCACGTCCGACTCCTTGCAACCCCGTGGACTATAGCCCACCTTGCTTCTCTGTCCATGGGATTTCCCAGGCAAGAATGCTGAAGTGGTTGCCATTTCCTCCTCTAGTAGATCTTCCCAACCAAGGGATTGAAATCACATCTCCAGCTTGGCAGGCAAATTCTTTACCACTGAGTCACCTCAGAAGCCCTTAAGTGTTATTACTGATAGTAGAATCTAATATATTTTATTTATGGTGTTTCCTAAACCTTCAAATAAAAGTCTGAAGTTTTACTTTTATTTATTAATTTTTTATACACATCCACATGTTTATTGCAGCATTTTTGCATAACTGTTCACCAATGGGTGAATGAATAAAGTATATGTGGTATATATACATATAATATATTTATATACACACATGCATACACACATACAGATATCTATATCTGGAAAACACTGAGAAAAAAGTATCAAAAAGAGTGGACAATATAAAATTTGATCTTGCTTCTAGAAGTGAATCAATGTAAGGTGGCTGAAATTTGGTTTTTCCCTTCATTTTTTCTTTTAGTGTTTTTTTTTATTTTTTTAAAATTTTCTTTATTTTATTGTGTTGGTTTTGCCATACAATGACATGAAACCACCATGGGTTTACATAAGCTCCTCCTCCAGAACCCCCCTCCCTCCTCCCTCCCGATTCCCTCCCCCTGGGAAATCTCGGTGCACCAGCCCCGAGCATCAATCCTGGGCTGGCGATTGATTTCACATACGATAATTAACATGTTTCAATGCCATTCTCCCATAACATCCCACCCTTGCCCTCTTCCACGAGTCTGTTCTATACATCTGCGTTCCTTTTTCTGTCTTGCATGCAGGGTTCTCGCTGCCATCTTTCTAAATTCCATATATATGCGTTAGTATACTGTATTGTTGTTTTTCCTTCTGGCTTAGGTGGACGGAACTGGAGCCTATTATCCAGAGTGAAGTAAGCCTGAAGTTTTACTTTTAATTTATAGAATATCTGTCGTTAGTTGTGTATTTTAACAATGTATGTCCAAACTGAATTGTCCTAATACTACTAATATTAATGTTATCTTTTCACCTATATGAAAAGCCGATAGGATTTCATTAGACAAACCAACCATTCTTTTTTGGTTGAGACTGGAAATTTGAAAGTGAGAACACAATGCCAATTTCTAGAATGGATATTAACACATAACTGTTTGTATAGAAATGAATGTTAGAAACTGTTGTTTCCTAGGTGATGATTTAGCTCATCCTTTACAACCTGAGTGGGGATGATGGTGGAGAAGTAACGGTACCATTATAGTCAGGCCTACTTTAGTGAAGTCAGTTTTTTCCCACTTCTTGAGAAGTGGGAAAAATAAATTATATTCTGCTCTTCGCAAGGGAACCTAAGATTGGGGTGTGGGAACCCTGGTCTAGCCTTACAACACAGAAGTCAATTCACGTCTCTTGTTTGCCGCCACTACTGGCCGTGGCCATCTGCCAACAGAGAAGTTACATGGAAAAGGGAGAAAAGTCTATTTCTTCCTCATAGCTTGGCAAGGAAGAAATATATCAGTAAAGACAGAGGAAGGAAAAGATAGCTGTAGTCGTAGTCTCAAAATGTAATTGCTGATAAATGCTGTTTTTATAGGATTACTAGTATTTTAAGAACAGGAAAACAGGCAGTTTATACCTTAATAAAGCAGTTAAAAGTGAAAAAAAAATCCAATTTCAGAATGGTTATGTTGTGTCTTAAAAAATCCACTGAACCATTCTGCTCTTAATTCCTCATATTTTTAAAATAAATGGCTCTTTCAGCCATCTTGGACTCTGTGGAGGCCTGCGGGGAACAGGGCTTCTTAAACGACAAATATGTCTGGAAGGCTGGGGTCCAAGGCCATGTTTGCTGGCTATAAACGGGGTCTACGGAACCAAAGGAAACACACTGCTCTCCTGAAAATTGAAGGCGTATATGCTCGAGATGAAACTGAATTCTATCTAGGCAAGAGAGGTGCCTATGTGTACAAAGCAAAGAACAACACAGTAACTCCTGGTGGAAAACCTAACAAAGCCAGAGTAATCTGGGGAAAGATAACTCGAGCTCATGGAAACAGTGGTATGGTTCGTGCCAAATTCCAAAGCAACCTTCCCGCTAAGGCCATTGGACACAGAATCCATGTGATGCTGTACCCTTCGAGGATTTAAACTTATTGAAAATAAAGCCAGACTGGGCTGTGCAGTTAGATGGATAGAGCATATGCTTCCCCATCCAGCCAATTGGAGGATCACAGGCTGCTCATTTTCTGATACAGAAGAAACTGTTCATTTTTGTTACAAACAAACATTATGAGTTTAAGAATTTGTTGTTGTTGTTGTTAATTGGGTTGAAAAAGCCAAGAAGAGAGGTTCCTCACCAGTAACCAATTAACCGATACCTTGATCTTGAACTTTCCTTCTGCCAGAACCGTGAGAAATAAATTTCTATTGTTTCAGCAAAAAAAAAAAAAAGAAAAAAAAGTGTGGATTTGTCCTGTAAAAAAATGAATAAATAAAATAAAATAAATGTTTTTTGACTTCATTATGGAGAACTTTTTAAATATATAAAGGTAGATAAAATAGTGTAATGAACCACCAGGTTCCACCATTATCAGTGTATTCCCTTTGCTGCCTTTCTGGATTATTGTAAAGTGTGTCCTGGTGTCCATAAGTTCTTCAATTTGTATCTTTAAGAGGTAGGACTCTTTATAACATAGAACTAAAATTTAATTATCACTTAAACTGTGAAATGTAATTATCACTAAAAGAACAGTCATTGAAAATTTCCTTAGTTTTTTTGGCAAGGAGGGAATAAATGTTTTTTTTTCTTTTTTTTTATAATTGTTGAAATCAAGAATCAAATGAGCTACACAGATTTTAACATCCTGAATAGCATTTAACTGGGATTTTAGAAGCTAGAAGCTATAATTTTAAACGTGATTTAGGAACCACACCAAAGGTCTTGCACATATTTTCATCATTTCATAAAACAGCAGATGTAGTTTAGCCTAAATATCCTGTGAAAATATTTTCATATAGAGCAGATCTGCCCAACTTATTTTAAAAGCCATTATAATGTCACCTTCCTAAAATCTAATGTGGGCAGACTACATATTGATACTGTATTCAGTATGCAGACGATTCACCGTATATGACAGAAACCAAGCTTGCATATGGAGGTTGCTTCTGGTGGCTTGCTTGTGGATGGTGGTCAGCCTCATAATTATTGAGTAAATTTGGGCCATTTATTTCAAATGATTTGTCAGTATGTTATTTTATCCTCACAATAAGTGAATATTTATTGGTTGTTGTAGCAAGTGTTGTTTACTTTTGGGATGGGGGGGGTGCAAAAAAGCTGAGTTCAGAAAGTTTTAATTAGTTGTACAAAATCATTATTAGTTGTTTACCTAGGCCTAGAATCTAGGTCTTTCTTGCCATAGAAAATTATGTTTCTTAGAACATGGTAATTCCAGTCCTCACTTCAAGGCACTGTGCTTTTAACTGAATACTGTCTAATACCTGAGATGATTAATTTGTCTAGGAATTGGACTTCTCACCAAGGGGTGAAAATCAGCTGGATGAATAGGTTCTAAGATCTTTTAGATGTTCCTAAAAATAAAAATATGTCTTATTTTTTAAGCATGTACACAAGACCACTACTGTGCCTGCCCATTTATGAATTTCACATCTTAGAATTTTTGTTTGGAGTTTATATTGCAAGAGCTTATTTTCAGTAACTGATGTTTAAATGTTGAAAATTCGCTGAGCACATCTTTCTCATTCTTTACCATTTGCTAAATGTTACTGCAATCCTAGGGACCACCTGGTCTGTTGAATTTAGGATTAAGACTTAAAGCATAATTATATTCTCACATTTTTCTTGTGGAACTTGTGCTCACTGCTGTTCCAGCCTACTGCGTGGTTAGGAGCAGGCAAGCTTAAATGAAATGAAGGAAGAAAGTACTTAACTGAGGCAAAAGTATTGGATATTAAGTAGTATATTCTATTATTTAGAATGCTTTTGGCTATAATTAATGTTCAAAAATCCAATATACACAGACTTCAATAATACAAAATATTACTCGCTCAGTTCAGTTCAGTCACTCAGTCGTGTCTGACTCTTTGCAACCCCATGAACCGCAGCACTCCAGGCCTCCCTGTCCATTACCAACTCCCGGAGTCTACCCAAACCCATGTCCATCGAGTCAGTGATGCCATCCAGCCATCTCATCCTCTGTCTTCCCCTTCTCCTCCTGCCCCCCAATCCTTTCCCCATCAGGGTCTTTTCCAATGAGTCAACTCTTCGCATGAGGTGGCCAAAGTATTGGAGTTTCAGCTTCAACATCAGTCCTTCCAATGAACACCCAGGACTGATCTCCTTTAGGATGGACTGGTTGGATCTCCTTGCACACAGACTTGCAAATTCAGAGGGAAGGAAGACATCAGGTTTGGTGAATAGTGACAAGATCAGCGTCCATGTTACCACGCTCCCTCCGATCTCCTCACTAAGTACCCGTTTTACCCCCAGGAGCAACTGGAGCTGTGTGCTTTCTCATTTCTGTACAAGGGGAAATTGAATTTCCGTGAAGAAATTAAGTAAGAGTGCTTTGTTTTTCCCAGAGTCCTCAGCAAACCTTTGGCCTTAGAGTTGCACACTCAACTCGTGAATTGGTATAACCTGTAGGATTAAGAATTTTCCTGGGGCTGAGATGTGAATTTGGAATCTTGAAGTACATATCTGTGTGGGAAGGGGTGCAGAAGGGGCATGTTTAGAGATAGAAAGGGAAAAGGAGGTGCGGGAGGCTGTGTGGGCAACAGCAGTGACTACTACAAGGCCTTTTCAGCTTCAAACACCTTCTGGAAAAGTCAGCTTTCTTCTGTTTACTTCTTTTAAATGAAGTATAGTTGATTGATGGTGTTATTAATTTTTGTTGTGTAGCAAAGTGATTATATGTACATATTCTTTTCTGTTATCACAGGATATTGAATATGGTTCCCTGTGCTATACAGTAGGCCCTCGTAGTTTATCCATGCTGTATATTAAAGTTTGCATCTGCTAACTCCAACCTTCCATTCCACCTGTCTCTCAACACCCTCCCCCTGGCAACCACCAGTATGTTCTCTATGTCCTTGATTCTGTTTCATTGATCGGTTCATTTGTGTCATATTGTAAATTCCACAGATAAGTGGTATCATATGGTATTTATCTTGCTCTTTTTGACTTACTTTACTTAGTATAATAATAACCTCTAGTTGCTCTTCTAACTGTTTAAGTTGGGACCTATGGCCAGGGGTCACCCTGGTGATTTCCCTTTGGTGTTTTTTCTCTTTGCTGTAGCAGATTGTAGAACAAGGAGACCTGGGGAGCATAGGAGTGTCTGTGACCTGTCACAACATGCACTTATGAGTGGAGAATGTCAGTAGTCTCTAACCAGGCCTTATCCCTTTCTGCCAGGAGAGCCACAGGCCAGATAGCTTTATTTCTTTAGAATCAGGTTCTTGGGATCCCCTCCAGCCACATAACTGGCGTGTATACTGGTCTCTAATCTAACTTAATTTGGTCTACTTTCAGCAAAAGGCTGAGAGGTGGCTTCTCAGCCTAGACTTTGTCTCTTTGTCAGGAGTCTGTTTTCATGTAGTCTGGACCACATGTTTCTCTTAGTACTCAGATCTTTCCCTGCAATTGTTCATCTCTGCAATGCTTGCCAACCCTTTTATTGGTGTTATGCAGGGGTTTGGACTATGTCCTTGCCTTTCTCTCCTGCCAGCACTCTGACTGCAATGGAAAGATTCTGTTTCTCTGAATGCTGTTATTATATAGGCTTGAATATAAGGTTTCTTAAGCTGTATATTTACAATGTGTATAGTTGACCCATTTTTTAAAAATAGGTATTTAGAGTTCAGTAACTCTGCAAACTTAAAACACTTTCTTCTGCTTTACTGTCTTTTCATAAAAAATTGGGGCCTCATCAAAATTTTGAACTTTATTCATCAAAAGATACCATTAAGAAAATGCAAAGGAAATAGAGACTGAAGAAAATATTTACGACATACATCTTATATATATGACAAAGGGCTTGTTTATGTAAGGTATATGTATATTTTTAAGAAAAAACTGTTTAAATGCAAAAATTAATTGAAACTTTGCATATTGTAGCAAAATGTTGGAAATAACCTACATGTCTGTACATAGGAGAGAAGACAAACCAACCATGATACATTATCAATACAGTGGAGTATTATACAGTTTGATGAAAGAATGAGAAAGATCTCAGAATTGACATGGAGGACATTTTGATGAGGATAAAAAACAGAGTACAAAAGTGCATCTATGTAATGCTACTATTCATTTAAGAAAAATGAAAATATGAGATTTAATAGAAAAGTATCTGCATATTTGTACTGGAAGGGTAAACCAGAAACTAATGAAAAAAAAGTGGTTGCAAATAAGGGATGAACCCTAGACTGTTGGCTTGGAACAGAAAATAGTATGAACTCATGATTTTTAATCTTTATACAGATATATCTGTCTTTTTTATAAACACATACATGCTATCTTGTTCTATCTCCTGAGAAGGCCCAAAGCAATGACACCAGTAGCAATGAGCACACCGTCCAGATCTCGATTCCAATAAATACTGTTCTTCCACAAAAGGGTCAGAGTCTTTGGAAGAATGGTTGAATTTAGGGCTGGGGTCAAAGCACAGAAGATAATCCCAGAACACTTTGTGGCACTAAGAAGTAAGTGAAGTGAAAGTTGCTCAGTCTGTCCGAGTCTTTGCGACCCCATGGACTATACGGTCCATGGAATTCGCTAGGCCAAAGTACTGGAGTGGGTAGCCTTTCCCTTCTCCAGAGGATCTTCCCAACCCCGGGATCGAACCCTGGTCTCCCGCATTGCAGCAGGATTCTTTACTAGCTGAGCTACTAAGAAGTAAGGAAGTCTTTAAAAAAATATGATGCTGTTGTTGTTCAGTCGCTCAGTCATGCCCAACTCTTTGCAACCCCATGGACTGCAGCACGCCAGGCTTCCCTGTCTTTCACCATCTCCTAGAGTTTGCTTAAACTCATGTCCATCGAGTCAGTGATGCCATCCAACCATCTTGTGATCTGTTGTCCCCTTGTCCTCTTGCCTTCAATATTTCCCAGCATCAGGGTCTTTTCTAATGAGTCAACTCTGCATCAGGTGGCCAAAGTATTGGAGCTTCAGCATCAGTCCTTCCAGTGAATATTCAGGACTGATTTCCTTTAGGATTGGCTGGTTTGATTTCCTTCCTGTCCAAGAGCCTCTCAAGAATCTTCTCCAGAACCACAGTTTGAAGGGATCCAAAAAAAAAAAAGAAGTGCTGGGAGCTTGTCAAAAATACACAAGAGCCAATTTGAAGGAGCTCCCAGTGGCAAATTATTACGGACTTGAGCAAAAAAATGACTGATAGTAATGGGTTATAACCCATAGCATAAGTAAAATATCCATATTCCATATATACTATATGGAAATTAAGTAAAATAATTCTTCTTGACAGTAAAATTCTATTAATTCATGTAAAATAAAGGAGGGAAATAGAGAATCACCACTATTACTGCCGATACTGCTGCTGTTGCTGCTGCTAAGTTGCTTCAGTCGTGTCCAACTTCTTGGGCCCCATGGACTGTAGCCCACCAGGCTCCTCTGTCCATGGGATTCTCCAGGCAAGAATACTGGAGTCAGTTGCCATATCCTCCTCCAAGGGATCTTCCCAACCCAGGGATCAGACCCACATCTCTTATGTCTCCTGCGTTGGCAGGTGGGTTCTTTACCACTAGCGCCAGCTGGAAGCTGACACTGCAGTAATAATTATTGCAAGTTAAGGATGCTAAATTGGTGGATGAAGCTATAAAAAGCAGGATACAGTGGTCCATCAGTATCTGAAGGAGGTTGGTTCCAGGACCCCCCTACAGAACCAAAATCTGTACGTGTTTAGGTCCCTTATGTAAAATGGCTTAGTATTTGCATATACCTATGTACGTTCTCCTGTGTCCTTTAAATGATCTCTCAGTTCAGTTCAGTCGCTCAGTCGTATCCGACTCTTTGAGAGCCCATGAACCGCAGCACACCAGGCCTCCCTGTCCATCACCAACTCCCGGAGTCTACCCAAACCCATGTCCATCAAGTCAGTGATGCCATTCAGCTATCTCATCCTCTATCGTCCCCTTCTCCTCCTGCCCTCAATCCTTCCCAGCATCAGAGTCTTTTCCAATGAGTCAGCTCTTCACATGAGGTGGCCAAAGTACTGGAGTTTCAGCTTCAACATCAGTCCTTCCAATGAACACCCAGGACTGATCTCCTTTAGGATGGTCTTGTTGGATCTCCTTGCAGTCCAAGGGACTCTCAAGGGTCTTCTACAACACCACAGTTCAAAAGCATCAATTCTTCGGCACTCAGCTTTCTTCACCATTCAACTCTCACGTCCATACATGACTACTGGAAAAACCGTAGCCTTGACTGGACAGACCTTTGTTGGCAAAGTAATGTCTCTGCTTTTCAATATGCTATCTAGGTTGGTCATATCTTTCCTTCCAAGGAGTAAGCATCTTTTAATTTCATGGCTGGAATCTCTCTAGATAACTTCAAATTATCTCTAGATTACTTCAAATACCTGACACAGTATAAACAGTTGTAAATTTACTGTAAATGCTATGTAAATAGTTGCTAACATACGGCAAATCCAAGTTTTGCTTTTTGGAGCTTTCTGAAAAAAAAATTTCCCCAGGTATTTTTGATTTATGGCTAGTTGAATTCATAGATATAGAGTCCATGGGTATGGAGGGCCAACTGCATTTTTTTCAACATTTTTATAAGTCTGAAAGCATTTCAAAATTAAAAGTTAAAAATACTGGCAGAAAGACTTGAACACACCCCAACAAGGATGCTAGACAATAAACACGTGAAAAGATGTTAACATCATTAATAGTCAGAGAAATACAAATTGCAAATTAAGACCTCAAGTCACTATTTTACACCTCTAAGATTTGATGATAAAGATCAATATCATCACATATCATCAAGGGCATGTGTTAGCTGGAACCCTTGTGACTCAGACAGTTAAGAATCTGCTTGCAATGCAGGAGACCAGGGTTCAATCCCTGGGTCAGGAAGATCCCCTGGAGAAGGGAATGGCAACCCACTCCAGTATTCTTGCCTGGAGAATTCCATGGAGAGGAGCCTGGTGGCCTACAGTCCAAGGGGTCACAAAGAGTTGAACACGACTGAGTGAGTAACACTTTCATTTTTCATATTTGCTGGTGGGAATATAAAATAGTATAACTGTTTGAGAAAGCAGTGTTTTAGATTCCTATAAAGTTTACATGTACCCTATGCCTACAATATTTATTCAAAGCAATAAGGACATATATACACACAAATATGTACATCAATATTCATAGCATTTTTGTTCATAATATGATAGACTATGTTCATGTAATGAAATACTCCTCAGCAGTGAGAAAAAATGAACTAGTGATACATATAACACTGTGGGTGAACCTTATTAACAATTTATGTTGAAGTCAGACACAAAAGAATATTTCCTGTGCAGTTCCATTTATATGAAATTCAAAAAGGCAAAGACCCAACCATGGTGATTGAAATCAGGATTGTTACTGTCCAGTGGTAGGTGGGGATTGGCTGGAAGAGGGTGCAGAGGAATTTTCTGGGATAATGAAAATATTCTGTATCTGATTTGATGGGTGTATAGATTTACTCAAATTTATTGATTTGTATAGTCAATTTTAGCTCAGTTAAACCCAAGGCCCAGAATGGAGCAAAATGCCTGATGTTGAATAAGTTCTTAGTGAAATTTGCAAGGAATGATAACTTAAGCAAGAATGGCATGTATAAAACTGGAACCTTAAGTTAATATTCATGTAGATAAAGCTTTCAGTAACTATTCTGTGCTAGATATTGTAGGAAATTTTATTCTATATTATTTTAGATTAATCTTACGAAAGCATAAAGACATTATATCTAAATTTTATTAATCAATTTTATGGATTTCAGACATCTGAAAATATTCTCACTTCAGTAAACTTCTGTATAAAGCTCGGACATTTATTAGTAAGTCATGAACATCTTTTTTGAAAGAGGTAAAGTGGCCCAGTGAATAATAGACTAGAATGCCAGATGTCTGAGTTTGGCTTAAGGAAGAGTATAACAATATTAGATTTATAATCTTCCAGATGAATCTGCTGTTAAATTCTTTGCATCCACTTTATTTCCTCAGGAGGTTGATTTTTGTTAATAAAAATGTTTTTCATGTTATTTCAGTGGCATTTTTCTGGAACTGAGTCAATCTGTTAATAGTATAGAAATGATATTGAAATTCTCTTTTCAGAAGAGCTCTAATTATTTCAAAATTAGTCAAGTTTTAATATTCACAAATTATATGTAATTCATTAGGAGCTGATGGGAATGAATATTTTCTAAATGAATATTTGTGTCAGTTTCAGCAGAGAAAAAAATTAAAACTCCTACAGAATGCATAAATTTATTATGTATAAACTTTTGAAAACAAAGTTCTGGAGATGAGGGAGTTTAAATTTTTCTATCTTTTGAGGCATGATTTGATGTGTTTCATAATGAATTATATTTGCAAACATTAACTTATATTTTCTAATATGTAGATGAATAAACTTTGCTAGAAACTCACATAGAATTTTTATAGACTGTTGTTTTATTGATCATTCAACAGCGTGTTTCTGTCAGTTGCCAAGCCTCAGTGTGTTTCCTGTCATCCACCAGAACCCTATGTATTTGGTGACAGAATCTTCTAGAATCTTGTGTCAGCTGAGTTAGTGGGTTAAGACTGGATTCCAGTTAGAAGAGAAGCCCTTCATGGGAGAGAAAACCGATAGATGTTTTGTCAATAACGTTCTATATATCATCATAGCTTCTCGTCTTCCCAGTGAAGATTTAAGGTTCCAATTTTATACATGATGTCCTTACTCAAATTATTTTTCCTTAATATTTAATTCCTAGTAATATGTTCCTCTTTGTTCATCATTTTTGCTTTGATTCAGCAGAAAGAGGGAAAATTTTATTAGAATGGAAATGAGATGCTGGAATCTCAACTCTAGGAGGTTTTTTGTTCTGTTTTTTCTGCAGGTAACTTTACTCAGATGAGAGGGAAATCAATGAATTTCTTTCCTTCAGCCAGGTCCTCTCACTTATTCTCTCTCTCTTACTCCTCATAAACAATCCTTTTAAATATTATTACCATTTTTAAATGAGGACACTGAAGTTGTTACTTCCAGGAGCTTCAGAGTTTTAAAATACATGGCAGAGCTGGGAACTGACCCATTTTGTCCACCTCCGAAACCGAAGTAGTCGCCCACATGGCACATTATGGCTTGAAGTGCGGAATAGGTTGAACTCCGTACAGTGTGATGACACTTAAAATGTTCTCCAGCTGTGGAATATAAATACCGGGCTTTTGCTGCTGCATCTCCTTTTCTGTAGTTGCAGCGGGCGGGTCAGCTCTCTGGCTGCAGCGTGTGGGCTTCTCATTGCCGCGGCTCCTCTGCTGCAGAGCACAGACTCCAGAGCACAGGCTGAGTAGTTGTGGCGCAGGGCTTAGTGGCTCCACACCGTAGGGGATCTTCCCAGACCAGGGATCAACCCTGTATCTCCTGCACTGGCAGATGGATTCTCATCAGGGAGGCCCCAATCATAAACTCTTTGACTATAACAGTCTAAAAGTTCGTTATATTGATTGCAAGATGACCTACTTCTTCTGGAGTGTAGGCTCTTTCAGGCTGTCTCTACTAGTTCCCTCTTTTTCTTCCACTTTTTTGAGGGGGAGGTCCATTCTTTGTCCAATACATATTTGTCCCACCTAACTTGAGGTTCTAACTCTGTGGTCTTACCCTTTTTTCACTTAATTCCTTTTGTAAATCCAGTCAGCGTATGTTTATAAACCTATTTCTCTCTCCACGTTCAGTTCTCAGTTATGTTTTTTTAAGTTCATTTGCTTGTAGAATTTTCCTATGCCTATATTTCTCAGATGGTTACGATATATATAAGTTGCTATATATATATATACATTTTAAAGCATAAGCTATACATGTAAGTATCTTATGTATATCTTATACATTTGTTGTTGTTCAGCCACTAAGTCATATCCAACTCTTTGTGACCCCATGGACTGAAGCACTCCAGACTTCCCTATATTATACATTGAGTTGACCAAAAAGTTCATTCAGGTTTTTCAAAACATCTTACAGAAAGATGCTTTAGCATCTTATATAAGAGGAAATTTTAACTTCTGAACTCTCCTGCAAAAGTGGCAGTTTTTTCCAGCTTCCACACTGCTGTTAATGATAACACCATTATTATTCCAGACACCAAGGTTTATAACCTTGAAGTCATTTGGATTTGTCTCTTGCTTTTGTCCTTCCTGTAAAATCAGTCTTCAAGTCTTAGTTACTCTTCCTTCACAGTGTCTCTGCTCTCCCTCCTCCATTTATCCAGGTATTTCTCCTCCATCCCTTGGCAGACTCCATCCTGCCCCCAACCCAAGTGGACCACTGCCCAACTAGCATTTCTCCAATGCTGACTCCTTTGCACCTTCCTTTAATAAGAGCGTATCGTAGCTCAATAACACTCTGACTTTGCTCCTAAGCCAGATTCTGCCTTAACCAACCACCAGATATTCACTGGAAGCCTGCCAAGTACTGTGGGGAATACACAGGTTTGCATAACACACAGGCCCTGTGCTCAGGCAGTCTTATGGTCTAGTTAGAGAATTAAAACATATATGTGAAAACAACATGACAACTACACGGGAGTAACGCTAACTACATGGGGGGGTTTACTGAGGACCAAAGTAGGGGCTTCCCTATGAGGCTTAAGCTGAGCCTCGGAGAATAATAGAGTTATGCAAGCAAGGACGTTATAGAGGCAAGGAAGTGGGAATGCGTTTGAGACTGGGACAAGAGAATCAGAAGAAATTGCAAGGGGATGTAAGGGCTGTTAGGAGCTGGATGCACAGCTCTGGAATATTGCTTCAGGGAGTCTTGGTGTAGCGTGGAGTGGAGGATCAAGTTAGAAAGTGGGGCTGGAACCAGAATGCCTTTGGCTTCTCTAGGTATTCAATTTCTACTCCCTTTTTAATATTCTTTCTCAAGTCTTTCTAAAGAATTCCAGTTCACTTATTTTTGTTCCCTTTTACCCAGATGCCCATATGAATTTACCATACATTTTTACCCCTATAGCTTATTTCTTCCTGCCCACCCACTTTCTTTTTCTTCCCCTCCCACATGTTGAGGTACAGTAAACCCATTTTATATAAGGGACTTGAGCCTCTGTGGTTTTTGTTTTCCTAAGGGAGTCCTTTAACCAGTCCCCTGTGGGTACCAAATGATGACTGTGTGTAGATCGTGACACATCCAGTCTATTCTATGAACTCCAAAAGTGGAATATGCTGTCTGAAATATCTTTGTATTCCCGTAGCATCCACAAAGCTGGTAGACACACAGTACATGATCAGTAAACACTTATTTTAATGAATTGTGGCAAAGGAAATACCAAAATTTCTACCTTCTCTGCTTCTTCCTAGTGAGTGTTCCAAATGGCAAGCTGTAAAATTATCTGAATTAAATTAAGGACTCTCAGTCAAACAGAGGGTCAGAGGGTATGTCCTGCATTTTAAATTGTACTGCTCTTTATTATGTTTTCTTAATTTCCTAAATGCTGCCATTTGTCATGGAAAAGAAGTGCACTGGAAATTTTCCATCTTTCAGTGATCAATAAAGCAGGGTCTACCCTACTGGGTACATTGTTTCTCTTTCAACTATTGTATTTTAAAATTTTAAGAATTATTGTCCCTTTTTTAGAGAAAGAGAGCAGAGCTGCTACTGAAGGTAATAGAATCTTTTTTCTGACTTTTTAATTCCTTATTTTATTTTTTTAAGTTTTTATTTGAGTATTGCTTTACAGTGTCATATTTCTACTGTACAGCTCAGGTAATAGGAATTTGTCCAGCTTCCTAGTAGCATTGGGTAACCAGAGTGAATTTCTTTCAGGTAAACATTGTGGGCTAAAGTGGTCTCTGGGTTCATTGACTAAATCAACAAGCTTTTGTGTACTTCGCACCTGACACCTTCCTAAGAAATAAGAATCTATTGGGCAATATTAATTGTTCATGCTCTCCTCATTGCTCGTAACTATGAAGAATAGAAAATCTGTCACTTTAGATGATGTTTTATGGCACTTCCTAAGATATGTCCTAATTCCAATGACATTTTGTTTCATTTCAAGACAATATAGTGACAATCTTCCACAGATTAAACAAAAATCCTATTTGGTATCAGTGAGTTTTCTTTTGCATCAATAACAACAATGATAATAGTGAACACTTACTGATTTCCTACTTAATTAGTGATTGAGTAGTCTAGTAAGCTTAGTGGTTGCCAAACATGGTTCTAGCTCTTTATATATTGTATTAGTTCATTTAATTCTCATAAGCATATTCACATACATACAAATCTGTGAGTGAGGTTACTATAATTATTCCATTTTAGAGTATAAGATTATAATACTATTTTTGTTTTAATTTAAAACCCTTTTACTTGGAACTTTGTTTCTGTGCTCACAAATATTGGCTTTTACTATGATCCCACTTTTGGTTTTCATTTAACTGAACACATTAATTTTGGTGTAGTTTGCTCCCAATTTTTCCTACCATAGGAAACTAGTCTTCCACCTGGTTCTACAAATTGATTTTGATATTATTTGATTTTTACAGTACTATTTTTAAACTGGCCTTACAACCTAATAAATATATGCTTTGCATTAGACTTAAATCTGTAGTTATTGGAGGTCTTTTTCTAGTTTCAATAAAGAGGAAAAATGATAAATTTTCATCAGTTTGTTTAGAAGAAGCTTATCTAATTTCCTCTTCCAATTTTTATCATCTGTTTACTTTTTCACTGATAATACTTCATGACATATGATGACCAGCAATTAAACAGATAATCCCCTTCAAACTTGAGGATGTATGAGAATAAAGTGTGGTGACTGAGAAAGACTTAAGACTTGTACGTCTGTGTCATATGACTGTATAGTGTTACTACACTGTTGGGAAAGCTTGTTTGAGATTTAGCAGATGTATTAAAAAAAATACAATTGGTAGCTTCAAATAATGATATAGGCTTACAATTTACCTTTCAAACTCCTCAGCCACTTTCTCCTGACGGCAGTGTCCCAGGAGGTAGATGGGACCAAGATCACATTAACAGGTCTCAACAGGAATCTCATCAGAAATCTGGGCCCACCTCCAGATAGTCTTTATCTGTATTTTGTTGTTTGCCAGCTTCTTTATTCTCCTCCTCAGCATGTAATGGCAAAACCCTCAGAGCCTTCAGAAACGTTAGTTGAATCTGAAGTGAAGAAGCAGATGTAAAAAACCTGGGATCGAGCAGAGTCCACTCTGTGTATTTTTTCCATCAACACACTGCTCTCTACCCACAGCCCGGCATCCCGCCATCCCTGGTCCAGGTGAGGAGCCGGAGCACAGAACCTTAGCACCGACGCCTGCCCAGCACTCACCCTCTCCAGAGCTGTCCCTCTTTCTTGTCTGCTGCACCACCAGCTGGATTCCATGAGGAAACTTTGCTTTGATTACAGATTTTCACCAAAATGCTTTCTGGTAGTTGCTAAAATCACAGGTCACTCCAGTATTTCCTTAACTTACTGATTTTTATACCTAAGTGATTCTCAAGTTTTGGTTGCAGAGTCCCTTGATACACTTGAAAATGTTGAAGAGCTTTTGTTAATGTAAGTTATAGCTATTTATAGTTTTCATGTTAGAAATTAAAAGAGACATTTCAAAAATATCAATTCTTTTAACAATAAAACCCATTATACATTAACACTAATTATATATTTAATTATATATTTTATCAAAAATAATTTCTGGAAAAAGCGAGAAGAATGGCATTGATTTACATTTTTCTAAATCTCTACTATCTGATTTACTAGAAGACAGCTGGATTACCATGCTGTTTTATTTGCAGTATATAAAGGCAATGTGGCCTCACCCAGATATATAGTTGAAAAAAGGAACAGTATTTAAGAGCCTTATCAGATAACTGTAGGTACTTTTAGTCGCTAAAGAACTTCATTGCATAATCATAAAAGAATGAGAATGAAAATGGCAAATAATGTAGTTATGAGAATACTTGGAACCTAGAACCCCACTTAGAACCACCACCCCTAGTTGTTTGTAAGGTGACAAGCAGCTTTTTTTTAAATGAACAAAAATTTGGGATGGACATACATTAAAGAAGATACATGGGTGGTTAACAATTCCATGGAGAGATGTTCAGCATCATTAATCATCAAGGAAATGCAGGTTAAAGCCACAGTGAGAGTTCATTTCACATACGCTAGAATGGCTATAATAAAAGTACAAAATGAAACAGATGATATTAAGTTTAGTGAGGATGTCCAAAAACTAGAACCTGGTCATATACTGGTAGTAGAAATGTAAAATGGTGTTTGAAAAACAATTGGCCAGTTTCTTAAAAAAGAAAAATAAACAGAAACTTACCTTAAAAGAACCCCAAAGTTCTACTCCTAATTTTCTATCAAAGAAAAATGAAAATTTATGCCTGCACGGTTTTATATGCAAATATTCATATGAGCATTATTCAGGAGAGCAGTAATGTAGAAACCCTCCAGTGTGCAAACCACCAGTTAGCGAAGGAACACACTGTGGGGTATATCCATATAATGGAATACTCTTAGGCAACAAGAAGAAATTAACTTCTCTTGCGTGCTCCCACACAGACGAACCTCAAAAGTGTGCTAAGTAAAAAGCACCGAAAACAAAATGCGATCTATTATATGATTCCATTATACTTGCTTTGTACAATTCTAAAGAGACAGAAAAGAGATCAGTGATTTATGGGGATAGCAGAGATGAGAATTAACTGCAAGTGGGCAAAGGACACCTTTTTGGAGTGGTGGGAATGTTCTAAAACTGGACTGTGGTAATGGTTGCTCAAGTCTATCAATCAGTAAACATTTGAGTCATACACTTAAAACGGGTGAGAAAAAAACCTACTGATATTAAATGTGTACTTGAAAAATAAGACAAGAGAAATATACCAACATTTTAACCAAAATAAAACAGTGAAACTACTATAGACTAATATGGACTCTTGTTACCTATGAGAGAGTATGTGATTACGTCCTGCAACCTTTTGGATCCCTTAGAATAGGAACATTTCCTATGATTCTCTCCAATTGTGCTTTTTGTGTAATGGATTATACTAATATGTGTTTTTTGCCTGAAGATTCTCTTTGAGCCACACTCTCAAGGTATTATCTTGTTTTCAAGATACCAATTTCCAGTGATGCCCATGTACTCTTATCATTAACATCATCTCGTATTTCCATTTTTCAATGGCATTATTAACACGTATTATTGCAATGCCTGTTAATCATACCTGCAACATTTACCGTTGCTTTTATACTTAAGCTTATAGCAAATTCACTGCCTTGACGCACTTCAGTCATTGGGTTCCTAGTACCTTAAGAAGTTAAGATCAAATAGTGGTAATATTTTCTTTTGTACCACTCTGCTGAAGTTACAGGGTTCATTTCAGTCACTCAGTCATGTCCAACTCTTTGTGACCCCATGGACTGCTCAGGCTAGGCTTCTCTATCTATCACCAACTCCCAGAGCTTGCTCAGAATCATGTCTATCGAGTCAGTGATGCCATCCAACCATCTCTTCCTCTGCCATCCCTTTTTCCTCCTGCCTTCAATCTTTTATAGCATCAGGTTCTTTTACCCCTTAGAAAATTAAAACAAGACAGCAAAACTACTTATCTGATTGAGTAAACCTCCCAGCAAGGAGAAACATGTAGCTGCAGTAGATTTGCTCTGGCTTTCAGAGGTTTTCATTGTCCTTTCTATTCAGAGGTGCCATTGTCCGCCCCCCCACCTTTTTTTATAATTTTATTTTTACTTTACAATATTGTATTAGTTTTGCCATACATTGACATGAATCAGCCATGGGTGTACATGTATTCCCCTTCCAGAACCCCCCTCCCACCTCCCTCCTCATCCCATCTCTCTGCGTCATCCCTGGTGCACCAGCCCTGAGCACCCTGTCTCATGCATTGAACGTGGACTGGCGATACATTGCACATATGATAATATACATGTTTCAATGCTGTTCTCCCATATCATCCCACCCTTGCCCTCTCCCACAGAGTCCAAAAGACTGTTCTATACATCTGTGTCTCTTTTGCTGTCTCACGTACAAGGTTATCGTTACCATCTTTCTAAATTCCATATATATGCTAAGTATACTGTATTGGTGTTTTTCTTTCTGGCTTACTTCACTCTGTATAATGGGTTCCAGTTTCATCCACCTCATTAGAGCTAATACAAATGTATTCTTTTGAATGACTGAGTAATATTCCATTGTGTGTATGCACCACAGCTTCCTTATCCATTCGTATGCTGATGGACATCTAGGTTGCTTCCATGTCCTGGCTATTGTAAACAGTGCGGCGATGAACATTGGGGCACATGTGTCTCTTTCAATTCTGGTTTCCTCGGTTTGCCCAGTAGTGGAATTTCTGGGTCATATGGCAGTTCTATTTTCAGTTTTTCAAGGAATCTCCACACTGTTCTCCATAGTGGCTGTACTACTTTGCATTCCCACCAACAGTATAAGAAGGTTCCCTTTTCTCCACACCCTCTCCAGCATTTATTGCTTGTAGACTTTTGGATGGCAGCCATTCTGACTGGCATGAAATGGTACAGAGGTGCCATTGTTGAAGTTTCTTGCTTGGCAGCATATGTGTTCATTATAAGAGCACAGTTCATTATACATGAAGTCTGTCTGCCCCTTATATATATATATATATATATAGTTATTCTCTATATCTGTCTTCTCTGTCTATTGCTCTTAGCTTCTTCAGTACTTGATAAGCAGGAAGTACAGAATCACAGGCTTCCCTTCTGGCTCAGCTGGTAAAGAATCCTGCCACAATGCAGGATACCTGGGTTCGATTCCTGGGTTGAGAAGATCCCCGGGAGAAGGGAAAGACTACCCACTCCAGTGTTCTGGCCTGGAGAGTTCCATGGACTATATAGTCCATGGCGTCACAAAGAGTCAGACAGATTGAGCAACGTTCACTTTCACACAATCCCAGGGAGAATGTGAAGAAGTTAAAACTACTCTGGGTCCCAAGGCCCTGAATCTATATGCCGGAGACTTGTTAGTAGGAAAGAGTGACTGACTGGTGGCAACAGACAGTGGCCAGTGTATCAGCACAAGTCATCGGAAAGAAAAGATGGAAGGAGGCAGAAACTCATCACAGTAGGAGTGTGGATCCACCCCAGGAAGGCTTCAGTAAAGACAGACACATCATTTGTGTACATTGCAAAAAGCCATTGCATGAATGACCTCTGATAAAGGGCAGTTCAGGAAGACATGTCTGGCCCTGACCCCAGGTTGAACATGTCTGAGGTGTATAGTACCAGGTTGGACTCTGTGGACCATGAGAGATACTTTGTGCATGTCCTGGAAGCTTTCTATATTTTTGTTCTGGGGCAGAAGTCTATTCCCTGAGCTGACTGCTTTCTTTTGTGATTTCCCTTGGGTTAAATCTAGCAGGGATATTCCAAGAGCTTCTTAAGGTGTGTTTCTTGCTGAGCCAGAGACTTCATTACTTCCCAGAGCCAAGAGGAAATTCTGACCATTGGGAACCCATGGCAGTCATGCAAATAAGTGTTTATCTATGATCTGTTTATCTGTCCATATGATTATCCTGTTGAAATGTATTATTTAACATTCTTATGTAATTTGTATTGCCTTTTCTAGATGTATTGCTACTTTTTGCTCTTGATATGATTTAGCCATCCCAGTTTTAGTTTAACTTTGACTCATCCCCACATCCTTGGTGGTAGTTTTCAGCACAAATGTCTTTGGCAAGAGGACTCCAGGCCCACAAGAAGCTAAGATGACTTAGCTTCTTGTGAGCCTGACTTGTACCTTGCCTATGATTGTGAATGTGAATTAAGTAAGAGGTCCAAATAGCCTGATGTCCATTCAAGATATATTAGATATAAACTCCTTATCAGTAAGAGCATGTTGGATAATACTTGGCGCCACAAAGTAAGTGTCTAGGCAGATAGTAGTCCTCTTTGTACTCCAGAAATACTAGTGGGAAACTAAAAAAAGAGAAAAAAAAATCAAGATGTCTGACTCCCATGTCCAGTGATTCTATTAAATCCAATGATGTAATAAATTGGGCAAATTCGGGTATCTCTATTTTTGAAAATTCTCCAGGAAGGTTGCTCAGCCAGGGTTGAGAACCACTGTGAGCATATGTAGCTCCAGCGTGGAGCCTGGAGCCCACAACCAGTGTTTTGGGGTTCAAATTGTGTCTGTATACACTTAGGCAAGTTGCTTGACTGTGCCAAGGCTTAGCGTTCTTTATGTAAAATAGAGAGAGAGTATTTCATAGGGTTGTTGTCCTAGTTAAATGATTTATGGTAATTGACCACTAAATGCTGTTTCCTCTTGTTTGCTTCATTCCTCTAGATGAGTGGCCAGGTCTGGTTCACTAATGGGTCCTGTATGCTCTTTGAGCTAAGAATGGAAAGGGGAGGGGAATTAAAAGACAAGTGTTTTGTGATGCATTAAAAGTACATGAAATTCATGTGTCCATGATGTGGATGGCCATAAACAAATTCATGATGTCCATGAATTTTTCTTGCACCCACCGTCATGTTCATTCATTTACATATCCTTTATGGTTGCGTTAATACTACAGTGGCTTTGTCCCACAAGGCCCAAAGTGTTTACAGTCTGGCCCCTTTACAGAAAATTTGTCTACCCCTGCTCTAGATTTTGCAGTGCTCGGAGCCCAGTTGGGTTAATCATACCCTCTATCTAATAGCACAGAGAGTGAGGAAGCCTTTTTGCTTTGATGTTCTTGTGTTTCTGATGCCCCATGTTACTTACCAGAGTGGGTTGAAGGAATAACAGATTCAATGATCCTGAAAATTTTAAGTGCATATCTTGGGTCATGTATAGCAATGCTGTGATCTGAGTTAATAAACTACCCTTACCTCCTCCATCTTGTTTATCCACAGCATTTGCTTCCTTACAAGGAAGGCCTGACTCAGCTTCCAGAAGCATGCCAAGCACAGTCACCACCAACACACAGCAGTCCAGGGATAAACGCCTCAAGGGCATTTAATAACATTTGCAGCTTAGTGAACTGGAATGGTTTTCCAGAGAACTGAGATTCGATTTGAATGTTTTTCCCAATACTCTATGAAACACCAGAGGCATATAGTAGTGGATTCCAAGGACATAAGGGTAACAAAATCTGGGGACATGCCTATGTTCTAGATACCCTGTTTCCCCTTCTCATACGCTGAACAGAGTTTATGTTATCTACCCTAACACCAGTTTCCAGGGTTTACTCTGAATTTTTTGCCAGAAAAATACAAATCCAAATACAGAAGGCCACTGCCCTGAAGTGCTTCAGCAGAGAATGCACTCCTCTCTCCAAGCTCCCGTCTGGTTGTTAAAGGCTGCGGACAGCCCTAGCCCCCACACCTGGATATGCCTGTCCTTTCAAGGGTTGCCTTGAATGCGATTGAAATCCAGCCTGCCGAGGTGTGATTTGGCCTATATAAATCCTTTTCCTTGAATTAGTTGCCAGCGTTTAAAAACCAGGAAATTTCATGCAGATCCAGACACCTAGCCTCTCTCAAAGCCGTGATGGTCTGGCATCACCGCCCCTGTGTTCCCGCATGCCAGCAGTTGGCACGCCTTAAGTAGCAGCTGTATCAGCTGCTCTCTGCTTGGCCGAGGCCTGCCAACCCCTGGCCGCTGCCTCTTTGCAACTTGCTGGGCCACACCCTTCCTAAATGTGGTGCGGGGAGCTCTTTGCAGAGTCCTTGATTCTTTAGTAATAGGTAATTTTCACTTGTCACCTAACATGCAAAGAGTCATAGGCCAAATCCATTCATTTTGACCTAAACTGTCATGTGGGAAACCTTTTTGTTTTATTTCGTTTCTCAGGTTGAAAACACAACTCAACTTGTAGGAAGTGGGTACATGGTTATATTACATGGTAGGTTTTTTTTTTTTTTTTTTTAACTTCTCAAAAGAAGAACAGGATAAAAACAGCCCAGTTTGGTGAACTGAAGCCAGGAGATCTTGGTTGGTTCTGGCCTCAACTTTATAATCCATATTAATAGCTATGCCATTTGCAAACTTATTGCCAGGTACTAGACTTGACACCTTAAATATGCTTTCCCCCCCACCGTCCTTTGCAGTAGCAAAGTAGATTATATATTTACAGTTGTTCAGATAAAGAAACTAGCCCTTAAGGAGTGAAGTAATTTGTTTCAAGTCACATAGCTAGTGACCAGATGAATTTGATTTCAAATTCAGATCTCTGGATTTCAAGTCTAGCATCTTAGGCATATGCTTGCGTTATATCATTGCAGCCCTATGAAGTTAGCGTTCACTATCTTTATTTTACTGGTGAATAAAATGAGATTCAGTGCAGTTAAATAAATGAAGGAAGCTGAATTATTTTTTTTTTTTTTAAAAAGGCAAGTAAGTCCAGCATGGGTTTCCCTGGTGGCACAAATGGTAAAAAATCTACCCGCAATGTGGGAGACCTGAGTTGGATCCCTGGGTCAGGAAGGTGCCCTGGAGAAGGGAATGGTTACCCACTCCAGTATTCTTGCTTGAAGAATCCCATGGACAGAGGACCCTGGCTGGCCAGAGTCCATGGGGTTGCAAAGAGTCGGACACGACTGAGTGACACACACACACACACACACACACACACACACACACGCATCTCGTTATCTCTGTGACTTGGGTAAGCCCTCAGAGTAAACTGTTTCCCTCCAGCTCTAAAATGATATAATTTTCTAAAATAAACAGACCAAAGCTCTCTGTTTTCTTCAATAAGAAACAAAACTTTCAGTTCAACAATTGAGTGTAGTACCTGGGACTCAAGCTTCGAAGAGAGCCATTTGGACCATTTTCTTCTGCCTTCTGAGAGTTCAAGAACAAGAGGGCTATCTGTGTGAGTTGAAAAGTATTCCACAGTCACAGTGACTGTGGCTTAATAGTATATTCATTCTATGATTTTACTGGGTGAAACGGAATCAAATTACAAAGATCTCATTTGCAAAAATTCTGGGACCCTTGCATGCCCTATTGAAGAAGATTTTATTTTATCTTTAATCAGAATTCAATTTAAATAATCTAGAGTATTTTTAGGCAGAATGGCTGTCTGAAACATAATGTCTTCTTTAACCATTAGACTGTATTGACTTAAAGGTTGAGTACATGTGAAAGACCATATTCTTCAGAACTGCTGCATAATAACACTCAGCTTTAATTTCATATGAGAGAACCATATTCAGTTCAGAGTACTATAAATATTAAAGTGGAAAACTAATTCCCCAGTAAGTTATCGTGTAACTCCAGACCTCCACAGGAATGCCATCAGTTTAGGGGCTCAGCTTCTCACCTTTTGTCTGACTTCCTTAAACTTAAGAATCATGTCAGGGACAATTTCTGTTTTCCCTTGGATTTGGCAATATGATTATCTTCATGTATTCCCATTTTGTGGATATCTTTATGATGCTGATGTTAAAGTTAATCCCAGGATGTCACTGAATGTCACCATCCAGTTATTTTACTGATTCATTCCAAGTCCTGGGTAGAGGGCATTGTACTTGTGC
This sequence comes from Antilocapra americana, assembly GCA_007570785.1. Taxonomy (NCBI): domain Eukaryota; kingdom Metazoa; phylum Chordata; class Mammalia; order Artiodactyla; family Antilocapridae; genus Antilocapra; species Antilocapra americana. The sequence goes on along the minus strand of ML663008.1, from coordinate 23,008,136 downwards.
TGTTGAACCAAGTCGAAGCACCTGTGACCGTATCTAGGGAGATATGATCTTGTCTGAAAGAAAGCACCACCCTCTCCTTTCCCAGCCCGGGGAAACTGTGCTTCTTCTTTAAGGTCTAGATACAAATGACCTCTCATCAAGCCTCTCTGCCCCTATATTGCTGTATCCCCTCCTTCTCTCATTAAAGTTCTTCCTCCTCTGAGATCTCCTAGCACTTTTTTTTCAGCTTCATTGAGGTACTACTGAAAAATGAATTTGTAATATATTTTAAATTATTTAAAATGAACAGCATGATTTGATGGATGTATACATTATAAAAGAACTGCCACCATTGAGTTAATTGATACCTGTATCACCTTGAATACTTACCCTTATAAGAATTCCGTTTTCTTTTCTTAGGTTCTACTCTCAGCAAATTTTATTTATGCAATGCAGTCTTGTCAGCTATAATCACCATGTGTTTAGTTGCTCAGTCACGTCCAACTCTTTGTGACCCCATGGACAGTAGCCCACCAGGCTCCTCTGTCCATGGGGATTCTCCAGGCTAGAGTACTGGAGTGGGTTGCCATGCCCTCCTCTATAATCACCATACTGTATATTAAATCCTTAGACCATGTTCATCTTATAGCTGAACATTTGTACTCTTTTACCAGACTTTCCCAGTTCTCCTAGCTCCTGGCCACTATCATTCTACTTTCTGTATCTATGAGTTTGTTTTTTCTGTAATTCCACATATAAGTGATACCATGCAATAACTGTCTTTTTCTCATTTATTTCTCTCATAGTATAGTGATACAGTGCACTCTAGGTTCATATATGTTGTTGAAAATGGCAGAATTTCCTTCTTTTATAAGGCTGGATAGTATTCCATTGTGTGTGTGTGTGTGTGTGTGTGTGGCTTACTTTTTCTTTTTTAGCCATTCATTCATCTGTCAACACTTAGGTTGTTTCCATACCCTGGCTTGTGACTAATGCTGCAGTGAACATAGGAGTACAGGTATTTCTTCAAGATAGTGATTTCATTTCCTTTGGATGACTACCTGGAAGTGGAATTGCTAATCATATGGCACTTCGATTTTAATTTCTTGAGGAAACTCCAGTTTTCCATAGTGGCTGTACCAATTGCAGTCCCATCAAGGGAACACAAGCGTCCCCTGTTCTCTGCTCCTCCTTATCTCTCCTCTTTTTGATGACAGCCTTTCTGACAGGTATGAGTTTCATAGCACCTTGTATACCTTAATCGTAAGTGTACATAGTTCTGTGAACACCTTGTGAGTAGGTATTTTTCCTTAAAACCATTGTGTGCTTGATACAGATGACGTCTGTCACACAGTAGGTGCATATAAAGAGAGAGAGAGGCTAAAACCAAGCAGTTAGAAAATACTTCCGTTTTATCAGAAATCATTTTGTATCCTAAGATTATACTTTGGTTAAATGAGAATTTTTTTTTATCTTGTTGCAGACCACTGAAAATAGTCAAAATGTACTTAAAGATTTTTTTTTTCATTTCATTCAAATGAACTTTTTCAGTTTCAGGTATTTCCTTGACTTCTATGTGTATTGGCCTTATTATGTGGGATAACTAATGACTCCTCCAGGGCAGGCTTTTAAACTAACCCCTACTACTCTGCCAGCCTGGGCGTTGCAAGGTTTGGGAGGAAACAGCAGTTCACAGCACAGGGTTAGTGCATTAGCTGAGAAGAGGAGGCATTCCTGCCCCAGGTACAAGCCCCTTGATAACAGGAGAACTGCACGCCCCTCAAGAGGGTGAGGATGTAAACTCCTGTCATGTATATTTAACACTCACCATGTACTAGGCAGGGGCTTCCTAGCTGACTCAGTGGTAAATAATCCACCTGCCAATGCAGGAGACATGGGTTGAAACCCTGGATCAGGAAGTTCCCTTGGAGGAAGAAATGGCAACCCACTCCAGTGTTCTTGCCTGAAAAACTCCATGGACAGAGGAGCCTGGCAGGCTGTAGTCCATGGTGTTGCAGAGTCAAGTAGGGCTGAGCGGCTGAGCGCACAGATGCACACGCGTGTTCTAGGTGCCATGGCCCTGGCCTCTCTTGATACGTAAGGCATGCTCCCTCCCTGAAGGTGTTTTGATACAGGTATGAAGAAAGGTGGTACTGGTGATAAGGAATCCGCCTGCCAATCCAGGAGATGCAAGAGACGTGGGTTCAGTCCCTGGGTTGGGAAGCTCTCCTGGAGGAGGAAATGGCAACCGACCCCAGTATTCTTTCCTGGGGAGCCCCCATGGACAGAGGAGCCTGGTGGGCTACAGCCCATGGGATCACAAAAAGTTGGACACAATTGAGCACACACACAAAGAGATGAAGGAATGGTGTACAAACCCCCAACCTTCAAGTAAGGAAAAAGCAACAACAACTAGTAAGAACTTGCCAGAGAAATAAGAGCAACATGAAATGGAAGGTAAGTTTAACAGTGTACAGTATCCTTGCAAAGCTTAATTAAGATAATAATGATGCCATAGGGCCCAACTCATAATAGTTATCAGCCGATTAGCTGGATCCTTGAGGTTAAAATGAAGTGTGGGGGTGTTTTAGAAAGAGGAGGTATATCTGTCCAAGGTCAGTAAAGGTTTCAGGCAAAGTTGAGAGTTAGTCGGTCATGTATAGAAAGGATGTGAAAGCGTTCTGACCTTAGTCTCTAGAAAAGGAGGAAGAATGAGCTGATATTAATGGCCAAAGTCTCTTTTGCATAAACATTTATATTAATACAAGTTTCATTTTTTTTTAATAAAAGTGAAATTCGCTCAGTCATGTCCAGCTCTTTGGGACTCCGTGGACTATACAGTCCATAGAATTCTCCAGGCCAAAATCCTGGAGTGGGTGGCCGTTCCCTTCTCCAGGGGATCTTCCCAACCCAGGGATTGCACCCAGGTCTCCTGCATTGCAGGCAGTTTCTTTACCAGCTGATCCATCAGGGAAGCCCAAGAATACTGGAGTGGGGAGCCGTTCCCTTCTCCAGCAGATCTTCCTGACCCAGGAATCGAACCGGGAACTCCTGCATGCAGGCGGATTCTTTACTAACTGATAATGGTTGATTCTTATTTTGTATCATGAAGTCCCGCCAAAGACTGAGTCAGTCCAGCTACATTCGCACTGCTGGTATCTGGTGAATGCCATCCACCTTATTTTGACAGGTGGCATTCAGAGCTGGGAAAAACTAGGCTATTTTTGGCCTACGAGCTGTATTTTGTTTATCCCCATCCTGATTCTTAGAGGCACATTATCTCACAGAAGTTGATCTCAGGTGTTAACCACAGCACCTCTTTCTTTAATATTCTTGCAGCAAAGCCACAGCTCATCAAATATAATAATCTCTTCTTTTTCTTTAACTTGAAACAGTACTGTTGGACTTCTCAACACTTTTTTTTCTATCAATTTTTGTAATTGTAATATAAGATATAGAAAAGATGTATATATAAATACATAAACAAATAGCCTCCAGCAGCGAGCAGGTGAACCTTCCATTTCTGTATGTTTCTTTTCATCATGGAATACCAAATAAAAATGTTTATTTATTTATTTTTTTAAGAACAGAGCTTCAAGTCTGTAGTTTGACGTCTTTTTAACTTTCAACCCTGTTGCAGTTATTTAAAATATATGTATGAATAGATACCTGTACATGAATATCTACAGCCTTGTTGGTTTTTATCTCCTGGAGTACTTTCCTTAGAAGTTATTTTCCAAAAATAAAAGTAATTCCCTGTCTTTGACTGCCTTTCTCATCAAAGGCCATAGTGACTGCTTTTGAATTCTTTTAACTCATTTGCAATTCTAAGACTCTTATGTGGGATAAGGATGCTGATTGCAGCTCCCTCTCCTGTCTGTAGCAATTTGCTATTAGTCCGCTTTGCCAGCTACTCTGTGTATTTACACGGGCCACAGGGTGTGACTCCATTGCCCTGTTTACCGCCTGTTCATTCTAATGCTGACATTTTATATCTTTCCCTCAGCAGTTGTTCTTTGGGACCATAGAATCCAAGAGAGAGAGGGACAGAGACAGTGGAAATCATCTAATGTCATGTCCACAGTTTCCAGAGAAGAGAAGGGATGTAGAAAGGCTATAACTAGACCACGATAACCAGCATGGTAGTGATTTACAGATCTTGCAGAGGAACTTATGTATGAAAACACTGAGCATAGTAACATGGTAATTTTTGGTACTTGTGGACAATAAAAGGCTTAAAAACCACGCCATGATTGCTTTGCCCTTGTTATAGCTTAGCGTTTCTTCATCCTTACAGCATGGCCTTGTGTTTCTAACACATCTTAGGGTAGACTGAAAACGTTGAAAGTGGAGGGGTGTGCAGTCCCCAGGCTCAGTCCAGGAAAATGGATGATGTGATACCTCAGAGATTGCAGAGGAGATGAGCAGGGCTTAAGAAGAAGAATCCAGGTCGACAGTTACAATGGTGGAGTTTTACCCATGGTTTGTGGTGCTTAAGCCACACTGTAGGATACAGGGGCAAGCAATGGGAACCAGTAAGGGCCACGACAGACAGATCCCAGGGAAAGTAGCTCAGGTGGGCTCTACTGCCAAGGCCCAACCTTGCCCCAGACCCTAGTTCTTTTTCTCCCATTAGGAGTATGCACAGGGACACTGACCAGTGGGAAGCAAATTACCTTGTCATGATGCACTGAGCTTGGGTCCAAACCCTGCTGGAGAAAATTTAAGAAAGTCAGGATTAGTCGGGCATCCCCCCTAAAGCAGTCCTTTCTGTGCCCACTGTCATTCTCTGCTAGCCAAAAAGGGACTGTCCTCTAGACTGGCTACCAGACCCTTCTCTGAGGAGAAGAGGATGGGAAGCAGAGAGGCCATGCTGACTTAGCACATGAGGCCCGGTAGGGAAACTTAGGCCTGGGAAACTCTTGTCCAATGAGAGAACGATGCCAAAAAAACTCAGCCTCTGTGCTCAGATGCCGAACTGAATTTTAAAGACAGGGTTTGGGTGATGTGGAAAGGAATAGGTTTATTGCTTTGCCAGGCAAAGGGGGACACAGTAGGCTCGTGGCTCCCAAACTGGGTGTCCCAACCTGGGAGAGTTTGGTGAAGAGTTTTATAGCAATGGTTCAAGGGTCGGCTTGCTAATAAGATAGGCTTGTGCAGGACTTGCTCTCCTTTGGCCTACAGTGGTCTCCTGATAAGCTTCTTGAGGTTATCCAACTCTGATCTTCTCTGGAATGAAGAATGCTAGCATCTTGCATTTGGTGGCAGTTTCAGTTCTGTAAGTTCAGTGCAGTTCAGTCACTTAGTCATGTGCTACTCTTTCCGACCCTACGGACAGCAGCACACCAGGCTTACTCAAAATCAAGTCCATCAAGTCAGTGATGCCATCCAACCATCTCATCCTCTGTCATCCCCTTCTCCTGCTGCCTTCAATCTTTCCCAGCAACAGAGTCTTGTCCAATGAGTCAGTTCTTCACATCAGGTGGCCAAAATATTGGAGTTTCAGTTTCCACATCAGTCCAAACAGTGAATATTCAAGACTGATTTCCTTTATGATTAACTGCTTGGATTTCCTTGCAGGCCAAGGGACTCTCAAGAGTCTTCTTCAACACCACAGTTCAAAAGCATCAATTGTTTGGCACTCAGCTTTTTTTATAGTCCGACTCTCACATCCATACATGACTACTGGAAAAATCATAGCCTTGACTAGATGGGCCTTTGTTGGCAAAGTAATGTCTCTACTTTTTAATATGCTGTCTAGGTTGTTCATAGCTTTTCTCCTCAGGAGCAAGCGTCTCTTAATTTCATGGCTACAGTCACCATGTGCAGTGATTTTGGAGCCCCCAAAATTAAAGTCTGACACTGTTTCCATTGTTTCCCCATCTATTTGCCATGAAGTGATGGGACTGGGTGACATGACTGCTGAGTTTTAAGCCAACTTTTTCACTTGCCTCTTTCACTTTAATCAAGAGGCTCTTTAGTTCTTTTTCACATTCTACCATAAGGGTGATGTCATCTGCATATCTGAGATTATTGATATTTCTTCCAGCATTCTTGATTCCAGCTTGTGTTTCATCCGGGTTGGCATTTCACGTGATGTACTCTGCATATAAGTTAAATATGCAGGGTGACAATATACAGCCCAGATGTACTCCTTTCCCAATTTGGAACCAGTCTGTTGTTCCATGTCCAGTTCTAACTGTTGCTTCTTGACCTGCATGCAGACTTCTCAGGAGGCAGGTAAGGTGGCCTGGTATTCCCATCTCTTGAAGAATTTTCCACAGTTTCTTGTGGTCCACACAGTCAAAGGCTTTGGTGTAGTCAATAAAGCAGAAGTAGATGTTTTTATAGAACTCTCTTGCATTTTTGATGACCCAACAGATGTTGGCATTTTGATCTTTGAGTCCTCTGCCTTTTCTAAATCCAGCTTGAACATCTGGAAGTTCACGGTTCATGTACTGTTCATGGATTGGAGTATTTTGAGCATTACTTTGCTAGCATGTGAGATGAGTGCAAATTGTGTGGTACTTTGAACATTCTTTGGCATTGCCTTTCTTTGGGATTGGAATGAAAACTGACTTTTTCCAGTCCTGTGGCCACTGCTGAGTTTTTCAGATTTGCTGCCATATTGAGTGTAGCACTTTCACAGCATCATCTTTCAGGATTTGAAGTAGCTCAACTGGAATTCCATCATCTCCATTAGCTTTGTTTGTAGTGATGCTTCCTAAGGCCCACTTGAGCTCTTGTTTTAGTTCTGTAATGGTATTTAGTTTTGAGGGGCTCCAACATCACTGCAGATGGTGACTGCTGCCATGAGATTAAAAGGTGCTTGCTCCTTGGAAGAAAAGTTATGACCAACCTAGACAGCATATTAAAAAGCAGAGACATTACTTTGCCAGCCCAAGGTTCATCTAACTTTGTCAGCTATGGTTTTTCCAGTACTCATGAATGCATGTGAGAGTTGGACTGTAAAGAAAGCTGAGTGCTGAACAATTGATGCTTTTAACTATGGTGTTGGAGAAGACTCCTGAGAGTGTCTTGGACAGCAAGGAGATCCAACCAGTCCATCCTAAAGGAAATCAGTCCTGAATATTCATTGGAAGGACTGATGCTAATTCTGAAACTCCAATACTTTGGCCACCTGATGCAAAGAGCTGACTCATCTGAACAGACCCTGATACTGGTAAAGATTGAAGGTGGGAGGAGGAGGGGACGACAGAGGATGAGATCGTTGGATGGCATTACCAACTCAATGGATATGAGTTTGAATAAACTCCGCAAGTTGGTGATGGACAGAGAGGCCTGGCATGCTGCAGTCCATGGGGTTGCAAAGAGTTGGACACAACTGAGCGATTAAACAGAACTGAAAGGTATTGTTATATGTTTCCCTTGGGGAGGAACCAAGACCCTGCCCCAAGGCTGCACTGTTGTTCCTTGGCTGTTCCTCTTTTGTCTCTGCATCTCCTCCTTTCCCTGATGAGCAACTTTTTGAATCCTCTGGAACTCAGGGAATGTCGTGGAGGCTGGAGTCTCTGTCCTACAGACCAGAAACAGGGGTCAGAAAGGCTTCCATATTCAGCAACCCCACAGGGTCCTGCTCCATTTTCTCATGACGAGCTCTTGTTTTCTGAGAGAGAAAAAGGACATAAACTAAATGTTGTTATGTATTTCTATATATGTCTTATCTCTTCTGTGTAAGAGAAATGGTAATGAGAATTAGAGGAAGTACTTTTGAAATTAACCAAGGAAATAATGGAGCAAACTGGAAGGTCCTGGGTTTTGAAACCATGCCTGCTCCCCAGGGTAGGACAGTGATGGAGCCTGGCCACAGGTGCTGCAAGGGAGCACAGTCCAGAGGCAGAGCTCAGAGGCCCCTGTGATCTGGACAAGACGTCAGTGGTGGTCTTAGGGTTCATCAAGAGACAGGTGGACTCTTGAGAAAGGCGAGTGTCAGAGCCCCAGTCTTCAGCTGGACTTCAGAGGGAACCAGGGTCATAGGAATTTGAAAGTGCTAGTCACTCAGTCATGTCCAACTCTTTGCAACCCCATGGGCTGTAGCCCATCAGGCTCCTCTGTCCATGGGATTCTCCAGCAAGAATACTGGAGTGGGTAGCCATTCCCTTCTCCAGGGACTCTTCCTGACTCAGGGATGGAACCCAGGTTGCATTGCAGGCAGATTCTTCATTATCTGAACCACCAGCAAAGCCCTGCAGGAATTTGAGTGGGTAAGAGCAGGGGATACAGAAGAAAAGTGGCTTAACTGCGAGATCCCAGGTTTAGAGTAGAGGGACTGGATCCTTGCTGCTCAAAGTCAGGTTTGGAGTGGACAGGGCTAAATGCAGCCCAAGAAGAGAGGCTTCGTTACTGCCCCCATTTTACAGATGGATAGACTTAATGCTTCATGAGGCTGGCTAACCCCAGGTCTTGCAGTCAGGGTTTGGGGAAACCAGCTGGACCCAGCAGTCTGCTCCAAGAGCAGTACTCTGCTTCCTGATCTCCATCCTTAAGGGCATGACCTTGGGGAAGACTAGAAACTTTGTTCAAGCATGGGCTAGGCTTTTTAATTACACCACCACATTTATTCTTGATAATCCCCTGGGAGATCAGTTTTGTTACTCTCCCTTTATAGATGAGAAAATATAAGACTGAATGGCTGGCTCAGTGTTACACGGCTGATAAGTGACAGAGTCTGGTTTTTCGCCACGTGTTTCTGACTCCAAACCCCATTACTACATTAGGAACTGTTAATGCAGTTAACAGGCTTCCTTGTCTGGAATTTTGGCTGTAAATAAGAACTAAGCTGTCCTCTAAATGGGAAATTCTTTGATTTTAAGCAGTTTATTCAAATGAGGAAATGTACAAAGTTATAATGTATAAGTACAAAGCTTTCTCAGAAAGCAAATGGAGATATTTTGGTGCATACTGAGACTTCCAGATTGCTTCTGCACGATTTGCCGGATGAGCACTGGTTCTTGTAAGACCTGGGTTTGAATCCTGGTATCACCTCTGGCCACGTGAAGCACTGAAAACAGCTGCTTAACTTATTTCCTTGTCCAGGACAGGAGGATAGTATTACCTATTAGGAAGGTTATCATAAACATTAAATAAGAAGAGTATGTAATTTTCCCAGCCTGGGAGTTTGGAACATATAGCTAGAGATACACACCAAGCATTGGCCTTCTTCAGTTCTGTCTCATGCTTTCTGTCATATTTCCATGGCTCCTGCCCACTCTTGGGGTTCATCATCCTGCCCTACCTTTCTTTTTCTCAGCCAACAGAATAAATGAAATCTGATCACGAAAAACCTAGCACACAGGAGTTTTCAGTGTCGCAGGGCTGGGCACGTGTATGCTTTGAAGTCTGGAGCTGAGAGGTATGTTTGGATCAGGCAAAAAGAGGTGGATTACTCAGTATGTCAGTTCGCCATCCTCAGCATACTTCCGCTGAGGCTTGGACCTATGTTCATGCAGTTCTTTGTCCATCTCTTGGAGTGGTTAGTGATGTTTCCATGTAAGACTTACGCATTACAAGGCAGCCGAAGTGTTTTCCACCACAAAGATCCTTTTTGTGTTCTGTATGACCCTCTAGGTATAAATATCTAAAGGATACTTCCAATAGGTATGAAGCCATAGGAAGAAGAGTTCCGTAACAAAAGAATTCCCAGTATAAATCCCAGCTAAGCTAGTCACGTGGTTTAAATTATTTTTGTTTATTTGTTGACTTATTATTTATTTCTGGCTGTGGTGGATCTTTGTTGCTGCGTGCGGGCTTTCCCTCGCTGCAGCCAGTGGGGGCTACTTGCCTTTTGTGGCCCGTGGGCTTCTCACTGCCGTGGTTTCTCTAGTGGAGCACGGGCTCCAGGGCGCAGGCCTCAGTAGTTGCAGGGCTTAGTTGCCCCACAGCATTTTGCATCTTCCCGGACCAGGGATCTAACTGGTGTCCCTTGCATTGGCAGGCTGATTCATAACCACTGGACCACCAGGGAAGCCCCTAGTCACATGACTTAACCTTTCTGTGTCTTTATTGACAAAATGGAGATAATAAGACCAATCTCCTAGAGCCTCCTCTCCATAGGATCTTAAATCACAGATTAAATTATATGATTGGGGAAGCACCGGTCACATAATAGGAATTCAACAAATGTTAATTCCCTGCCCACTGCCCTGGATAGCATATTAGTTTATCTAGATAACAGATGCTTTTGCATAGTCAAATACAACTAGGTTAAATTCCTACTATTAAATGTGTAGGATGCAAGTCATGCCTCCTGGAAAAAAAAAAATGTTCCTTGTTCCATGGTGATAAGTTAGTTGTCTTATTACACATCATAATAACATGTTTCTCAGAGTTAAAAGCATAGAGCACTTGGCTTTTGTCGTATAGTATTTTCTTTGATTATCTTTTACTAAAATAGGCAGCAGGCCTAAAATTTAAGTCATGATAATTAGAAGTTATGTGTATATATATACATATATGTTTTTTAAGTGAAAAACGAACACCTTTTACACTGAGAAAACTGTTTATCCAGGAATCTTGTGCTGACACACATGGGAAGAACTCTTATAATATCACAGAGAAAAAATATAAGTCCATTCTGACTTCTAAATTAAAATCTTAGACTCCCCAGATCACAGCTTCAAAAGATCTGTGTTTAAAGGTGGCAAAGGTAACCTGTACTTACTTCTCAAGTGAGTTTTTCCCCCCCTCTGGCATTTTAAAGCCTGTTAATCCAGGCTCCCTCATAAAGCTCAGCAGTGGGGGATCATTGTTCATTGGTTTATTATGGGCAGACCAGACTGGTTTCAACTGAGCAGAGGAAGTTAATTATCAGATGTTTTAGCTGGCTCGAACAATGAGTAACCAGCTCTTGCTGGACACCCTCTGGCTCACCAGGCAACACTGTAAGATGGGGGTGGGGGTGGGGGGATGAGCGCTCACCCATCAGAATCTGCTGTGCGGGAATTTGCTGGGACTGCCCTAATCTGTTTCCCAGGTTGTTCCAACCAGTTCAAGAGCAGTTAAACAAGGTTATGTAAGTGTCATGTGATGTAGCCCAAAATAGTGACTGCAAACACGGGCTGCTGTTGCTGGGCAGTTGTCGACTGATTTAAAAAAAAATCCTCCAGCTGGACAACAAATGGACCTCTGAACGTGAAAAGGAGATTTTTTTTATTTTTAATTGAAGGATAATTGCTTTACACTACTGATTTCTGCCATACATCAATATGAATCAGCCATAGGTGTGCATACGGCCCCTCCCTCTGAAGCCTCCCTCCCACCTCCCACCCCTCCAGGCGGTCACAGAGCCCCAGGTAGAGTTCCCTGAGGTCTGGCAAATTTCCATTGCTGTCTATTTGACATATGGTGGTGAATATGCTTCCATGCTACTCTCTCCATTCATCCCACCCTCTCCTTCCTTCCCCCTACCTTGTCCGTAAGTCTGGTCTCTATGTCTGCGTCTCCACTGCTGCCCTGAAAATAGGTTCATCAGTACCATCTTTCTAGATTGCATATATGTGCATTAGTATACAATATTTGTTTTTCTCTTTCTGACTTCTAAATGTGAAAAGGACATTTAAGCAGGAAGTTAATTTTAGAAGGAATTTGGTCAAAGTGCCTTTCTGAGGCTGAAAATGAATGACATGTTTGGAAAAGTATATAAGATCTGGTTATTCTAATGCATCCATCAGGGGAGTTCAGTGAAAAGGATTCTTTAAAAGTTTGGTCTGCCATTAAAATACTGAGTTCTTATGTTTTTAGTAATGGCAACAACAAAACCATCAGGTTTGCTCACGGCTTCGGGCGTATAACAAAATTATTGAGCAATATTTCATTCAGAGACTGATAAATATTAAACAATTTCATGTTACTGTCCCTTTTAGTTAAATTCTCTGGTAGCTCCAAGGTGTGAAAAAGAAAATTACATTTCACGTAGCACAGTAAGCATGAAAATAGGTTTTAAAGGAAAACAAGATTCTGTGGTGAAATGTAGTTGACAGTTTTTTTTAAAGGGAAACAAAAACAGCAAAAGAAAAGGGTTTAAATCTGCCTTAACTGTCATTAGGAATTTGCACCCTAAGATTTGGATTCCCACAGCGATCACATCCACTGGGTTGCCTGCCTTCCCCAGAAGCTGCAGATCTGGGGGGTCAGAGATCCTGAAGCAGGATTCCCAGGAGGTGGGCAGAGGGGACCATGGAGTCCTGGGTGCAGAATTTGTATTTAGGAGACCACTGGATATCTATCCCTGTGGTTGAGATCCAGAGCCTCTCTCTGGAGTTCTTTCATCATCTCTAAGGGACCTGCAAAATAGCCAGGCATTTTCCTCACCTGGATTCTGCTGCTGCTGCTAAGTCACTTCGGTCGTGTCCAACTCTGTGTGACCCCATAGACGGCAGCCCACCAGGCTCCCCCATCCCTGGGATTCTCCAGGCAAGAACACTGGAGTGGGTTGCCATTGCCTTCTCCAATGCATGAAAGTGAAAAGTGAAAGTGCAGTCGCTCAGTCGTGTCCGACTCTTTGCGACCGCGTGGACTGCAGCCTATCAGGCTCCGCTGTCCATGGGATTTTCCAGGCAAGAATACTGGAGTAGGGTGCCATTGCCTTCTCCAACCTGGATTCTGAATAAACCGAAAATTAAAGAAGTGGTGGGTGAAAGGGAAAATATCAACTTTTTTTTTCTTTTTTTTGTAAATAAGTTTAAGGATTATGGCTTAATGTTAAGAGCAGAAAAAAAAAATCCAAGGGAGGGACACACACACTCCCTGTGTCCCAGATTTAGATGCAGGGACAGCAGCACTGTATCGTGGCAGGGCCCCCAAGACTAGAGGCTGTACCTGCTCCCTGAGGGAGTCCTCCCCGCTGAGGAGGAGAATGGTGCTGAAGCAGGCAAGTGAGACCTTCTTCTCGACTCACTAGTCAAGGCAGAGAATAAGAAAATGGAGAGGGGCCCTAGGCGTGGCCCATGGAGCTGCCTCTGCCTGGAAGGAAGCTCTGGGCTGGGGGGCGGGGCAGAGGCCCTGCCCTATGGAATGCCCAGTCTAAGGCCCCAAGCGTGGCTTTTCTGGGAGGATGGGGAAGGACCTGGCATGCTGGGCAGGGCCAGATATCAATATTCAGTGTGATGAGAAGTCATTTTTTTCAAGATGTAGATTTGGGGCATCCTATTCAGTTGAAAAATCACTTTTATTCTCTGCCTGGTGAAATGCCTGCTCCTAAGATTGAGCTCAGCTATCTCCTTCTCCGTGCCTCTTTCTTTAAAGATTCTAAAAGGTATTCGTGGCTCAGTGGTCAAGAATCTGCCTGCCAAGCAGGAGACACAGCTTTGATCCCTGGGTTGGGGAGATCCCCTGGAGGAGGACATGGCAACTTACTCCAGTATTCTTGCCTGGAGAATCCCATGGAGGAGCCTAGCAGGGCTAGAGTCCATGGGGTCATTAAGAGTTGGACACAACTGAGCAACTAAACAGCACCACCACCAAAAGGTATTTTGTTGTTCTTCGGGCTTCTAGAACATGGTTCTTTCCATGTCTAATCTGACCTGAGAACTTCAGTATTTTACTTGGTAAAAGGGGACAGCCTTGATTATCAGCCTTGTGTAGCTCCCACGTGGAAAAAAAGGAGATGGAATATTTCCTAGATGATGTGGTTAGGGCACAGAACATCGCTAGGGACTTGAAAGAGGTGTGCGTACCCATAGATGGCACTAACTGTGAGATTAGCGAAGCCAGAGAAGAGCAGAAACAGGACTCCTTCGTGAGGTCAGAAAGAGCGGTGAGGGGGACGGTGATTCACAGGTGCTCTCCCAGACTAGGGCTGAACGTCTGCCTGGGTCAGCCAGCCTTAGGATGCCCGCCGCCTTAGGACCTCTCTAAGGATGGTGTTTGTGATGCAGAACTGTCTGTATATAGGAAGCAGAATATGCACAGTAACCAGTCTTCTGACTTTTTCTACTTTGTTAAAATAATCCTCGAAATACATTGTCGTTAACCCCAATAATAATAGTAAAACACCAATAGTAAAAACACCAGTGAAGGTAATGACCCAGTGTCACTGTATCAGATGCCCCTGATACACCCTGGGCTTGCATTTCCCCAGATTGCAGTCAGCTTTGCGCAGCACATCCTTGAGCCCTGCCTACCTACCTCTCTCCCCTGTTGGAGCTCCAGAGGCTCAGTGTCACTTTGAATATCTAAGAGTTTGGACTTAGAGAGTTTCAGAAGTGAAGGGCCCGAAAAGGCCTTTAATCAGAGGGATGAGCTAGTCACATTTGTGATTCAGAAGGATCACTGTCCAGACTGGGCTCATGGCCCCGAGTGGCTGCTTAGAGGAGACCTGGGGGTCCAGGGGGTGCCCCCTGGATCACGGATGGGTACCAAGTGGAGGGCAGCCCCAGGGAGCCTCCCTGGCATTCATTTCAACCAGAGTAGCTCTTCTTTTCTGGATTTTACAAATTGAGGTCTGCGTAAGAGTTAATTTTTTTTTTTTTCGCAAGCTTTTGAAGGTTAAGACTTCTTTGATTTAGAAGTGGGAAATAGTAGAGGCGGGTGGACTCGGTACTAGACCCTTGAGATATAAAGACACTATGGAGTGATGGATGAAGACAGCAGGAACAGGCGACAGTAGCCATCTCACAGTGAGGACAGCTGCCACCCCTCATTGTCCGCGCTGGAGGCCAGTGACTGCTCGCAGTGCCGTGGACCCGTCTTCAGGGGAGCTCGTGAGATAGGCACCTGCGCCATTCCCGTTTCACAGAGCAGGAAACTGATGGACAGAAAGGTAGAGTCACTTGTCTGAGGTCATACAAGGAGTAAGCAAGAATCCAAACTCCAGAAGTTTAACCAGAAGAGCCTGAGAAAAGGGGCAAAGGTCCTGGTGCACATGGAGAGGATTCAAGGAAAGCTAGGGAAGGTTCATGGGGATCTCGTGAGGATTTCAGGGAGTGGGATGTAAACCAGGGGGCTTCTGATTGGGACCACTGGTTGTAGCTTTAAGGATAAGGATTTGAGGAGGCTGGAAGGGGGCTCTGTGGGTGGAAGGGTTGTTAAGCTTAAAGCGTCAGGCATTCGGGTGGGGCATTCCTCAGGTAGGTGCTGGTGTGGGGCTGAACCCCAGAAGGGAAGAGAGGGCTCAGGAGCCCGAGGGGCTGGCAGCCCCTGGTTGTCCTCTGGTCACTGGTGACTGTAGATGCCGCTGGCGCCTCTGAACCTCTGCCCTCCTGGGCGTCCACCCGCCAGACCAGTTACCCACTGAACATGGAGCTGTGTCTCTGCCCTTCCCTGTGCGTGCGCATCCTTTGCTGGGGATGCCTGGATCTCTGTCCTCTCCATGTTTCAAATCTACAACATTCTTCAAGGCTTACATCAGATGCTTTCTCCTTCTATAAACCTTCCTCATCTCCCCATTCAGGTATAATCTTTTCTGCCTTTAAAGTCACAAGAGTACCATGTGATTTCTCTTAATCATTTAAATTTTCCCAGCCATTAGAAAGTAAGGTCTTGGAAGAAATGGACCATGTGTTGCTTCTTTATACCTTGCTTTAGATATCTTTGCTGAATGGAATTAAATCATGGTCTGGGAACTCATTTTAAATCACAGACATAGAAAACAGACTTATGGTCTCCAAACGGGAGTTTGGAATTAACATATACAGACTACTATATATAGAACAGATAACTAACAAGGACCTACTGTATAGCACAGGGAACTATACCCAGTATTTTGTAGTAACCTATAAGGGAAAAGAATCTCAAAAAAAAACATATCTATGTGTATAACTAAATCATTTTGCTGTATACCTGAAACTAACACAACATTGGAAATCGACTATACTCCAATAAAATCAATCAACCAATCAATCCCAGAACCTCTTTTTGTTCTTTGCAAGGGTCTTTATTTTGGGGGGCTCCGAAATCACTGCAGATGGTGACTGCAGCCATGAAATTAAAAGATGCTTACTCCTTGGAAGGAAACATATGATCAACCTAGACAGCCTATTAAAAAGCAGAGACAATACTTTGCCAACAAAGGTCCATCTAATCAAGGCTATGGTTTTTCCAGTATGGATGTGAGAGTTGGACTATAAAGAAAGCTGGGTGCCAAAGAATCGATGCTTTTGAACTGTGGTGTTGGAGAAGGCTCTTGAGAGTCCTTTGGACTGCAAGGAGATCCAACCAGTCCATCCTAAAGGAGATCAGTTCTGAATATTCACTGGAAGGACTGTTGCTAAAGCTGAAAGTCCAATACTTTGGCCACCTGATGTGAAGAGCTAACTCATTGGAAAAGACCCTGATGCTGGGAAAGATTAAGGGCGGGAGAGGGAGGAGATGACAGAGGATGAGATGGTCGGATGGCATCACTGACTCAATGGACATGAGTTTGAGTTAACTCCGGGAGTTCGTGATGGACAGGACGTGCTGTAGTCCATGGGGCTGCAAAGAGTCAGACACGACTGAGCGACTGAACCGAACTGAACTGGAGGGTCATCTCTTCTCAGTTTGCTTGCTGCTGAGTATCTGCTGTCCTTACCAGGCAGAATGGAGTTCAGTCTCCCAGATTCACCTTTCTTCTGCCCCCGAACATGTGTGCCTACTGAGTTTGGATGTTAAGTTGTAACAGAAAACAGGCAGGGGAGATGAGGAATAATAATTCAGGGGAGTTATGACCTTCCAGGATCTTACACGACGCTTACAGTTTGGGGCACTGCTCTAGAATTCTTAGCTGAGTTGCAGACAGCTCAGAAGGTCCCTGCTTTTTGTCCTGTGCTGACCTTCAAGGATATAGTTCTCCATTCTCACATCCTTGTCAGCCTTTAGAAAACGTTAAGGCTTGAAGATGAGATCAGAGCTGAGTAGTATTTGTCCTGTCTCAAGTGGACACTTTTCATCTAGAAGCCTTCCTAATTCAGTGGTCATATTTGCTCCAGCAGGAAATTCTTTACTTACTTATATTTAATTAAGATTTGACTGTGTTTGTTCTTTGGATTTTCTCACACCTTTTTTTTTTTTTTTAAAGAACTGAGCTAACCAAATGAATGATGGATGATAACTATCACCTTTTTATTCTGAGTCCTTGCCTCAGGCCAGGCATTGCTCTTCTTGTTTATGTATATTAATTTGAATCTATCTAACAACCTAGTAGGGCTTCCCAGGTGGTGCTAGTGGTAAAGAACCTGTCTGCCAGTGCTGGAGAGATAAGAGACGCAGGTTTGATCTGTGAGTCAGGAGATCCCCTGGAAGAAGAGATGGCAACCTACTCCAGTATTCTTACCTGGAGAATTCTATGGACAGAGGAGCCCAATGGGCTGTTACAGTCCATGGGGTTGCAAAAGAGTCAGACACAACTGAGAGGCTTAGCACAACAACCTACAAAGTAGACATTACTGTTCCCATTTCATAGATCAGGAAACTGAGGTTCAGAGGCATTCAACTGTTTTTGGCAAAGATGCTCAAAGTTCCCTATTGACTGAGGTAGGCTTGGTACCCAGGTGTATCTGGTTACAAAGTCCTGCCCTTCCCCCTGTGTCTTTCCCTTGCTGGCTTCCATGTTTCCACCTTTTCCATCCTAGCATTATTGATGTTTTGAGACAAGATCTCGATATCATACAATCTGTATTTTCTCATAGGGGATCAGCCCAAGTATAACAAAAATTTGGTTCTTGATTTCAAAGTAATTGACAGTTTTAAAAAACACTGTATTGGGTTCAGTAACTTTTTAAAGAATAAAATTTAAACAGTGTTAAAAGCAATATCATTGTTGAAAAAAGCAGAATTATTCTACAATTAAAAGCAGTATCATGGCTGAAAAAACAGGAAAATTGATACTTTTTTTAATTTTTGAACTCAACTTTGCTTGTTTTGGATTTTGGGTTTTCTAAGTCTGTATTTCCTCTTTGATATGAGTATTTGTTTCCTTGTAAATTACTATTGCACTAACTAATCTTCCTGGTGCCCTATCCAAATTTACTCTAACCTTGGCAGCTTTCTATTTTCGAGAACAGCTTCCTTTTCTCCTAAAAGTAACCAGTCCCTCAGGCAGGAGGTACCTTGAACTGGTACAACAGACGGATGAGTGGCTGAGGCTCCCTGAGCCCTACTGGTAGAATTGCTTTCTTAAACAAGATGCTTTTATATCTAAATGACTCTGCAATGGCTATAATTTAAGGCAGCCTGACCAATGTCAGTGGAGGGTGATGTGAGCCTTGCAGGGAAAGTATTTAAGACTTAGGACACCAGGAAGGCACATGTATCTGGCTTGGGATTCTGACCCTGCTTTAAGCTGTTTCTGCCTTTCACAGAATCCTCTACTGCCTTCTTGCAAGCCCTCAGAGGTCTTTTTCAAAACTCCTATGTGTGTAGAGGGGAAGTCTACACTTCCCTTCTAAATTGTTATGTGTGAAAGGTATGGTGCTGGATTTGGGACAGAAATGATTTGTGTATTATAAGGGTCTTTTGTAAACCAGCGCATTATAAGCCAGGAGGTCTTGTGTGAGTGTTCGTTACTGCAGGTTTGTGTCTATATATAACATTGCAAATGAACATAAAAGTTCTGTATGTCAAGCAGGGTACTGTTTGTACCGTATCTCTACTTTCCCAATTAGCATATAGACTGATACTCCATAGTGTTTCTCGTGGAGTGCCTTAGTGCCTGCGGATGGATGCTCAGCTCATTTGTGTAAAAGTTTTACTTTAAAGGAATATTTTGGAATTTTTTAATCATACCCCATTTATTTTAAGCTTTTATTTCTCTCCATGTTGTGAAAATATGCATTTTTTTTTCTTTTGAAATATCTATTACAGTGCTTGCTACCAGGTAGCTAGACCTAACTTTCTCTAAATTTTTATGAGGAAAAATGATCCCCTCTAAGCTTTCAGTTGATTTCGTTTCTATTTTTGGGGTACAGATTCTTGAGTATGTATGCACCTTAGGGTACTGACATTGACAAAATAGGTTGTGGATTTCAGGACTTAGGGGTGGAGTGGTCACTGGATTATATTCTTTATTAAAATAGCCAGAGATGTTGATTTCCTTCCTAAAAAATACATTAGTTGCTGGTAGGTTGTCAATAATATTTTGAAAAGTTTAGCTATTTATAGAAAGGGCCCTCGCCTTCATCCATTAAAATTTGTCCCCCAAAAAGCAATAATGTAAGTAGTTTAATACTTCTGAGAGGAAGTAATATGAAGGTTGAATTTTATGTTCTCATTTCCCTTTATGGAGGTAGTCTTTGGTGAGGCTCCTCATTTATTTCCAGTTCTTTGTGTTCTGATTACAATTCTAGTCTCCCTCGTGCTTGAGTGGGGTCATTGGACTAAATCTGAACGATGAAGAGTGAGTTGCCCTCTCTAGGTTAGAGCGGTGGGTTTCCTGTCAGACTCTACAGCTCCTCTGCCCTGACTCCCAGTACTCACTGTGGTGGCTGTTCCCATCAGCCTGGGGCCCAGCGTGAGTACACATGGAACAGAATTCCCAGCCTGTCTGCTGATGCCTAATTAATCTGTACAAAAACCCAACTTTTAGCTTTGTTTATTTTTCTCTGTTGCTTTTTTCTTTTTCACTGATTTCTACACTATAATTTCACTCCTATTTGATTTGCTTTTAGTTTTTATTTTTTCTAGTTTTTTAAGCTAGAATCTTCAATCATCAATTTTAAACCCTTTTCCTTTCCTGGTCTAAGTATCTGAAGCTAAAAATTCTACAAGGACTGCTTAAATGTATTTAATAAGTTTTATGTTATTTTCATTATCATTCACTTTGAAATCTTTACTAATTTCCCTTGTGATTTCTTCATTGACCCATAAATTTTTTGAAGTATGTTGCTTAATTATCAAATGTGGGACTTGTCTATATATCATTTTTGTTGTTTGATTTCTAATTTAGTTCCTTTGTGGCCAGCAAATATATTGTACATTATTTCAATCCTTTCAGAATTTTAGATTTGTTTTATTGCTCAGAATATGTCTGTCTCAGTGAATACTTCATGTGTACTGGAAAAGAATACGTGTATCGTTCAGTTATGTGACCTAAGTGTTCATTGATCCAAGATGTTTGAAAATCTCCTGTATCCTCACTAATTTTCTACATGGTGGTTATTCTATCAGTTTCTGGGAGAGGGGTTTTTAAATCTCCAACTATGATTTTGGACTAACCCTTATTTGCCTTCATCCTGACAGTTTTCACCTGATGAATTTTGAAACTCTGTTAAGTGCGTTGATATTAAGGCTGCTTATATCCCAGCTTAATAACTATGAGTGGTAGTTTTTATCTTTTGTGTTACTTTTCTCTTGAAGTCTACTTTGTCTGACTTTAGTGGAGCCACATCAGCTTTCTTATGCTTACATTTTTTCATTGTATATATATTTTCCATTTTTCAACATTCACCCTATATGTACCTTTCTATTTAAAATGCGTCATAATACACACTTAAGTATTGTCTTTTTTAAAAAATTCAGTCTACCATCTTTGACTTTTAACTGAAGTGTTTAAACCATTTACATTTAGTGTGACTGTTTCTCTACCTGGACTTCTCTCTCTTGTCTTAGTGTTTCTTTTCTTTGCATTTCCTCCCTTACTTGTTCCTCTGTTTTTTATTTTCTGCCCTTTCTGGATTGAGTGTTTTTAGTATGCCATTTTACATCTTTATTGTCCCTTAAACTGCACTTCGTGTTTTTATTCTACTGGCTGCTTATGGTAGTATTTCTCAAACATTAATATACATCAGAATCACATGAAGGGTTATATAAAACACAGATTTCTAGGTCCCACTCCAAAATTTCTTAACTAGCAGGTCTTAATTGGGCTTATGGATTTTAATTTCTGATAAATTATTATGTAATACTGATGCTGCTTGCCCAGGACAAGAAAATCATTGCTTGAGGAGATTACAAGATGTACTCTTAACTTATCATAGTCTACCCTGAATAATTTATGCCATTTCAAGTACAATGTAAGAAACTTAGAGCAGTAAAATTTCATTTTATCTTTTCTTATACTTTGTACTGTGTTTTTAGATATTTTACTTACATACATTTTATAAATCCTGTAATATACATTTACTTTGTTTTAAACAGTCATTTGACTTTTGAATTTAAGAAAAAAGAAAATTTCTCTAAAATTTAGCTGTGTGTCATTTCTAGTTCTTTTCTGTACATCCAGATTTCAAATTTCTCTCTGATATCATTTCCCTTTAACATAGAACTTTCTTTTTTTTTTCTTATAATGTGATTCTATTATCAGCCAATTCTCTTAACTTTAGTTTATCCAAAAATGTCTTTCTTTTACCTTCATTTTGAGGAATGTTTTTCACTGGTGCTACTGAATTTAAAGATAACTGTATGTTGTTATCTGGCCTTGATTGTTATAAACAATCAGTTTTTATTCTTACCTTTATTCCCCTTTAAATACTGTTATTATTTTTTTTTTTTTGCTTTGTTCTGGCTGCTTTTAAATTTTTTTATATTTGTTTTTCAGCAATTTAACTGTTGTACCTTAGTGTTTTTGTTTGTATTTGCCTCTTGGGGCATTTGCTAAAATTGTTGTTTTAGTCAATTTGGAAATTTTAATATTTTTTTTTCTGACCTACTCTCCCCATTCTTTCTGGGGCTCCTACTACACGTATGTTAAATTACTTAATGCTACTGCATAGGCCACAGGTACCTTGTTCTTCTATCTTTTAATTTTTTTTTCTCTTTGTGTGTTAATTTTTATGATTCTATTTATATTTCTTTAATTTCACTGATTTTTGTGTCCAATATATTGTTAATTTCAACCCAGAATGTTTTGTCCTCAAGAGTATATTTTATAGTTCTTTGATTTCAATTTGTTTTTATAGTTTCCAAATCTCTTCTGAGAGTTTTCATTTTTTTTTTCCCATATTTTCTGTGTTGTCTAAAATATCAATTTAAAAATCCTTATCTGCTAGTTTCACACTCTGATCATCTGTGAGTCTGTTTATACTGACTCAGTTTTCTTTTGACTCTGGTTGTATTTTTCTAGTAATTATTATTGTATTCTAGACATTCTGGAGACTCCAGGTTCTGTTAAATTTCTCTGAAGAATATTGAGTTTTATTCTAGTAGTCAAATTGCTGACAGATCATTTTGAACTTACAGGGCCCTTGCTGTGTGCTTTTTTGGGGATGGTCTGTTTTTGTTATACCTTTAACCTTAAAATTAATGCCTTAATCCTGGGATACGTTATTTCCTCCTAAGGTAGGGACCTTCTAGAATTTCAGTGGAAAGCCTAAGGAAATGGAAAGATTGAGTCCTTCTAATTTAGTGAGATTCAAACTCTTTCTCCTTGTGATTTATAGTAGCTAAAATACCCTGCTTAACTGTTTAAAGCATGAAATTCTTTCAGCCTTTGACTCTTTGGAGTCTCATGCCCAATTCAGAAGTCAGCTGAAATTTGAGAGGAGTTAATATATCCACACCTCATGATATTCCCTCCTTTCTGGACTGTCTATCCTTCAGGTTTTGTGGTTTGGTTGCTAAATCACGTGTGACTCTTTGCGACCCCATGGACTGCAGCCCTACCAGGCTCCTCTGCCCATGGGATTCCCCAAGCAAGAATACTGGAGTGGGTTGCCATTTCCTTCTCCAGGGGATCTTCCCGACCCAGGGATCGGACCCACATCTCCTGCTTGGCAAGCAGATTCTCTACCACTGAGCCACCTGGGAAGCCCTTCTCAGTTTTTAGCTGTTCCCAAAGTCCCAAAGAGGCTTCCCTGGTGATTCAGCAGTAAAGAGTCTGCCTGTAATTCAGGAGACACAGTAGATGCAGATTTGATCCCTAGGTCAGGAAGATCCCTGGAGGAGGAAATGGCAGCCCACTTCAGTATTCTTGCCTGGAGAATCCCATGGACAGAGGAGCCTGGCGGGCTACAGTCCATGGTCATGAACAGTCAGACATGACTGAAGCAACTGAGCATTTACAATGTCCCAAAGCCTGTTCTCTGCCTTCTCTGGCAATTAGGATTTTGCTTGGTTTCCATGCAGCCTCCACTGAAGGACATGAGTCCAGGACCCTCAGGAGGAAAATCCATTCAAACATGAGTCAGTCTATGATGTTCTCTTTGTTCTACAGTCAGTCTTCTTCCAGCTTCTGCTTGCTTTTGCTTGCTCCCCAGTGCCTTCACACCTTTTTTCTCCCCTTTTGTGGACAGTTATAATTGTCCTCTACAGGAGGTTTATCTGATTCAAGTTATTCTACTACTAAAACTGAAATTCTTCCCCTAAGGACATATAAGTAGAATGAGAAATCTTTGTTTCCTTTACCACTAACATTTTTTATCCATAGGATTATTCCTGTGGCTCTGTATTCTGACTAAAACATAGGTAATAGCTTGCATAGAGGCTATCTCAGAGAACCTTCAGGTGAAAGTAGCAGTGTCTGGTACTTCTGTTCTACCTACTTAAGACATAACCTTCAGATTAATGCTTCTAAAATACACCTCTGGACCTCACATCCTGTAAGCAAGAATCTCATCACCTGCTGAATAAAGTGAGATTCTTAACCTGTCATTCAAAGCCTCCACTGTCCAACCTATGTTAACGTTGTAGTAGAAAATTACTTACCTTCGAAAGCCTGGGTTATGACTTATTCTGGATTAGCCATTTTTTTTTATTTTTTTATTTTTTTTTTATTGTTTTTGCCATACATTGTCATGATATCACCATGGGTTTACATATGCTTCCCCTCCGGAACCCCCCTCCCTCCTCCCTCCCCCCCAGGAAATCTCGCTGTACCAGCCCCGAGCATCAATCCTGGGCTGGTGATTGATTAGACACATGACAATTAACATGCTTCAATGCCCTTCTCCCATATCATCCCACCCTTACCCTCATCCACAAAGTCCACGAGTCTATTCTATACATCTGCGTTCCTTTTGCTGTCTCGCATGTTGGGTTCTCGTTACCGTCTTTCTAAATTCCATATATATGTGTTAATATACTGTATTGTTGTTTTTGCTTCTGGCTTACTTCACTCTGGATAATGGGCTCCAGTTTCGTCCATCTGAGTAGAATTGCTTCAAATCCATTTTTATACCAGAAGAGCGCAGTGTTTCTTAAAAGACATTTAAGTCTTCTAAATGCATTCTCTTATTTTTCATTGTGGTTTTTTGGTCGTTTATCAATATGGATTAATGGATGGGGCACATAGTGACTATTTGTGTATGTGTGATTCAAATCTTTCATGTTCACAGATTTAAAACTATAGATGACAGATAAAACTAGGACGACATCCCCACAGCTGGCCTTTAAACTCTCCCATCCTCTTTGGATGGGAGATTAATTGGTGATCGTGACCAATTTCTGATTTCTACTGACTGGTAGAAAGCAGATACAATAATTCGGGGTATGTGGAAGGACATTTTTTGCAGCTCTTACAGGAACATGAATTTTTAAAAGGTGTTCATTAAAAAGAAATCCCCATAGTACAACCCTAACTCTTAGAAGTCTGTTTTTGAACACCCAGAAAGGGAAGTTTTCTAGTGTATGCTTTGGACAGTGGCCATGTCTTATGCATTATTGTATACTTACAGCTAAGAGACTTTGTCATATTTTATCATGGATTCTCAGAAATGGAAGGAACCATAGACCACCCAGCCCCTATGCAAATGTTTTATGGCCTTGCACACATAATAGGTTCCCAATAAATAATTGTTGAATTGAAACCAAAGTTACATTTAGTTATTTCTTTGGACATTGAAGTTTATTCAATTCAGTGTACATTAGAGATGAAATTTCTGAATTTGTCTTTAATTTCACACCATGAAAAAAGGCACATAATGCTGATTGCCAGTGGAAATACTGGGTGATAAAGTAAAGTATGCCTCCTTCAAATAATGTCCCTTTGTTTATTCTTTCCAAAGAGCATTCAGCATCCTGTTGGACCACCAGTAAATTCTATTTCAAAACCGACATTTAGAAAAGACTCTGACCTTGAGACACAGCAGCATTATCCGAATTCTGCTTCCAGTTTCACCTTTTGGGGAGGTTATCTGATCAGCTCTAGCATGAGTTTCTCCTTGTGAACAATAGTAGTAATAACTGCCTTACCTATGTCATAGGGTTGTTGTAAGACGAATAAAATAGTGCTATAATAGGCCTTAAATTTTTATTTTTATGGTAACTTCTTAAGATATTGTGCAGCATTGTGAAATGTTATATTAACTGGTTCTAGTCTTTCCTGTGGGTATTGATTGCCTTGGTGTAATTATCTACACCTGCCTATAGTGACTAAGAGCCTTTCATTTTTTAAGAAGTCGTTAGATTATTTTAATGATGGAGTTTCATTTCTTCCCTTTGATAGATTTCCCTGTTATAGTACTGTTCTTTTATTGTGATCATCATTACTAATATTTACCATAATGTTAAGTGAGAATGAGCTCTAGATTAAATTATTTTAATACCATTAGCAACACGCATTATATTTATTAAGTACTTCCTGTAATTTACTTAGTAATTCTAAACCAAGGGAATGTGGTGGCACTGGGCTGAAGGGGGTGTTTAGAGCCTGTTTCCTGCTTTACAGTCATCACTGAGACTTCGTTTGCTTAGTCTGCATGTTTTCAGAGACCCATGACTCAGTCCTCACACCTCTTCCCTTTCGAGTCTCCATATGATCTCATCCAGTCTCTTGGCTTAAAATAAAGACCACAGGCTGATTACATCTTCAGCCCAGACCGCTCCTGCACTTCAGGCCTCTGTATCTAACTGTCCCCCTACCCCACCCCATACGTCCACTGACACACCTCTCGGGTGTCTCAAGCTTAGCAGGTCCACGACCAAGCAGAGTAATTCCCCGGAAGTATAGGGGCAGCCTGCTACCCATTCCCTCTGTGTATGTCCTCGGTCCATTTCAGCCGGTTTCTTCCACAGTGACCAGAACATTCCTATTAAACATGAATCACATGAAGTCGTTTCTCATCTCAAAGCCCTCGAAACCAGTGGTTTCCCATCTCACTGAGTGAACGTCTTACACGTGATTTATTAGGCCTTACATGGTCTGACTGAGGTTAGCTCTTTTTCCTTATCTCCTCGTAATGTCCACTGCTTCTTTCTACCTTTCACACTTGGCTGTTCCTTAAACATGCCCGCTGTCGTCCCGCCCCTGTCAACCCTCGTTTGCTTTTCCTTCTGCCCTACCTTATTTTCTCCCCAAGATGTCCACACAGTTAGCACCTTCCTTTTCTTCAGACCTTTATATTAAAGTTGCTCTCCAATGGGGTTTTCCCTTCATTCTTTCTAAAATGTCAGCACCCGTCTCACCTCTGCCGCGTTCTATGCCCTTGCCTTCATTTTTCTCCTGAGCACCTGTTACTGTCCAGCAGTTGACCATTGTACCTAGTTGCTTTGTCTGTTGACTGCCTTTCCCTCATTAAAAGGTCACAAGAGTGGAGACTTTTGTCTGTCTTTTTCATTGCTGTCTCTAATGGAGCTGATCTCTAGTGGAGATTCAGTAAATATTGTATATTAATTTGGATATGTAAATGAAAATGAATAATAGAGCTAGAGTACAGTTTAGCATTTTGCCAGGAGATGCCGCTCTCAAGCATATTCCACATCTGAATTATTT
Source organism: Antilocapra americana (assembly GCA_007570785.1). NCBI lineage: Eukaryota > Metazoa > Chordata > Mammalia > Artiodactyla > Antilocapridae > Antilocapra > Antilocapra americana. Next base: position 22,981,579 of record ML663008.1, on the reverse strand, counting down.
TGGTGCCAGTTTGACTTGCAAAATGAAATTGTTCTACATTTCTAGTTAAATGATTTGAAAGTCTTCCGATTGAAATGACATGTATAAATGGGAGCAGGCAGAGCAGCTTAAACAGCAGCAGCAGCTGGGAGTTTGGGATGAGCAGATGTAAACTAGTATTTGTAGGAAGGACGAACAACAAGGTCTACTGCATAGCACAGAGAACTATATTCAGTATCCAGTGATAAACCATAATGGAAAAGATTGTAAAAAGACTGTATATAGATTTATAGCTGAATCACTTTGCTGTACACTTAAAACTAACACAACATTGAAAATCAACTACACTTCAATAAAGTACACTTTTTAAAAAAGCTGAAGCAAGGCCTTTGTGTAGTTTGGTGCTGGGTGATGTCTGGATGAAATGTGCATTGTCTTCTGAAAGGGTGCATGCCAGTAAATTCAAACAGTGGGGAATGCAGTTCTATTTCTTTGGAAACCTGTTGGAAGTAAACATAGTTTTAAGCTTATCATCTGCAACCTAAAGTCTCAATTGTATTCAGCTGACCATTCCTGTGCCTATATTATTCTCAGATCATGTTTCTCTTCTACTTTTTTGACAAAGAGATTTTAAGGCAGGAAAGAAGATGTTTCATTATCTGATTATACATATTAGTATTTTATATTAATATAATAGTCTTTATTTTAATAATTATTCTTTATTATTTTATTCCAGGGCAACACAACTATTTGTGTGCAGGAAGAAATGATTGCATAATTGATAAGATTCGACGGAAGAATTGTCCTGCCTGCAGACTTCAGAAGTGTCTTCAAGCTGGAATGAATTTAGGAGGTAAGGTTTGTGGGTATTAGTTTAATAAGAACTGTTAATATGTAATGTGACACTACTAGACTCTATGTATTCCCAAAATTGAAGATGAAGCTAACATGAAGCAAAGATTTTTAAAAATCTAATAAGTTCTGTATTCATGCTAAAACATTTCAGGAGAAAAATATTTCTTAGAAGGAGTTAAAAACAAGTACGTTATATGGCTGCAGTCATAGTGAAGTTTTCAACTCTTGAGTTTGCTAAGGTTTCAAGAACGGGGTGCACAAACAAAGCCGAAACAAAAACGAATGACATTTTGTACAAAACTGTAGCTAATTGTGCTGACATTAGCCAGATGGGAATATATTGCTAACTCTAGGAGTAAATGTAGTAAAGAAAGACCTGTATACAATGTCCATGGATGGGAAGATTCAGCATCCTGAGGGTATCGCTTTCTCTACGTTAATTTATGAATATAACATAAGCCTAACAAAATTACCACTTGGTGATTCTAGGTTCTTAAAGAACAGCCAGCAAAATTCTGGAAGTGGATATATAACGAGGACAGCTAGCTCTGCCACATAGCAAAGCATGTGACAGCTACAGTAATTAGAATGGTCCATGTATTTGCTTATTGATTATCAGATCAGCAGGAAGTCAAGAAACGAATTCAAATAATGTGAGAAATTTGTTTATCATAAAGTTGGCATTTAAGATCAGTGAGGAAAGGATAGATTAGTTGATAGGAATTATTGTGACAACTAGGAAACAAGAAAGTTCCATCTGAATTCTTATGAGCCTCCAAGATAAATTCTGCTCTTTCAAAGATTTAAGCTTTGAAACATAACACAGAAGTACTAAAGGATGTTTTTAATATTCTACAAGTGGAATATTATTTTATACTTTTCAAGTATGAAATAAACCCAGAAGCTATAAGAGAAAAGAGTTGAGAAACTAAACCCTACTTACAAATCAAATATCACCACAAAGACAAATTTAAAAAACTGGGGGAAAATACTTGCAGCTTATAGACAAAGGGTTTATTTCTCACATAGATAAAGCACTTCTGTAATTCCATAAGATAAAGAAACCAACTCATTAGAAAAATGAGAATGAGAAGAATAAGAATATGAATAAAATACTCATAGTAAAAGAATAATAAAATAAATGCAGTTGGTTCTTGAAACACATGAAAAGATTCTCAATCTAAACCCAGTAAGAGAAATGTAAATTTAAAATGTGAGATATAATTTCTTACAAATGGCAAAGAGAAAACATTTTTCTAATATATTGTTTGAGTTTAGAAATAAAAGTGAAAATAAGTGTTAATCTCGTGCATTTTAGGTGGAAGTAGACATTGATATAACCCCTATGGAGAGCAATTTAGCTATTTCAATTAAATGTTAAAAGGCACATACCGTTTGACTCACCAATTCCACCTTTAGGAATTTATCCTAAGTATGTTCCGGCAATGTAAGAAGTGATACATACATGATATGTCCAGTGTAGCCTTGTTAAATATCAGACATATACTATTTGTCTGTTAAAAACTGATTAAATAAATTGCAGGATACTTTTCAGGCACTAATAATAAAGGGAGCTCTATATGGACTGATTCTCAAAAATACTCTTCAGTGAAGAAGTCAGGTTGCAAACAGTATGATTTGTATATTACATGTTGTATATCTTCTTTCAAAAAAGAATATATATATATTGTATCGCACATTTCTGGAATGATGTACAAGAAGCCAGAAATGGTGGTTAGCTTAGTAGGAAGGAGCAGATAGCTGGGAGACAAGAATAGGAAGGAAAATTGTCCCTGTCTGTTCTTCTGCGCCTTAGAATTTTGTATTGGGTTGATGTGTCTTTTGTGCACTCCAGGCACCTACTTAAAGTAATCCAAAACAGAAGCACATTTTTCTAGATTCCATAGATAATCGTTAGTATATGATATTTGGTTTTCTCCTTCTACTTCTCTCTATATGACAGACGCCAGGTCCATCCACGTCACAACAAATGACCCAGTTTCATTCCTTTTTATGGCTGAGTAATATCGTATCATAAGTATGTACCGCGTCTTTTCTATCCATTCACCTGTTGGTGGACATTTAGCTTGCTTCCACGTCCTGGCTTTAATAGTGCTGCAGTGAACGTCAGGGTACATATGTCTTTCTGGTACAGATGAACCTGTTTGCAGGGCAGGAACAGAGATGCAGACATGAATAACAGACGTGTGGACGCAGGGGAAAGGGGAGGCTGGGACAAATCGGGAGATTAGCATTGATGTATATACACGATATAGTCAAGGCTGTGGTCTTCCCAGTGGTCATGTATGGTTCTGAGAGCTGGACCATGAAGAAGGCAGAGCGCCATAGAATTGATGCCTTCGAACTGTGGTGTTGGAGAAGACTCCTGAGAGTCCCTTGGACAGCGAGGAGATCAAACCAGTCAGTCTTAAAAGAAATCAACCCTGAATACTCATTGGAAAAGTCCCGGTTGCTGTGAAAGATAGAGGACAGAAGGAGAAGAGGGCATCAGAGGATGAGATGGTTGGATGGTATCACCGATGCAATGGACATGAACTTGGGCAAACTTTGGGAGATGGTGAGAGACAGCACAGCCTGGCGTGCCTGTCCACTGGGTTGCAAACAGTCGGACACAGCTGGGTGACTGAACAACAACAATGACATATACACCATTGTGTGCGAAGTAGGTAGCTAGTGGGAACACGTGTAGCACAGGAACCTCAACTCAGTGCTGTGATGACACAGACAGGTGGGATGGCAAGGATGGTGGACGGGCGGCTCAAGAGGGAGGGGATATTTGGGTACATATAGCTGCTTCACTCCGTTGTACCGCAGATATTAACACAGCACTGTAAAGCAATTATATTCCAATAAATAAAAAGACAAAGAGATTTCATTCTTTGCTTTGATGAATGAACCAACTGGCTGACTAGTTAGGCCTGGGGAGGAACGTGGCTGCATGTAGAACACAGCAACCCTTGGGAATCAAGGGGAGGGTGAGCTGTGGCCAGCCAGAACTGCTCTTGTGAGAGCCTCCTGGTGTCCTGAAGTCAACCAGAGCAGCCCACGCTGGCCCAGAGGGCAGGCTCTGGAGCCACACTGCCTGGTGAGAACCTTTGATCTGCCACGTGCTGACCTGTAACCTCAAAGGCAGGCTGCCACCTTTCCATGCTCCTGTTTCCTTCAACTCGCTTGATCAGCATACCTACCACCCAGGCTGTAGTGAGAAGTAAGTCAGTGTAGAGGGACCACTCAGTACATGTGGCTGGAGTGATCACTCACTGCACACCCCTAGCACTTTGATGCATGGTCTGAGGGACATGACTGCCCCGTGTGTTGATGCTGTCCAGGGAAATTAAGAAAGTTGCCCCAAGACGCCACAGCCAGTGAAACGATGAAGCTGCATCTTGGATCTCTGGACTCCTGGTCTGGAGTTTCTGCTCTCTTTTCTGACATCCCAATCAATGCAAAATGTGGTGTGAAAGATCACCTTCTGAAGCCTGTGAGCGAAAATCTGGGAAGATATCAGTAACATAAAATCTAAATGGCACCAGGGTACAGCTGTGGGTCAGGAAATGAACTTGAAGTCAGCTTTTGTAAAATCTGCCATCTGCGTTTAAGTGCACACACTGCTGAAGACTGTGTATCCCTATGTAATTTTTGTGTAACTGTATAAATCTTATATATTAATATTTACCTATTCTATATGTGTATGCATATGGGGCTTCCCAGGTAGCACTAGGGGTAAAGAACCCTCCTGCTAATGCAGGAGACATAAGAGACTCAGGTTCGATCCCTGGGTCAGGAAGATCCCCTGGAGGAGGGCATGGCAACCCTCTCCAGTATTGTTGTCTGGAGAATCCCATGGACAGAGGAGCCTGGCAGTCTGTGTAGTCCATAGGGCTGCAAAGAGAGTCAGACACACTGAAGTGACTTAGCATGCACTATATATATATATATATATATATATATATATATATATATGTACACACTTTGGTGTAAATACTGTATAATCACACTTTATAAAATACCATTACTGGGACTTCCCTGGTGGTCCAGTGGTTAAAACGTCACCTTCCAATGCTGGGTGTGCAGGTTAGATCCCTGGTGGGGGAGCTAAGATCCTATATGTTTCAGGGCCAAAAAAACAAATATAAAACTGAAGCAGTATTGTAACAAATTCAATAAAGACTTTAAAAATGGTCCACATCCAAAAAATCTTTTAAAAAATACCATTACCATTGGTTACTATAAAATGCTATGAAATAGCAATACTTATAATCCATATCTTATAGGGCTGGGTTAAGGATTAACTGAGTCCATACATTACCTCTAGAACAGAGTTTCTCAATCTCTGCTCTGTTGACATTTGGGGCCAGATAGATCTTTGTTGGGCTTCCCTGATACCTCAGCTAGTAAAGAATCTGCCAGCAATGAAGGAGATGCCATGGTTTGATTCCTGGGTTGGGAGGACCTCCTGGAGAAGGGATAGGCTACCCACTCCAGTATTCTTGGGCTTCCTCAGTGGCTCAGGTGGTAAAGAATTTGCTTTTAATGCAGGAGACCTGGGTTCGATCCCTGGGTTGGGAAGACCCCCTGGAGAAGGGCATGGCAGCCTACTCCAGTATTCTTGCCTGGAGATTCCCCATGGACAGAGGAGTCTAGCAGGCTACAGTCCAGGGGGTTGCAGAGAGTTGGACATGACTGAGTGACTTAGCACAGAACCTCTCAGATCTTTGTTGTGGGCCTCATCTGTGTGCTGTAGGATGTTTATCAGTATCCTTCATCACTGCCTATTAGATGCTAGTCTAGCTGTCCCTCCTCCTTCAGTGTGACAACCATAAATATTTCCAAACTTTGCTAAGTATCCCCTGGGTGGCATTGAAACCCAGTGGTTTATCAGTAACAGTAAATAATTGTAAGCTACTTAACTGTGAGATATTTTCTGCTAGAATATATATTCCATCAGAGGGAGAATTTTGATCTGTTTTTTGTTCATTGCTTTATCACCAGTGACTAGAACAGTGCCTGGTACAAAGTAGGTGTTCAGTAGTTGTTTGTTGAGTGAATGCATGATTAACTGGCATTTTTAAGGGTTCTGTGTTGTGAGCATTCTTCTAAGTCCTTTCATGTGTCAAACCTCACATAACATTGTGTGATCATACTATTAATCTGCCCATTTATTTTATGTTTAAATTGATTTTCATTGGAGTACAGTTACTTGACAGTGTTGTGTTGGTTTTTACAGTGCAGCAGAATGAACCGGCCATATGTATACATATATCCCCTCCCTCTGGGCCTTCCTAAGAAGTGGGTTCATAGCAGCCCACAGAAGTTGAAGGGCTGGCCCAAGGCCTCAGTGCTGGGGAGTGGCAGCGCCAGAACTGAAATCTCTGCTTCTGGCACAAAAGCTCATGCCCAGCGTCACTCTTCTGTATGACATGGGTCCACTGTTTATACAGAGAGACATTTAAAAATAGGCCTGCTTACCCATTAATGGCAGCTGTGGCACCAGGCTTCTGACTTGTGTCTCTGATGCTCTCTAAGTGAGGCTTGGCACAGTACCCAGTTCAGATTCACCTAACTTTGTTGTTGGTTTCTGTATATATGCAGGATAGGTTCTATGGATTTCAGTAAAACATTTTCCTAGAGAAAAAGCTTACCTTGAATCCTGAGGTCATTGAAAGCCGTGAGTCGAAAATAGGTAGAGTGGAAATTAATATTCGTAAGAGTAATACTTTCTTTAGGTTCAAGTTATAATATAACTCCTTCTGGTTCTTGGGTTAAATAATTAACTTTTACTAATTATCCAGTTGATGTAACATACATTGTCATTCTTCTTTTATTACTTATTTAGAAGCCTTGCTTTCTGTTTCAATGTGGGCAAAAAGAAATGCAAACAATTTTATTATTTTAAAAGAGATAATACTATAAAATAGTATTAAATAGATAAAATAGATGAAAAAGGTTAATAGATAAAAAACAGATTTGAAAGTTTAATCTTTTAGTGTGAAGCAGTATTTTAAATGAAATATGTGAATTAAATAAAACCTATTATACATGTTCCAATTTCACCCCTGTTTTCTAGCAGAGCCGGCCTTCCAGGTCTCTCTTTATTCACCCTTCTTTGCTGTTACCTCTCTTGGGAGATAAGACAGATGCAACCTCATATAATACTTGGAAGACAGTTTCTTTAGTGGATGATCATGACCCCAGGAACAGAGTTAGTCATTTCCCTTCTAAAGACGGGGCTTCCCTGGTGGCTCAGATGGTAAAGAATCTGCTTGCAATTCAGGAGACCAGGGTTCTATCCTTGGGTCAGAAAGATCCCCTGGGGAAGGGCATGGCTACCCACTCCAGTATTCTTGCCTAGAGAATTCCATGGACAGAGGAGACTGGTGGGCTATAGTCCATGGGGTTGCAGAGTTGGACACGATTGAGCGACTAATACTTTCTAACACACTTCTAAATACATTGACAAGAAATTCAGAATTTCTTTTTCCTATATCCTATCAGATGGTTAGCATGTAATCCTAACCATGTCCCCAAACAGCCTCTCTGTTAGAAAGTGGAAGGAAGGAGGAAGTAGGTTTATATTTATAAGAAACTAAAGCCATTAAATGTGCCTCTTCCCTTTTCTCTGGATCCACTTCCTTCCTCTTATTACAGGCTCTATCCCTTTTCTTTAAAATCCTGCTAATGTTTATGCTGCATGCGAAGGAGAATAGAAGAAGATGCAAGAATATCAACAGAGAAATGGAAAGGAAAATAACAGTTTTTCTGCCCCCAGGCTGGGCCACAAACTCTTCTTTAGCCCCTAAATAGATCTCAAAAAGGTGTGGTTCTGGTTCCCTGAGAATTTACTGCTTTGCATAGCCTCCTCCTAAGAAATCCATCATTTTGCTTTTACTGCTAGTGATCTAAAGAGGATGATTTATGTGTGTGTTTTCAAGCCACCCCTAAAATGTATAAAGCACAGCATTAAGGCGCCGTGGCCCTCAGACCAGTCCTGTGGGTGTTTCTAAGTTGACTGCACTCTGGCTGTAGAAGATAGAGGGGATCTTGGAGGGTTTTCTCTCCTGGTCCTCCACTCTCAGATGAGGAACTCGGAATGCAAGATGTTATCACCAGAGACTTGAGAAATGCAACCTAAGGATTCTAATGCAGTTGTCTTTCCTCTTTTTCAAGCCACCACCCTGATTCATTTTTCATCATCTATGCTAAAGCCCAGTTTCATATTCCTTTAATGAAGACTCTAAAATATTCAGATCTTGCTTCCTGGAGCTTTAAAAATGTAAATTTCACAGATCACGGAATAGTCCTATTTCTGTTTTCAATTTACTTCCAAGGCTACCTGCATCCATCATTTTCCTTGGTTGAGCAGGAACCTTTAAAGGGTTGCTGTCTCAGGTCCACCTTTTCCTCTTGGAAATGGAACATGTCATGTGAAAAGAGAAAAGACCCTCAGACACAGGGAGCAATAGATCTCATGGTTGCTTTTTTGAAGGCTGGAAAGGAAGCAGCTAGGTGAGAAAGGAAGGGACACATGAGGTTAATTCTGGAAACGATTCAAAGAAACAGGTACTCTTACATTCCTGATGAGAATGGAACCAGAGAAAGGAAAATATTTAAATTAAAATCCATCCACATAATGCAATATTAATCAGGCAATAAAATTATGGTTATGAAAATTCATAACAAAATAGAATACTTTCTGCACAAAAGTAATAATGAAAAATGAGTATGCAAAATGATTTAGGTTCCTGTTATGTGATTACAGCTCTATAGGAAAAAATGTGCATGAGTCAGGAGACTAGGAGGAAATAGAAGGATATGAAAAGTGCTTATATTTATGTAGTAAAGTAACAGATAAGGTTTTTCTTGTCTCTTTTCTGGTATATCAATCCTGATGAACATATTCTGTAACAAAATGTTTCAAAAGCAGCATTCACAATTTTGAACTAGAAAGAAGGGAAACAAGATTAATTGTGCTCCTGAGCAGAAGAGGTAAAGAATTCAACATACAGAGTGACAAACAGGAAGGAGGTAAAAAGGAAAGAGGAAAAAAAAAATACCTAGAGACATTAGTAAGTCTTCCGCTGGGAAATGCTTTGAAAACTGAAAGGGAAAAGTGAGTGAAAAACAAAAGACCCAGAGACCAAAGAATGACAGAACCATGACTGACATGGGAAGTCCAGAGAGAGAGATCTTTTTACTTGAAAATTGGCTTTATCTGCCAGCAGCTTGCTCCAACTAGCTCATCTGGTCACCTGCAAAATTCACACACACTGCAGGTCTGGGGAGAGAAATTACAGGATCAATGCCAGTGAGAGAGAAGGTTTAATATCTGAAATCCAATAAGAAAAACAATTTTTGTATCTTTAAGGGTCTCCTGAGGCCAGATAGGCAGTAGTCTGTAGAAGTTTAGAAAGCCCAAGTGTACTGAGTTTTATGAAGAAATCCCATTCCTTAGGTTTTTTTCCCCTTTCCGTTCCTCTTGCTTGTAAACAGTAAGAATTTCAGTGGGACTTTTGAGCAGGGAAGTGGAAAGGGAAATGACACATTTCTATAAATCAGTGAAAGTATGGTTTCAAGTTAAGCTTTATTCATTGTCATAGTAATACAACTTGAATTAAACAACTGGTATTTTTACCTTGTGAAATTTCCAAAGTAGAGTTTAGGATCACTTCTCAAACAGGCAGCATTTCAGGATTTACTATATTTCTTTAAATCTAAGGCATTTTTTCCTTGTAGGTTTTTAACTGTTGTGGTTACAATTTGTAACCTATATGTACATTTAATTTTTATTAGTTCCCTTCAAAACTCTAATTAAATTGGAATCTGAAAAAGAATAGACTTATGTATATGTATAACTAAATCATTTTGCTGTATACTTGAAACTAGCACAATATTGTAAATCTGATATAAAATAAAAAAAATTTTAAAGGAGAGAAAAACATCAAAGCTAAGCAAAGTCAGCAGTGGAGGTGTGGGGGTTGATGTCTTATTTTGTGACTGATAGTGTCTTAGAACGGAAGCAATACAGACATTGAATGTAAATACTCATCCCTCCCAAAAATATATATACTTGTAGGTGCTCACTTGAGCCTTGTTTAGTTTACCCAAGTAGGTTACTTATCTTGGGTCTTTTTAAATATAAAATCCAGGGATGTCGGAAACCGTCCACTGGGTATACATGCATGCACAGTCACTTCCATCATGTCTGTGGCTCTCTTGAGATCCCATGCCCTGTAGCCCCCTCTTCATGAGATTCTCCAGGCAAGAATACTGGAGTGGGTTGCCATGTCCTTCTCCAGGGTATCTTCCCATCCCAGGAGGTGAACCCTTGTCTCTTGTGTCTCCTGCATTAGCAGGAGGGTTCTTTACCATTAGTACCACTTGGGAAGCCCAGATGCCCATTTTTGCTTTCATTTCATTTTTCGTTTGCAGTCTGTCCTAGTAGGTCATCATCCCAGTCGTACTTAATGGGCCAGTGGACCTGAGAGCTTAACCTGTCTACCTTTGAGGTCCAGGGTATCTTACGTTTGTGGTTTCAGTAGGTCTGAGTTAGTTATAACTGACCTTCTAAGAAGCGTCTCAGATATACAGGTCTCTTTAAGCTGGTCTCCAGCACCCCTACAGTTTCACACACTCACCCATATTTTCTGTAATACACAGTTGTTTTCCTAACTCTCTAGTAAAATCATGGAGAGTTTGTTTTGTGTTTGTTTTGTTCAGGATGTTTTATTGTTATACTCTTTTCAGTTACCTCAGATGTTGGAGTTTTACTACAAAAATATTGCTAGTTTCACATTGAGTCTTTGGGAAATATGAGGGTGTCGTTTAGGAGACAATAGGTTTCCAGTTTTTAGAACTTTTTCTCTTTGATTTTCTTCCCTTTTTTACCAGCTTCTTTCTGCCACGCTCTCTCCTCCCTCCCTTGTTTGCTTTTTTTTTTTTTCTTTCACTACCCTTGTTTCTACTTACTGCCTTCTCTCTGTCTGTCAGCTTCATTGTCACCCGAGTATTTTGTATTCAAAATTCCCTAAAGAAGTCCCAGCCAACTGGTCTGTCACCACGCAGAACAGAGCTTCTCACTGGGTTGAGATGAAGACAAATAGCTTCCTTTGACTCTGCTGCCCCACCTTACCTGGACTGGCATGGCCAGTTACAGGTTGCTATAGTCCAGAGTGTGACAACCTGTGACAAGGAGCCCTTTGATCCCATTTTTCAAAAAGGAACTCTAAGTGTAGCTAGTGATCCAAGTACTGTGGATGCAATACAGACTCCCAGCCTTTACAATTATCTCTTCATTGTGGAGCGTCTCTTAAACCATAGTACTTTTTCCAACACCCTGAATTTATTCTGAGATATCTATATATTTAGAAGTAAAAAGTGTCCATTTTTAGAAAACTGATGGACAAGGGCATTGAAGCATATTAATTTTCATATGTCTAATCAATCGCCAGCCCAGGATTGATGCTCGGGGCTGGTGCAGCGAGATTTCCCAGGGGGGGGGGGGGAGAGGGGGGAGGGGGGTTCTGGGGGAGCATAAGTAGTAAACCCATGGTGATATTTTAAATAGTTTTGGCAAAACAATTAAAAAAAAAAGAAAAAAAAAGAAAAGACAGACAAAAAAAAAAAGAAAACTGATGGACAAAACAAAATAATAGCTTTCTATGCTTCTTGAAGCAGAACTGCTAGGGCTTTAGTTTGGAGTTTTAAGATTTTTTGACATGACTTCTTTGAAAACACACAAACCAAGACATGACACAAAAGGTATAAATAAAACAAATCTTAATTTTTTTTAATCATTCAGTGTGTAAGATGGGCATTGTCTTATAGATTACCTCTCTAAGTCTGAACTATTCTCTGCCCCTAAATGCCAAGCTCTAGAATTTTGGGTGAGCTCTGGGCTTTTGGGAGAGTATGGGGTAGATGTAATTTGGAAAGAGGGACAATCCACTTAAAACCAGGCGTCACAGGTCATCTTAGAAAGAGCTGAACTATCATGCTAAGTAAAGTCCCACCTACTCTGTAGGTATCTTCTACCTCATAGACTCTGATTTCTCAAAGCTACAATCATTGATTTCATTTACTTTCAATTTACAGATATGCACATTAAGGAATATAACTTAGTCCTCTTTCTTTCATTGGAAAAATCTTAGAGACCAGTGATCTGCAATTTGTTGGCTCTTGATAAATATCCTCTTCTCCTCTCTTCACCTATTTATATTCCAGTAAAATCTGTTCTTACCTCTAAGATATACAGAAAGCCTTTCAACTAATATGTAACTATTAGAAAACAATCCTTCATATCTTGTGATAAACGATAATGGAAAAGAACATGAAAAAGAATGTATATATGTGTGTATAATTGAATCACTCTGCTATACAGGAGAAATTAACACATCATTGTCACTCAACTATACTTCAATAAATTAAAAGACAGAAAACAGCCCCTTAGTCTTCAGGAATAAGTAAGTATGATATTTAATATCATAGATGATGATTTTTCTGGGACAGATAGCATACCTTTTAACAGCTAATGCAATTTCTAACAGATTTTGAAAATATTTTTATTGATTTATCAAGTCATAAAATACATAGTCATTACAGTGATTAATAAAGAAAAGTGAAAGTTATTTGTACAAAGTTGGGGGAATGAAGGTGGAAGAAGAGCCAAGACTTACTAATTAAAAAATAATGATTTGCATTTTGATGAAGAGGCTCTTAAAACCTGAACTAGCAGAGCTAATAAAAAGTTTCTTCTGAATGTGCTGCTTCATTATTTTGAAAAGGAGCTCTGTCAACAACAGTGGACAACCCGTTGCTGAATTAGGTCATGAAAACAAGAAACTCCAAAGTGTAATTGTTCTGTATTCCTCCTTCAAGGGTTTTATACAGTATTTGTTTTGAGAGCATAATAATGTAAAATATGTTTAAATAGTGATGAAGATAAGCAGTTACTCTGCTATCACTGAATTATTTTTTATATTAAAATTGATTTAGCCTATGTAGGAGGGGATCATAGTATTCAAAAAGTATACCTCTGGGACTTCCCTGGCTCCAGTGGTTAAGGCTCCATACTTCCAATGCACGGGGCACAGGTTCAGTCCCTGGTCAGGGAACTAAGATCCTGCATGCTACACTGCCAAAACAAAGTGCATTTCTGATGACTCCATCCGTTGATTCTTCATCCAGCAAATATCCATTGCATGCCTCCGAAATTCCATGTGTTGCCCATGATGTTGCCAGTGTAGCCAGGTGAAGGCAGGCAGTGGCTTTTTTTTTTTTTTTTTTTGAAAGGGCCAATCTGTAAGAAGGAAGAAACTTACTATGGGCCAGATCCACATTAGAAATTTACAGCGCTGTACTTAAGAGCACCCTCTGTGTCGCTGACGGCCTGCAGCAGGTCTTTGTCCTTGCTGTAGAGTAGTGTCAGCCTCCTGACTTCTGTCGCTTAAAGTAGTGCCATGTGAGGATGCCTTTCTCTCACTCTGTCCCTCAGTATTTGGAGAGGAGGGCATTTTCCTGGTTGCATTCTTTGTGCATTGAAATGATCAAATGGCTCTGTGGCACCAACTGACGCTTGTGTGGGACGTCATCTGCAAAGGAGCAGTTCTGCATCGTGAAGTCAGAAGACCCACGCTTCTCCCTGCCTGCAGAGCACCTCCATTCCAACCTCGGGCATCCGTCCATAGACAGCATTCCTCATTTGATGTTGGTCTGAACTAGGACTCTGAACATCAACCCTTCCCGTTCTTACCAGAAACTGAATACAACTCGGCTTAAGGTTTCTGGCCATCTTAGAGATTTTTAGGGCTTACCAGGTAGCTCCAGTGGTAAAGAATCAGCCTGCAGGAGGTGCAAGAGATGAGGTTGGATCTGTGACTCAGAAGATCCCCTGGAGAATGGAATGGCAACCCACTCCAGTATTCTTGCCTGGAGAATCCTCTGGACAGGGGAGCATAGCAGGGTACAGTCCATAGGGTCGCAAAGAATCAGACATGACTGAACACACAAACACACAGAGATTTTTAAATCATTTCTAGCCTGGGGATGATTGAGGCAGTTCTGGTTGGTGTCTGTCTTTTGTATCTCTTGTCAGTCAGTCAGTTCAGTTGCTCAGTCGTGTCCGACTCTTTGTGACCCCGTGAATCTCAACACACCAGGCCTCCCTGTCCATCACCAACTCCCGAGTCCATCCAAACCCATGTCCATCAAGTCGGTGATGCCATCCAGCCATCTCATCCCGTTGTCCCCTTCTCCTCTTGCCCCCAATCCTTCTCAGCATCAGGGTATTTTCCAATGAGTCAACTCTTCACATGAGGTGGCCAAAGTATTGGAATTTCAGCTTCAACATCAGTCTCTCCAGTGTACACCCAGGACTGATCTCCTTTAGGATGGACTGGTTGGATCTCCTTGCAGTCCAAATAGGAATATGAGTATGTCAAGGCTGTGTATTGTCACCCTGCTTATTTAACTCATATGCAGAGTACATCATGAGAAATGCTGGGCTGGAGGAAGCACAAGCTGGAATCAAGATTTCCAGGAGAAATATCAATAACCTCAGATATGCAGAGGATACCATGGTTACGGCAGAAAGTGAAGAGGAACTAAAAAGCCTCTTGGCAAAAGTGAAAGAGGAGAGGGAAAAAGTTGCCTTAAAGCTCAGCATTCAGAAAATTAAGATCATGGCATCTGGTCCCATCACTTCATGGGAAATAGATGGGAAAACAGTGGAAACAGTGGCTGATTTTATTTTTTTGGCCCCAAAATCACTGCAGATGGTGATTGCAGCCATGAAATTAAAAGATGCTTACTCCTTGGAAGGAAAGTTATGACCAACCTAGACAGCATACTAAACAGCAGAGACATTACTTTGTCAACAAAGGTCCATCTAGTCAAGGCTATGGTTTTTCCAGTAGACACGCATGGATGTGAGAGTTGGACTACAAAGAAATCTGAGCGCCAAAGAATTGATGTATCTCTTACAACAGACACTAAGAACCACCTGTGAAGATAGGCTGTGACTCTTGGGAGCTGTTTGGTACCAGCTGACCTCTTGACATCTCCTTTCAGTTCCTGGCCCACCCCAACACCAATCCATCCCCCAGAAACTCTTCAGAACTCACCACCAGAGAAACTGAGAGACACCTTGATGAGCAATTTTGTAAAATTTTTATAATTGAAGATTTCTTTCAACATACAGTTTTCTTAGTCTATCAATCTTCAAGTCGTTCTTCATTCTAAAATTAGACTAATTCACCAGTGAAACTTCCCACAGTTACATCTTCATTTGCCATGTAAGTGACAGGAGTTTCATGTTAATTACTTAGAAACATTTGCATATGTTAATTAGCTCAGTTTTTACATTTTTAAAGCCAAGACTTAAATCCCATAAAGTAAAAACACTTTTGCATTTGTAAATACTCATATTTTTAGATAAAGTTAAGTCAGATTAGAAATTTTAGGCCAATTTCTAAAGGTTACTTGCAAGAATGATGGGAATGAGGAAGACTGTACAATCAGCTGTCTTGTGGGGCTGCTGTTCTCAGTTCTCGCTGCCTCTTCACCTCATCTTCAAGTCTTTGTTTTATTTTTTTTAATTTATTTTATTGATGTGTAGGTGAGCTACAATGTTGTGTTTCTGCTGTATAGCAAAGTGATTCAGTTATATGCATATATACATTCTTTTTCATTATGATTTGTCACAAGATATTGAATATACTTTCAGTGTGTGTGCGCTCAGTCACACCTGACTCTTTGTGACCCTATGGGCTGTAACCCGCCAGGCTTCTCTGTCCACGGGATTCTCCAGGCAAGAATACTGGAGTGGGTTGCCACATACTTCTCCAGGGATCTTCCTAACAAAGGGATCAAACCTGTGTCCCTTGCATCTCCTGCACTGGCAGCCAGATTCTTTACCTGGGAAGCTAAGGTGGCACTAGTGGTAAACAACCCAGCTGCCAATGCAGGAGACATAGAGATATGGGTTCAATCCTTGGATCAGGAAGATCCCCTGTAGGAGGGCATGACAACCCACTCCAGTATTCTTGCCTGGAGAATCCCATGGAGAGAGACGCCTGGTGGGCTACAGTCCATGGGGTCGCAAAGAGTTGAATACAACTGAAGCGACTGAGCACACAGCACGCACACTGAATACAGTTCCCTATGCTATATAGTAGGACCTTGTTTTTCTGTTCTGTATATAATAATTTGCATCTGTTAACCCCAAAGTCTTGATCCTTCACTCCCCAACCATCTCCTGCCCCTTGGCAACCACAAGTCTTATTTTCCATGTCTATGAGTCTGTTTCCATTTTATAGATAGGTTCCATTGTGACATTTTTTAGATTCCGTATATAAGTGATATCGTATGGTATTTGTCTTTTTCTGACTTACTTCACTTACTGTGATAATCTGTAGGTCTAGCCATGTTGCTACAAGTGGCCTTATTTCATTCTCTTTATGGTAATGTGCCATTGCATATATATGTGTGTGTGTGTGTGTGTATTTGTGTACCACATCTTCTTCATCCATTCGTGTGTCAGACGTTTAGGTTGCTTCCATGTCTTGGCTACTGTGAACAGTGCTGCTGTGAACATAAATGTGCATGCATTTTTGGGGGAATTATAGTTTTGGTTTAGATAGACCCAATCCCAGGAATGGCATTGCTGGATCATATGGCAGCTGTTTTTTAATCTTTGAGAAAACTCCATACTGTTTGCACGGTGGCTGCATCAATCCACAGTCCCACCAGCAGTGTGAGAGGGTTCCCTTCTCTCTGCACCCTCTCCAGCATGTCAGGTCTTTGTTGTAAACACACTCAGCCAGGCCCTGTGCCTGGAGACTCTCATGCAGTAAATCTCGATGGAGCACAGGCAGCATCTTTCCTTTATAAAACTCTAGACACTGTACATCATCTCACCAGAGCTGAGAACAACTACTCAAGAGCTTGCTATAACATTGGGAGCATTTTTCTTAGAATAAGAAAACCCTTTCATTGGTTTCATTTTTGTAAGCTCTTTTTTCCCCCTATTTAATGTTATTTCTATTTTTCTCAAGTAAATCACTAACTGGCATCTGGTAAATATTTCTTCACCAGGAGAAGGCCCCTAAAAATATTTTAAGTTAGTATATTTGAATTTTCCTGCCCCCCCTCAAAAAATTAAAAAAGGCCATGTTAGCTTTTTGCCCACTATCTTTACTAGTTTTATGCCTTACCCAGCAGTAACTTTAAACATATTTGATAAGCTGCATGTTTAAGTGCTACACATCTCTGGGGAAGATTGTTCAGACCTCAAAGATGAAGGTAGGTTCCTTATCACCAGAGAGTTGTGTGTGTGCTAAGTCATGAGTTGCATGTGACCCCATCGACTGTAGCTCACCCAGCTCCTCTGTCCATGGAATTTTCCAAGCAAGAATACTGAAGTGGGTTGCCATTTCCTATTCCAGCAGATCTTCCCAAGCCAGGGACTGAACCCTCATCTCTTGTGTCTACTGCATAGGCAGGCAGATTCCTTACCATTAGCGCCACCTGGGAAGCCCTCCCCACTACGGCCCCCAGAGAGAAAGGTACTGAAACTGTGACTGTGACTTTCCATACTGGGGAGACAAAAGTGAAGTAAGAAAGAGAAGATGGGAATAATCCCAAGAAGGAAATGGAGGAGGGAAGAGGGATCCCTGGCGAGGTTTATGATTTGTAACAAGAGAAGAAGCAAATTTAGAAATGCCACCCTGTCTCACCACACTGGGGCTTACGTGCCCCCACCTGGACACACCCTCGACTTGTGAAGACATCTGTGTCCATTGTGGAGAGGCAGGAGAGAAGAGAAGGAAGCTGGGCTTGCACCTCACCCCCCACATTCATGTTCTCAGGCCCCCCGTGGGGGTCTTCTCTCACGCCGTGCTCGGTGGGTTAGCAGGAAACCTCTGTGTATCTGGTGTCTTCTAAGCCCAGAAGAGAGTCTCTGCTCAGTGTTTGTTCTTCACAGTAAATAACCTCTTGACCCACTTCCCTGTCTTTACTCAGTAGAGTTGGTTTGGGCCACATCGTTAAATTTGTCAGATAATATTAGTGGTGACACTGTTGTTGGCTTTCCAGCTGTGTTGTGGTTAAAGAAATGTTCTTATCAGGCGCTAAATATGATACTTTATTGCAGTACTCTGGAATTGAAAACAGGTTCAAAATAAAAGTTAAAAGAGCTTAGCTTTACTTGATTCGTTTACTCCAAGGCTCACTAACTGCTCTGTTCCCAAACAGGCTTTCTTTTCCAGTAGGTCGATTTTTCTCAATATATTTGACTTATTTAAAAAGAAAGAAATCTAAATCTCTTTCGGCTATTTGAAATCCAGAAGGAGCAAGATCGCGTGACTCATCATAAAGCAGTAGACGCAATGCTGATTTGCCTCAACTCCCCACCCCCACACACTTCCCTCTTTGCTTCTACCTGCTCCCCTGCTCTTTGGAAGGGTCTGAGCCACTTCTGGGCATCGTCCTGTGAGATTCAGCCTGCCACCTGCTCAGCTGTGCCCACCCCACAGTCAGTGACTTCTCCACCCTGACTCCTGTTTCTGGTTCAGTGCTGTGGACAGTTTCTGCCAGCTCCCTTTTGGTGGTTTGAGTGACACAGCTCCCTTTTTTCAGGCCCAACAAAGCCCTCTCATTTGCACCAAACATCGGAAGGCTAAGAGGGAAGCATCTATGCACCTGTGTGTATGAGTTTCCTCTTGTGCTGTGACAAAGCAATGCAAGCTTAAAACAAAGCAAACTTGTTTGTTACCTTACAGTTCTGAAGGTCAGAGGTCCAAAATGGGTCTCATTGAGTTAAATCAGTGTGTCAGCAGCCAGTGTTCCTTGGTGGAGGCTCAAGGAGAGAATTCATACCCTTGCCTCTTCCAGCTTCTGGAGGCTGCCCACATTCCTGGGCTCCTGGCTGCCTTCGGTCTTCAAAGCCATGCTATATGCATTCTGCCTCTGCTGCTGCTCTCACATCTTCTTCTCTGCCCATCCTTCCTCCATCTCTCATTATAAGAACCCTTGTGATAATATTCAGCCCATGTCAATCATTCAGAATAATACTTTATCTTAAAATCCTTAGTTTAGTTAAGCCTGCAGGGTCCTTTTGCCTGTAAGGTAACACATTCACAGCTTCTAGGAATGAGGAGGTGAACATCTTCGGGAGACCATTATTTTGCCCATCATCTATGTTATGGTCTATATCCAACAAAACTCTGGAATTTTTTATTTTTATTGAAGTATATATGACTTACAATATTACATTATTTTCAAGTGTACAGCAAAGAGATTCGGATATATGTACTTCTTTCCAGATTCTAGCCATTATAGGTAAGATATATTCTACAAGATACTGAATAGGTTCCCTGTGCTATACAGTAAATCTTTGTTGTTTGTCTGTTTTATATACAGCTGTGCATATCAGTTAATCCCATCCTCCTAGTTTATTCCTCCCTCTGCCCATTTCTCTTTGGTAACCTGAAGTTTGTTTTCTATCTTTGTGAGTCTGTTTCTGCTTTGCATATATATTTGTTTATATTAGTTTTTAGATTCCACATATAATTAACACCATATACTGTTTGTCTTTCTCTGACTTCACTCAGTATGATGATCTCTGGGTCTACCCATGTTGCTGAAAATGGTGTTATTTCATTCTTTTTTATGGCTCTGTAATATTCCATCGCATACACATACCACATCTTCTTTATCCATTGATCTGTCTGTGGACACTTAAGTTGCTTCCCTGTGTTGTTAAGAGGTGCTGCTATGCTCATCGAGGTGAATGTATCTTTTTGAATTTGAGTTTCTGTATGCCCATCACTCTGGAATTTTTTGATGCTTTGCTGATTTGGGCCCTCAACATACTCACCCACCTCATCCCTGTCTCTTCTTACTCCCTGACCCTTTCCTTCTTTTTTGAAAAGCCACTCACATCACTTGTTCACAGCCTTCTGGCTGTGCCTTTGTCCACACCATTCTTAAATGGCCTGCTTATCCCTCCCTCGTGCTGATCACTCCCTATTACCCATTCCAGACTGAACTCAAAAAATTCATCACTTCCACCTCTACTTAAATTGTACCCTTCACAGATCAGTCTTTTACACAGTTCTAAGATGTTATGTATGTATATACATTTGTTTTTCAATATTTGCTTTTATTTATTTATTTGACTGTGCCAGGTCTTAGTTGCAGCACTCAGGTTCTTTAGTTGTGGCATGTGGGATCTAGTTCCCTAACTTGGAATTGAACCCAGGGCCCCTGCATGGGGAGCATGGAGTATTAGCCACTGGACTGCCAGGGAAGCCCTATATGTATGTACAGTATTAACATGTCTCCTGTAAAGCTTTCTATGACTTCTTTCAGTCACATGCATGAGTGCCTCCTCAGTTGCTTCCAGAGATTCTATTATAGCACCTCATATATTTTATTGTACTTATTGTTTACAGATATTTCTTACCAAATAGTCTTTGAATTTCTCAGGAACAGAGTTATCCTTTTGTCTTCATATCCAGAGCATTTAGCATGTAGATTCTTAATAAATGCTTATTGAATGAATGAATGAATATATAAGTAGGAAGTCAGACCTGGTTCATACATTCAGTTCAGTTCAGTTGCTCAGTTGTGTCCAACTCTTTGCGACCCCATGGACTGCAGCACACCAGGCCTCCCTGTCCATCACCAACGCCCGGAGTTTACTCAAACCCATGTCTATTGAGTCGGTGATGCCATCCAACCATCTCATCCTCTGTCGTCCCCTTCTCCTCCCGCCTTCAATCTTTCCCAGCATCAGCGTCTTTTCAAATGAGTCAGTTCTTCACATCAGGTGGCCATACATTAGTAAGCTGAATTTAGAAAAAAATCTCTTGTTTGGTTATATTGTTATTAAAGGCACAATGGGATTTCATTTTAAAACCAACTCATAACTATAACAAAGATTCCAAAGATGATATTTTAAGAAAGTTCTGTATAAATATTATTTTTGTACCAGGAAGGTGCAGTTTACATCTTGAGCTTATATTGATTTATATACCTTAACTTGGCAATTTCTTAAATAAGAAAAAGTCTTCACAAGTTCATTCCTTGATGAGAATTTTTAAGTGAGGTCTTGATTATGCTTATTGTTTTTGTCACAAGCATGGGAGGGTGGCTGCTGTTGTTGTTAACGTGGGCATCCTAGCCCTGATCCAATAGTTCATAGTGACATATTAAATTCAAAGTCAAGGCAAGGTAGGAGGAATTGACCTAGAGTAAAAGAGCCAGAGGAATGAGCCTCCAAAATAAATGAAAACACAAGAATGAGAAGGAATGGAAAGAAGAGAAGACAAAAGAGAGTGAGGCAAACCCAAGAAGAATAGGTTAAGACAAAGATTTGACTGAGGAGGTGAGTGGAGTATATTCCAAGGATCATTAACTAAATCAGTGGAATGAATTCAGGTGTATGACAGGGTCAGCTTCAGGGGGAAGTGCTGGTTTTAGAAGAGAGAAGAAGTTGTCTCTCCAAGAGCTTAGCCAAGATTAACAGAAACGCTCCACCCATAGTTGAGGGACCAGTTGAATAAAATGTAAATGAGCGATGCTGTGTCCATGGCCATAAACACAGAAATAGTCTTTCAGGCCCATTTCTGAGAAATAAGTCTATCATCTAAAGAAAGATAGTGTTATCAGGGAAGATTCATAAGACCTTCATTCTTGAGATGGATGTGTGAGTGCTAAGTTGCTTCAGTCATGTTTGACTCTGTGACCCCATGGACTGTAGTCCACCAGGCTCCTCTGTCCATGGGATTCTCCAGGCAAGAATACTGGAGTGGGTTGCCGTGCCCTCCTCCTGAGAAAGATGAGTGCCCACATAACTGAACAGCATGAAAGTTCGCTCTTGATTGAAGTCACTCTTGGCAGGCCATACCTGAAAATCCCTTTACACTGTAGGTGTGTTCAACTGTGCACTTAAGTTGGTGGGTACAGGGCTATCATTCCGGGGTAAGGTGCAACTGGAAAAGGTGCAACTTCTAAGATGAGAAACAAGCTGTAAACCTGTAGGTGTGGACATTTTTCCCTCCAGGTGGTGTCAGCAGGAAGTCATCCATGGGGAACAGTGCCAGCCACACAGCTGAAAGAAGATTATGTTTGGGGAGGGCGTTTCATTCCAGGAACACATATTCTTTTTAATGGATGGTTAGTGAGGACTCCTATTGTAGGAAGCCCAGCTTGAACTTTAGTGTAAGAATGTCGTAATTGCTGAGCCATTACTCATGAAAAAGTTGGCTTAAAGCTCAACATTCAGAGAACTAAGATCATGGCATCTGGTCCCATCACTTCATGGCAAATAGTTGGAGAAACAATGGAAACAGTGTCAGACTTTATTTTGGGGGGCTCCAAAATCACTGCAGATGGTGACTGCAGCCATGAAATTAAAAGACACTTACTCTTTGGAAGGAAAGTTATGACCAACCTAGACAGCATATTAAAAAGCAGAGACATTGCTTTACCAACAAAGGTCCATCTAGTCAAGACTATGGTTTTTCCAGTGGTCGTGTATGGGTGTGAGAGTTGGATGGTGAAGAAAGCTGAGAGCCAAAAGAATTGATGCTTTTGAACTGTGGTGTTCGAGAAGACCCTTGAGAGTCCCTTGGACTGCAAGGAGATCCAACCAGTCCATCCTAAAGGAGATCAGTCCTGGGTGTTCATTGGAAGGACTGATGTTGAAGCTCCAATACTTTGGCCACCTCATGCAAAGAGTTGACTCATTGGAAAAGACCCTGATGCTGGGAAGGATTGGGGGCAGGAGGAAAAGGGGATGACAGAGGATGAGATGGCTGGATGGCATCACCGACTTGATGGACATGGGTTTGGGTGGACTCCGGGAGTTGGTGATGGACGGGGAGGCCTGGCGTGCTGCAGTTCATGGGGTCACAAAGAATCAGACACGACTGAGCGACTGAACTGAACTGAACTGAATAACATACAGGTCGTGCGCTTGTCAGTCAGTGGACACACGCAGGTGGTGTGGGGAGTCCTCGGCCATGTCTGTGAATCCTAAACCCATGGGCTGTGATCACGCCAGACTGCAGGAGCTCTGTCATGCTGTAGCTGTGTGCCTGTGTTGCTTGTAAATTACGATTGTAGTTTTAAAGTATGGCGCTGGTCATAAAATTTGTATTTCTAAGAAACTAAATGTAATTTTTACTCCTATGGATAGGTTCTCATCTTTTACAAACCCCATAACCTATATCAGAAATTGTATGTAGAATTTACCTCTGTAAAGCGTAAGGGGAAAACTTTAGTGCTCCATTCAAAGGAAATGGCCAGCTGTCCATTTCAGCTATTTGCTGCCATAGCGGAGATCAGGCAGATATAGCAAGATTTTCACTTCTTTTCAAGATATCAGAAATACAAACTTTTGTGCAAAATTATGCCAAATTCTGGAAGATGAAAAGGAGTTTTGAAATTAACTTCAGCTCACTTTCTGGTTTATAACTTCTGCTATCAAGGAAACTAAAATGCGGAGTGTAATGAATTAGCATGCTTCTCATCTCAGCGCTCTCTTGATTGTTTTTTTTTTTTAATGTAGTCTAGGGATTTAATTATCTTTCTTGCTTACTGTTCTTGTTTTTATCAATTTCCTTAGTGTAGACCAGTGATTTTCAATCAGGAGCAATTATATCCCCAGGGGGATATTTAGAAAATTCTGAAAATATTTTTGGTTGTCACAATTTGCAATGGGAGGATGCTGCTGGCATCTAGGGATTAGAGGGCCAGGGATGCAGCTAAATATTCTGTGTTTGCACAAGAGAGAACCTAACAACAAAGAATTATCTGGTGCATAGTAGGGACAGTCATGAGGTTGAGAACTCTGATGTAGGCTGTATTTTTAATCCCCGTTTATCCTTCCCTTCCTCACTCCCTTCTGTATCTCTTCTAAAGAATCTTTTCGCAGATTCTGTTTTTCCGTCTTTTCTCTAATCTTATTCAGGTTGGTAGTTCTCATTTTCAAAATACAGAAAAACAGTCACATGGGAGTATTTAAAAATGGAGAGTCCCAGCCCCCACTTGTAGACATGGTAACATGCTGATCTGGGATGGCTCAAGATTTTGCAGCTTGAAAAAGCCCCCAGGTGATTCTAAGACCATCCTTGGACCACAGAGAAATAGTAAGATAATCTTTGTTTTCATAATCTCTGGCCCTACTCTTTTCTTCATTTTTTAAAATCCTTTAGTAGTTGAAGCTCTCAATTACACCCTGTTGCTTTGATTAAGCCCTTAAGATATACATAGCTTTTAATAGTTAAACTTTAAATGTATTTGTTGATAAGGAGTTGAAAGTATAATTGTATTTGCCTTCCCATGTGGCTCAGTGGTATAGAATCTGCCCATCAATGCAGGAGATGCAGGTTCAATCCCTGGGTTGGGAAGATCACCTGGAAAAGGAAATGGCAACCTGCTCTAGTATTCTTGCCTGCAGAATTCCATGGGCAGAGAAGCCTGGCAGGCTCCAGAGTCAGATAGGACTTAGTACACACGCATGCATAATCATATTTGGTCCTCACAAGTTATCCAAGTAGTTGGGTAATATATCTTAGAGTTTTTCCCCAAATTTCTAATCTCTTCCCTAATTTTGTCTTATACCGTTTTCCCCATAAGATGCTGATTGATAGTGGCTCCCTAAGAATTTGTTTGGGACTTTGCTGGTGGCCCAGCGGTTAGGAATTTGCTTTGTAATGCAGGGAATGTAGGTTCAATCCCTGGTCAGGGAACAAGATCCCACATGGTGGGGAGCAACTAAGCCCCCATATGAGACAACTACTGAACTCCATGTGCCCTGGAGCCTCCATGTCGTAACTAGAGTCCATACACCACAAGGAAAGATCCTGCATGCATCAGCTATGACCCAACACAGCAGATTAGGAAGATCCCTTGGAGAAGGAAATGGCAACCCACTCCAGTATTCTTGCCTGGGAAATCCCATGGACAGAGGAGCCTGGTGGGCTACAGTCCTTGGGGTTGCAAAAGAGTTGGACACAACTTAGCAACTTAACAACAACAAAAACACAACAACAATAAAAAATAAAATATTTTATTTTAAAAATAAAATAAATATTTAAAAAATTTTTATTTTATTTTTAAAATAAAAAATAATTTTAAACATATGAACTAGTCAAAAGCATGGACATTATGGCTGAAAATAATTCATGTTAGTGATTTCTTAACCACACTTATGCATACAAAATGTTACAAAAGATTGACTCCCAGGAAGTATTAGTTTATGTTATGTGCTTTTTCCATGAAGGCAAAATGGTGAGGGCAGTTGTAAGTTCCATAAGAGCTTTTCCTCTAAATGCTGATTGGCATTTAGGAAGACTGCATGTTATGTCCCTGTAGGTCTCTTCCTTCAGAGACTTCAACTCATGTCTGACGTTCTGTTTTAATGTATTGAATTCAGATCACAGGGCTTTGGTAGTCAGGAGTTCAATGTCTTCTTGAAATTTACAACTAGAACGATACATGGCAATGACTGGGTCATTTATTAAGGACCGTCGTCTGGTATGTCATTCATTATTGCCGTTGTTTAGTCACATGCCTAGTGGTGTAGGAATAGTCAAATAGGAGAATAGCAAGTTATAAACTTATCCAGGTGCATATGAATTTTAAATATAACAAATATGATTCTATAATTTTTGGATAAAGTGTACTTTATTCAATTACTGTCCATCTGGAAAAAATAAATTATATTTGATACTGTACAACAAATAAATCACACAGTTTAAAAGCTAAATGCCAAAAAAAATGTATAGTAGCAGAATATTTGAGATATATGTTTAACTTAGAGAACAGAAGATAACGTAAGAACATTGTGAGGAGACACAGACATAAAGAACAGACTTTTGGACTCAGAGAAGAAGAGGGTGGGATGATTTGAGAGAATAGCATTGAACATTACATGTGTACATTACCATATGTAAAACAGACGACCAGCACAAGTTTGACATGTGAAGCGGGGCACCCGAAGCCAGTGCTCTGGGACGGCATGAGGAATAGGGTGCAGGGGGAGGTGGTACCAGAGGGGTCCAGTATCGGGGGACACATGTATACCTATGGCCAGTTCCTGTTGATGTATGGCAAAAACCACAATATTATAACTACCCTCCAATTAAAATAAATTAATTTAAAAAACGTTGTGAAGCCCAGAATCCATAAAAAGAAGTATCAACAGATTTGAGTACATACAAATTAAAACTTCGTCAAAACTCAAAAATAGGCTGGGAGAAAATATTTTTGATATATGACAAAGCTGATTATGAAAGGACATGGCTGAATAAATCACATTTTTAAACTTAACGTTATTCAGCTTTAAAAAAAAAATGTATGAGCTCTGTACATATTAACCTAGAAAATAGCCATATCTGTTAAGAAAGGAAAAATGTGGTTTCTGTCCAGATAAAGGCAGTAGTAGAGCTTTCAGATCTGTAGCGCAGCTTGCTGTTGTTGCTGCTGTTTGTGGCTGAGTCGTCTCTAACTCTGTGAACCTGTGGACGGTAGCCCGCCAGGCTCCTCTATCCATGGGGATTTCCAGGCGTGAATACTAGAGTGGATTGCCATTTCCTTCTCCAGGGGATCTTCCCCCCGACAGGGATCAAACCCACGTCTCCTTCGCTGGCAGGCTATCCTTCACCCCTGATCCACTGGGAAAGCCCATAGGTTTGTGTCATCTCTGGCAGTTGCAGAAGTGAAACATTATTATGGGGGTTAAAAACTGTGTTTTACCTGATATGCGACTTAGAACTACATCATCCATTTGAAAAGATGTATAGAATAGGCTCGTGGACTTTGTGGATGAGGGTAAGGGTGGGATGAGATGGGAGAAGGGCATTGAAGCATGTTAATTGTCATGTGTCTAATCAATCGCCAGCCCAGGATTGATGCTCGGGGCTGGTGCAGCGAGATTTCCCGGGGGGCAGGGAGGAGGGAGGGGGGTTCTGGAGGGGAAGCATATGTAAACCCATGGTGATATCATGTCATTGTATGGCAAAAACAATAAAAAAAAAACAATAAATAAATAAATAAATAAAATTTAAAAAAAAAAAAAAAGCTTAGCGTAAAAGCGGCCTTAACCCAAGTCAGCAGTGAAGAACTGACTCCTGGTCAAGGCATGTGCTCGGGGTGACAGCCATGGGCTACCCTGTGACTCCAGAGGAGGCTGCCCCAACACTAGCAAAGCCACCAATGAAATCCCTCAGTGGCAGCATCCATTCTCCAGAGCTGTGTATGGGGCACTGACATCACACCATGCTAACAGACTGTTTTAAAGGAAGGGAAACTTATCTTTGGAACAGAAGCAGAATTTTAATAGGAAAAGGGGGATCCATATGTGAGAAGAAACAACTAAGTGGTTTGTTAAATCTCTCTATTGTAAATGTGATGTTGCTTTGAAAATTACTAACAGTGAAAGTGAAAGTCACCCAGTCCTGTCCAACTCTTTGCAACCCCGTGAACTACAGAGTCCATGGAATTCTCTAGGCCAGAATACTGGAGTGGGTAGCCGTTCCTTTCTCCATGGGATCTTGCCAACCCAGGGATCAAACCCAGGTCTCTCACATTGCAGGCAGATTCTTTACCAGTTTGATCCCTGAGTTGAGAAGATCCCCTGGAGAAGGGAAAGGCTACCCACTCCAGTATTCTGGCCTGGAGAATTCCACGGACTGTATAGTCCATGGGGTCACAAAGAGTCGGACCCGACTGAGCGACTAACGGTGACTTAGATGTTAATTGCAGCCTCAGAGGAAAAACTTGCAGAAATGGCCTGGTTATCCCCCCTTCTTGAACTACTTCTGTCATCTCCAGAAGACAGCTCATCTTCCAGCTTTGATAGAGAAGAGCTCATTTGCTCCCATCCAGCCTGTGGTTCAGTCTTAAATGTGAAGGAAAAACACAGATAAGAAATCACTGAAAGTAAAAGGACATTTAAGATTTCCTTCTCCTAAAAGTTTCTTTTTAATGAGTTAGTTTCACATTCAGAACTTAAATTCTTGGACTTTTTTTTAAAGCACAGCTAAACGCTATAAATTTAAAGAGTCCTTTGAAACCTGAATGGAAAAGCATATTCTTTTAAAAAATGCTTTTTCTCAGCCTGCTGAGCTAGGTTTGAGAGAGTCACCAAAAGCTTTGGAATTTACACTGTGGCAGAATACCAAGTGAAAAAAAGAGGAGTTTGTCTTTTCAACAGAGCTACGAGGTCAGACCTGGGCATCAGCCCTACCCTGGCACAACCCCGCTCAACACCAGGCAGCTGAGAGGGCTCCTCCCCAGCAGTGACCTGCGCCTGCCAGCACCAGGCATCATCAGAGGGCCTCAGAATGTTCCAGCACACACTCTGTGTGCCCAGAGAAGCTGGAAGGAAAATGGGAGAAGCAAATGCAAAAGAATCGCTTATCCACAAAAGGCCATTTGGTTTGGCTCAGCTTTGTCTGGGAGTTTCCAAACTAATTCTGCCTGTATCCTGAAGAAATCCTAGCCTAGAAAAATGATTTTTTTCCAAGCCTGCACATCATTGGCTACTATTAATTCTTAAATTCAATGCATTCAATGTCAGGAGAATAGAATGTGGAGTAATATTGACTGAAAATGCATAAGAGCTAGCAACATTGGCATTTATTTTCTTTTTCCTCAGGCCTATTTAATTTTTTCCCCCAAACTTAAGTGGCAGCCTGTTAACTCATTAACATGTTCTCATTCTACTCATTCTTTTTTATATTAGCATTTAACATAAGGATTTTTTTTCTGACTCTGCTGACCTCCTTTCTCTTGCATTTGTAAAATGTTCTTAATACTAGAGTGATAATATTTAGAAATACAGAATATTTTCTGTTATACCAGCTGTGAAAAGTGTTTTTGTATCAATTCATGGGATTACTGTTTTACATTTGGTTACCTGCTTCACCTGTTCATCTGAGGCAGTTTTAATCATTCAGTTATAATCTCAGCATTAGTAGTCTCAAATAAAATTCATCAGTTTACTTTTCAGTTAAATAAGGTAAGGCATTACTTATAATTTGGTTTAAAAACTTAAGATGATTTTTATGTAGAAAGTGCTGTTAAATAATAGTTTTTGAAAGAATAATTGTAATGTGGCTCTTAGTGATTATTTTATAGTAAGAATATTGAGCTAAGAAGGATGAAATATTTTAAAAAAAAATTGGTCCTGGAAATAAAACTGTTTGACCTCTATATATTTTTTCATTCTATTTCACAGTTTGTTATGTCTCATATACACAAATACTAATCATTTAAAAATCCTGAAATTGAATTTAGGCAACTTCCTTGGTTTCATTAGAATTCTTGGACACTTCCAAATTGTAAGATCAATTGTAAGGCTACAATTAAAGGGACCAAGGTGAGGAAACAAATGCAGTGAAGTAGCAGCAAATGCCAAGAGAGAACAAGATAATTTATGACAACTTAGAGGGGTGAAATGGGGTGGGAGATTCAGGAGGGGGTGGGAATATATGTATACCTGTGGCTAATTCATGCTGATGCATGGCAGAGACCAAAACAATATTGTAAAGCAACTATTCTCCAATTAAAAATAAATAATTTTTTTAAAATACTTAAAAATGATGTACAAACATTCATGTATTATATTTTATATGTTCTTTGAGAGCTTACGTGAAGAGCCTTCCATTGATATTTTTATAGAGAAAAATTGCATTACCCAGTATAAATACCCTCCTAATATATCTGTTGGGTAAACCTTTATTTTTCTATATATAATTTTGCTCAAGGTAGATGTGCTTAGCCAACATGCCAGGTGAGAAGGCTTGCTCAGAACCATTCGTGTGGGTTTTCTGCATAGCATGTGCTCCAGCTTCTGACCACTTCCTTTAGGTCTGAGCTTATGGAGGGTCACGCCAGGCCTGGGGGAAAGCACAGTAAATTAAGCTGGATGCCATCGTCTGTTTTCAGGTCACTGCCTTTTGCCTCTTTCTCATACCTTGCTCACCCCTTGACCTTGTTAGAACAGTCACGTTTCTTCATAAAACATTCTTAATGAGACCATTTACCGTGCATACCCAGTAAGCTCGTACTTCATGTAATAAATTTTCTGCTCAAACACATGCCAAGAAGGCAACTCTTGGACCTGTTAAAGAATTAACTTTTTAACTGAGAGAGGGCCCTTTGGCTGGGTGGCCACAGCTATCAGAGTGCTCTTTTTCTCATTTTAAGTAGACTGTAAAACCAGAGGGAGATTTTCTCTCTTCTTTTTTACTTATTTGCTTGTGTTGTTTTGTTTAAAACATACATATCTCAATCTTGAGTGTGGCATC
The DNA here is from genome assembly GCA_007570785.1 of Antilocapra americana. Lineage (NCBI taxonomy): Eukaryota > Metazoa > Chordata > Mammalia > Artiodactyla > Antilocapridae > Antilocapra > Antilocapra americana. The sequence goes on along the minus strand of ML663008.1, from coordinate 22,951,406 downwards.
ATTATTCCCAATGAATAAGAATTGCTGGAGGGGATGTGAAGAAAAGGGAACCCTCTTACACTGTTGGTGGGAATGCAAACTAGTACAGCCACTACGGAGAACAGTGTGGAGATTTCTTAAAAAAACTGGAAATAGAACTGCCATATGACTCAGCAATCCCACTGCTGGGCATACACACCAAGGAAACCAGAAGTGAAAGAGACACATGAACCCCAATGTTCATCACAGCACTGTTTACAATAGCCAGGACATGGAAGCAACCTAGATGTCCATCAGCAGACGAATGGATAAGGAAGCTGTGGTACATATACACAACGGAATGTTACTCAGCCGTTAAAAAGAATACATTTGAATCAGTTCTACTGAGGTGGATGAAACTACTTACTTACTTATACAGAGTGAAGTAAGCCAGAAGGAAAAACACCAACACAGTATACTAACGCATATATATGGAATTCAGAAAGATGGTAACGAGAACCCTGCATGTGAGACAGCAAGAGAGATGCAGATGTATAGAGCAGTCTATTGGACTCTATGGGAGAGGGCAAGGGTGGGATGATATGGGAGAATGGCATTGAAGCATGTAAATTACCATATGTGAAATGAATCACCAGTCCATGTTTAATGCATGAGACAGGGTGCTCGGGGCTGGTGCACCGGTATGACCCAGAGGGATGGGATGGGGAGGCAGGTGGGAGGGGGGTTCTGGAAGGGGAACACATGTACACCCATGGCAGGTTCATGTCAATGTATGGCAAACCCAACACAATGTTGTAAAGTAAAAAGTTTTTATTGAATTTGTTACAATAAAAAAAGTTAACATAATAAAGCAAAAAAAAAGAATGAACAGAAACAAGCATATGTATTTTCTAAAGAATACTCATTTGATTTTAAAATATATATTTGTTCAAATTCAATCAGTTGCAGTGGAATGTAGGAACTTTATTTTTTACCTAAGAATTCTGTTTTTTTGATGTCGCAGAAATAAAATAAGTTGATGTGTGAAGTTTAGCTAAACTCATAAAAGGTGACATTTTGGTTTGTACATTGATTAATTCATCTCTACTAACCATTTCAATATTCCTGAACATAGAAACTTTATTTTTGATCAGAAGTAGTGAGTCCTTCCCACACAGGTCCTGTTTTTAAATATGGATTGGTTTGATTTCTGCCTTTGATTTTTCCTCCCATCAGAGTTAAGGTGTCCAAACCAGATGCAAAAGCAAAAGAACTGGCTCATCTGCTATGGCAACAGCCCCCAAGGACACAGAAGTTGACTGTCCTGCCCAGGGGATTAGGACAGAAGGCACCCGTCACCTTCTCCTAACATGCCACCCTAACCACATGCGGTCCTTGTGGCTCTGCACAAACTATTTACCCCTGTGTACAATAGTGCTGACAACAGTACCTACCTCACAGGGCACTTACGAGGATTAAGCAAGGTATTTGTAAAAGACACTGTTTATCCTAGACATACAGATTCTCAATTAATGAGAGCTCTTCACCATGAACTCTTCTCCCCACTTAAAAAAAAAAATAGTAAATCTCAGGATTAGGAGAAACCACAGGGCCCATTTTAAATACAGACTTGAGCAAACAGTTTTGTACCTTAGATGATAGAACCAAAGGGAAGAATAAAAAAGGCACGTGAACACTGAGGGGTAAGGGTAGAAGGGAGCGTATCCAGCTATAGAGGTTTTTCCCATGGGTCTGGATGTCCTCCCAAGCCTGTGCTCAGAGATCACCCTATTTGCCCTGGAAGTATACTTTGGAAAAATATTTCTAAAATTATCTCTCACCACACTCACAAGTGTAAAGGATTTAGTCCTGTTTTTTAGACACATATGAGACAGAGAAGTCCCATTCAGACACACAGAGGCTGGAAGGTACAGGGGAGGTCATAATTCCTTCCACTGTAGGGCCACGGCATCTCAATAACTCCTTCCATCATCCTTCCCCCGCAGGGCAGAGCTGCACTCAGGCAAGTAGGGAACCTGCCTACCTGTTTGTTACTTTAAGACTTTTTAGAAAAGAATATGACATGTTCTTGCCGGTCATGCATTCCAGGCTCTCTCCATAACACATTCCAGAAAACGGGAAGGACATTCTCCTACTGTCTCATCTAAATCCCTGCTTCTGCCCTTTCAGCCCTTTAGATCTTATCTTGACCCCAGCAGAAATAGAAAATAGATGCTCACCATGATTTGGCAAATGTCAAGTTTTTGAAATTGCTACTAGATTTCTTACATTTCTTACTTTCTCCTCTAGGATAACTCAGTCTCCATCTTTTCTAATATTATTTTTCTATAAGCATTTTTTGTCCCAAATTGTTGTGGATGGAGATGCTGTCACCCTTCTGACACTTCCTGGTGATATATATCAACACAGCAGTAACAAGGCCCAGGTAGGAGGTGTTCTGTGTAATAAACCCTTTGTCCACCTTACCTGGCCGTGGGGCACTGGCTACCTCCCTTTCCCACTACTGCCTGCAGTTCTTTAGAACTATGCCCAAAGGAGTTTTGGAATTACAGTGGCTCAGCACCCTGCCACTCAGTGCAGTGGCATTCTCTCTCATTTTAGTACCAAACCAGCAAAGGTTTTAGCAGAAGAAAGTACTGGAAATTTTCTCCATTACTTAGAAGCTATCACCAAGAGGCCACTTCTCAGACCTACTGTCTCATCTTCTACTGAGATATTTGCTTGGTTTCATGCAGTCCCAGCCTTGCCAGCCTCAGAGACACGTGGCCTCACTTTCAGAACTCTGGCCAGAGATGGAACCCTCCCCCTGACATAGCCTCTCATGTGCAGATGTTCCTGATTCTGACTGGCAGTAAAAGGAAAAATGGGAGGAAAAAACGTTTCGAAGTATTAAAGGAGAAAGAAAGAATATAATCACAGAAAATACAAATGCCATAAAAACCATCATGTTAATCATCCGTCTAGCCCAGGGAGTATCCCACAGGCAGCTGCTGGCTTTGCCCCTTTCTGAAGATATCAGAATGTGTTTGTTTTCCATAACCTTGTCACTGTGTCTGTGGAATCAGTGGCCCCTTAGTCAGTCTCCCTCAGACTCCTTGCATCTCTGTTCAGATCTGGCTCCTGGTCTGAGGGACTCTCCTCTAAGGGTGCGTCAGTGGTGCTTAACATGGAATGGAGTGGGCCCTCAGTGTCATTTGAATCACACCAAAAGCAACCGAGACACAGTGGGAATTAATACAGAGGGATGCAGGAAAGTAGAAATGCTCACAGAAAGGTAAACCAGCATCTCCCTGCTGTTGTCTGACTCAACACGCATATAATCAGGAGCACTGACTCCAGACTTATCATAGCCTGCTTTATAAACACAACTACTTTCTTACGTATTGATCCAGCTTCCCCAAGATTGTAAGTTATTGTCTGGGCTCAGATTTTGTTATTTTTGTTATTCCTCATCGCATTGCTCCCAAAACCAGGGCACTTTCTACACAGTGCATGAATATTAGTTACTTGTGAAGTAATGGATAAATGTATGCTACAACAATAGTGACAAAATTATGTTTATTATAGAGCTATCTATGGTTATCTTTATATACACTATAAAAGGTAATATATGGAGATCCAATAATCTGGACTGTCTCTGCCTCAGATTTAGTGAGGTTATGATTGACAAAAGTTATATATATTTAACATGGACAGTGTGGTATTGTGGCAGCAATATACCTGTGTAATGAATCCCACAATTGAGCCAATTAATGTGCCCATCACCTCACATAGTTACCACTGTTGTGTGTGTATAGTAATCCAAGGTTAGGTTTGAGTTTGCCTTAGCATGTTTTTTATACTAATAAAAATTAATAATGCCTGTGATATACATGATTTGTTAAATTATGTGTATTAATGTGAGCATATCTAGGGATACTTTAAAGAACACTCAGTTTTCAGGTTCCTTAACCATTCACAGAGATTTACAAGCAACTGGAATGCCACTTGCTTATTATCACTTGAGCAGCTAATGATTTATTCATAAAGCAATGTGCCCCTGACTCTCATACTGGTTCTGTTAATATGTGTGGCTTTGAGAAACATCAGTGCTCTTTTTTCTATTAGTAAAAACCAGAGAAGTTTTTCTGCCAAACAGTTAAATCTGTAGGAAGATGACATTCCTTCATTTCATGTCATGACATAAAAATATCTAGTTTTTTTTCCCCTTAACTCAGAGCATCTTCCTCTACTCAAGGGCAAAAGGGAGAAAACATGTGGATAAAGAGGATGAGGAAAATAGGTAAGCATGGTTAGGAGGAAAGTAGCAAAAAAAATGGTCTCTGAAAGAGAGGAGATGGGCTGGATGCTGGTATTTTCCTGTGGGTTTAAACAAGTAATTACATTTGGCCTGTGAACAGAAAAATACATGTTTTCATATAACCTCAATATATCCTCTCTTATATTTACTGCCAAGACCTAAAATTTCAAGACATGACATGAAGCATTTCTAAAATGACACAATTCTCCCTTGAAATCTTTCCAATGCAATGTTGTGATTGAAAAAGCTCCCGATCAGTCTTTTACTCTACATCAGGTTGGCGGGGGGAGGGGTGACAAAAAAATGTCCTGATGACCCATCTAGAAGTCTATAAAGAATCTGTAATTGAACACACTTGACAAAGATCATGATGAAAGTACCATGATAGCCCCGTGTATCTCATCATTTTACTGGGAGATGCAGAAGCTATCTATATCATCCCTAGCCGGCCGTTGTTCTGCACAGTGATAGTTGGTCAAAAGGATATGTAGCAGGCCAGGTGGGCCTCAGGAAGCAGAGCAAACCAGAAAGGAAGTCAGGGTATGTTTCAGGGCCTTTGTGCATCTTGAGACCCCATCGGGAACTTTTCACAATTTTTATAGGGTCCTACCAGCTGCTTCCTGCCTGCTGTTCTGCTTATCAGTCTGGATAAGAAGCAGGGCCTCCATTTTACAGCTCTGAGGGACTAGTTCATGGGTAGTCTACAGCATTCTGTCCCCCAGCCGTGCCAGGAGAAAGTGGCTGCCGAGATGCTGCTAATAATTAAGGACTTGGTAGTGGGGGCAGTTGCTAAGTATGTAACATTACTGTGGCATCCAGGTAAACAAGTGAAAATCCCTCTAGGCCATGTGGGACTAGAGATGTTCACAGTCATATTAATACTCACCCACCCACCTTGCAACTGTTGCTGGCAGTTGAGAAATGAAGTGTGTCTGTGGGCCACCTGGGAACATGAGTTCCCAAGCCCAGAGGCCATTAACTCCATGTTAATTTAGTAAGGTGGTAGGTAGTGATAAGACCCCAAATTTATGTTCACGGATGCTCTGGATAATAGAAACATGCTCATTAAGTATCTTTGGCCAAAAATGTTCTTGTTTAATTAGCATACGTCTTAATTATACACTTGGATTTGAAGCTGGTGCTAATCTTTAAGTTTTAAAAAAATTAGGTAAAGAGAAAAGGATTAGGAGACTGCTTATCATAGAGGTTAGGAATGTGGGCTCTGTCTTTATCCCAGGGATGCAAGGATTCTTCAATATTTGCAAATTAATCAACGGGATATACCACATTAACAAATTGAAAGATAAAAACCATATAATTACCTCAATAGATGCAGAGAAAACCTTTGACAAAATTCAACATCCATTTATGATTTAAAAAAAAAAAACTCTCCAGAAATCTGGCATAGAAGGAACATACTTCAGCATAATGAAAGCCATATATGATAAATCCACAGCAAACATTATCCTCATTGGCAAAAAATTGAAAGCATTTCCTCTAAAGTCAGGAACAAGACAAGGGTGCCCACTCTCACCACTACCATTCAACATAGTTTTGGAAATTTTAGCCACAGAAATCGGAGAAGAAGAAAAAAGGAATACAGATTGGAAAAGAAGAAATAAAAGTCTCACTGTTTGCAGATGACATGATCCTCTACAAAGAAAACCCTAAAGACACTACCAGAAAATTATAGAGCTAATCAATGAATATAGTAAAGTTGCAGAATATCAAATTAATATACAGAAATCCCTTGCATACCTATACACTAACAATGAAAAAAACAGAGAAATTAAGGAAACAATCGCATTCACCATTGAAATGAAAAGAATAAAATACTTAGGAATAAATTTACCTAAAGAAACAGAAGACCTATATACAGAAAACTGTAAAACACTAATGAAAGAAATCAAAGATCCCACAAACAGATGGAGAAATATACCATGTTCATGGATTGGAGGCATCAATATAGTGAAAATGAGTACACTACCCAAAGCAATCTATAGATTCAATGCAATCCCTATCAAGCTACCAATGGTATTTTTCACAGAACTAGAACAAAAAATTAAGCAATTTTGTATGGAGTTGCAAGAAACCTTGAATAGCCAAAGCCATCTTGAGAAAGAAGAATGGAACTGGAGGAATCAACCTGCCTGACTTCAGACTATACTACAAAGCTACAGTCATCAGGATAGTATGGTACTGGCGCAAAGGCAGAAACATAGATCAGTGGAACAAAATAGAAAGCCCAGAGAAAAATCCATGTACCTATGGACACTTTATCTTTAACAAAGGAGGCAAAAATATACAATGGAGAAAAGACAATCTCTTTAACAAGTGATGCTGGGAAAACTGGTCAACCACATGTAAAAGAATGAAATTTGAACACTTTCTAACACCATACACAAAAATTAACTGAAAATGGATTAAAGATCTAAATATAAGGCCAGAAACTATATAAAACTCCTAGAGGAAAACATAGGCAAAACACTCTCTGACATAAATCACAGCAAGATCCTCCATGACTCACCTCCCAGAGTAATGGAAATAAAAGCAAAGACAAACAAATGGGACCTAATTAAACCTAAAAGCTTTTGCACAATGAAGGAAACTATAAGCAAGGTGAAAAGATAGCCTTCAGAACAGGAGAAAATAATAGAAAATGAAGCAACTGACAAAGAATTAATCTCAAAAATATATAAGCAGCTCATGCAGCCCAATACCAGAAAAACAAATCACCCAATCAAAAAATGGGCCAAAGAACTAAACAGACATCTCTCTAAAGAAGACATACAGATGGCTAACAAACACATGAAAAGATGCTCAATATCACTCATCATAAGAGAAATGCAAATCCAAACCACAGTGAGGTACCATCTCATACCAGTCATAATGGCTGCTATCAAAAAAAAATCTACCAACAGTAAATGCTGGAGAGGGTGTGGAGAAAAGGGAACCCTCTTACACTGTTGGTGGGAATGCAAACTAGTACAGCCACTATGGACAACAGTGTGGAGGTTCCTTAAAAAACTGGAAATAGAACTGCCATACGACCAGCAATCCCACTGCTGGGCATACACACTGAGGAAACTGGAATTGAAAGAGACACGTGTACCCCAAGGTTTATCACAGCATTGTTTACAATAGCTAGGACATGGAAGCAACCTAGATGTCCATTGGCAGACAAATGGATAAGGAAGTTGTGGTACATATACACAATGGAATATTACTCAGCTGTTACAAAGAATGCATTTGAGTCAGTTCAGAGGTGGATGAAACTGAGCCTATTATACAAAGTGAAGTAAGTCAGAAAGAAAAACACCAATACAGTATATTAACACATATATATGGAACTTAGAAAAATGTAATGATGACCCTATATGCAAGACAACAAGAGACACAGATATAAAGAACAGACTTTTGGACTCTGTAGAAGGTGAGGGTGGGATGATACAGCATTGAAACATGTGTATTACCATATGTGAAACAGATGACCAGTCCAAGCTCAATGCATGAAACGGGGCACTCAAAGCCAGTATGCTGAGACAACCCTGAGGGATGGAATGGGGAGGGATGTGGAAGGGTTTTAGGACAGGGGGACACATGTACCCCCATGACTGATTCATGTCAATGTATGGCTAAAACCACCACAATATTGAAAAGTAATTAGCCTCCAATTAAAATAATTAATTTTTTTAAAAAGCTAAAAAAAAAAAAGAGTGTGGGCTTTGAGCTATGGCCAGATTCCAAACCTAGCTCTGCTTTTTAGCAGCCCTGCGACCTTAAAGAAATACTGTCTCTGTGCATCAGTTTCTCCACCTGTAAAATGAAAATAATAATTGCCTAATCATAGGGTCCTGGTTTGCATAGAAATGCTTAAAACCATCAGAAGTTATTTTGAACTGTGCTTGGTACATAAGTGCTCAGTAAATTGAGTTTGTTGTTATTTTAGTTGGAAGATTTTCACAGTAATAACTCTATAGATTGAAAAGGAATAATAACAATTCAGGAATTTTATCCTAAAATCTCATAAACTTGCCTGCATTTCCTGCACAGAAGTAAATTAATACATTATATATGTAATAGTTTATTCAAATGTATTACCATGTGAAAATGAAATAAGTTATTCAGCAAACATTTATTGAGAACCCACAAGCATCACAGAAAGTCATGTTATAGGAATACATTAGACATTAACAACTTTCAGGAACTTTAATTTTAGAAGACAGCATGCATTGGAGAACAGTATAAAACTTTCAAGCATTTTAGAAGGGCTACTTTGAGTAATATGTTCATCATGTAACTCTACTCATTTAGGAAAAGACATTGGATGAAACACTTGGCTGAAGAATCTACACACAAAAAATATTGATTTTCCTGAACTATTTAAGGAAATAGAGATAATTACTCAGTTACATGTGTCCCACGTATATTCATGAGATCATAACATAAAATTAAATGTAGCTGAAATGCTAAGCAAGCTATAGATAATCTTCTCAATAGGTCCTGCTACAGGCCACAACCTTGTGTATAAATGCTAGAGAAAATATTAAGCATTCTTCTTCATGTTTCATAACACTGACCTTAAATCAGTCATGAATATAGATGCATCATTTATAGATTGAAGGCCTAAAATAAGTATGAATCTCATAATTAATTTGCAAGCAAAATATAACTTTTAATAAAATTTGAGAATACCACCCTTAGCTATTTCTTATCAATCAAATGATAGCTATCATTAGATGTAGTCTTCTAAAGAGTAAGGACATTCTAAATGAACTGGAATAGTTTTAATATCTGTGAAATTATGTGAAAGAATGAAAATAATGTTGAAGCACTCTTTCACCTGTTAATAATAATTTTCAGCATTGTTTTAGCTTTCTTATCCATGTAGCCCTCTGTGAAATCGGGGATAGAACACTGTCATTCTCATTGTTTGGATGAATTTGTTGAGGCTTGGAGAGAACTTTATGTGACACAGAAGCAGTTAGTTCCAAATATCTGACTCCTCAAATGGCTCATCTGTGCAATCAAGGATTGTCTCAAGCTCTTACAGAGTCATCCATTGACCAGCATTTGGGATTATCTGCATGTTTGACTCTTTTCTTCTCCTTCTCTGTTTGGCCTAGCGTTTGAGGCATTTAGTGATTATTGTTTCTTCAGTTCATTCATTCATTCCTTCATCAGAAGCACCATGGTCCCCTGCTGTACACTCAGAACTGCTGGGCAGTACTTTGTCAGCAGCTCTCCATTAACATATGTAAATAGATTACATCTGCTTCTCATTCAGGCAGTTCTAAAACTCAGATTTTTCTGCCTCTTTTATTGAAGGAGATAGTCCATGAGAAACGACATGATCTGAAATAACTGAAAATTTTAAACTGTCAGTTGCTAATTTCAAACTCCTTAAAGGTAGGAATGATATCTTGTTCATCTCTTAAACCCAGCTCTAGCATTTAATGAATGGGTGGCAGATATGTCTGTTTTTGGACAGTAGCTTGTCTTTTATCTGTATCAATAAGTGCTTCTGTGATGAAAGTGGTGTTATTGACAAACATGAATGGTTATTTTGAAAATCAAGTTAATTGGTATGACATAGGTCTCAGCTCAGTTCAGTTCAGTTGCTCAATCATGTCCAACTCTTTGCAACCCCATGGACTGCAGCACATCAGGCCTCCCTGTCCATCACCAACTCCCACAGTTTACTCAAACTCATGTCCACTGAATCGGTGATGCCATCCAACCATCTCATCCTCTGTCATCCCCTTCTCCTCCCTCCTTCAATCTTTCCCAGCATCAGGGTCTTTTTCAACGAGTCAGCTCTTCACATGAGGTGGCCAAAGTATTGGAGTTTCAGCTTCAGCATCAGTCTTTCCAAAAAACACTCAGGGCTGATCTCCTTTAGGATGGACTGGTTGGATCTCCTTGCAGTCCAAGGGACTCTCAAGAGTCTTCTCCAACACCACAGTTTAAAAGCATCAATTCTTTGGCACTCAGCTTTCTTGATAGTCCATCTCTCACATCCATACATGACTACTGGGAAAACCATAGCTGTGACTAGATAGACCCTCGTTGGCAAAGTAATGTCTCTGCTTTTTAATATGCTGTCTAGGTTGCATTGCTCTATTCTATGTTAAATTTGTATCTAATATGAAGTTCCTCATTCATATTAGAACTTGATGAAATTAAAGATATAAATTAAAGATATCTGGTACATGAGGAGTTTAAATTACTTAATAAAATGGAAAAGCTTACAGCTGCAAAGCAAGTTATTACCAGAGCTCTAAACTCATTTGGATGTGAGAGCTGGACTGTAAAGAAATCTGAGCACTGAAGAATTGATGCTTTTGAACTGTGGTGCTGGAGAAGATTTTTGAGAGTCCTCTGGACTGCAAGGAGATCCAACCAGTCCATCCTAAAGGAGATCAGTCCTGAATATTCATTGAAAGGACTGATGCTGTCCTTTTCATTTGTCAAGCAAGGAGGGATCTGTTCTGCATGACTGAGCCATCAAGAGAAATGTGAATGAAAAGCAGTTGCTATTGCACCATTTACAATAGCCAAGACATGGAAACAACCCAAAAGTCCATCGAGAGATGGGTGGATAAAGAAGAAGTGGTACATATATACAGTGGAATATTGCGCGGTCATTAAAAAGGACAAAATAATGCTATTTGCAGCAACATGGATGGAACTTCAGATTAACATACTAAGCACACTAAGTCAGAGAGTGAAAGACAGATACCATATGATACCACTTATATGTGGAATGTAAAATACAACACAAATGAACCTACCTATGAAACAGAAACAGACTCACAGACATTCAGAACAGACATGTGGTTGCCAAGGGGGCAGGGTTTGGGAGAGGGAAGTTTTGGGAGTTTGGGATTAGTGGATACAAATCACTTTATATAGAATGGATAAACAACAAGGTCCTGTATAGCACAGGGAACTATATTCAGTATCGTGTGATAAACCATAATGGAAAAGAATATGAAATATGTATGTATATACCTGAGACCCTTTGCTATATTGCAGAAATTAACACAACATTGTAAATCAACTATACTTAGTAAAACATTTGTAAGCAGTTGCTTAAAGTTAATACTGATTCTTTGGTTTTAATTAAGATGAACGCATTATTTGTTGTCCAAAATGTGGTACTTTTAGGAGTAAAAGGGTACATTTACTAATAATCCTGCTGGGAAACAAGCATAAACCAAATTTATCTAAACCAGGACTGCTAGATAAATTAGAACATGGTCTCTTGTACATATATTCTCCTGGAAGTCTAAAGTGGTATTCCTGTATGATATTTTGTGATATCTTTTAATTATAGACCATGTGATATGTGAATTATTTATTTATATTAAAAAAATAGAGAGTAGGAGAGATTTTTAAAGATTGTGTAACTCATACCTGCCCTTTTTAAATAGCTTTAATTTCCTGTACGTTTACTAGTTAGCACTCTAATTTGAAATCATCTAGATACTTCATTTCTTCCCTTCTGTTGTCTTGCTTTGGGGTTGATTGCAACCCCATTCATTCAGTGGAAATGTGTAAATCCCTTGTGCAGGTGTAACATTTACCAAGTTGATATGGGGGCTGTCAAAGAGGAGGAACACCCAATCCTTATGCCTCAGCAGTTCACAGTATAGCTGGGGATCTTCGTCTAACAGCATTTGCACAAAATAAGTACTCCAAGTAAGCGAGTAGTTACATGTAGGCCACAGCAAGAAGATTAAGTGGCAGAGAAACACCAAAGAGGAACAAGTCAAGGGCCAAGGAAAGCTAATTAGAGGGAGCAGAGACCAGCCTCAGACAATAAGTTCACTCAGGTCAGACTAGCTCTTGTTGCCAACTCTGGTGGATAACAGGTGGGAATTTTTTATTTATATAAGATTTAGTTGAGGCATATATAACTTAATAGCATCTGAGGTAACTTATCCTTCCTCTGAATTCTTGCATCTATTTTACATATGCTGGCTGTGTGATCTTGGACAGACTTCTCAGCCCTTCTGGTCTCAGTTTCCTTATTATAAAATGAGAATTGTAATAGCACCTAGTCAAATAATTGACTAAGTTGTTAAAGTGGTTAATTTATAGAAAACACATAGGACAATGCCTGGTATCAGAAAAATATTGAAAAAGGACTGTTCCTACCAGTATAGCAAGACATCTTTAGAGAAAAAATATGTTTTCATCAATATAAGTTAATATTTGATTGCAATTTACCCCATGGACAGTATCCCCCACATAACCTTTTATTTAATTCTCTTTTTTTGTACTGTTTATTTCATTTCATTTTTATTGAGGTAATAATTGACATCTAGCACTATGGCACCTCACTCCAGTATTCCTGCCTGGAGAATCCCATGGACAGAGGAGCCCAGCAGGCTGCAGTCCAGGGTCACAAAGACCGGGATACTACTGAAGTACCCCATGCGGTGGAATTCTCCAGGCCAGAATACTGGAGTGGGTAGCCTTTCCCTTCTCCAGGGGATCTTCCTAGCCCAGGGATAGAACCCAGGACTCCAGCATCGCAGGTGGATTCTTTACCAGCTGAGCCACCAGGGAAGCCTGACATGCACTATATAAGTTTACAGTGTATAGCTTAATGATTTCAATGACTTTACATTATGAAATGATTATCTCAATCAGTTTAGTGAACAGTCAGACCCTCATCTGGACACAAAATGAGAAAATAAAATTGTTTCTTGTAACTCTTTTTTTTTTTTTTTTACAGCGGGGATCAGGGGACCAATACCTCCGTGAGATGAATGTGCCCAAACTGATCTCATGTCTGCTTTATTATACTTTTTTTTTTTTAAATATGTAACTCTTAACAACAGTCATTTATCTATCGCATAGGGAAATGTTGTACTTGACATAGTTATCAGGCCAAACATAATCTTAATTTGCCCTTACTGTCCATACCTTTGTCTTCTCAGCTCGGAAGTCCAAGAAGTTGGGGAAGTTAAAAGGGATGCACGAGGAGCAGGCCCAGCAGCCCCCGCCCCCGCCCCCGCCCCCGCAGAGCCCCGAGGAGGGTACCACCTACATCGCGCCGGCGCAGGAGCCCTCGGTCAACTCGGCGCTGGTCCCGCAGCTCTCCGCGGTCTCCCGGGCGCTCACGCCCTCCCCGTCCATGATCCTCGAGACCATCGAGCCCGAGATCGTCTATGCAGGCTACGACGGCTCCAAGCCAGACACGGCCGAAAACCTGCTCTCCACCCTAAACCGCCTAGCCGGCAAGCAGATGATCCAGGTTGTGAAGTGGGCGAAGGTACTTCCAGGTAAGGACAGGCTCTCCTTTCTGGGTCTGCCTCCTGAACTGGGCCCCTCGGGGCCGCAGAGGGTGCCACATGCAACAGGGCGACCGAGTTAGCGTTCGTCTCCATCCTGAGACCCCGCGTTCTTTTCTAACTCTGTGTCAGATTAAGTGTGTAGAGCAAGTCTGGTGAGTGCGCTCATCTCTCTTGAGAAGTTAGAGTTAAGTCGTCTAGTGTTTATATAATGTATGCATTTCTTATGTTGAGGAGTGAAATGGAACATTTCATCCCAGTAATATTAGTAAGGTAAAACACGTTCTAGTTGTCAAAGCCCCAGATCAGCCCATTATTAGCAGCTCATAACAAGAGCTAATCAAAGCCTAAACCAGGTTAATTAAGACATACACACTACTGTATATAAAATAGTTAGATATACTATATATGGGCTTTTCAGGTGGCGCTAGTGGGAAAGAACCTGCCTGCCAGTGCAGGAGATGTAAGAGACCTGATTTCAGTCCCTGAATTGGGAAGATTCCCTGGAGAAGGGCATGGCAACCCACTCTAGTATTCTTGCCTGGAGAATCCCATGGAAGGAGGAGCCTGATGGACTATGACCCACAAGGTCACAAAGAGTCAGACATGAATGAAGTGACTGAGCATGCACAGACATACTGTATATATATATCTATATATAAAATATGTATAGCACAGGGAACGCTACTCAGTACTCTGTAATGACCTCTATGGGAAAAGAAACTAAAAAAAAGTGGATATATGTATATATCCTGATTTTACATATATATAAAATTATATGCCCTGTATATAAAGTGATTCACTTTGCTATATACCTGAAACTAACACAGTATTGTAAATCAATTATACTCCAATAAATATTAATTTTAAAAAAAGACCTGTCAGGTAAGCTTTAGGGGACTCTGCATCTTGCTGAAAATATCATCTTACCTCCAGCACCCTTTAAATTGTCCTTGAAATTCCTAATTTAGTCATTTTTTTATGCTGTAGAATTTTATTAATAAGGTCCCTGTTAATCTATGGAAACATCACTTAGACTTCCATCACAGTGTCCCGGTTCATTAATTCAAAGCCATTCCTTAGATGATCTGTGGTCAACCAGCAGCTGTAAAACAGGAGGTAATCAGAAGCCCTAATTCTTAGAAGGGAGGCTTGCCCAGGTGAAACTATATGAGCAGACGAATACCCTTGTGCCCCTTGGAGTACAGAGGGTGGACAAAGAGACACATGAAGGACTTGAGGCCCAGAAAGGGAGACTGTGGGGGGAGGGAGGACCAGTGCCAAGGATGCTTGAGGACACGTGTGCTCAGTCATTCAGCCGTGTCAGACTCTCAGAACCCCATAGACTGTAGCCTGCCAGGCTCTTCTGTGTTTGGAATTCTCCAGGCAAGAATACTGGAAAGGGTTGCCATTTCCTCCTCTGGGGCATCTTCCTGACCCTGGGATTGAACCTGCATCTCCTGAGTCTCCTGCCTTACAGGCAGATTCTTTACCGTGGAGTTATTGAGGAAAGCCCTGCCAAGGATGCTTATTCTGCCTCAAAAGTCTGTTTATTCCCAACTAGGGGAAGCAAGGAATAAGACATTTGAAATCTCTGCAAACTCATGAAAATTAACCAGGAAACCAGGCTTCCCTGGTAGTTCAGACAGCAAAGAGTCTGCCTGCAATGTGGGAGACCTGGGTTCCATCCCTGGGTTGGGAAGATCCCCTGGAGAAGGAAGTGGCAACCTGCTCCAGTATTCTTTCCTGGAGAATTCCATGGACAAAGGAGCCTGGTGGGCTACAGGCCATGGGGTCAGAGTCAGACTCGACTGAGTGACTGGCTTTCACTTCACTTCATGAAAACTAAAATCTTCCACCACTATTGCAGATATGCAGTAGTAGACACCTAGAAGTTTATACTTCCTGAGAATTTAGGGTGAATTTAACATAAAATGTTAAACAAGGCCGGTCCATGATAGGTCCTCTGGAAGTAACTGTGCAATTGATTTGAGTCGATGAGAGAAAGGGGGCAATGAGGGTGGACTTAAGAAGCTGCTTCCTGGGATGTACTTAAATGCTAAGTGTTTTCTGTGGTAAATTGTTCTATTCTTCAGGATTTAAAAACCTGCCTCTTGAGGACCAAATAACCCTCATCCAGTATTCTTGGATGTGTCTGTCGTCATTTGCCTTGAGCTGGAGATCGTACAAGCATACGAACAGCCAGTATCTCTATTTTGCACCAGATCTAGTCTTTAATGAGTAAGTACCTATTCATTAGCCTTCATAAAATAAACTGAAGAGTTGTTCATTATGCTTTTTTATGATTTCTAAACAGATGTACCTTTATGAAAGAAGACACTGATGTGTGTGGGGGGGTTTTTGGTGGTGCCGGGTCTTCATTGCTGCATGCAGGCTTTCTCTAGTTGCGGTGAGCAGTGCATGGCCTCTCTCATTGCAGGGCATGGACTTCTCCTTGCAGTGGCTCCTCTGGTTATAGTGCATAGGTTCTAGGGCATGTGAGCTGCAGCAGTTGTATGTAGCACATGAGCCCCATGGTTATGGGCTTCAGTAGTTGTGGCATGTGGGCTTTAGATTCCTCCATGGCATGTGGAATCTTCCCGGACCAGAAATCGAACCCATATCACCCGCATTGGCAGGAGGACGCCTATCCACACTGGGGGAGTCCCACCAATATTTTTTAAAAGTTAAAATGCCATCAGGACCTGCCTGGTGGTCCAGTGCTTAAGACTCCACATTTCTTTGCAGCAGGTATGGGTTTGATCCCTAATTGGGGAACTAAGATCCCACATGCCACGCAGCAAGGCCAAAAAATTTTTAAAGTAAAAAAATTAAAAAAGCAAATAGAAAAAGCTGTCATTTGAGAACTTAAAAATTACTTTTTATAAAATTATAATGAACAGGTCTGAGTATGTGTAAGAAATTGTCCCAAAGAAAGATAATCCAATTGGCTCCCAAAACTTGATTGGTACAAAGCCACAATTAATAGAAAAGCGTCTCTTTTGCTGTCTGCTCCCTTTGGGTAGACTGTCTAATTTCTAGGAAATGTGAGCGTATGAAGTGCCAGTTTTTGAGCACGTTCATAGAATGGTTCTTTTGTTAACAGTATACAGCTGCTCAATGTGTTTTCATGACAATCATAATTACTCTTCTTTGCAATCATAAGAGAAGCCAAAATGTTATTCTGTAGTGAAACATTTTTAGTTTTATGATGCATTTTAAAAAGATTGAAAGAACTGTAATAGCCTTTTCTTTGGCCATGAATTCCTCCCTATGTTAAGTTTAACATTTTAATATTGTTTGCATTCTACATTAGCACATTCCGTTTATGTTTATATCTAGCCATGCTTCTTTGTAATTGTTGGGTCAAGAAATACTTAAAAAGGAACATTTGAATGATGATAGTTACCACAGCCATATTCTAACAGATGGCTCTCTCTAGAGATATGAAAATAGGGGTTTTTCAGTAGGGAAGGAAGCAGATAAAAATTAGATTAGTGAGGTAAGAGAGGGAAGGGACATGAAAGATTCCAAGTGGACGTGTAGTACCTAAATACCTAAATTGTGCTGGCGGTGGTTTGCCTGAGAAAATCACTTCACCCAAATATAGTGGACCAGAGAGGCAGTTTTAGTTCAAGATCAATTAGGAGCATCAGTTGTTGGTTCCTGGGGTGACCATTTTTTTGGCAATCTGAACAAATATTTCTACGAGTACATAAATTTTCACCAAAAGCATGAAGGGAGGCCAAACAATTGACATGCACATTTGTTTGTTTTGCTCCAAAATCAGCTGATATTATTAAATAGTAAGCTTGTTTTTCAATGTGGTCTATAAACCGAAAGGAAAACATTTTGGGATTCCCCGAGGGTCCACTGGTTAGGCCGCTGTGCTTCTACTGCTGGGAGCCCCTTTTCGATCCCTGGCTGGGGAACTGAGGTCCTGTGAGCTGCTCAGTGTGACCAAGAAAAAAAAAACATATTAAGGAGGACCTCTGGGTAAATTAGAATCTCTTAGTTCCATCCAGATGTATCCTTTAGATTTTAACAGAAGATTCAAAGAATCCGTTTAATCTTATTCAGTGACTCTATTGATTCTTCATTGTCAAATCTGTATACTATAAAATGTTCCTCTTTAACCATTCACGGTGCAACAGTGGCGTTAATTGCATTGACTTCGTTGAGCTCCCATCACCATCCATCCCCAGTACTTTTTTCATCATCCCAAACAGAAACTCTAGACCAGTTGAGCAGTAACTCAGCACCCTCCTTTCCCCCAAAGCCCTGATAACTTGCCTATTCTAGATATTTGATATAAATGGAACCATGTAATATGTTCCATTTGGGGGGTCTGGTTTACTCCACTTAGCATAAAGGTATCAAGGTTCATCCTTACTGTAGCAGGTATCAGAATTTCATTTCACAGCTGGATAATACTCCATTGTATGTGTGTAGACTTTATCTCATTATTTGCAGATTCTGTATTTGTGCATTGATCTTCTGGCACATTTATTTGTAAACCCAAAGTCAATATTTGCTGCACATAGAGCCAGTAAATTTGAGGTACCTGACGTGTTCATTTCTGCTGAGACTCTGCCTTCTTGTTTCATTTCTCATATGGTAAACAAGTATCTTTTATGTGGTCTATTTAGTACCATTTTTTGCATTGTTGTGCTTTTTTCTGATGATTTCCCTGTTTCAGATGACTCATGAGCAGAATGTTCCAGGGCTATCTGGTGTTCCTAAGTGCAAGAAGGCTGTGATGTGCCTTAGGGAAAAAATACAGATGTTCGATAACCTTCTATCAGGCATGAGTAATGGTACTGTTGGCTGTGAGCTCAGTATTAATGAATCAACAATATATGTTAGTACGGTGTCTTTAAACAGAAATAGACATAAAACAAGATTAGGTGTGGATCAGTTGATCAAATTTTATGAGCGGTAGCTCCCAGAAACCTCACCTTGTATGTCCCCTTGAAGGAGACATAGCTCAGTATTAGCTACTTTTGCATCTGCTGTAACTTTATAGAATATAATTACCATATTTGTTTCTTTTGTTTTTACCAAATAGAACTGACCACATTTTATCCATTCATGGGCACTGATAAAATTAATGTCATTGAAAGTTTTTAGAAGTAGATAAGAAACCAAAAACAAAAGAAAAGGTCATGTAAGCTCTATGCATTTATTTGTTCTAGAAAATATTAATAGAAATAAAATGGAAATAACCAAAAAAATTCCCTTCTAACATTATAAGTAGTTAAATAATATGACATTGTCTAATTACTAGAATGAACATTTTGTTCCCTATTCTTAAAACCTCTGACCTCAACCGCAGCCTAGGCTTATTAAGTTTTCTCTCAAGTAGAAAGAGCAGGGCAGGAAAAAGAAAAAAAAAAAAACTTTACGTTTTTCAAAGTGAGGAGGAAAACCTACTCCTGGAAACATTTGGAAATGATATAAAGCCTTTTGGTCAAATCCCATCAACAAATAGAGCTATTGTGGTGACTTACTCACAAGGTGCTATCACAAGCCATATATATTTTAGGAAAATTAATAAGTTGCAGAGTATGGGGATACAGCTGAAGTTTGTATATGCATACTTCATTCTGCATTTATTGAGGAGATATTCACTAACTCTCATCAATTTTCTAAGCAGTGATTTTCGAATTGTGAAATACATTAATGTATCCTATCTCATGGAGTATATAATCTAATGGAAGAGACAGACATTAACAAAAAATTCTAAGATCATCATTGTGATAAGTACTGAAAGAAGAGTACTTTGAGAGCAGATATTGAGGGGTATTGGTCTAGACCGGGAAGGATTCCCTGGGATTGGTGAAGCTAGTGCCATCCAGGGGCAGGAAGTACAGGAGGAGGAAAGTTGATTTAGGCTCAGGGACCATCACTGAATGCAAGGCAGCATCACAGTGGACCTCGATAGAAATGCAAAGATGCCCAAGGGCAGAATCAGCAGAGTTGTGGGTGGTTGGATTCTGGTAGAAACTGGAGAGGAGCAAGAGGAAGTAGGTGTGTAAAATGACTTTCAAGCCATAGCCATAAGTACCAGGGAAGACATGGCACCACTCACTGGGTTAAAGAGCTGTATTAGAGGACCAGGGTTTGGGAGGGAAGTTCACGAGGCCAGTTTTAAATGTGTTAAGATTGAATTGCCTTTGACACGTTGTCTAAGAGGGGATGTCAGACAGGCAGTTAGCTGTACAGATCAGAAGCCCGAAGAGAGGTCCTGCTGGAGAGAGAAGTTTTCAAATACATCTTACAGGTGGGGGTTAAAAGAAGAAAGACAGAAGAGTGTTATCTCACAGATTCCGTGGAAAAAGAGCACTGTGGTACAAGAGCTGTGGTAACCAGTGTTAAACGCTGTCACAGTCCCGGTGACATGGGAGCTGGAAGGCCTGAACGTGCTTCTCCCAGGCCTGCCAACAGCTTCCATATTCCTGTCTTCTGAACATGTCCCTGTGTTCCCCTAGTCCGTGCCCATACCTCATACCTTTCGCCAAAGGGAAGAAAACAGCTGCCTTTTCAGGCCAGGGAGTAATGCATGCCATTCTGCTGAGGATAGAATGAGCTGATGGATCCACTCTTGCTCTCCCACTCACCCTTAGGTGTCTTGGACACCCCCTCACCCACACTGGCAGCTCTTCATAGGCGTCCGTATCCCTCCCATGTTTGATAGCACCTCCTCCTTGAAATCACAGACTCTGTCTTAATCATTTGTTAATTTCCAGCCCTTGGCATTGTGTCGAAGGCATAGCAGCTTCTCCGTTAATATTTGTGGAATAAATGAATTATTGAGCAAATGCACCAAACAATCTATCCATTAAGAGAAATTTTCAATTATCATTGCTGTTTATGAGGTTGAAGTTTATGACCAAGAAGTGTGATGCAGAAATGCGTTGTTTTCACTAACAGAGGGGTAGGTAGCTATGTTTAAAATGGAGAAGAAAACTTGAATAGTTGATTGTGTGTTTGCCTTCAACTGTGAAATGGATCTGAGAGGTCCCAAAGATCTTATCCTTCAGCTGTTATTGGAGCTAAAGGAAAGATACGAAATAGGGAATAATAAGGAGAACACTATTTTTAAGTTTTTATTAAACATTGGGGTGAAGATATGAGTTAGTACTTTAAATTAGAATTTTTAAACTAGAATTTTTATTATAAATTCAAAACTTTCAAATATGTAATAAATGATTCATTATTCAATTTTGCCTTGAAACAGCTTATCAAATGTGGCTCCAGATCACTGCAGGTATTCAAATTTCTTATCAATTTCAATACGCATATTAAAACTCCCATTTAAGCCTGTAATGAAATTTCTTCAATTTTTTTAAATTTCTGAAATGAAGGTTCAGTGTTTTGTTCTCTTTTAAGTCTAGCCAATAAGATGGATGGGTCATGGTGGAGAGTTCTGACAAAATGTGGTCCACTGGAGAAGGGAATGGTAAACCACTTCAGTATTCTTGCCTTGAGAACCCCATGAACAGTATGAAAAGGCAGAAAGATAGGACACTGAAAGATGAACCCCTCAGGTCGGTAGGTGCCCAATATGCTATTGGAGATAAGTGGAGAAATAACGCCAGAAAGAATGAGGGGATGGAGCCAAAGCAAAAACAACACCCAGTTGTGGATGGGACTGGTGATAGAAGCAACATTCGTTGCTGTAAAGAGCAATATTGCATAGGAACCTGGAATGTTAGGTCCATGAATCAAGGCAAATTGGAAGTGGTCAAACAAGAGATGACAAGAGTGAACATCAACATTTTAGGAATCAGCAAACTAAAATGGACTGGAGTGGGTGAACCTCACTCAGATGACCATTATATCTACCATTGTGGGCAAGAATCCCTTAGAAGAAATGGAGTAGCCATCATAGTCAACAAAAGAGTCCAAAATGCAGTACTTGGATGCAATCTCAAAAGTGAAAGAATGATCTCTGTTCGTTTCCAAGGCAAACCATTCAGTATCAGAGTAATCCAAGTCTATGCGCCGACCAGTAATGCTGAAGAAGCTGAAGCTGAACAGTTCTATGAAGACCTACAAGACCTTTTAGAACTAACATCCAAAAAAGATGTTCTTTTCATTATAGGGGACTGTAATGCAAAAGTAGGAAGTCAAGAAACACCTGGAATAGCAGGCAAATTTGGCCTTGGAGTACAGAATGAAGCAGGGAAAAGGCTAATAGAGTTTTGCCAAGAGAATGCACTGGTCATAGCAAACACCCTTTTCCAACAACACAAGAGAAGACTTTACACATGGACATCACCAGATGGTCAATACAGAAATCAGATTGATTATATTCATTGCAGCCAAAAATGGATAAGCTCTATACAGTCAGCAAAAACAAGACTGGGAGCTGACTGTGGCTCAGATCATGAACTACTTATTGCCAAATTCAGATTGAAATTGAACAAAGTGGGGAAAACCACTAGACCATTCAGGTATGACCTAAATCAAATCCCTAACAATTATACAGTGGAAGTGAGAAATAGATTTAAGGGACTATATCTGAAAGACAGAGTACCTGATCAACTATGGATGGAGGTCCGTGACATTGTACAGGACACAGGGATCAAGACCATCCCCAAGAAAAAGAAATGCAAAAAAAGCAAAATGGCTGTCTGAGGAGGCCTTACAAGTAGCTGTGAAAAGAAGAGAAGTAAAAAACAAAGGAGAAAAGGAAAAATATTCCCATCTGAATGCAGAGTTCCAAAGAATAGTAAGGAGAGATAAGAAAGCCTTCCTCAGCAATCAATGCAAAGAAATAGAGGAAACAATTGATTCAGAAAGGCTAGAGATCTCTTCAAGAAAGTTAGAGTTACAAAGGGAATATTTCATGCAAAGATGGGCTCAATAAAGGACAGAAATGGTATGTATCTAACAGAAGCAGAAGATATTAAGACAAGGTGGCAGAATACACAGAAGAACTGTACAAAAAAGGTGTTCATGACCCAGATAATCACAATGGTGTGATCACTCACCTAGAGCCAGACATCCTGGAATATGAAGTCAAATGGGCCTTAGGAAGCAGCACTACGAACAAAGCTAGTGGAGGTGATGAAATTCCAGTTGAGCTATTTCAAATCCTTAAAGATGATGCTGTCAAAGTGCTTCACTCAATATGCCAGCAAATTTGGAAAACTCAGCAGTGGCTACAGGACTGGAAAAGGTCAGTTTTCATTCCAATCCCAAAGAAAGACAATGCCAAAGAATGTTCAAACTACCCCACAATTGCACTCATCTCACACACTAGCAAAGTAATGCTCAAAATTCTCCAAGCAAGGCTTCAGCAGTATGTGAACCATGAACTTCCAGATATTCAAGCTGGTTTTAGAAAAGGCAGAGGAACCAGAGATCAAATTGCCAATACCCACTGGATCATCAAAAAAGCAAGAGAGTTCAAGAAAAATATCTGCTTCTGTTTTATTAACTATGGCAAAGCCTTTACTGTGTGAATTACAATAAACTGTGGAAAATTCTGAAAGAGATGGGAATACCAGACCACCTGACCTGCCTCCTGAGAAATCTATATGCAGGTAAGGAAGCAACAGTTAGAAGTAGACATGGAACAACAGACTGGTTCCATTAGGAAAAGGAGTACGTCAAAGCTGTACATTGTCATCATGCTTATTTAACTTATATGCAGAGTACATCATGAGAAACGCTGGGCTGGAGGAAGCACAAACTGGAATCAAGATTGCCAGGAGAAATATCAGTAACCTCAGATTTGCAGATGACACCACCCTCATGACAGAAAGTGAAGAAGAACTGAAGAGCCTCTTGACGAAAGTGAAAGAGGAGAGTGAAAAAGTTGGCTTAGAGCTCAACATTCAGAAAACTAAGATCATGGCATCTGGTCCCATTACTTCATGGTAAATAGATGGGGAAACAGTGGAAACAGTGGCTGACTTGCTTTTGGGGGCTTCAAAATCACTGCAGATGGTGATTGCAGCCATGAACTTGAAAGATGCTTGCTCCTTGGAAGGATAGTTATGACCAACCTGGATAGCATATTAAAAAGCAGAGACATTAGTTTGCCAACAAAGGTCTGTCTAGTGAAGACTGTGGTTTTTCCAGTAGTCATATATGGATGTGGGAGTTGGACTATAAAGAAAGCTGAGCACTGAAGAATTGATGCTTTTGAACTGTGGTATTGGAGAAGACTCTTGAGAGTCCCTTGGACACCAAGGAGATCCAACCAGTCCGTCCTAAAGGAGATCAGTCCTGGGTGTTCATTGGAAGGACTGATGTTGAATCTGAAACTCCAGTACTTTGGCCACCTGATGCAAACAGCTGACTCATTTGAAAAGACTGTGGTGCTGGGAAAGACTGAAGGTGGGAGGAGAAGGGAAGACAGAGAATGAGATGGCTGGATGGCATCACTGACTCTATGGACATGAGTTTGAGTAAGCTCCAGGAGTTGGTGATGGACAGAGAGGCCTGGCGTGCTGCAGTCCATGTGGTCGCACAAAGTCGAACACAACTGAGCAACTGAACTGAATATTTTATAATTAAAAGTATAATTAAAAATTAAAATATTTTATAATTCGTATACATTTATTAATTTTACTGAGATATGGCTGATTTACCATGTTATGTTAGTTCTGTACCATAGTGACTTAGTTATGCAAATATATTGATATATTTCTTCTTATTGTTTCCCGTTGTAGTTTATCATAGGCTATTAAATATTATTCCTGTGCTATACTGTAGAAGGTTGTTTCTCCATCCTATATATATTAGTTTGCATCTGCTAGTCCCAAACTCCCAATCCATTCCTCCTCACTCACTTTCCCCTTTGGCAGTGACAAGTCCGTTTTCTACATCTGTGAGTCTTTTTCCGTTTCATAGATTATTTATGCTGTGTCTAATCAATACTTTAGATCCCACATATATATATATAT
>ML663008.1:22885553-22926800 GCA_007570785.1 Antilocapra americana | reverse complement strand
CTATGGTATTTGTCTTGTTCTGTCCAAGTTAGTTCACTTAGTATGATAATTTCTAGGCCCATGCGTCTTGCTACAAATGGAATTGTTTCATTCTTTTTCATGGTTGAGTAATAGAGAATGAAAAGTGTATTTAAAGGCAAGTTTGTATTGGGTCAAGTTGGAGCCCAACTTTTAAAAAAATGTATTTTTGGATGATTTTTCACTGCCTTTGTAGCTCTGAACCTTTGATTGTTTGGGTTCAGAGACTGTTGGTCAGAGAGAGTTTAGTCTTAGTGCCCCTTTCTGAGTCTCTCCAGTGAGAGCTGAGTGTGACTACCCTGGGGGACGGTGTTTGGCCAGCTTGTGAGCTCCGCCCACCCTGCCCTCTGGGCTGGGTGCTGCTGTCTGGTGGCCGTGCCAGAAGAAAAGCTCAGGACTTGGTTATCAGCCGGGTCAGACCACGGAGGGCTGCCTGCCCTTGGTTTGTCCCCGCTGAGGGCTGCCGCAGTCCAGCTGACCATAGTGAGGGGCTCTCCCCAGGCCACTCTGCCCAAGGAAGCATCCCTTTAAGATCCTCTGCACCTAATGTCCTAAAGCTCCAGGAGGCTTGGCTCAGAGGGGCTGCGTCTTGCTGGCAGGTCCGGGTTCTTCCAGCTGGAATCGGTGTCCCCACGGGCCCGGAGGGTTGGAGGGAGACTGTGACACACCCCACCCTTGCTTCCCTGAGCCACAAGAGGTGACTTCACTGCCTAGGCCTCGATCTGGCCAGGCTGGGGCTGCGGACTGACAGGGGCAGGGCCTGGAGTGCGCCTGGTTCACACCCCCAGCACTGGCTCCCTCCACTTCCCCCTCTGTACCCAGCCTCTCTTTCCCTCCCCTGTTCCCTTGCTCCTGCTTTCAGATCTGATTTCTTACCTCCCTCTGTTCCACTGAACTGTGTTGTTTTGGTAGTTTCTAGCTTCTGACCACCTCCTTTTCCCTCTTCCCTCCTCACCTTCTCATCTCTTCAGTCCTCACCTCCCCACCTCTTCCTGCTTCCTCCTCTTTCCTTCCTTCCTCTCTTTCTCTTTTTTCTCTGAGTCTCTCTCTCTCTTACAGACTCCTACCCCTTTTTTCCTACACTTAAAAATCTGAGATTTCCATTGTTTCATTTTCCACTTTTGGGTCAATATAGGGGAATAAACTGTATAAGAAAAAAATCTTCCTTCTGTCTCCATTAGACCCTCCCATGCCCCAAGCCCTGGACCAGAAGCTGTAGGGCCAATGTCCTCAGTAGAATGATCTGAGCACTTGGCTTGCCAAGCAGGACTCGGAGCCCCCACTTAGACAGTACAAAAGCTGCTCGTCCCATCACACATCCACCACCATGTGCCCTTCTGCCCTCCTCACCCAGGCCCAGCCTCTGGAGATGGCTGAGTGCGAGACTCCTGAACAAAGAAAAACAATTTTGCAAACAGTGAGTGATTATTCCTTGTCTGCAAGGGACAGAAACATTGCAGAATGGAACGAGCTTTCTTTTGCACAGAAGTAGGCATAAAGGTTTGGCATAGCTATTCTTCCAAGGAGCAAGAGTCTTTTAATTTCATGGCTGCAGTCGCCATCTGCCAGGGAAGGTGATGGTAACCCACTGCAGTCCTCTTGACTGGAGAATCCCCTGGACGGAGGAGCCTGGTGGGCTGCAGTCCATGGGGTTGCAAAGAGTCGGACACGACTGAGCGACTTCACTTTCACTTTTCACTTTCATGCTTTAGATATGGAAATAGCAACCCACTCCAGTGTTCTTGACTGAAGAATCCCAGGGACGGGGGAGCCTGATGGGCTGCCGTCTATGGGGTCGCACAGAGTCGGACACGACTGAAGCGACTTAGCAGCAGCAGCGGCAGCCACCATCTGCATTTACTTTGGAGCCCAAGATACTGAAATCTGACACTGTTTCCACATTTTCCCCATCTATTTTCCATGAAGAAACAGGATCTTGAAAGTCCTTTGGACAGCGAGGAGATCAAACAAGTTAATCCTAAAGGAAATCATCCCTGAATATTCATTGGAAGGACTGATGTTGAAGCTGAAACTCCAATACTTTGTCCAGCTGATGTGAAGAGCTGACTTATTGGAAAAGACCCTGATGCTGGGAAAGACTGAAGGCAGGAGAAGGGTATGACAGAGGATGAGATGGTTGGGTGGCATCACTGAACTCAATTGACATGAGTTTGAGCAAACTCTGGGAGATAATGAAGGGCAGAGAAGCCTGGCGTCCTGTAGTTCATGAGGTCG
Source organism: Antilocapra americana (assembly GCA_007570785.1). Taxonomy (NCBI): domain Eukaryota; kingdom Metazoa; phylum Chordata; class Mammalia; order Artiodactyla; family Antilocapridae; genus Antilocapra; species Antilocapra americana. The sequence goes on along the minus strand of ML663008.1, from coordinate 22,924,547 downwards.
CAAAGAGTCGGACACAACTTCGTGATTAAACGACAACAACAAGGCATAAAGGACATCTTGCCATTGGAAGGGGGACAGGCAGAGGGAGCTGCAAGGAGGGTGTAGCGGGGTCTTGTTTGTAAGCAACAAACAAGAAATTGTTAAGTTAGGGGACTTCTCTGGTGGTCCGGTGATTAAGACTCTACTTCCCCTGTAGAGGCCACAGTCATCCCTGGTCTGGGAACTAAAATCCCACAGGAAGTTTGGTGTGGCAAAAAATATATATATATATATGCTGGAGGAAGCCTAACATACTTCTGTCTTTGAAGTATTTAAATACTGTTCTCCCCCTCCCACATTTGTATAGGATTGGTATAACATAGTTAATAAAGTTTATTTAATAATTGAACTTTATACCCAACAAATAAAAGGTACTCATTTTTAAAAAAAATGCTCAGTTATGTATGAGAGCAGAGGAAATGTAGGTTAAGTTCCAAAACAGAAGGGACTGTATTGTTTTTTAAAAAACAATATTTCTTCTTTATTTCTCTTCTTTTTAAAAAGTATTTCTTCCCCTCTATCAACCAAGCAGGGTGATGAGAGAAAGAGTTGCAATCAAAAGTTACTTTCAGATATTTCAGCGGAGGAAGTGAAGGGAGGAAGGTGCTTGATGGAATGGTTAAGCTGCTCACATCAAGAAAAGTTCATCATGGGGAATTATATGCAATATCCTGTGATGGATAACAGTATGAAACCACAGTGGAAAAGAATGTGAAGAAGAACAGAAAGAGGTGTATGACTGAATCACTTCTGTATAGCAGAAAGTAACAAAACATTATAAATCAACTCCCCTTAAGTAAAAAATTTCCTGAAAGGAGTGTGCATGGGACAAAGACCTCCCTTACCTGGGAAAAATGAGTGCACTGAGGAGAGCAGTCTTTATTTTACTTTTTAAAATTTTTGTTGGGATATCGTTGCTTTACAGGGTTCTTTCCATTTCTGCTGTATAGCCAAGGGAATCAGCTATACGTGTACATATATTCCCTCCATTTTGAATTTTCTTTTAAAAGAAATAAACAGCAGTTTATTTCTTTCTCCCGGTCAGGGCACCATAGAGCATTGAGTAGAGGTCCCTGAGCTATGCAGAAGGTTCTCACTAGTTACCTGTTTTATTTATAGTATCAGTAGTGCATCTATGTCAATACAGTCTCCTAATTCATTCCACTCCCCCTTTCCTCCTCGGTACCCCTACGTGTTTTTTCTCTACACCTGTTTCTATTTCTACTTTGTAAATGAGGTTGTCTGCCCATTTTTTCAGGTTCCACATAAAGGTGTTAATATACGACCTTTGCTTTTCTCTTTCTGACCTCCTTCCATCTGTATGACAGTCTCCAGGTCCATCCATGTCTCCACAAAAATAACCCAACTTTGTTCCTTTGTATGGCTAAGTAATATTTCACCGTATACATATACCACACCTTCTTTATCCATTCTTCCACTAGAACGGCAGGTAGGCGTTCTGATTCACTTCTTGTCCTGTCTTGTCGTTTCTTATCCCTGCCTCTCATTTTGGACCACTCTGAGGAGGAGGATATGAGTGATACTCAGTGCATTCATTCCACAGACACTTCCTGAGCAACTTGAATACACCAAGCACTGTTCTAGGCACTAGGAATTCAACCGTGGACAAAACGTGGGGCTCCCGTACAAGTGCCAGGTGGATGGAAAATGAAGACAGGATCAGGCAGAAATCCCACTTGTCATATGCCCAGGGAATATGGCTTAGATAACATACTATCATCCTCATGAAAATAGGGGCAATTTGAAGGAATTCTCTCAAAGGATTTGCTAGTACCTTTGGTAAGCCCCATTGATGACCTTTTGGTGCTTTGATAGATCCAAGGTCATTCCTGACTCAGGCCTTTCGTGCCTGCCGTTCCCTCTGTGAAGGAGGGTGGTGGTTTCTTACCTTGCCTTAGCCCAAAGGTTTCCTCTTCAGATGGACTTTGCCTTACCCCCAGATCTAGGGTAGACACCCACCCTGCCTACTCCCTCCCATCAAGTCCCATGTTGACTTTCTCCAGAGAAGGTCCCCTGACTCCATGATGTATGCTCAGGGAGGGGAGGACTCTGACCCGTGTAGTTCACCATGGCCAGCACCTTGGATACTGTCTGGCATTAATAAGTGCTTGGTGAACTAATTAATTGTATTTTTTTCTTTGTTTTTTTTAATTGGAATATAATTGATTTATAATGTTGTATCACTATCAGGTGTACAGCAAAGTGAATGAGTTATACATATACCTATATCCATTCTTTTTTTAAATTATTTTCCCATCTAGGTCATTACTATCGAGTTCAGTTCCCTATACTATACAGTATATCCTTAGTAGTTATGGTTACTGGAGTGGGGGAAGGAGAAAGGATAAATTGGGAGGTTGGGATTGACATACACACACGACTGAATATAAAATCAAAGGAATTAGTTTTTAAATACTGTTTGCAGCGTTACTTCCCCACATAAACTGTAGCAGCCAAATGAACCTTCCTTCACTTCCCTTCATCCTGTCTTCCCACTGCTATGCCTTTACTCCTGTTTTCCTTTCCCCTCTGCCCCAAGCCCAAGCCAAAGGATGCTTCCTCTTATCATTTCTCTCACATCAAACTCAAGAGTGACTTTTCCCAAAAAATCTCTTTTCTTCTATCAGTTTTTTCTATAGCAGTTCTTTCGTGCTTCCTGTGTTTTACATCCACGTTTTTACTCCAAGTATACTGTAAACTCCTAGAATACAGGAATTATTTTTAAATTTTTCTTGAATGTCTAGCAAAATGCTTTCTATATAACTGACACACAGTGGTGATGTTTAGGTTCATAATGAATCTTCTTTCCAATACAAGGGTCAGAAGCAAGAATCCTAATGTGGGTTAACCCTACAGTGCTTCTAGGGCTTAGTATGTGAATTTGATGAAAAGGCTCTTTCAGGATTGACTTCAAGAACAGCACATGCTGTGATTTATTATTTCTTACCTGATGTTTCTTGTAGTGTACTTGAGAAATTTCCTAAGTAGTTAATGAAGCTGAGTAATTATCAGTATAGTATGAAATTAAAACAAAACAAATAGGCTGCAAATGGAATGAACTGTTTAAGCTATTTTTAACTATATTGAAATCACTGAGTAGTGATGATGCAAGAAATATGTCCCAGCTTTACTGTGGCTAACTAGAGGGAGCTAGTTTTCATTTTGAATAAAAGTCAAAACCAGTTTAAGATCATATGTTATGTTCAAAAGGCTTAGCGTGGCTAATATTAGCACATTGTCCTTTATTCCAGTTAATGTGCTCAAGGACTCTGGTCTCTTCGGCTAAAAATACTCTCCTTTTCCACACAAAATAATATCACTGGAATTAATTTCTTTATTGAAAAAATAAAAGGGAAAAGTTAGTTTTGATGCAGTGATTCTATTGCAAGATGAGGCAGATGACAAGGAATGGATTAATTAATTAACACAGTTAAAGAGGGCTCTAGGCTTCCCTTGACACAGGTCATAAGATACAAAGATGGTAGTTTAATGGTGCACCTCTGGATTGAAGGAGAACAATCTTATATTGATACATAAAGTCTTTTCTGAACTTGTGCCTTTAGACACTTTAAAAAATCAAGCCACATGATTAGCCATTTTTATTATATCACACTGAGAGATGATTTTGGTTTTAGATCCCTCACTTCCACCCATAAAGTCATAAACTAATTTAATAAAGTTGTTTATAGAGGGCTCTGGGGAAGTTATTTAATTTGTCTTCAGTCTTGAGAGTGCTCCTTTTCTGAAGCAAACAAGTGGAGAAGGAAGAGAAGTCAAAAAACTAGGATCATATGTGGAGACCCTCTGCCTCCTTATTTAAAGCTCAGCCATGTGCCTGGGTCACATGTACCTGCGCTGCAGCAAGAATGTTGTCTCAGACAACATACATAGTTACAGGTGTCACAAGCTTCATCTAACTGGGCCCATCTCTGTCCGTCCACCTTGAAAAAGATGCTGTCTATTCCATAGTCAGGGTAGTGAGCAGTTTATAAACTCTTAATTCCCTTCCTGCTACAGGCATGGTATCCCTCTCTGTCTTGGCACCTCAGGCTGCTATTAAGAAAAAAAAAAAAAACATAGATGTGGCGGTTTACACAGCAGGCATTTATGTCTCACAGCTCTGGAGGCTGGAAGTCCAAAATCAGGATGTCTGCGTGGTCAGGTCTGGTAAAGACCTTCTTCCTAGCCTTCTTACTGCCCTCACATAGTGCAGAGAGGAAGCTCTGGGGTCTCTACTGCTTCTTGGAAGGGCACTAATCCCATCCTGGGGGCCCCACCCACACGACCTCATCCAACCTTAAATACCTCCCCTGAACCCCACCTACTGATACTGTCACATCCAGGGTTAGAGCATCAGCAACATACGAAGGGGGAGGACACAAACGTTCAGTCCATAACACTGCACATTTACAAGGACACTGGAGTGCAGAAGTTATTAATAATCAAGAAGTTTAGAAGGTGAATTTGAAGGATGATGAGCTGATGCTGAAAGCTGGTTAAAGGTATTCTGCTATAATATACACCATCTCCCACACGTTATCCTATTTCATCTTTACAGCCATGACGTGGGAATTTATTACCCTCTTTCAAAGATGAGACAGAGGCTGAACATTTCAAGTCCAGGTGTCTCTCAGTCCAAATCTCAGAATTTTTCAGCTACATCAAGGCTTATACCTTGACCATGGAACTTGATTTCTCAGGCAGGACTTTTGGCGCTAATACTGTTTCATTAGATGGTTTCAGAGACTGTGTATATTTGGAAACTTTACTGACCTATCACGTATCATCTTTCATAAGAGTTTCTCTCTAAAATAGGTGAGACTATGCCAAAGGTATCAAGAACATAAATGGGAAATAAAATATTCTTAGAAAAACTGGAACTTTGATTTGGAGTATGATTTAGTCCCCTGGATCTGTTTCCTTTCTCTCTGACATCGCAACAGTATTTAAGAGCACCATTATTGAAGAACTGGGGCTCAGTCCCTGACTTTGCTAAGTCCCTCCAGTGTTGTCAGGTGAATGATTCACTTCACTGGACCCTCTTCTCCCATCTACAGAGTGAGGGAATTGGATCAGATCAGTGGTTCACACACTTTTTGTTGTCAGGACCCCCTTTACACACTTAAAATGATCAAGGACCCCAAAGACCTTTTGTTTATTTATGTTATAGCTGTTGGTGTTCACCCATATCAGAAATTAAAACAGAAATGTTTTTAAATTTTGAATTTATTCATTTTAAAATAACACTGACATATTACTTAAATAACCACATAAATATGCAGCAATATATATTTTATGTAAGATAACTTTTTCCTAAAACCAAAGAAATTAGAGTGACACTGTTTTGCCTTTTTTGAAAATTCCTTCAATCTGACTTAAAGGAAGGTTATTACACCTTCTTACCTGCTTCTTACATTCAACCTGTTGTGATAGGTTGTTTGGCCAAAGTGTAAGATAAATATTTGACCTCACCCAGATGTGTAGTCAGAGAAGGAACTTCACAGAGTCCTGGGAAAAGTTTTGGGGGTACTCCTGTGTCCTCAGACCACACTTTGAGAACCAATGCTGGAGAAGACTCTTGAAAGTCCCTTGGATAGCAAGGAGATCAAACCAGTCAATCCTAAAGGAAATCAACCCTGAATATTCCTTGGAAGAACTGAAGCTCCAGTACTTTGGCCGCCTGATGTGAAGAGCCAACTCATTGGGAAATACCTTGGTGCTGGAGAAGATGGTGGGCAGGAGTAGAATGGGGCAACAGAGGATGAGATGGTTGGATGGCATCATCGACTCAATGGACATGAGTTTGAGCAGACGCTGGGAGATAGTGAAGGACAGAGGAGCCTGGCTTGCTGCAGTCCATGGGGTCGCAAAGAGTCACACACAACTGAGTGAATGAACAAAAGTCTAGGTGATGTTTAAAACACAGCCCAGGCTCTGATTTTCCTTATCTTTCAGGACACTTCATTCAAAGTCTGCCTGCTCCAGAGAACGCAAGATACTAACACTTGTGAAGCGTGAGCTTTAACTCTCTTTGCTCCTAGGCAATGAGCACAAAACCCCAGAGAATCATTTGTTTGTCATTAAAGAGAGATCCCATGGCCCTTCATTTTGATTTAGAGGAAGTTCAGATGTTCACAGGATTTCTGAGTAAAAGAGGTTAGAAAATGTTAGCTATGGTCCTTGGCTGTCTTAACTAGCAGCTTTCTACAAGCAGATTAAAAAAGAAGAGAACTGTTGAGGCGACCCTTTGAATAAGCATTGAGTTCATTTCACTCCACATCTGTGTGTGGTGTGTGTCCCAGTGTTGACATTTATGCTGTTGGTGTGGTGGCCTGGGGGTGTGATGCTGATCCCACCCCATCATGAATGATGCAGGGGTTCACAGTGTCCTGAACAAAACCTGCCTGGTGACAGATGTTCAGAATCAGTAATAAGAAAGGACACATGGCTAATCTCTGCTAAATTAATCAAGTCGAACATCTTTTGTTTTTTAATTTAGGCAGAATAAAAAAAGAATGAAATAATGCCATTTACAACAACATGGATGGACCTAGCAACGATCATGTTAAGTGAAGTAACTCAGAGAAAGACAAAGATCATATGATATCGCTTGTATGTGGAACCTGTAAAAATGCTACAAATGAATTTATTCGCAAAAATAGCAGGAGACTCACAGGCGTAGAAAAGAAACTATTGAAGAAGGAAAGGGGAAAGGTGGCAGGAGGGGGATAGACTAGAAGTTGGGAGTAACAGATGCATGCTCTTAACACACTGCTTGTGTGTGTACGTGTGCCCGCTCAGTCGTGTCCGACTCTCTGCGACCCCATGGACTGCAGCCCACCGGACTCCTCTGTCCATGGGATTTCCCAGGCAAGAGTACTAGAGTGGGTTGCCGTTTCCTCCTCCAGGGGATCTTCCCCACCCAGGGATCAAAATTGTGTCTCCTTTGTCTGTTGCATTGGCAGGCAGGTTCTTTACCACTGAGCCACCTGGGAAACCCATGCTGCAATATATACAATAGATACTCAGTAAAGACCTACGGTATGGCACAGGGAACTCAATATTCTGTAGTAATCTAGATGGGAAAAGAATCTGGGAAAGATATGTGTATACATATAACTGAATCACGTTACTGTACACAAGAAACTAACACAGCATTGTAAATCCACTATACTTTGAAAAAAGTAAGTTAATTTAAAAATAAATAAATTTAGGCAAATGGATTTATTGGCTTTTAGAATGAGTCAAACAGAAGAAACTACCACTCCCCCAGAATTATGGCATTCTGGAAAATGTTTTCTAGGTCCCTGTTTGGTTAATGAGTTGAAGAGTCGTAATAACGATCACTGGAGGTTTAGCTGCTTTCTTTTTCCAAAGCAAGATTCTCAAGAAGAAGGACTCTGTGGTCCAGTGCTCCCCACCTCCAACACTTGCATCCCCATCGTAGCACACTCATTGCAACCTCTGTGTGCAGCCTCATTGCAGCCTCACACATGGCCACCTCTGCAGTGGTGAGCGGCGGCAACTATTGCCTTGGAAGCACAGCTGCACACGTGGGCTGCATCAGAGTGAAAGTCCTTTATAACCTGTGACAGGTCCTGGTTGCTAGAAGACTGTGGCTTTTGCTTCAGGGAGAAAATGCCTCCAGACATTGCAGTTTAATACACAACTCTTATCATACTAGGAAAAAATGATTTGCTAGCACCCTTTACCCAAGTAATAGTCCAGTGACATTTCTAAATTCAGCAATTCATGTTGTTCACCTTCATGAAATTCAGTAGGTAGCAAACAAGTAAGGAAATGCTAGTCATTTATTGAAATGAAGCAGCGTCTTTAAGTATGTACCTGAAATGCCCCTGTTTGAGGAAGTACCTCACTGTAAGTTTTCTGCCTTCTGTTGAACCACCCATACTGTTGCATTTCTGGAAATTTACTGTTAAAATCTAGAGCCTACAAAAATGATGCTTAATAATTTAAAAAAAATTTCAGAAGTGAATACTGTTCTTTCGTATCCATTCTGCAGAGTTCACCAGTTCTGGTGATAACTATTAACATGGTTAACCCCGCTGAAGTCTCATAAGGTTCAAAGCACAGCGTTGGGTGTTTTAACCTGAATGTAACAGGTGGATGCAGCTCTGAGACCAAACTGCTTGGAACCGAGTCCTAGAATGCGATTTTCACTGAGGGCTGCCTTTCTTGTTTGTACTTAGAATTTTATCTGGTCAAGAACTTAGAGCCTGCTCCTTTGTCAAAGACATATACATTTCCTTACCAAAATCGAGAATCAAAACATTTGTGGGACTTCCCTGTCAGCCCAGTGACTAAGACTCTGCCCTTCCACTGCAGGGGACATGTTTGGTCCTTGGTCAGGGAACTGACATCCCACATGTGCCGTGGCGCAGAAAAAATAAATAAATAAAAATATCTGTTTCATTAGGTCTTAAAATGTCCAGGAAATAATCAGGCCACTTTCTGCCCTGCTGGAGTGGCTGCTGTCAGGAGGGACACACTGCCTGCAGTGTTCACCTGTTTGCCTGTGCCAAGTTCAGCTGGACAATGAGTCGTATCCAACTCTTTGTGACCCCATGGACTGCAGCACACCAGGCCTCCCTGTCCATCACCAACTCCTGGAGCTTACTCAAACTCCTGTCCATTGAGTCGGTGATGCCATCCAACCATCTCATCCTCTGCAGTCCCCTTCTCCTCCTGCCTTCAATCTTTCCCAGCACCAGGGTCTTTTCCAGTGAGTCAATTACTCAATCAGGTGGCCAAAGTATTGGAGCATCAACATCGCTCCTTCCAATGAATATTCAGGATTGATTTCCTTTAGGATGGACTGGTCTGATCTCCTTGCAGTCAAGGGACTCTCAAGAGTCTTCTCCAACACCACGGTTCAAAGGCATCAATTCTTCAGCACTCAGGCTTTTTATAGTACAACTCTCACATTCATACTCGACTACTGGGAAAAAACATAGCTTTCACTGGATGGACCTTTGTTGGCAAAGTAATGTCTCTGCCTTTTACTATGCTGTCTAGGCTGGTCATAGCTTTTCTTCCAAGGAGCAAGCATCTTTTAATTTCATGGCTGCAGTCACCATCTGCAGTGATTTTGGAGCCCAAGAAAATAAAGTCTTTCTTTGTGTCATGAAGTGATGGGACCATATGCCATGATCTTAATTTTCTGAATGTTGAGCTTTAAGACAACTTTTTCACTCTTCTCTTTAACTTTCATCAAGAGGCTCTTTAGTTCTTTGCTTTCTGCCTTAAGGGTGGTATCTGCGTATCTGAGGTTATTGATATTTCTCCCTGCAATCTTGATTCCAGCTTGTGTTTCATCCAGCCCAGCAAATCACATGATGTACTCTGCATATAAGTTAAATAAGCAGAGTGACAGTATACAGCCTTGATGTACTCTTTTCCCAATTTGGAACCAGTCTGTTCCATATCTGATTCTAACTGTTGCTACTTGACCTGCATACAGATTTCTCAGAAGGCAGGTCAGGTGGTCTGGTATTCCCATCTCTTTCAGAATTTTCCACGGTTTGTTGTGATCCACACAGTCAAAGGATTTAGCATAGTCAATAAAACAGAAGTAGATGTTTTCCTGGAATTCTTTTGCTTTTTCAGTGATTCAATGGATGTTGGCAATTTGATCTTGGTTCCTCTGCCTTTTCTAAATCCAGCTTGAACATCTAAAAGTTCACAGTTCAAAGACTGCTGAAGCCTGGCTTGGAGAATTTTGAGCATTACTTTACTAGCATGTGAGATGAGTGCAATAGTGTGATAGTTTGAACATTCTTTGGCATTGCCTTTCTTTGCGATTGGAATGAAAACTGACTTTTTCCAGTCGTGTGGCCACTGCAGCAAATTTTCCAAATTTGCTGGCATATTGAGTGCAGCACTTTGACAGCATCATCTTTTAGGACTTAAAATAGCTCAACTGGAATTCCATCACCTTCACTAGCTTTGTTCATAGTGATGCTTCCTTAGGCCCACTTGATTTTGCATTCCAGGATATCTGGCCCTTAGTGAGTGATCACATCATCGTGATTATCTGGATCATGAAGATCTTTTTTTGTATATGCCACCTCTGTTTAATGTCCTCTGCTTCTGTTAGATACATACCATCTCTATCCTTTATTGAGCCCATCTTTGCATGAAATGTTCCCTTGGTACCTCTTAATTTTCTTGAAGAGATCTCTAGTCTTTCCTATTCTATTGTTTCCTCTATTTCTTTGCATTGATCACTGAGGAAGGCTTTCTTATCTCTTCTTGCTATTCTTTGGAACTCTACATTCAGACAGGAATGTCTTTCTTTTTCTCCTTTGCTTTTCACTTCTCTTCTTTTCACAGCTACTTGTAAGGCCTCCTCAGACAACTATTTTGCCTTTTTTGCATTTCTTTTTCTTGGAGATGGTCTTGATCACTGCCTCCTGTACAATGTCACGAACCTCCATCCATAGTTCTTTAGGCACTCTGTCTATCAGATCTACTTGTCACTTCCACTGTATAATTGTAAGGGATTTGATTTAGGCCATACCTGAATGGTCTAGTGGTTTTCCCTACTTTCTTCAATTTCAGTCTGAATTTGGCAATAGGGAGTTCATGATCTGAGCCACAGTCAGCTCCCAGTCTTGTTTTTGCTGACTGTATAGAGCTTCTCCATCTTTGGCTGCAAAGAATATAATCAATCTGTTTTCTGTATTGACCATCTGGGGATGTCCATGTGTAGAGTCTTCTCATGTGTTGTTGGAAGAGGGTGTTTGCTATGACCAGTGTGTTCTCTTGGCAAAACTCTATTAGCCTTGGCCCTGCTTCATTCTGTACTCCAAGGCCAAATTTGCCTGTTACTCCAGGTATCTCCTGACTTGCTGCTTTGCATTCCGGTCCCCTGTGATGTCAGGCAGAAGACAGTGCCTTCAGTGTTCACCTGTTTGCCTGCGCCAAAGGCTATAGGTAATAGATAGTGAGCCACTATCCTTGTCAGTAATCTGCAGTTTGCTGTGTTCCTGACTTTCCTCTAGTGTGAAGTGTTTTGTCACACATCTCAGGGACAGATATGTCATGAAAAGTTGCTTCAAAATCACTATTTTTATTTTTAGTTGTTTTTTATTGAGGTATAGTTGATTTACGATGTTGTGTTCATTTCTGGTATATAGCAGAGTGACCCAGTCATACACATATGTACATTCTTTTTCATATTCTTTTCCATGATGGCTTATCCTAGGAGACGGGATATAGTTCCCTGTGCTATAACGTAGGACTTTTTAAATGAATTATATCACAACTGGTCTGTGGAAATTCACAATGCAGTGAATACTAAGATTGCTTGGTCAATCCAAAACACTTTGTCATGCAGGTACCCTCAATTAACTTGCTCTAGAATCCGACCTTTTCACAGTGTATTATGGCTGTGTTTTTCTTTCTCTACCAAAAACATGGTCCTGTACCCAAAAGTAATGATGCTAAGTATGTAAGTATTTAAAAATATAAGGCACAAAAGAATGTTTTACTAAAAACTATCTATAGAATGTATGGTTAAAAATAAAACATTTGTAGATTTCTAAGACTCTTGGTGGTCGATTACAGTTACCATCATATAACCAGGCCCCTTCTAGGTTTTTTTAATGGGCACATATTCTTCTGATCTGTGTAACATCCATTAAATCCAGTGAAATTTTATGGTTAAGTCAAGGGCAGTTCTGTGAAACACATCCCTTCTGAAACATCAATTAAGGTAACAAGCAAAACACTGAACTAGCTTTTAACTGTTACTGGGCTTTGACCATGTAAAATTAATGGAGAATATATGAATGTTATGGAGATAGTGGGGAGACCGCTCTCTTAGGCACACCTGTCCAGGAAAGCAAACCACAATCAACATTCTCCAGCAATTTTTGAGCAGCTGAGTTCTGCCTTGGCTGTTAACAGATGATGTCAATACTGTAAAAATCAACAGACATCAAAACTGCAGCTAGCAAAATGGTCCTCCTACAGATATATTCTGTTTGTCCGTTAAGGAAAAATCTAGCAAGACTATGAAAAAAATAAAAACCATAAACTGGCATCATTTGAATGCTCAAATTGAGGTCATTTTTATTCTAATTAAGATTTGAAAAAGAAGAACTGTTTCTGCATGCTGTTTTTAGGAAAATAACAAGCTGGAGACAGGGACCATCTGTCGGACTGACCATGTAACAAGATGTTAGATTTATTCAGACATAATGATGTGCTTTGCAGTATCAGATATAAGGTCTGGTCCTTCAGATCTGCTGTAATTATCTGTGTGCACTACCCCACTCAATTTATTTAACTCTCTGCTGTAAGATTGGCACCACTGATGAGTCCATTCCAACATAGCACTCCGCATGCACGTACACACGCATGCATACAGCTGGAGCAGTTGATAGAAGTAATAGTATGTTAGCAAGCAGATTTATTAAGAAACTTCTTCTTGAGATTTCAGAGACGTAAAGGAGTTCAGCTCCGAGTGAGCACTGACTTTGTAGCTCTGTTTGAGGAGCAAGCGAAGTCTGTGAAATTTGTTGGATTCACCTATTCTCTGTAGCTATCAGATATTTATTTAGCACTCATGTAATTTTGGACCAATGCACTATACGAATGATGTAAAGGCACAGTCATTTAAAGAAGTGTGCTTCAATCAATCTCCAAAATATGTAAGCAGCAATATCAGAAAAACAACCCAATCAAAAAGTGGGCAGCAGACATAAACAGACATTTCTCCAAAGAAGACATACAGATGACCAGCCATCACATGGAAAGAAAATCAACATTGCTCATTATTAGAGAAATGCAAATCAAAATTACAATGAAGTATCACCTCACACTGGTCAGGATGGCCGTTGTCAAAAAATCTGCAAGCAATAAATGCTGGAAAGGGTGTGGAGAAAAGAGAACCTCTTGCACTCTTGATGGGAATGTCAATTGAAACAGCTTCTATGGAGAAAAGTATGGAGATTCCTTTAAAAACTAGTAATAAAATTACCATGTGACCTAGCAATCCCACTATTGGGCAGATACCCTGAGAAAGCTATAACTGAAAAAACACATGTATCCCAGTGTTCATAGCACTATTAACAATAGCCAGAACATGGAAGTAACCTAGAGGTCCATCAGCAGATGAATGGATAAAGAAACTGTGTTACAAATATACAATGGACTATTACTCAGCCATAAAAAGGAACACATTTGAGTCAGTTCTAATGAGGTGAATGAACCTAAAACCTGTTATATAGAGTGAGATAAGTCAGAAAAACAAATTTCATATACTAGTGCATATATATGGAATCTAGAAAAATGGTACTGATGCTCCTATTTGCAGGGCAGAAATAGAGGCACAGAACAGACTCTGAACACAGCAGGGGATGCAGAGGGTAGGAAGAATTTAGACAGTAGCATTGAAACATTACATTACCATATGTAAAACAGATAGCTAAGGGAAGTTGCTGTGTTACACAGGGAGCCCAACCCCGTGCTCTGTGACATCCTAGAGGGGCGGGATGGGGTGAGAGGTGGTAGGGAGGCTTAAGAGAAAGGAGACATTTGTATACTTATGGCTGATTCACGTTGTTGTATGGCAGAAGCCAACAGAATGTTGTAAAGCAACTACGCTCCAATTAAAAATAGATTTTAAAAAATGATATGTGCCTTGGTGTCCAGAAGAAGGATACAGACTTTCCAGCTGATGAGAGTTGCTTGTTGTTTGATTAAAACAGTAAGATTCAATTGCATTCAAAGGTTAAAGCGAAATATTTCAAAGACTTAGTTTTCTAGTGTCTTACTAAGTAAAGTGATGTCTTATACACTTAAAAGGTGTTTGGGTGACAAAGGTACAGTTTGGTGCAATATTGCTAAAGGATATTAAGTTTTAAAATGTCACTGTACCTCCCTTAGGCTCCCATAGGTGGAAGGGTTGGGAACCTCTGCTTTGGCATTTATGAAATCAACCAGTGTAAAACAATTACATGTATTAACTGTAAGTTCTTGGAAAGAGAAAGGAGTGATAAAGGTAGTTCTATTTTCTTTTCTTCCTTGGGGTACAAAAGCAACAGCAGACAGGCCTTTAGGGAACCATTTCTGATTTTTAAAACTATGGCTTTTGAAAGAATTTTCACTCTTCTTGCTTTCAAAAAGCATTTAGTGCAGCTTATAACAAAAACACCAATACAGTAAGACTAAAAATGCAGCAAAACACAGAAGGCAAATAGTAAAAATGGAGGAAGATTATTTATATATTATAAAAGAATGAATAAAAAGCCTAAACTGGGAGAGAAGTTACATAATTAAACACAGATCTTAATTTCTAATCTTCGTCAAAGTATAGCAGATAGGATGACGCATTGCAGATTTTGTTGTTGTTGTTTTATAGATAATGTGGGCTTCCCAGGTGGCTCCGTGGTAAAGAATCTGCCTGTCTGCAGGAGACACAGAAGATGGTTTGACCTCTGGGTCAGGAAGATCCCCTGGAGTAGGAAATGGCAACCCACTCTAGTAATCGTGTCTGGAAAATCCCATGGACAGAGGAGCCTGGCAGGCTACAGTCCATGGGGTCACAAAGAGTTGGCCGTGACTGAGCACACACATGCTTAGTTAATGCACAGTATTACATAACTTTCAGTGTACAGCACCGTGATTCACAATTTTTAAAGGTTTCACTCCATTTATAGTTTTTATGAAATATTACCTTTATTCCCTGTTGTGCAGTATATCCTTGTACCTTACCTATTTTATACATAGTAGCTTGTGCCTCTTACTCCCCTAGCCGTGTCCTGCCCCTCCTCATTTCCCTCTCCCCGTGGGTAACCACTAGTTTATTCTCTATGTATCTGTGAATCTGTTTTTCTTTTGTTACGTTTTCACTTATTTTTTTTTAACAATTCCACATTTAAATAGTATCATATAGTATATCTTCTTCCCTCTTTGATGCATTTCACCAAGGGTAATACCTTCCAGGTCCTCCATTGGCTGTTGCAAATGCCAAAACTTCATTCTTCTTTATGGCTGAGTAGTACTTCATTGTATATCTACGTACCACACCTCTTTATCCACTCGTCTGTTGATGGACACTTCAGTTGCTCCTGTTATCTTGACTGTTGTAAACAGTGCCTCCGTGAACATTAGGGTGCGTGTTTCTTTTCAAATTAATGTTTTCGTTTCCTTCAGGTAGATATACCCAGGGATGGAATTGCCAGGTCTTGTGGTGGTTCTGTTTTTAGTTTTTTGAGAAACCTCTGTACTGTCTTCCACTGTGGCTGCACCAACTTACATTCCCACCAGCAGTGTACCAGGCTTCCCATTTTTCCACATCCTCACCAACCTTTGTTATTTGTGGTCTTTGTATGATAGCTATTCTGACAGGTGATGTCTCATTTTAGTTTTAATTTGCTTTTCTCTGATGATTAACAGTGTTGAGCATCTTTTCTTGTACTTGATGGCCTGATGATCTCCTTTGGAAATATGTCTGTTCAGGTCTTCTGCCCATTTTTTAATTGTGTTGGTTTTGATATTGAGTTATATGAACTATTTATATATTTTGGACATTGGCCCCTTATAAGTCATAATTTACAAATATTCCTTTTTAATTAAAATTTTTAATTGTGATAACATACAGTTTATTAACCGTTGTTAACTGTGTAGTTCGATAATGTTAAATACATCGACACATTGTGATATAAACAAGTCCCTACCCCCGCTATTCCCAGCCCTGGTAACAGCCATTCTGCTTCCTGTCTCTTTGAATTTGGCTACTCTAGGTACCTCAGAGAAGTGGACTCGTATGGTGTTCGTCTTTTTGTGACTGCCTTATTTCATGTGGCAAGATGCAGTCAAGTTTCATCCATGTTGTAGCATGTGTCAGAATATCCTTCCTTTTTAAGGCTAAGTAATGTTTCAGCATACATGTTAGCACACTTTATCATTCATCCTTCGATGCACGTTGGATTGCTTCCACTTTCTGGGCATTTTCAATAGTGCTGTTATGAACATGGGTGTACCAGTGTCTCCTCAAGACCCTGCTTTCTGGCAGAGATTCTGTAAGTTGAGGTTAGCTTGCATTCTCATTGTAGATGGTCACAGCATGAGGAATACCTGTAGCTGTTCAGGCTAATACTTAGAGCTTCTGAGACCTGTGTACCTATAGCCTGGAATATTTTGTGGTTTGGGCTTATCAATTATCTGTTTCTATCAGAGTGGTACATGAATATGATTCCAGGAATGTATTTAGTTGGGACAATAATTTCCTAAGTCAGCAGTGTCCAATATGGACCTCCAGATAATTGAATAAGGTTTTCAAGCACATCTTTAGTAATATTTTAGTAGGCCAGTACTTGAATACCCAAACAAGAGTGTTCCTTCTGACAGTCGTTGGACAATAGGTTAAATGGGCTAATCTCATAATGTGAAATAGGGCGAAACTACTATCGTATAATAATGGCAAGAACACATGGATCCCATAGACACCAAGTTGTTCACATCATTTAGCCTCTAAGTTAAGAGCAGGAAGCTACCATGCAAATCATTTAAATTGTGAAGCCCTTCCGACTCTGATTTAAATGGGCCTTTTTCTAAATCCCACTCTTTTTTTAAGTATTTATGTATGTATTTGGCTGCATCAAGTCCTGGTTGTGGCCCCTGAGCTCTTTCATTGTGGTGCGCAGACTTCTCTCCAGTTGCAGCTGGCAGGGTTGGTAGTTGTATCATGAGAGCTTAGTTGCTCCGAGGTATGTAGGATCTTAGTTCACTGACCAGGGATTGAACCCAAGTCGCCTGTGCTGAAAGGCGGATTCTTCACCACTGGACCAGCAGAGAAGGCCCTGTAATTACCACTTTTATTATGAGAGTAAATTCTATATCCTACTCAAAATTCTCTCAAAAGTCAGAAAAAAAAAGTATTTTCTAATTCTTTGATTCTTCACTTTTGTTCCAAGTAAATCAAGTTTAGAGACATTAGCTTATTTTAATATAATATCGTAAAACTATTTCCAAATGATCATATGACTTCAATTTAGTGTAATAGATGTCCTAAGAAAGAACCAGATAAAGTTATAGCTGTGAATAAAATTGGTTTCCTAGTTTGAGAAAATGATAAGACAATTGAAATGTTTCTTTCTCTTTCTCTCTCTTTTTTAAGAGTTTCTTTGAGAATATTTTAGAACTGTCCTGCTCATGGATTTAAGCCTAAGGTCTCTGAATTGGAACTGGGTCTCTGTGACCACTTTGTCATTGTGTTTACTTAAAATTAGAGTTTGTGCTATTCCTACAGATGAGACAATGTTTATAAAACGGATGTTGTATCCACATTTAGAAGTAGAGACCAATGACTATCAGTTATTCAGGTCCGATGTTCACCTTAATACAGGAATATTTCCTACATCAAAAATCTCCTGCTGGCTCTATATTAGCCCCACTGTTCATGGCTAACTTTTGCATTTACTTTTATTTTTGTACAGATTTATACAAATTTCATCTCTTTCCCAAAGTAGTCTGTATATTTTTACATTTTTCTTTTTTACTCAAAATGAGGTAAGATTGTCTAATGAATAAAAGCAGGTAGCAGAGATAATTTTTGTGATGTTGCAACATTAATCCCTGTATCATGCTGAAAAGATTGTCCTTGTTTCAACTTCTTTGGATGTATGTTAAATTTCTGTGCATTTAATCTAATTGTGCAAAAAATGATGTGATGTAAAATGTGTTTTAAGATGGCCTATTTTCTTGAGATTTCAAGCTATATTGAGTATACAGTACTCTGCATTTAGAGAACTCAATTTCATGCAGTGGCAGCAGCAGTGGAATTGGAAAGACACAAAATCTTACCACATAATGGGGAGCAAAATATAAACAAGTAAGCAAATGTAATAGCAAAACATTTGAGGTACCAAATACCTCTTTATAGTTGTAAAGAGATACTCTGAAGGAAAGAGCTGTAAATGACTGAGCCAGCAGCGTGGATAGGGGAAAAGGCTTGGGGGATTTTTTTCCGCATTTTATTTATGTATGGCTGCGCTGGGTCTTTCTCTAGTTGTGACAAATGCGGGCGACTGCGTTGTGGTGCCGGGGCTTCTCGTTGTGGAGGCGTCTCTACTCAGCGCGCGGGCTCAGCAGTGGTGGGGCACAGACTTAGTTGGGGAGCCGTGTTTCTGATGGAGGTAGTTCTGTCAGCCATAAGATTCTCTGATTTGGAAATAGAGAGTGAAGAAGCGTGAAGTCACTGAGACTGGGATGTTAACCTGGGGAAAAACGCCTTCTGGTGGTTCTTTTGGGTCAGGAGCCTAAAAGTAATCCGGTTGCCACCATCTCGTGGCATGGACTTAAATAGAGTGAGGGTGATATGTCTCTCAGAAAAGAGTCCATCTCTTGGAGGTCTGTTTTAAGAACATTCTAGCCTCTTCAGGGCTTCCCCGGTGGCTCTGCTGGAAAGGAATCCGCCTGCAATGCTGGAGACCTGGGTTCAATCCCTGGGTTGGAGAGATCCCCTGGAGAAGGGAAAGGCTACTGATTCCAGTATGCTGGCCTGGAGAATGTCATGGACTGTATAGTCCATGGAGTCGCAAAGAGTTGGACACGACTGAGCGACTTTCATTTCACTTCATTAGCCTCTTCAAGTTGTCTCTTGAGGAACCCTGTTCATAACCTAGTATTGTTTTGGCTCTATCTCTTATTCCAGTCACTGCTGTGGTGACCAGTTCAGCACAGATTTCCAGCAGTTTCATGGACACCACTCTTAAGAGAGTGCTGTGCTCTTCACTACGCATCTTTTCCCCTGCTGCATCACGGGGGAGGGGGTCCTACGGTAATTGCTTGGCTCACATGCAGAGGCCTGTGTTTTGAAGAAAACCTGGGTTTAAGTCCAAGGCTCGACTGTGTACCTAAATTATTTCCTTGTCACGAACATGAGAATGAGTCTGCACAAGGCACTGCGAGAACTAACAAGAGGAAATTCTGGTATGGTAGGCACTCCATAAATGATAGCTCTGAAAACGATGGGGATGGTCCAGGTAATAATGCCTCAAGAAAGAGCTAAAGAGATGCTTTTCCTATACACGTGACAAAAAAAGTACATTTTTTAGGAGCACTGTTACACATTAACATTCTAATCTGTTTTTCAAGTAGAATCTGAGGTCTCTCTGTAAGTGACCTTTAGTCTACGTGGACGTTTCGCTAACGTATCTGATAACAGAAACACTTTGACATGAGACGTTTCATCCTCCTTTTCTACCCTGGGCAAGTCACGTCTGCCTTCTTGAAAATCTGCATCCTCTCTGGTTTTTCTCCTGATTTATTTACCATGCTGTGTATAGAAATAATAACAAGAATGCAGTCTTATTTTCCTGAAAAGTAATTTTAAGAATTTGATTCCTTCTTGGTCTGTTTTACCCAAAATGATCGTTGGTCTCTCAAGAAGCATTTTGTTCTCCCCATGACATCAACAGCAAAAGCTAATGTTCATAGAGGGCTTTATAATTTGAGAACTTCCATATAGTTGGTCCCTACATCTCTGCACAGTGGGATTTAGTGTTAATTCCCAGTTTTACATGACAAGCCTAGATCTCAGAAGTGACATGATGCCAGGCTCACGAAACTGGCACACTCAGGGGCCCATGGGCCATACATTCCTACTCCCTCCTGGGACAAAACCAAAGATGTCTGTTCTGCCTCCAGCGCAGGGAAGCTGAAGGGGTAAAGTGCTTAGGAGTGCCCTTTTTAAACTGCATGTCATCAAATGTGTGTTGTATTATATCCCACAGACATCCAGATTTGCTATCCGCTTCACCCCATTTTACCACCTATATCTCTTCTTTTGTTCTCAGAAACTTTTCGAGAACTTACCAAAAGCCATGTCTTGTTCATTAGCCACTTGATCTTTCTGTGAATTTTCGGTGTTACCTTTCTGTAATCATCATCATCACATGCACATCTGTGTGTCTGTCATTCATTTGGTTGTCTTCTCTTGTCCTCTTTCTTTTTGGCTTTTCTTCTCTCTCATTCATTCATGAAACACTTTTGCATAAAGATTGACACAGGGCACTTGCCTGTCAGACTCTGTTTGACATTCACAAAGGTCAATCCGACATGGATCTTGCCTTTAAGAAGCTTAAAGTTAGCAATTGGAATGGTGAAAGTGAACTGAGCCTTTTTTCCCCCTCTGAACGGATAGAAATTTTGTATTTGAAAAGATCTCAAATATATAACCAAGCTCAAAAGAAAAAAAGCAGGTGTAAGAACAGAGAATTCACAGCCAGAGTAGTTCAACTTGGAGTTAAAGCTAGCTACACATGGCCCTCAGACTGTTGGATGTAGAAAAACGCCTTAGGGATGGATATTAGAACACAAACAGGAACAGGACAGGAGAATGTAGACTCCAGCAAGAGTGGGCCTGAAATGGGGCCCCAGGCTCTGAAGAGATTTCACTGTCTACTAACAGGGACAGTAAAACCCAGCAAGCCAGCCAGCTCAGGGACATGGCAAGGAAGCTGAAAGAAATAAGAACCACAAGCCTGCATCACATCAAGTGTGGAGTCTAAATTTAAACTACATGAGTCTTGCAAAAAGCAATTAAGCTGAAAATTTAGCATCAAAACTGGTCCAGAGCAAGTGAAATGCTTGTACCCCTGATAGCTGCAAATGCTAAAACTTGTAGAGTCCTTTCCACAAGACAGTGCCCCTGGGATTCACCTGGAAAATAGTGTATACCTAAATAAAACATGCTGGACAGGCTTATAAGCATCCCCCTAAAATGAATTTAAAACATTTTAAACCAACTATAAAATAAACATGTTGAAAGTATTTAGAAACATAATAGATAAAGTATAATTTAGAGAAAGAAGATATAATAACCATTAAGTAAGTATCTCATGGAAACTAACAGAGATGTTTGAGAAAAAAACTAAATCAAGCGTTTCTAGGCACCTAGCCTGCCATTTCCGAAGGAGGAAATGGCATTGTGCTCTAATATTCTTGCCTGGGAAATCCTGTGGACTGAGGAGCCTGGCAGGCTCCAGTCATGGGGTCGCAAAGAGTCAGACACAATTCAGCAAACAAGCACAAGACATGAAAAACATTAAAATCAAAACACTGTAGACATTAAACACATTACACAGAAGAAGAAAAAAATATATTAGAAAATAGATGAGAAAGTCAGCTAGAATGCCGTGCAGGTGTGAGTGCTAAATCGCTTCAGTTATGTTGACTCTTTGTGACCCTACGGTCCATAGCCCACCAGGCCGCTCTGCCCATGGGATTTCCCAGGCAAGTTGAGTCCGTTGCCATGCCCTCCTCCAGGGGTCTTCCCGACCTAAAGGTCAAACCCACGTCTCTTTTGTGTCCTGCATTGGCAAGCGGGTTCTTTACCACTGAGCCACCTGGGATGCAGTACAAAGAGATGAGAAGATAGGAAATAAGAAATGGTAGTTAATACAGATGATTTAATGAAAAGGTCTAACCCACTAGTAGGAGTTCAAAAAGGAAAAATAGGTGAGGTGGGGGTGATATTTGAAGAAACAATGTCTAAGAACATTCCAGAACTGAAGAAATGACTGCATCTTCATATCAAATAAGGACACTGAATCCTGAGCAAGAGGAGTAAAAATAAGTGTATACTTCAGTTCCTCATATTGAAACTGCAGGCATCAAAAATAAACAGAGCAAGTTTTTATTAAGCTACCAAAGAGAAAGTACTAGTTCTCTACCAAATTTCCCAAAAGTGGTGGGTGAAGATCCAGGTGTAGTGGAATACTATCTTCAAAGTACTGAAGGAGATTACCTGTCACACTAGGAATCTATAACGTGTTAAACTGTCATTCCAGAATGCAGGTGAAATAAAAACATTTTTAGGCATAGCAAGACTGAAAGATTTCAACATTCCATGACTAACTGCTGCAGAATTTTCATTATATATGTATATATATTCTTAAATAAGAAATTGAACCCAACTGTATGGAGTGAAGTGCAATTGACAGCGGTGATCAAAGAAATACATTTGTAACTCTAAACAGACACGAGGTGTGGATGTGAGAGAGAGAGAGACTTCAGCAGTAATCTGAAAACAAGTAGAAGTTTAAATACTCAAGAGCAATACCATGAAAATGGGAAGCAGTAGACCAAAGGTAAAGTATCCTACATTATTTTCTGTTCCTCATGGAAAAGCTGTTGATTAACTTTAGATTTTTAAATATGCGAGTTCATAACTTAATTATTTTAAGAGTAAAAATAGAATGTGAACCTTCTAAATCCAGTAGATGAGCAAAGTGTTGTTTTTTTTTTTTTTAAGCTGGATCCGTTTAGTAAAAGGAAACGAAGTAGAAAGAAGGAAAGGAGGAGAGGACATTAAAATGGTAGGGGAAAATTCCAAATAAATTAATAATCATGATAAATGAAAACAGATTAAACCAAGCTATTATAATACAGAGACTCTCAGACTTTTTAAATTCAGCATTTTGCTGTTTGTAAGCAACATGTGTGAAATATAATTACGTGGGAACTTGGTAAACAAGGGATTTTTTTTTTAAAGGGCATTCAAGGCAAATTCTTTTTTTTTTTTTTTCCCTTTTGACTGCACTGCATGGCTTGTGGAATCCTAGTTCCCTGAGCAGGGATGGAACCTGGGCCCACACAGTGAGAGTGCAGAGTCCTTACCACTGGACCGCTAGAGAAGTCCCCAGGCTAATTCTAAAGAGAGCAAAAGAAAGAGACAGGAAGGAAGAAAGACTATTAAGGAAGAAACAGTATTAATATCAGACAAAAATTATAAGGCAAAAAAATTATGAATAAAGATGGTAATTGGTGATAGAAGGAGAAAAAAGCTTAAAGATATTTACAGATATGAAAAGACAAATCACAAATTTCAAAATGTCACAAAGCATTTGACAAATGTTTAGCCTGCTAGTGATCATGAAGGCAATAGTGGGGCTAACCTTTCAGCCCTCATCAAGTAGCAAAAACAATCAAATGGGTTAATGGCGAGTGCTGGCCGGACTTGGAACAAAAGGACATGTCATCTCCTCCTGGTTGGAGCGAACACAGCAGCTGTGCACACATCTATGACTCAGCAGTTCTATTTTCATCCTATATCCTAGAGAAATACCCAAGGATGTCCCCGGGGCCTCATCTGTAATAGCCATAAAGTGGAAACAACCCCCGTGTCCATCCGGAGTGGAAGGGATTAGTAAACTGTGGTGTGTTCAGACAAATGAAAGGCACTGCAGAAAAAATGACTTCACTTGGGATTACCTGTATTAAAACAGATACATCGCAGAATCACAGCATTGAGTAAAAATAAGTTGCAGAAGGATGTGCATCATATCTAATTGCAAATTTGCATAAAACAAGGTGGTACTGGGTGCTGTTTTTATGAATACATACATGTGTGTGAAGTGTACATATCTGAGAGGAAATGAGACTCTCCCAAGGTGGGTGGTACCCTTCTTGAATGAGGAAGATGAATGGGGACAAGGAGGGAGGCAGAGCAGGACTGAACTAGGCCATGTTTACTTTTTAAAGATCTGAAGCAAGTATGGCAAAAATATTAGCATATATTTGCATTCTTAATTCTTCATAGTAGATCCATAATCTCCTGTTATTTTTCTTTGTGTATGTGTGTGTTTGGGTTTGGATGTGTGTGCAAGTGTTTTGAAAAGATTTCCATAATGAGAAATAGCTCCCAGAAAGACAAATACCAAGTGATATCAACTTATATATGGAATCTAAAATATGACACAAGTGAACCTATCAATGAAACAAAAACAGACTCACAGATACAGAGAATAGACTTATAGTTGCCAAGGAGGGTGGGTGGGGAAGGATTGGAAGTTTGGATTAGCAGATGCAAAGCGTTATATATGGAATGGATAAACCACAAGGTCCCACAGTGGCATAGGGAACTATATTCCATATCCCACAATGAACCATAATGAAAAAGAATGTGTATATACATGTATATATGTATATAACTGAATCACTTTCCTGTAGAGCAGAAATTAGCACAGCATTGTAAATCAACTATACTTCAATTAAAAAGTAAATTTAGAAAAAAAAAAAAAAAAGTAAATTTAGGGATTTCCCTGGCAGTCCAGTGGTTAAGACTCTGTGTTCCCAATGTAAGGGTCACAGGTTTGATCCCTGGTAGGGGAAATACGATCCAGACATTGTGCATTTTTTATATAAACTTTAAAATTTAAAATTTCATAAATTAAAAAAAAATGTTTCAAGTTTTTAATGGTAAAAATATCTCCCAGCTTATTAACGGGGAAAGAAAAACATATAGCAATAAAATCAAGAAAAATGCTATGTGTTCTATGATAAGTTTTTTACAAATGGCTTTCAGACTTGAGAAAGGAGAGAATTTTGCTATCGGAACCCAAGAGTGCACCCTGGAAGAGGTGTCCCAGGGTGGCTTTGCCACAGACACTCACCTGCGCTCAATCACTCATAGAAGTGGATCGGCCATCATCAACTCCTCTGTGTCTATGGCCTGAGTCAACAGGCCTGTTTCTCACTAGTAATCTCTTTTTCACTCATTTTTTCTGGTCCTCATAACTTGGTACTTACCCAGGGCCTCCTAGAAGATTTATCACTTGAGGAAAAACATCTGAACAGTTAAACGATGCCTGCCTTCCTTCTCACGGAAAGAGATACTCATGACTTCTGTTGTAATATCTCTTGGGCTTTTATGGAAACACTTGGGTTTTGGCATAGAGAGTGGCTCTGTTGGTTGGTTGAATGGACATGTGTATGTTTCACATGGATTCCCAAATCATCTGGACCAGAGAGATTCCATTTGAGGAATCTTTTTAAATGTGGTCTGATTTCCCTTTACTTTTCAAAATTCAGTTTCTCTTTCTTAAGTCTTTATTGAATTTGTTACAGTATCGCTTCTGTTTTATGTTTTGGTTTTTTGGCCACGAAGCATATGGGATCTTAGCCTTCTGACCAGGGACTGTACCCACATGCACTGCATTGGAAAGTGAAGTCTTCACCACTGAACTTCCAGGGAGGTCCCTGGTATTTCTTTTTAAATGTGTTGCTGCAAAGAGTTATTAGCAGGCACATTTCACGACCTCTATGGGAGGGTAATGGAGGTCCATGTGGAAATGAGACTGGTCATCGTTGTCGTGGGTCCGTAGCATCTAACACAGCTCTTCCAAACAGTAAGGGCTTGGGATCTCTAGGCTTCACCCCACGTCACAGCAGCTTCTGCACTTAGCAGACGATCTCAGGATCACACACAGCACCGTCACACGTTATCACTCTTGATGTAAAGTGGAATCACGGCACACTTCAAAAAAAGTTGGTTTCGGTGCTTCTGACATTCTCCCAGGGGACAAATAAACAGCCTGGGTGGGTTGGTCGAGAGGTAATTTACCAATCACCGTGCTAGGCCGCTGGCTTCTCTTGCTAATACACGTCTGCTCCGCGTTGAAGCCAAAGACATAACTCAAGTTCAGATTTCTCCTGGGGCTGCTGGTCTGGGTCTGGTCATGGACCGTCCATTCTCAGACATCTTTGCTTTTCCTTTGCAGAGAGAAGATGCATCAGTCTGCCATGTATGAGCTCTGCCAGGGGATGCACCAGATCAGCCTTCAGTTTGTCCGGCTGCAGCTCACCTTCGAGGAATACACCGTAATGAAAGTGTTGCTGCTGCTGAGCACAAGTAAATTGATGTCCAACTGGTGCTTCTTTACACTCTCATATCATCTTCCCTTTAGGAGGCTAGCCTTTTTCTAGGGCCCGGTAGTCAGTATAAAAAAAACAAAAATGTAAGAGGAGGTGGGCAGAGGGCTTTGGTACAAGATGAATTAAGTTACTTGCAGAGTTAGAAGCTTTCGATGGTGTACCTGCCTTGATTCCTTCATCCATCCGGCCACTAAGTATTTGTTAAGTGTCTGTTATGTGTATGGTGGGACTGGGCAGTTCAGGCACAGTCTCAACCCTTGGGGAGTTTTTGTTTTTGTTGTTCAGTCGCTGAGTCATGTCCGATTCTTTGCGACCCCTTGAACTGCAGCATGCCAGTCTTCCCTGTCCTTCACTAGCTCCTGTAAGATAAATTCAAGGTAATTTTAATACATTTTGGAAAGCGATTGTCTACCATGATAAAGAATGTCCTGAGAGCTCAGAGAAGGGAAGCACATGCTCACTTCTTGGCATCAGGATTCCTGATGAAGCTTCATCTCAGAGAGCTTTGCCAAGGTGAAGGATTGAGTCCGAAGCATGAGCTGACCTTCCTGCTGGAGAGCGTGAGAGAGCATGGTGGGGTGGGAAGTGGACCCACATAATAGTGCTTAGCTCTGGGAAGTTGTTTTGCCTGTTTATGATTGTCATTTTTTATCTCATTTATCCACACTTTTTGGATTGAGTACTATTGGATTGGGGAGGAATGGTTGCCCTGTGGATTGAACCGGAATATTCCCACCTGTTGAAGACATCGGGTGTCTATTAGGCAAGCAGGGGAGTGTGGTCCAGAAGGCTCCAAACAGTGGGTTGACAGGACCAGAGGGGTCCTTCATGGCTTCATGAAGATGTGTCTGGCAGTAGATAGACTGGAGGAAAGGGGCTGGGATGAGGAGAGAGAGAGGCCAAATCAGACAGAGAATTGAGCCAGACTGGAAGCCCAGAGACCTGCTGTGAGGCTGTTGAAATAACAGCCTGAATAATGTTGTGTTCTTGCCTCGGAAATCCCATGGACAGAGGAGTCTGGCGGGCTACAGCCCACGGGGTCATGAAGAGTCAGGCATGACTGAGCAGCTACACTTCCACTTTCTTAATGGTGGTGGGTAGCTTGCTGACTGCAACAGACGTATTCAAGGCACCCTGCAGAGTCAGCCTGGATGAGAAGGGGAACGCAAGATTGTCTGGATCAGAAGTAACCTAGGTTTGGAGGGCAGAGACGATTGTGAGGTGGTAGTGATACTATGAAGAGAAGTGCATTCTTGTTGGGACGGGAGCAGGTTTTATGGAGTGTAAAATGCCTTCTCCAGGTGGCCGAGTGGTTAAAGAACCCACCTGCCAGTGCAGGAGATACAGGAGATGGGGGTTCCATCCCTGGGTCAGGAAGATCCCGTGGAGGATATCATGGCAATCCACTCCAGTGTTGTTGTCTGGAGAAGCTGAGGGACAGAGGAGCCTGGCGGCTACAGTCCATGGGGTCACAGAGAGTCGGGCATGACTGAGTGACTGAGCACGTGTAGCCTCAGAGAGAGGCCTAAAGAGGGGGAAATCGGGGCACTAGAGCTCAGAAAACAAACTTGGGTATTGAGATATAAGCTTGACATGATCCTTCTAGAGCAGGAAAGTCCATTGGCAAGTGGGGTTGCTGGGGCACAGGAAGACTAGGAAAGACCCACTGAGGTGCCTGAAAGGAGGATGGCAGCGCTGCGGGACAGGGCAGAGGAGCTGGGAGAGGGCCAAGAGTTCAAGGCTTCCCAGAGGCGTGACTAGTGGCAGAGCTTCCAGTGGAAGCCAGGAATGCTGACAGAAGCCTACTGGGGTTGCCCACGCGGCATCAGACAGGTGCCAGACAGCCAGGGACTTGCAGCTTGATGGGAAGCTGCTTTGGGTGTCTGGAACGAAGCATGAGAGGAGAGAACTCGATGGCAGAAGGAGCCAGGAGAGACGAGGGAGGGCAGGATTAGCCTTGGCAAGGATGCTAAATGCTTCTTCCCCAGACAGCGGCACAAGCCTCTCCAAACAGAGGAAATTTGAGGAAGCTCTCATCAGACAAGGGTGAGGCTGGGGTGATGGCAGGAGACAGGACAGAGAGGAAATCTCGAAACAGAGTGCCGTGACCCCTGAGGAAACGGAGACATGTCCTGGGTGCCAGGACCTCAGGGTGAGTGGTGCCGACTTCAAAGGAGGAGAGGCTGTTGAGCGGCCCCCTGGAAGCTGAGAAGAGCACCTAAGACATGCCCAGCCCTCCCCTTGGCCCAGGCATCAGTGGCTGGGGTGAAGGGTTTTCAGCAGAGCCGTTTGGAAGTGAGTGGCGTGAGCAGCCAAGCATCGAGGATAGAATGGGTGAGAAAAGATGCTGACCCCAGCACAGAGGGATTGGGTCTGGGAGGAATGAAGCGGCACCGGGTAGGAGAGGAAGCGGGGAGGCAGGGGCCGATGTGGATCAGTAGCTGCTCTACACACATTTAGCGTCTCTCAGTTTCCGGAGAGTTTTTCCATCTATTATGTGATTTAATGCTGCAAGATTGGTAGCTTGTCTGAAGTGGACAAGACAGAGGCATGCAGGTGGACTCGTGCAGCCTCCTCGGTGAGTTAGAACTCAGACCCAGGGCTTTGGCCTTCCCTCCCAGCCGGATGCCAGGGTGGAAAGCCGGCTGGCAGCAGGGAGAGGGGAGGGTGAGCAGGCTGGGCTGGACTCCAGCAGCGACAGACCAGCAGCCTGGGAGCGCGGCGGGGTCAGCGTGTCTCAGCTGTGTTTCGCTTGGCTGGCAAGGCTTTTCAGGTTGCTTTCCGCCTTTTGTCTTGTTTGATTTTCATGGCCTTGGATTGCACGGGGCAGCCCATGCTCCCCCTAGTTTACTGCAGGCCCCACCGTTCCTCACTAAACGCTCAGCCCACATCCAGGAGCTTGTGTTTGCAATCCTTCGTCCACAGGCTCAGTAGAACCAGGCTCTTTTCCCTGCTCCATTGTTCTTCAAGGTTTCTGAGGCTCTTAGCTTATCCTTTCTAGAACATGTCTTGGGAAATGTCCTTTTAGTTCCCTGCCCAGGGATTGAACCTGTGCCCTCAGCTGTGAAAGCACAGAGTCCTAACCTCTGGACCTCCAGGGAATTCCCTGGAAATGTACTCTTTAAATTCAGCAACAGTGATTTTAGTCCCCTTTCCAAGCTATATCATTAACCATTAGAAGAAATTTTTAAAAAGGAAAAAAAAAAATCAGACAGGAGATAGAATTTAAAATTTTTTCTAAAACTGTACACGATAATAATACTTTATAAACATTGGCCACTCAGTTGTTATTGGTGTCTTGTCCTTTTATATCCATTTAATCAGTCAACCTTAAAGTCAATTCTGATATCATTTAGCTACCCAAATTAATTTATTAGCTTCCAGGTAATTCAGTACATTCAATGCTGATTTTTGTTGATGCAGAAAAAGCAAAATAAGAAACCAGGAGAACGGAAGTAAAGAATTGTATAAATCACGAAAACTTCAGGCTTTAGTGAGCTTATTTTGCTAATCTGTGACAGAATGTATGAAAGTTTTTTCTTATTTAGAAGGTTACATTATACACCTGATGTCCAGTGTTTGAGGAAAGTTAGGCTGTGACATCAAGAAGATCATGTTCTTTTGCTCACACAAGAAAGCGAACCAGCCTCCCACCCAGCTGTCTCTTTGCTCTTCTCCAGCCCATAGATGCTGGATGATCGCCAGGAGTCCTGCTGCATTTAATGAGTAAATTCAGAAAATCTAGGCAGACCTCCAAAATTTGAGGTTTTGCCTAAGTTCTCTCTTATTTGTGGGTCTGTTTCAACTTCTAAAATATCTGGCTGGGAAAATGGTACAATATATTTCAGTCACAGCAGTAAAACACAAGTAATATTTGACACAAGTTGTTCATAATCTTGAGAATTTTTGATAACACAACTGTCATAAATATGAAAGCTTTTGGTTAATCTCAGTAGCTACACCAAATAGCACTGAAATGTAGTCATGAAATGTACTCACTCCGTTCCAATTTTAGGTAATTTTTTAGATGTGTAATATCCAGAAGTATCTGTATTGAAAAACGAAAGGTTTACTCCTTAACATTTTGAAACTTAAAAAAAAAAATATGTGTCTCAATAGGTGGACTGTGAAAGCATTTATATATAAACTGTAAGTTTCTTTTATAAACTTTTGGGTTAACCTTAAAATTTTGTAGAAAGCAAATCTGTAGTTTCACAGTTACCATTCTACTCATTACCATCCTTTATGTTTTTTTATACTTTCAAAACAAGGGTTTAATTTGAAAGAAAAAAACTGTTACATAATGAATGACGTTTAATTCTGAGTGTGAGTGTCAAATATTTGAAACCACAACTAACATTGGGGCAGCCTCAGGAATGTGTGCAGTGCCTTCAAGGGATTTATTTTTTTCCCCACAAAAATAGAGTTAAGATAAACCACAAATTAAAGGCCTCAACAATTAAAACTCATAGTAGGTCATTAACCATGTGTGAAG
Organism: Antilocapra americana; assembly: GCA_007570785.1. Lineage (NCBI taxonomy): Eukaryota > Metazoa > Chordata > Mammalia > Artiodactyla > Antilocapridae > Antilocapra > Antilocapra americana. The sequence goes on along the minus strand of ML663008.1, from coordinate 22,894,303 downwards.
TTAATCTGCAAGATAACCATATCTTTATATAGGACAGCAGGGTTTATTTGGGAGCAGTGGTATCCTTGACTCCAGGGGTTACATGTAACACTCAAAAACATACTTAGCCATCCTAAAGAGCTGATGACCCAAGTGAATTTTCATTGATACCAGTTATGATAAATTAGCAAATAGCATGTGCAATTGAGAAATGAAAGTAACAGCAGTTTCATACTTGGACTGTTAATTTTTCTGAATTTTTCTCGTCTTCATCTTCCAAAAGTGAAAGTTCTCAGTGACTTTATTTTTCAGAGTTAAAGCATAAGTCCCTATTGGCTGTAGTGAACAAAAGCAAACATGTAAGTAGATTTTCAAAGGGAGCCTCTGCAGTTTACACCCTGCCCTACATCTCCTCCCAGAATGCAGACGCAGGTTGCTCCCTGTCTCCATAAACTGTGTTCACGTGTGTCCTGGGAAAGAGCCTCTCCTTTCAGGTCCCAGAACCACTCATTATGCTTACAGGTGCTGAATTTCAAAGTATTATTTTCAGTGAGATGTTTTTCATTTAATTAGAAAAAACTAGCAACTCTATAGGGCTTCCCTGGTGGCTCAGGTGGTAAAGAATCTGCCTGCAATGCAGGAGACCTGGGTTCAGTCCCTGGGTTGGGAAGATCCCCTGGAGAAGGAAATGGCAACCCACTCCAGTATTCTTGCCTAAGAATTCCATGGACGGAGGAGCCTGGGAGGCTACAGTCCATGGGGTCGCAAAAGTCTGACATGACTGGCGTGCGCGCACACACACAGACGCTATGTACAAGGAAAGAAGAAAACGCACTTCTTAATTTTCTCTTATTGAAGATAAAGGTGAACGTGATTTCTTCCCTTCAGAAGTTTTTGATCTTGTTTTGTAGGTAGAGCACTGTCCTGTTACCATCACACACACAAACCCGGGCACAGACCCGCTGGCAGGGTGTCTGAGTGGTCACATGACGGCGCCTCCGTGGTCATGTGATCTCAGAGCAAAGAGACTAGGAAGTGCCTCTTTGCAGCGTGTCCGCTCCCTGATGGACAGCCGGTTTCCCCAAGTGCCTTTGACATTTGAACTTGAATTTCTAATTTCAGCCCCAGCTTAGATTGTCTGTGTTTCTTCCAGTTGTCCTGAAAAATCAAAGTATATTTTCCTACATCTGAGGTGTTGGCAAGTTAGGATTCATAAAAACTTTGATGACAGGACACAAGATGGTGTAGCATTGTGGTTAAGAGACAGGCATTGGAAACAGACCTAGTTTCTACTCTTTCTCTGCCGTGTTTTTACTGTGCCTTTGGGCTGGTGATTAAACCTCCAGTCTTCAGTTTCCACATCTGTGAAAGGAGAATAATATAATGACTGTGTCATACGATTGATGTCAAGATTAAGCAAGTTAATATAAGCAAAGTGCATTCTAATATACACCTGCTAAACTAGTTACTCTTTTGTATATGTGTGTATACAGAGGTTAACCATTATATAGCTGTAGTATTTACTCATAAGGGCTCAGTGGTGAAGAGTCCTCCTGCAATACAGGAGATGCAGGAAACTCAGGTTCAATCCCTGGGTCAGGAAGATCCCCCAGAGAAGGAACTGGCAGCCCAGTCCAGTATTCTGGCAGGAAACATCCCATGGACAGAGGAAGAGGAGCCTGGCAGGCTGCAGTCTGTGGGAGTCACACAGAGTCAGACACAACTAAGCAACTGAGCACACACACATTTATTCATAAGTGCAATAAGCAAGATGCATTGTCAGTCTCAGAGTGTGAGCCTCATGACCTCAAAAGTAGTCTAAGCCATTTAACCACGAAGATGCTAAAGCTGTTTTCCATTTTGAGAACTTACATGTCTGTATTCCTTCACCACAGTTCCAAAGGATGGCCTCAAAAGCCAGGCTGCGTTTGAAGAAATGAGGACGAATTACATCAAGGAGCTGAGAAAGATGGTAACGAAGTGTCCCAACAATTCTGGGCAGAGCTGGCAGAGGTTCTACCAACTGACCAAGCTTCTGGACTCCATGCATGACGTGAGTAGATCCTCTTGGCGTCTGTCAAAGGAAGGAGCCGCAGCCACACACTGTGGACCCAGAGAAACTGGAGAGCTGAGAAAGTTCTTGAGGCTTTGGGAAGAACAGGGGTATATTATCCACGGGAGGCAGCGAGAGTTTAAAAACTGATTAGGGGACTTCCCCTTCAATCCAGTGATTAAGACTCTGTACTTCCAATATAGTTCCTTTCCTGGTCAGGGGACTAGGATTCCAACATTTTAAATTATTTTTTCAGAATACCTCTGAAACAAACTTCATTTAAAGTGAAAGGTGTGGCTCTTTCCCCTCCTGAGCAGAGTGTAAGAGAAATGTGCACCATCGTGGCAAAACCCTGAGCTCAGGGCCAGGGAAGGTTCTCAAATTTGCTACAGGTGTCAGATCAAGTTTCTCATTTCTGCTGGAAATTTAGGAAATGTTTGGTTATGGGAATGTTTGCTTTAACATTGCATAAATAATGTCCATCTTCTACAGTTGTTCATCTAATAACCCAATCTTTCAAAAACATTATTAGTGGTCCAGGGCCAGCTGGGATCATCTCACTCTTTGCCAGATTCGGAATCTTATATTCACTATTCTTCATAGGAGTCACCTTTCTTGTCTTGTGTAAATATGGAAAGTAAATTCTTGAGCTTGTTTCTCATTTACTGAGTTACAGATGTAGTCAGGGTGTTAGCATTTTCTACAAAATACTGATTCGGATAACGTGGTTTGTCATGCCACTTAAAATGTGCTTCTCATTTCATTTTGCAAGCAGTTTCTTCAGTTCTGGTTCAAAAAAAATTGTACACGGTCATGCTAATTTAACGTTTTTAATATATTTGCTTTTTCTTTTGGAAAATTTATTGCCCAAGTTCAGCCCATGTGATTTGAATAAATCCTTTTTCAACTATTTCTGTGTTGCTGAGGACAATGTTGACAGCCTTGATGACCAATATTATAATTGTGTTACTACTGAAATAATGGTTCATCCTTTAGAGACTTGTCTATGCTGCTGGACTGGTATGTCTTTTGGGGTTGGTTGATAAAAGAAGGTCACTTTCCAGGGTTTTTACACTGAAGACCCAGTGTGTATCACACTGGCCTTTATTTTCTCTGAACAATTCACATGATAAGAGTCAAATTCCCACAAGGTGAATTCAGTGATAGATAGTTTGGCTAGTTATCAGTGGCCTCAAAGCATGACTTAATGGAAAATCTCTGGGATAATAAATGATGGGCTACAAGACTTTGGGGAATACAGCCAACAATACTCTCCACAGCTCTCACAAAAGGAAGTAAAGGAAAGTAGAGCATGAGGCAGGATAATCCACCCAAGAATCAGGAGCACTGTTACTCTCTCCTGTGGGTTTTCTTGAAAGTCTTTCTGAGTGGAGCTGTTTCAGAAAGGAGGACCTCTTCCAGGATCGAGGGGCCCCCTTGTAGCTCAGTCAGTAGAGAATCTGCCTGCAGTGCAGGAGACCTGGGTTCGATCCCTGGGTTGGGAAGATCCCCTGGAGAAGGAAATGGCAACCTGCTCCAGTATCCTTGCCTAGAAAATCTCATGGACAGAGGAGCCTGTAGCCCATGGAGTGGCAAAGAGCCAGGCACAACTGAGCAACTAACACTTATTTACTTACTTCCAGGATCGAGAGTGGGCTCTTATCTGATACTCAGAAATGAATTATCCAGAGACATACAGGCTGACAAAGCCAGAGACTTTAGTGGGAAGGGGCGCTGGGTGCAGAGCAGCAGGGTCAGGGAGCCCGGAAGGACTGCTCTGCCACGTTGCTCAAAGTCTTGGGTTTTATTTAGTAGTGGGGTTAGTTCCCAGGTTGTCTCTGGGCGGTTATTCTTTATTCTGACTCAGGGTCCTTCCTGGTGGCATGCACTTCATTCAGCCAAGGTGGATTCCAGTGAGAAGGATTCTGGAAGGTCGTTAGGATGTGTGGCATCTCCTTTGACCTTTCCCAAACGCTTCCAGTTGGTGGTGGCTTGTCAGTTCCATGTTCCTTAACAGGACCACCTGTAGTAAAATAACTCATGCCGATAGTTACTGTGGTGGCTTGCCAGGGTGGGCAGTTTCAGGCAGTGTTTCTCCTAACAGACCTGGGCTGGGGGCAGAGGGCCGGGGAGCAGAAGGTGTGATTCTTTCTTGATGAATTGTGTTATTCATGCAAATGATTGGGCAGGCACAAGTATAGTTGTAAAATGAGTGTGTAATTGGCACCATGTAATCTCATGAAAAAGATGATAGACTTTGAAGCAGTTTGCATATAATGAGACTCAACAAAAGAAGTTAAGACTTGTTTATCTACAGCCTCAAGGAATCTCAGTGCCTTTGGGAATCTCCATGCACAGTGGGATGGTGAAAACCTCCAGAAGCCACACCCCAGTAGTCAAGATCTCAAACTTTCCTCTGCTGGCTTGTTTTTAGCACTAGCTCAGTGAGCTGGTTGCCAGTGGCTACTCAGTAAGCAGTTGCCCAGAGTCTAAATCATAAATGATTTTCTGCCAGATCCCCCCAAAGCAAATCAATGTCTTGTTCAGTCGCTAAGTCATGTCTGACTCTTTGCCACCCCATGGACTGAAGCACGCTAGGCTCCTCTGTCCTTCTCTGTCTCCCAGAGTCTGCTCAGATTCATGACCTTTGAGTCGGTGATGCTATTGAACCATCTTATCCTCTGCTACTCCCTTTTCCTTTTGCCTTCCCAGCATCAAGATCTTTTTTAATGAATTGGCTGTTCATTTCAGGTGACCAAAGTAATGGAACTTTGGCATCAGTCCTTCCTATGAATATATTTTTAGTATTTTTTATTACAGTGAAATCGATACAAAATAAGCTGAACATACTTAAAGTGTACCATTTGGGATGTCTGACACATGTATACACCCATGAAACGATTATTGAAATCAAGACAGCAGGCATATCCATCACTCCAAAAGTTTTCTTGTGCCTTTTTTAAAAATCGAAGTATACTTGATTTACACCATTGTTAATTTCTGCTATACAGCAAAGTGCTTCAGTTATACATATATATATATATATACATTCTTTTCCATTATCTTTTATCACAGACTATTAAATATAATTCCCTGTGCTATATAGTAGACTTTGTTGTTTATCCATCACCTATCCTGCTACCTCCTACTCCTCAGTTGCTTTCTGGATTGCTTTCTGGCAGTGTAGGTTGGTTGATACATGTTAGTGTTTCATATACATGGAATTATACAATATTACGCTATGTAGTCTGTTGTATCTGGCTTCCTTCACTTGACATAATTATTTGGGAATTCTTTCATGCTGTTGCTGTATACCAGTACTTCATTCCTACTTATTGCTGACTGACCTCCCATTGTGAAGATATTCCACAGTTTGCTGGTCCCATCACCCATTGATAGACATTTGGATTGTTTCCAAATTAGGGACAATTTCAGAAAAAGTTGGGCTTCCCTGGTGGCTCTGCTGGTAAAGAATCTGCCTGCAATGCAGGAGACCCCAGTTTGATTCCTGGATGGGGAAGATCCCCTGAAGAAGGGATAGGCTACCCACTCCAGTGTTTTCGAGCTTCCCTGGTAGCTCAGACAGTAAAGAATCTGCCTGCGACGCTGGAGATCTGGGTTCCATCCCTGGGTTAGGAAGATCCCCCTGGAGGAGGGCATGGCAACCCACTCCAGTATTCTTGCCTAGAAAATCCCCATGGACAAAGGAGCCTGGCAGGCTACAGTCCATGGGGTTTCAAAGAGTCATACATGACTGAGCGACTAAGCACACACGCAAAGTTGTACATCATGTGTATGTCTATATGTGGATCCTGCTTTCTTTCTCTTAAGTGAGAAACTAGCAGCCGTGGAAGACCCAGGTCATATGGTAGGTGTGTGCCTATTTTCCAAAGTGGCTGGATAGTTGTGCATTCCCTCAAGAAGTGTGTGTGAATACAGATTGCCCTTCATCCTTGCTGACATGCAGTAGCATCCATCTTTTTAGCTTTAGCCTTTCTAATAGCTGTGTGGTGATGTTTCCCTGGAAAGTAAGTGTTAGTCCCTCAGTCGTGGGTCTGACTCTTTAGGACCCGTCTTTGTGACTGTAGCCCTCCAGGCTCCTCTGTCCATGGAATTTTCCGGGCAAGAATACTGGAGTGGGTTACCATTTTCTATTCCAGGATAGAGTTGTTGAGAAGATAACAGTAGTGGTTGGTTTAGTCACTAAGTCATCTCCGCCTCTTTGCGACCCTCTGGACTATAGTCCACCAGGCTCCTCTGTCCACGGGACTTCCCAGGCAAGAATACTGGAGTGGATAGACATTTCCTTCTCCAGGGGATCTTCTCACCCAGAGAGATCAAACCCTGAGTCTCCTGCATTGTAGCAGATTCTTTATTGTCTGAGCCACCAAGGAAGGCCCAAAGTCTCCCGATGGTTTTAATTTGCATTTCCCTCATAATTAATGGTCTTTTCTTATGCTTATTTACCATCTTTGTGACCTCTTTGCTGAAATATCTGTTCAACTATTTCTCATTTTTAAAAACTAGGATGTTTGCTTGTAGTTGGATTGTTGAGTTTTGAGAGTTCTTTGTATATTCTGGATACAATTCCTTTATAAGACATATAACTTGCAAGTATTTTCTCTCTGTGGCTTATCTTTTGTTTCTCTTATCAATGTCTTTTGAAGAGCAGGGATTTTGAATTCTGAGAAAATTCAATTGATTATTTTTTCTTTCATGAATCATGTTTTTGGTGTTGTAGCTAAGAATTCCTTGTCTATGCCAACATCACAAAGCTTTTCTGTTTTCTTCTAGAGGTTATTGTCCTTTACTGACTGATGTGTAGTATCTCAAAAACCAATTTTGTGTTGTTTTTGGTGGAATGGTAGATCTAATCCACCTGACTCCACTTTTGCTGGGAGGAGAGCATTCTTTGGGGAATCATTGGAATCAGTTTAAGTCTGAAACCTTTCGTTTTAAACAATCGGAAATGTTTGCTCTTAGAATTAGCTTAACAGAAGCATCTTGAATGCTCTATTTATTAATATATTCCCATCCCAGACAGAACATTGAAAAATGCATTGTAAGTCTGGAGGAACCTTTCTAACATTCACGCTTACTCAGACTTGAGACTGCCTACAGCTTTTTCATTAAAGTAAATTAGTGAGTCAACATTTGTGGAATTTTCTTCCAGGGAACAAAGAGCTACAGGAAGACTGGCTCTGCACTCAGAGCCTAGTTCTGATCACCCTGTGGAAAAAGAGCATGTGTTCCTGAGAGTCACACAAACGAGAACCTTGTGTGTGTAAATCCAAGTTCTGTTTAAATAGCATGCACCTAGTATGCCAGGCCTCGGGACACACATCTACAGATGTGGGGACGTGTGTACACAATTCTCGGGACGTATGGTTTTCTCCCACATGGTGCACACATGTGTTGGCAGAACTGGCCAGGGAGAGTGAAGGAACAGTGTCTGAAAGATCAGGTTGGCAGTCAAGTATTTGAACTGGTCAGCAACTTGAATGAATCACAAGCCCTTCGAACACCAGTCTCCCTCCCAAAAAGGTTCAAAGAAAGCAGTTGTGGCCAGGCTTCTAGAGATGGGTGTGGGTTTTTTGCACTATAAATGGGTGTTATATGTAAAGCATACAGATTCCTTATTGTTCCAGAGAGAATTGAGAATTACTAGTCACTTTCTTCCCAATGGCTCAGCAGGTAAAGATCTCCTGTAATACAGGAGACAAAGGAGATGTGGGTTCAATCCCTGGGTTTGGAAGATCACCTGGAGAAATACTGGAAATGGCAACCCACTCCAATATTCTTGCCTGGAAAATCCCATGGACAGAGGATCGTGGTGGACTACAGTCCATGGGGTCACAAAGAGTTGGACATGGCTAAGCGACACGGCTGAGCAACTCCATACATACAGTCACTTTCTAGGTATTGCTAGGAGTGGCAGTTGATTTCCTATCAATGAAGAAGGCACATTTCTCATGAATTTATTGGTAACTTCTATTCATTCATGGAGATTGAGGCCTATTTATGCTATGATCAGGGTGTAGAACAGCTAGTAAACATTAAAAGATGACATTAATAGTATTTCTCAGAAGCAAAAATGTCGCCCTTTCTCTGTTAAGTAGTATCAAGGTCATATTATTGTAATTGACTTTATTTCCCTGTACATAATATGTTGCCTCCTACCTAGCAAAACTTTTGTGACTACAGAGGATACAAAATAACTATAGGATACCAACCCACACCTCAAACTGCTTAGAGTCTAAAAAAGGCAACTAGAACATAACACAAAGCAGAAGGTATCTCTGAGAGCACAGTTCAGTCGCTCAATCAGGTCCGACTCTTTGCGACCCCATGAATCACAGCATGCCAGGCCTCCCTGTCCATCACCAACTCCCAGAGTCTACCCAGATCCATGTCAGTTGAGTCGGTGATGCCATCCAGCCATCTCATCCTCTGTCATCCCCTTCTCTTCCTGCCCTCAATCTTTTCCAGCATCAGGGACTTTTCAAATGAGTCAGCTCTTTGCATCAGGTGGCCAAATTATTGGAGTTTCAGCTTCAACATCAGTCCCTCCAATGAACACCCAGGGCTGATCTCCTTTAGGATGGACTGGTTGGATCTCCTTGTTGTCCAAGGGACTCTTAAGAGTCTTCTCCAACTCCACAGTTCAAAAGCATCAATTCTTCAGTGCTCAGCTTTCTTTACAGTCCAACTCTCACAT
>ML663008.1:22801557-22885153 GCA_007570785.1 Antilocapra americana | reverse complement strand
TGAAGTGATGGGACCAGATGCCATGATCTTAGTTTTCTGAATGTTGAACTTTAAGCCAGCTTTTTCACTCTCCTCTTTCACTTTCTTCAGGAGGCTCTTCAGTCAGTTCTTCTCTACTTTCTGCCATAAGGGTGGTGTCATCTGCATATCTGAGGTTATTGATATTTCTCCCAGCAATCTTGATTCCAGCTTGTGCTTCTTCCAGCCTAGCATTTCTCATGATGTACTCTGCATATAAGTTAAATAAGCAAGGTGACAATATACAGCCTTGATGTACTCCTTTTCCTATTAGGAACCAGCCTATGTCCAGTTCTAACTGTTGCTTCCTGACCTGCATACAGGTTTCTCGAGAGGCAGGTCAGGTGGTCTGATATTCCCATCTCTTGAAGAATTTTCCACAGTTTGTTGTGATCCCCGCAGTCAAAGGCTTTGGCATAGTCAATAAAGCAGAAGTAGATGTTTTTCTGGAACTCTCTTGCTTTTTCAATGATCCAGTGGATATTGGCAATTTGATCTCTGGTTCCTCTGCCTTTTCTAAAACCAGCTTGAACGTCTGGAAATGCATGGTTCAGGTATTGCTGAAGCCTGGCTTGGAGGATCTTGAGCATCACTTTACTAGCATGTGAGAGCGCACACACTGTTCATTCATTCACAAGTCTGTGAGCCCCTCCTGTGTTCCAGAACGAGAGGTACAAATACCTGTCTTTAGGTGTACCGCTTGCTCTCAGGTAGAGCATCCTGTTCAAAAGGGGAAGCGAAGGGGTGAACATCTGTTCAGATGCCTCAGCACCTGTTTTATTTCATGCCCTTCTAAAAACTCCCTATAAGATGGGTATTATTCTCATTATTGCCATTCCTGTCCTTCAGATTCCCACTTGCTCTGATAGAGGAGGAGGTGCATCTCATTCGACAGATACCTTAATGTCTAAAAGTGTCAAGCAGTGCAGTGGAGGAGAGACTCAAAGCTGACCTCGGGCAGCTTGCAGCGCGCTCAGGACCTCCTGACAGCAGTGCACAGGGCAGGGCCTGGGAGCCCTGCAGACGTGAGCACACTGGGCATTGTGTGCCCTCTGAAGTTTGTTCGGAGTTGCTGGAAAACCTTGTCAGGTAGATCTAGGAGCCAGTCGTGCTGGGCAGGGGTCATGGAAAGCTTCTGGAAGTGGAGTAGGGGTGTCTCAGAGGATCTGTTTCATGGAAGACGAGGCAGAGGTCCAGAGAGTGATTTCTCGGGGTCCCTAGGGAGCCAGTGGCAGCTGGAACCCTCTCTGACTGTCTGTTGCTCCCCATACCACCCATGCGATGCAGGAGGGCTTCAGGCTGCTGGCTGCTGCTGGATTCCAGGCTGGGCTGCGTCTCTGGAGGTCAGAGAACGAGCAGGAGGAGAACGGCAAACAGCAGCTGCACTGCTCTCTGACTCTTCAGACTCATTTTGGCTCTTCTCTGGCAGCTTCTGGAATGCATTGTTTGTGAGCACGGGGTTGCGTCTGAAGACAGTGAACCTGGTGTGGCACTAAAACCTCACATATGTGTAGCAATTCCCAGAACCACTTGTAGGGTCTGCCTCACCGTAGGCTGAGCTGGTTTCAGGGCGGAGGGGAGGTTTTCATCTCTGCTAATGATCATTAAACAGTAAACCTGGCTAAGAACCTGCCCATTGCCTGGGGGCACTGGCGAGTCCCTGGGTGGAACCAGAAGGTCCTCTCCCTCCTTGATTGCTTTCTGTGGTGGCAGAAAGAAAGCTGCTCCGCCCAGGTAGCTCTCAGAGCTAAACTTCTCTTCTGCAAGGGGGAGGGGGGCGCGGTGGGAGCAGACACAGTGATATAGGACCCGCCCCACGCACACACTGGGAGACGCCCTTCTTTATGTTCATTTCAGTTTCACAATCATCAACAGAAGAGACCGCTGCAAGCAGCCATGTGTATGAAATTATTTTGAGACCCCCATTGCTCATTTAAAGAGCGGGTGCTTTCCTATCAGGCAGTGATAGTGGTGATTTCCATCGTGACTGCACTCGAGGTGGTTTCGAGAGCCATGCGCATCTGCTTCTTCCCGCACACTGAAGCGTGCCAGCCCTAAGTCGGCTGGACCCACCATGCGCGCTGTCTGCCGCTTTCCTGCCTGCTTCTGATTCACATGTTTGCAGTCAGTGTCTCCTCCAGAGAAGTTCTGAGGCCCACATAGGAGTCTGCCACAGAACGATGAATGCTGGGGACAACAGCAGAGCGTGGCCTCTGCCACTCCATCAACATTTCTCTTGGGCACTCCACTTACATATTTTGGTCCTCAGTTTCTTCAGCTGTAAAATGGGAATAATACCCATCTTACTATAAGGGGATTTTTGAAGCATGTGAAGAAACACAGCCACAAGGTAACAAGCACCGAACAAATGTTCATCGTTTTGCTTACACCTTTCCAGATTGGATTTGCATTTCCCCAAACCATGTCTCTGCACGACCAAAAAAAAAACCATCATGCTGTTTTAGTTAACTGTAAACAGAGACAAGCATACGGCAGGGCCCTCAAGTGGGTAACAGTCTAAAGTTGGCAAGACCCAGCAGGAACATGGGCAGGAAAAGCCATTCAGCATTGTGGGGCAGTCATCTGGCGGTGAATCCCATAGACTTCGGTCAGCATAGAAGCCTTTCCAGGGTGCTTCCGTTCCCAGTGCCCTGTTGTTATTGTTCAATCGCTAAGCCACGTCTGACTCTTTGCGATCCTGTGGACTGCAGCATGCCAGGCTTGCTGGTCCTTCAATATCTCCGAGAGTTTGCTCGAACTCATGTCCATTGAGTCAGTGATATCTCCTTCTCTGTTGCCCCCTTCTCCTCCTGCCCTCAATCTTTCCCAGCATCAAAGTCTTTTCCAGTGAGTCAGCTCCTCACTTCAGGTGGCCAAAGTATTGGAGCTTCAGCTTCAGCCCTTCCAATGAGTGTTCAGAGTTGATCTCCTTTAGGATGGACTGGTTGGTTCTCCTTGCTGTCCAGGGGACTCTCAAGAGTCTTCTCCAATACCACAGTTCTTTGGTGCTCAGCCTTCCTTATGGTCATGGTCCAGCTCTCACCTCCATTCGTGACTACTACAGTGCTCTGTGCAGCCCGCCCTGTACCAGGGGAGGCTGGTGTTGCTAAACCATATTGAATGTGCTCAAGATGCTTCCTGACTCACTGACCAGATGGAACATGTTGGAGACAAGGGAGGACTGCTGTGAGGTCACCATCAGGAAGGACCAACATTGCTGAAGGAAAACCCTTGGCCCGGTATGGTCAGGATGTGCTAGTGAGTGAAGCCTGGCCATACTGCCCCTAGTTCCTGGGGTACACCTCCCTCTCTGCCCCTTGTTCAGGTGACAAGGAAATGAGACTGTTGTATACTACGTGTGTAATAATAAGCTACGTACGGTACGGGCAACACCATCACCTCCTCCTGCCGGGTTTGTGTGTGGTCTGTCTGCGGGTGTGTTTGTGTGTATGAGAGAGCTCAATCAGATTCAAAGTCTTACTCTATCTCGCCAGCTGAAAAAACCATTTAATACGATTGTTAACCATATTACATTGCCTTCTTCTTTGATGAGATTGTGACTAAGAAAGAGTCTAAATAAAGGCAGAGTTGTTTAATGCCAGAGTCAGCAAAGTGAGCAAAGCCTTATCTTCCAGGGCACCAGGGAGGGACCAAGACCTACTCCTCCTGGAAAAGAGATCATCATAGGTAATGATTTCAAATTAACTGAGGAATTGATGTGGCGGAGCTCACTCATTGTCTGTTTAGGGAAACCAACAGGACAGTTATTAATGGTTCATGGCATCTCTTTCTACAGCCCTATTTTTGAGTTTGCCTTGTCAAAATTCTCATTCCAAGGGTGCAGTGGAGTTCAGACTGCATTGGCCTGGGTGCATTGTACCAGTGAGTGCTTATTTTCCTCTAAGAAAATTATTTTATGTTTGCATGACTGAAAAAAATGTATCACATATATTTAAACATAAAAATGAGGGAAATGGGATAAAATAGGTCAGAATGTTCTGTTGTTTTTTTTTTTTTCAATATTGTGGATAAATAATGAAAGGATGACTTTGGGTACGATGTGGAAAGGTCTGGGTGGCCTCAGGATGGGTGTGTCTCATGTGCTGGGAGCTGGGGCCACAAAGCACAGCTGGAAGATGCGAGTCCCCATAGATGCAAAGGGAGTGCTTGCCCATTGTACCTCCTTTGCTCGCCACGTCCATGGTTAAGGGTGCCGGTGCTGGGTGATCACTGTCGTATTTCTCCAAGCCCAACTCTGAATGCCCCGGAGACTGTGGCTTGATGTAGTCATACTTGTTGAACTTTCCTTCTGTCACTTGTGCTTTTGGTGTCATATCCAAAAAAATTATTTGCCAAGACCAAGGTCAAGGGATTGACAGGTAGGCACATGTATGGAAGCCTCCACTGGGCAAGGGACCTTGTTAGTCCTGAGGATACAAGAGCAGCCAAGGGGGACTCAGCCCCTGCCCTCCAAGTGTGTAGTCTGATAGAGAAGAGAGGAGACAAGTAAACTGGGAATTAGGATGTGGCATGCTGGGTGCTTGGGGTCTACAGGTGAGGCCCACATGTATCAGGGTAGGTGTCCTGAAGGTGAAGTGGCAGGGTAGAGGTGGTCCAGGGCATGAGATGAGGGGAGTGCCTGCTCAGCTTAGTCCCAAAGGCAAAGTGGGTATTGGCCAAACAGGCAGAGGGAAGTTAACCCAAGCCAGAGGAGTTCCTATCGCAAGGGAGAGAACACATGGTGATTTTGAGCAATAGAAAATTCATTGTATCCAAGAGCGTTAGAGAGGAGCAGAAAGAATTAAGAAGGATGAGGACAATGAAGAGATCTGTAAATGTTGAGGTAGCTAGTGAGGGATTTTGAGCACATCTGTAGACTCTAGAGCTGTTCCTTCCGGTCTGGTAACCACTGGCCACAAGTGGCTACTGACATGTAGATAGAATTTTAAATTGAGTCCTGCATTTCACGGGGTCAGCAGCCACGTATGGCCAGTCGCCATCACCTTGGGCAGGGCAGATGGCTGTATTGACAGTGCTGATCTAGAGGGTCTGTTATAGGAGAAGCAGAGGGCTAGTAAGGATGCTGACGTGGTGGTCCAGGGAAGAGGTGGAGGCTGGGCGCTAAGGTGGGGCAGGGGCATCAAGGACATATTCAGGTAATGGAATGGAGGCTCTTAATATGACAGAGGGGTTGAGAGAAGAAGGACGGGGTCTAAGATGACCCAGGGTTTGGACATAGGTTGGTAGTGGGGTGGCAACAGCGCTGAGTGAGGAGATGCAGAGGAGGAGCCTTGTGAGGAGAGGCCAGGGCATGTTTTGGACGTGCTGAGTTAAGGTGCCCTGAGGAATCCGAGGAGAGAGGTCAGGTGAGCTCAGGACTCTGGGGCGATGAAGGTGAGTGCTGACACAGGCTCAGGAGGTAGAGCACCTGGCTGTCCATCCAGCCCCAGGGTCAGTGGGACTGCCTGGGCATCAGTGTGGCTGTGTGGTGAACAGAGCCGAACCCCAGGAGGAGACCCACCAAGGGACCAAAACCAGGAAGGCAGAGGCCGGGCAGGAGCCGCTGCTGAAGTGAGATAAGGAGGCAAAAATAGGGCCCGGAGACAGAAGAGAGTGTGCCCCTCGCTGTGCAGACAAGGGGGGCGGGGGCAGAAGGTGCCCACAGGCCAATGAGCAAACAGTCTGAAAACTGCTCAGTAGCCATAGCAACAAGGGGGTTATTGTGAGGAATAGCTGATTGATTCAACCAGGTTTCCAGTAACTCACCTCTCAGAAACCACAGAGCAAACAGGGACTGCAGGAAACTCGGGAAAAGGTCAAGGTGACATCCAGTAAGGCTCTTTAATAAAACAGAACTGTGAGTCTTTCTGTGATGTGATGGCATGGATGTAAGATAAGCATTTCTGAATGTGGTTGAGAGAACTTGCAAAGGTTGTGTTTATGTGTTTAAATACAGGGAAGAAATCACAGTAGCTTAGCAAACTTTATAAAAAGCCCCAAAACAAATGATTATGGACCTAGAGCCATGTCTGAGTAATTTTGAATTAGTGAAAACTTTATTATGTATTATATATGTGTGTGTATATATATATATATATGTGTAGTACCATATACATGTATATGTACTATTTATACACATGGATTATGGATAGACTGACTGGTAGGTAGATGGGTAAATGGATGGATGAGTGTTCAGCCCTGAAGAGCTATAGATACACATGTGAGAATTTGGCATCTAAGGCATCTGTGATGCTTTGGAGCTGGTCTTGTGCTTCAAGTCACGATTTTATCATGAGGTTAGTCCTGAATCCTTTCTCACCATTATTTCCACTTGCAGTCACAGAACTTTATCTCCTTTGGTCATTTGTGTTTGCTCATGGCTTTCTGTGGCTAACTTAATGTAAAATCTGGGTTATCTCCAAATAATGTGAAATGATTTAATGATGTGAATGTTTTAATTTAATGATGTGAAATGTTTAAACATTTTCAGTGGCTAAGTTTAGACTATTTCAGACAGTGCTTACCAACTGCTGATCAATTGCCTGGCAACATTCTGATGCAGTTGTACTTGACTTTAGAGAAATGAGGGAAAAAATCTTCAATATAAAAGCCTGTCATTCCTGTTTTCAAAATTGTGGTAAAATACACAAACATAAAATTTACTGCTTTAGCCATTTCTAACTATTTGGTAAAGTAGTGTTAAGTACATTCCTGTTGTTGTGCAGCCAATTTCCAGAACTCTTCATCTTGCAAAACTGAAGCTCTGTACCTCCTGGTTAACTCCTGTTTCCACTCCCCAGCCCAGAACAATCACCATTCCACTTCCTCTCTGCATCTGACTCGGTGCCTCATCTCTGTGGACTCATACAGTCTTTGTCTTTTTAGACTGGTTTATTTCACTTAGTATTATATCCTCCATTGTCATACGCATTGTAGCATGTGTCAGAATTTCCTTTTTAAGGTAGATAATAATCCTCTCCATATATAAACCGCATTTTGTCTGCTCATCCACCAACAGACACTTGACTTGCTTTACCTCTTGGATATTATGAATAATGCCACTACAGACATGGGTATGCAAGTATCACTCGGATAGTCTTTTGGAGGTATAGACCTAGAAATAGAATTGCTGGTCATAGGATGGTTCTCTGTTTAATTTGTTGAGGAATTGCCACACCGTTAAGCAGTTTTTTATCTTCCCATTAACTAGGCACAGGGTACCAGCTTCTGTACTTCCTCACCAGCACTTGTTATTCGTTGGGTTTTTGTTTCGATTTTTTTTTTATAGTGGCCATCCTAACAGGTTTTCAAGTAGTATCTCATTGTAGTATTGGCTTGCATTTCTCTAATGGTTAGTGATATTGTGCCTCTTTCCATGTGCTTATTGGCCATTTGTATGTCTTCTTTGGTGAACTGCCCTTTTTTTTTTACCCATTTTTTAAAAATGACTTGCTTTTCTGTCATTGTAGGATTCTTTATATATTGTGCATCAGTTCAGTCACTCAGTCGTGTCCGACTATTTGTGACCCCATGGACTGCAGCATGCCAGGCTTTCCTGTCCAGCACCAACTCCCAGAGCTTACTCAAACTCATGTCCATCAAGTCAGTGATGCTATCCTACCATCTCATCCTCTGTCGTCCCCTTCTCCTCCCACCTTCAATCTTTCCCAGCATCAGGGTCTTTTCCAATGAGTCAAGCTCTTTGCATCAGGTGACCAAAGTATTGGAGTTTCAGCTTCAGCTTCAGTCCTTCCAGTGAATATTCAGGACTGATTTCCTGTAGGATGGACTGGTTGGATCTTCTTGCAGTCCAAGGGACTCTCAAGAGTCTTCTCCAACACCACAGTTCAAAAGCATCAGTTCTTCGGCACTCAGCTTTCTTCACCATCCAACTCTCACATCCACACATGACTACTGAAAAAAACATAGCCTTGACTAGACGGACCTTTGTTGGCAAAGTAATGTCTCTGCTTTTTAATATGCTGTCTAGGTTGGTCATAGCTTTTCTTCCAAGGAGCAAGTATCTTTTAATTTCTTGGCTGAAGTCACCATCTGCAGTTATTTTGGAGCCCAAGAAAAAATCTCTCACTGTTTTCATTGTTTCTCCATCTATTTGCCATGAAGTGATGGGACCAGATGCCATGATCTTAGTTTTCTGAATGTTGAGTTTAAGGCCAACTTTTTTACTCTCCTCTTTAACTTTCATCAAGAGGCTCTTTAGTTCCTCTTCACTTTCTGCCATAAGGGTGGTGTCATCTGCGTATCTGAGGTTATTGATATTTCTCCCTGCAGTCTTGATTACAGCTTGTTTGCAAATGTTTTCTACAATTCCAAAGGGTTTTTTTTGTCTTGGTGTCAGAAATCTTTCTCCTATAAATTTATAATGATAACAGAGAGTAGTTTGCTTATTAATCCTTGACTGGCAGAATTAAAGGTTATGTCTGATACCAATTTATTTAAACAGAGGGGGGAAAAGCACTTTTCTTATGATAACCATTTCTTTGGCTTCTTTATTAATTTCATACATTTCCGAAGTATACCCACAGAACATGCACCCTTGGTATGGCTGGTTTTGAAACTCCGTAAGAGAAGAACATCCTGTAGGAATACTGGGGATAAGTGAGGACCTTGCCTTGTGTAGAGAGGTTAAGGGAATTATGCATTCTGTTCCCACCTGACCCCATGAGACTTATGATGCTATAGGGTAAGCTTTCAGGGAAGAAAACCTCAGCTGGAAAGAGCCACTGAGGCTCTGAGAAAATGTCCTCATAGAAAATCACATCTGACATACAGGAATCTTGTCCTAATCCGAAATCTACCTAGGGAAGCTTTTGGAAAACGATGTCATTGTCTAACACCTGTGTCCATAAATCCCCCCCTCTTAGGCAATCTAAATGCCTCTTCTTACATATAAAATAATTCTATAATGTGTGGGACTTACCTAGTGCCTTTCTTCCTCAGTCTTGTCTATAAATCCTTCTAATAACTCTATGAGGCAAGGATGTGTAAATATTACTATTTACACTTAATTACCTCATCTTAACTCCCTTCTCTATAAAAAGGGAATAATAGTCATATTTACTTTAGTGAATAATAGTCATATTTACTTTAGTAAATAATAGTCAATTTTTTTTTTACCCTTTTTATAGAGAAAAGAAGGCAAGGAGTGATTAAGTGGGTTTTCCCTGGTTCATGAGAGAGACAGGCCCAGAAGGCAGGAATGCAGGGAGAAGAAGCCCCCATGGGGACATGAGTGCAGAGCGAGCCCTGCACCTGGTTAGCCCTGCAGCTCCCGGCAGCTTAGCTCCCACTTCGGGGGCCCTCACACATAAAACAGCCTCCAACGTAGCTTAATGGTCTGCTGTTGCCATCTTGGTATTCGTAGCAAACTTTGAACAAGGGGCCCTGTGTTTTCATTTGGCACTGGCCCCATAAACAATGCAACCTGTCCCAGGCATAACAGAATCTGTTTTAAGATCATGTTGATCAGAGAAGACGCTGAGTGTGAAGAGAATTTTGCAGCCCGTGGTGAACTGTGTACATGTGTCTATGAAAGAAGCAGGGATCAGAGAGGCAGAAAGCTTCAGTAAAGCAGGGTGTGAGGACTGAAGGGAATGAGGGAAACCAGTACACTGGAAAGGAACCTCAAAACTAAGATCACTTTAGGAACCTCCGCCTGCAGTGTGAGAGGCATAGGTTCTCACAGATCCCTGGGCCGGGAAGATCCCCTGGAGAAGGGAGTGACTACCCACTCCAGTATTCTGGCCTGGAGAAGTCCATGGACTGAATAGTTCTTGGGGTCACAAAGAGGCACAATTGAGTGACTTTCACTGGTGGTCCAGTGGTTAAGACTTTGCCTTCCAGGTCAAGGAGTGCAGGTTCAATCCCTGGTCAGGGAAGGAAGATCCCACATGCTGAGGGGTATGGTCAAAAAGTCAAACAAAAAACCTAAGATCATTTTAAAAACTGGGAGGATGCCATTGGATCACTTTTATTTATGACGGTCATGGTTTGTGGGACTGGAAAGTGTATAGAGTTTCACACACACAGCTAGTCATCCTTATTTGCAGATTCTGTATTTATGAATTTGCCTATTAATTAAAACGTATTTTTCACCCTCAAATCAGGAATTCTCAGGGCACTTTCACAGTCATTCACAGACATGCACAGAGCAGTGGAAACTTCAGGTCACCCAAGGAGCATGCTCCCAACATGGTCAAACTGGTGACATTCTGCCTTCTTATTTCAGCTCTTGGTACAGTGAGTGAGTGTCCTTTGGGTGGACTGTTTACTGCCACTATTTTTTTGCATTTTGGTTGGTGATTTTGCTGTCTGCAGTTGCCCCCAAATGTACTGCTCACACACCTTGTGCAGCTCAGCACGAGGAGGCTGTGATATGCCTTATGCAGATGATAAGTGTGCCCACCAGCCTTTGTTCAGGTGTGAGTTATAATAGTGCTCTTGACCATGAGTTCAACATGAAGGAAGCAGCAATATATATGGAATGAGCTGTCTTTAAACAGAGAGATGGCTTCCCGGGTGGCACAGTGGTAAAGAATCTACCTACTAATGAAGAAGATGCAAGAGACAAAATTTCAATCCCTGGGTCGGGAAGATCCCCTGGAGAAGGAAACGGCAGCCCACTTCAGTATTCTTGCCTGGGAAGTCCCGTGGAGAGGAACCTGGTGGGCTACAGTCCATGGGGTCTCAAAGGGTCGGATAAAACTGAGTGAGCAGAGAGAGACATACATAAAACAAGGTTATGTATTGATAGTTTAATGAGGTGTTCCGACCAGTAGCTCATGGGAACCTGATCCTCTATACCCCTGGGAGCAAAAGGTCTGTACTCACTGATCCACTCCTGGCAGTGACTTTATCGTGTGTAACTACTGAGAACAGTGAGCATCAACTGTAAATGTGTGGAACCCACATGACATGCATGATGGCAGCTCTCCACTTAAATGAAACATTCTGGCTCCTTTAAGCTGGGCCATGTCTTCGGTTCCCTAGTTTAGCCTCTTTAAGGACAAGGAGTCTTCCTAAAGCGTTTCTTAAAGGCTTAGAGAATCTGTGTAATATTTGAAGTACCAGATCCAGCCAGCACCATATCAATTGATTCACAGACTTTTTCCCCCACATTTAGTATTTGTGAAATCAGGAAACATCTTAGGCTAGATTTATTTAACTAACAACCAAAGCTTGTTCTTCCAGAGCCATTACTGAATCTCTGGTGCTCCTTCCAGTCCAAAGCCGGCAGACTTTTTCCATAAAGGACCAGATAATAAATGCCACAGGCTTTGTGGGTCCCGTGGTCTTTGCCACAGCTAGTCAGCCACAGATACTATCTAAATGATGGAGCATGGCTGAGTTCCGGTTAAACTTTCTCATATAAATTTCACATGTCACAAATATTCTTTTTTTTTATTATTAGTTTTGCCATACAATGACATGATATCGCCATGGGTTTACATATGCTCCCCCTCCAGAACCCCCCTCCCTCCTCCCTCTCCCTGGGAAATCTCGATGCACCAGCCCCGAGCATCAATCCTGAGCTGGCGATTGATTTCACATATGATAATTAACATGTTTCAATGCCATTCTCCCATATCATCCCACCCTTGCCCTCATCCAGAGTCCACGAGTCTGTTCTATACATCTGCGTTCCTTTTGCTGTCTCGCATGCAGGGTTCTCATTACCGTCTATCGAAATTCCATATATATGCGTTAGTATACTGTATTGTTGTTTTTCCTTCTGGCTTACTTCACTCTGGATAATGGGCTCCAGTTCCGTCCACCTGAGTAGAACTGATTCAAATGAATTTTTTTTTAATGCTGAGTAATATTCCATTGTGTATATGTACCACAGCTTTCTTATCCATTCGTCAGTTGATGGGCATCTAGGTTGCTTCCATGTCCTGGCTATTGTAAACAAAGCGGCGATGAACATTGGGGTACACATGGCTCTTTCAATTCTGGTTTCCTCGGTGTATATGCCCAGCAGTGGGATTGCTGGGTCATATGGCAGGACTATTTGCAGTTTTTTAAGGAACCTCCACACTGTTTTCCATAGTGGCTGTACTAGTTTGCAATCCCACCAACAGTGTAAGAGAGTTCCCTTTTCTCCACATCCTCTCCAGCATTTATTGCTTGTAGATTTTTGGATTGCAGCCATTCTGAGCGGTGTAAAGTGATATCTCATTGTGGTTTTGATTTGCATTTCTCTGATAACGAGTGATGTTGAGCATCTTTTCATGTGTTTGTTAGCCATTTTTATGTCTTCTTTGGAGAAATGTCTGTTAAGTTCTTTGGCCCACTTTTTGACTGGGTCGTTTATTTTCCTAGAATGGAGCTGCAGGAGTTGCTTGTATATTTTTGAGATTAATTGTTTGTCCGTTGCTTCATTGGCTATTATTTTCTCCCATTCTGAAGGCTGTCTTTTCACCTTGCTTATAGTTTCCTTTGTTTTGCAGAAACTTTTAATTTTAATTAGGTCCCATTTGTTTATTCGTTCTTTTATTTCCAATATTCTGGGAGGTGGTTCATGTAGGATCCCGCTTTGGGTTATGGCAGAGAGTGTTTTGCCTATGTTATCCTCTAGGAGTTTTATAGTTTCTGGTCTTATGCTTAGATCTTTGATCCATTTTGAGTTTATCTTTGTGTATGGTGTTAGAAAGTGTTCTAGTTTCATTCTTTTACAAGTGGCTGTCCAGTTTTCCCAGCACCACTTGTTGAAGAGGTTGTCTTTTCTCCATTGTATATTCTTGCCTCCTTTGTCAAAGATAAGGTGTCCGTAGATGCGTGGATTTATCTCTGGGCTTTCTATTTTATTCCATTGATCTATATTTCTGTCTTTGTGCCAGTACCATACTGTCTTAATGACTGTGGATTTGTAGTATAGCCTAAAGTCAGGTAGGTTGATTCCTCCAGTTCCAATCTTCACTGATTAGCTCCAGTAATTTTCTAGTAGAATCTTTAGGGTTTTCAATATAGAGGATCATGTCATCTGCAAACAGAGAGAGTTTTACTTCTTCTTTTCCAATCTGGATCCCTTTTATTTCTTTATCTGCTCTGATTGCTGTGGCCAAGACTTCCAAAACTATGTTGAAAAGTCGTGGTGAGAGTGGGCACCCTTGTCTTGTTCCTGACTTCAGGGGGAATGCTTTCCGTTTTTCACCATTGAGGATAATGTTTGCTGTGGGTTTGTCATATTCTTCAGGCTTTTTTTTTTTCAACCGTTTAAAAGTATAAAAAACAAAATGAAAAATTCATATAGACACCATTATTAGATCAGATTTCACCTGGAGGCCATAATTACTGACCCCTCATTCATTCAGTGGCATCATAAAATTAAAGGAATAAATTCAGCCACCTTGGTGTCTACTGGAGCCTCCCTGTTTGGATTAGAAGAGGCCTTTGGTGCTTAGCCAGTGGTGTCTGCCTCTCGTTATTCAGTGATCCTTTGCTTTCAGAGACTGAAATAAGGTTTCAGCTGCTTCATCTTGATATAACCAGATATTAAAGTTGGTAACTTATAAATATGAATTGGTTTAGATTTTTACACTGCTCCATGGAGCCTGTATTTGCAAGAGGGATCTAGGAAATATTGAAAGCAAAAGTTCATACTTCTATATACAGTAACGTGCCAATGCATTTCACACACAACCCTTTCATTAGATTCCCTTTGTTCAGCAATGTTCTAATTACCCCTTTATCTTGAAGCTCTACTTTCTGCTTTCCCATTGTGTCACTTTTCTTTGTGTTTTTTCACACGTACAATAGACCTTATTCACAAGAAGGCGGCGCTGCGATCTAGAACGAGGCTAGTGATACAAGGAAAGTTAAACAGGGTGGAAATTAAATAAATTTAAGGACAAAAAAAAATCAGAAGGAAATTGAACCCATCTTGCTTTAGCACAGCATCCAAATAACGTATTTTAAAGATTGAATATTCATCACTGACCAGAGGTGGATGACTGGTGTTGAATTTGTTATAAAAACGGTGATGAGAAACGAATTCAGATGGAGCCTTAAATAACAGTCAGATACTAATGGATGGGGGCAGCGGAGAGGGCTTTTCATGAGATACTGAGCAGCCTGCTTCTGAGCCCTGCAGCCAGCCCATTCCTGGGCACCTGG
This sequence comes from Antilocapra americana, assembly GCA_007570785.1. Taxonomy (NCBI): domain Eukaryota; kingdom Metazoa; phylum Chordata; class Mammalia; order Artiodactyla; family Antilocapridae; genus Antilocapra; species Antilocapra americana. The sequence continues at coordinate 22,870,999 of ML663008.1, read as the reverse complement.
TGTGGCCCAGCTGCTCGAGCCCGTACCAGCCTAGACTCGGGAGCCAGCCCTCTGAGGCCACGTGGGACATCCCTGCCTCTCTCTCTCATCAGGCAGCTGGGCCTCTGGAAGCAGAGCCAGAGGTGCCCATTTGGCCTGAAGTCACCCTCACTGGGGGTCTGCTTGTCTAGAATATGCAGGCAGAGCTCACATGAGCAAGCAGCTACGTAGAGGCTTATCTCCTGCTTCCGGGACACACTTGAACCCTGCATCCATGCAGGCTGGCCCTTGGCAGAGGAAGGCAGTTTTTTAAAATAGGGAATCCAGATACCCCTCTTCCAGATGGCAGCTTTCCTGCCAGTGGTAACTCAGAACCCCAAAACATCCTGCTAAGTTCCCTAAATGCCTCCTGTAGGCCGAGAAGTTAGTTGATAGGCTCAGTATATTCACTTCCAAACTGGCCAGGAAATGCCCTTTGGTGAGTGTTTAAAAAATAGCCTTTCTAGATATTTTTCTGACCATACCTGTTTTTTTTTTTTTCTAAGTATAGTTGATTTATAATGTGTGTTTATTATTGCTATACAGCAGAGTGATTCATATATATATATATATATATAGATAGATAGATATTTATACACACACACACATTCTTTTTTATTCTTTTCCATTATGGTTTATCTTAGAATATCAAATAGAATTCTCTGTGCTACAGAGTAGGACCTTGTTGTTTACCCATTTTATACACACACACACACATGAATTTGCATCTGCTAACCCCAACTTCCAGCTCCATTCCACCCCCACCCCTTTGGAAACCGTCAGTCTGTTCTCTGCGTCTCTGTTTTTCATAGATAGCTTCATTAGTGTCACATTTTAGATTCCACAGGTAAGTGATCATATGGTATTTGTCTTTCTCTCTGACTTAATTTAGTCTGATAATCTCTAATTGCGTCCATGTTGCTGCAAATGGCACTATTTTGTCCTTTTTTGTGACTAACATTCCATTGTGTATATGTACCATATCACCATATCTTGATCCATTCATCTGTTGAACATTTAGGTTGTTTTCATCTCTAGGCTATTGTGAATAGTACTGCGGTAACATAGGCGTATATTTATCTCTTTGAATTTTAGTTTTCTCTGAATATATGCCCAGGAGTGGGATTGCTGAATCATACGGTAATGCTGTTTTTAATTTTCTGAGGAACCTCCATACTGTTTTCAACAGTGGCTGTACCAATCTATATTCCCACTAGTAGTGTAGGGGAGGGTTCCCTTTTCTCCACCCACTCTCCAGCATTTGTTATTTGTAGACTTTTTAGTGATCACCATTCTGACCAGTGTGAGGAGATACCTCATTGTAGTTTAGATTTGCATTTCTCTAATAATTAGAGGTGTTGAACAGCTTTCCTTATGCCTAATGGCTGTGTGTATTTCTTCTTTGGAAAGGTCTTCTGCCCATTTTTTTACTGGGTTGTTAGTTTTTGTTGTTTAGTTGTATGAGCTGTTTGTATCTTTTGGAAATTAAACTCTGTCAGTTGCATCATGTACAAATATTTTCTCCCATCCTGTAGGTTGTCTTTTCATTTTGTTTATGGTTTTACTTGCTGTGCAAATCTTGTAAGTTTTATTAGATCCCAATTGTTTGTTTTTATTTCTGTTGCCTTGGGAGACTGACCTATGGTATGATTTGTTTCAGAGAACGTTTTGCCACTGATCTCTTTCAGGAGTTTTATGGTGTCAGATCTCATGTTTAAGCCCTTAAGCCGTTTAGAGTTTGTGTGTGTGTGTATGGTGGGAAGGTGTGTTATAACTTCATTGGTTTATATCCAGCAGTCCAACTTTTCCAAATCCACTTGGTGAATAACCTGTCTTTTTCCCATTGTCTGTTTTTCCTTTCATTGAAGATTAATTGATCAAAGGTGTGTGTTTATTTCTGGACTCTGTCTTCTGTACCATTGATCCATATGTTTGTTTTTGTGCCAATACAATGTTCTTTTGATTTCTGTAGCCTTGCATATTGTCTGAAGTCTGAGAGAGTTATGTCTCTTTACTTTGTTCTTTTTCTTCAGGATTGCTTTGGCAATTCTAGATCTTTTATGATTCCATGTGAATTTTAGGATTATTCTAGTTCTGTGAAAAATATCATAGGTGATTTGACAGGGATCACATTAAATCTGTAGATTGCTTTGGGTAATATGTTCATTTTAACAATATTAATTCTTCCAAACCAAGAGCATTGCATATCTTTCCATTTCTTTGAATCATCTTCAGTTTCCTTTATCAGCTTTATGGTTCTCAGCATGTAAGTCTTTCACTTCCTTGGTCCGGTCTCTTCTAAGTATATATTTTGGGTGGTGCGATTTTAAAAGTTATTGTTTTTATTTTTACATTCCCTTTATGATATTTTATTGTTGGTATAAAGAAATTTCTATATATTAATCATGTATCCGACTACCTTGCTGATTTTCTTTATCAGCTCTAGTTTTTGTTGGAATCTGGGAAGCCCTAAGGGTTTTCTATATATAATATCATATCATCTTCATGTGACAGTTTTACCTCTTTCCTTCCAATTTGGATATGTTTTATTTCTTTTTCTTATCTGATTGCTGTGGCTAGGACTTCCAATACCATGGTGAATAGAAGAGATGATAGTGGGCATCCTTGCCTTGTTCCAGATTTTAGCATGAAGGCTTTTACCTTCAAATACCACTGAGTATTATGTTGGCTGTGGATTTGTCATAAATAGATTTTATTGTCTTGAGTATATGTTCCTTCTAAACCCAGTTAGGTGAGAGTTTTTATCATAAATGCATCCTTGAATTTTTTCGAAAGCTTTCTCTACACCATTTGAGATGAACGTGTGTTTTGGCATCTGTTGATGTCGTGTATCACATTGCTTTGTTTATGGTGACGTTCTTGTGAACTTGGCAAGAATTCCACTTGCTCATGGTGTATGAACTTTTTTATATGTTGTTGGATTTGAGTACTTTTTTATTGATATGTAACTGACATGTAATATTGTATAAGTTTAAGATGTTTGAATATACTGCTTTTATACATTTATATATTGCAAAATGATTACTACTGTAGCATTAGCTAACACCTCTATTATGTCACATAATTATCATTTCTTTTTTATGGTAGGAACTGTTAAGATCTAATCAATCCATGCAATCTGTGGGGTTGCAAAGAGTCAGACACTACCGAGTGACTAGGAGCTTTATAGTAAGTTTAAACTGAGCAGCAACTTTATAAAATAGTATTCTTGTCTGTAATCACTATGGTGTGCATCAGCTCTCTAGGACTTACCTACTGGTTGCAAGTTTGTGCCTTTAAACAAGATCTATTTGTCGAAGTCCCTCATCCCCCGGGTAACCAGCCTTCTAATCTCAGTTTTTAAGAGTTTGGCTTTTTTAGATTCCACATATAAGTGAGATCATACAGTATTTGTCTCTGTCTGGCTTACCTCACTTAACATAATCCCCTTGCAGTCCATCAGGGTTGTTGCAAATTTCCTTCTTTCTCATGGCTGAAAAATACCCCCTGTGTGTGTGTATCACCTCTTCTTCATCCATTCGCCTGTTGACTCTTAGGTTATTTCCATATCTTGACTATTGTGAATAATGCTGCAGTAAACACAAGAGTGGATGTATCTCTTCGATATCCCGTTTTCCTTTCCTTCAGCTACATAACCAGGAGTGGGGTTGCTGGGTCGTAGGGTAGTTTTAAGGAACCCCTGTACTGTTTTCCATAGTGGCTGAACTACTTTGCATGCCCACCACCAGCAGTGTGCAGGGCCCCATTTTCTTCACACCCTCACCAACACACAACTCTTGTCTTCTTGGTGACAGCCATTCTAACAGGTGTCACTCTCCGGTATCGGTAGGGTTGGTATCTCATTGTGGTTTTGATTTACATTTCCCTGACTAGTGAGATGGAGCATCTTTTTCATGTACCCTTGGCCATTTGGATGTCTTCTTTAGAAATGGTATATTCAGCTCCTCTACCCATGGTTTAATTAAACTGCTTATTACTAAGTTATGAATTTTTAATATATTTTGGATATTAATCCCTTATGTATGATTTGAAGATATTGTCTCCTCTCCTATAGTTTCCCTTTTCATTTTTTGATTGTTTCTTTTGCTCTGCAGAAGCTTTAGAGCTTGATGTGTTTGTACTTGTTGAACTTTGCTTTTGTTACTTGCACTTTTGGTGTCAATGGATGTGAATTTGAGCAATCCAGGGTATAGTGAAGGACAGGGGAGCCTGGAATGCTGCAGTCCAGGGGCCACAAAGAGTCACACATGACTTAGCAATTTAACATCATCAACTGTTGTTGTGGATAGGATTTCTAGTACTATACTGATTAAGAGGGGTGAGAGTGGGCACTTTTGCTTTGCTCCTGATAATAGAAGAAAAGCTTTCAGTCTTTCCCCATCGAATATAACATTAGCTCTGAGTTTGTCATATATGGCATTTATTTTGTTGAGGTATACTCCCTTAATACCCAGTTTGCTGAGAGTTTTTTCATGAAGGTGTCTGGGGTGTTTGTAATTTCCTCAGTTATGTCTGATTGCAACAAAAATTTGAAACGACAGACAGACCAGTGTTACAGCTCTGTATTATAGCTCGGTTTTATTTAGAAAGCAAAGGAAAATACATCCTCGAGGTGTGAGGGCAGGCCAACCCAAAAGCCACAAAGAGAAGAGAAGCCCTCAGTTCAATTTTGGCTCCTCTTTTTATATGTTTTTTCCTCTTCCCCCTGGGTCTGTGCTCTGTAAATTGGGCTAGCCAGGGGGGCTGTTTGTTTTACCTGAGGTCCTCACTCCAGTCCTCGGACCTTCCCTGGTTCTGTTGTCATGGGCTTTTCCCTTCTTTGTCTTTTAGTCACCACCATTCTGGACTGTTTTTTCCTAGTATAACTACTTAACAAAGGGATGTTGTATTTTATGAGATGCTTTTTTGGCATTTATTGAGACGATTATGTAAGTTTTACTTCTGTTAATGTAGTGTACTGCATTTCGGGGCTTCCCAGGTGGCACTAGTGGCAAAGAACCCACCTGCCAGTGCAGGAGACTTAAGAGATTTGGGTTCGATCCCCGGGTTGGGAAAATCCCCTAGAGAGGGAAGTGGGAACCCACTCAAATATTCTTGCCTGGAGAATCCCCTGGACAGAGCAGCCTGGTCTGCTCACAAAGAGTCAAACTTGACTGAAGTGACTTAGGATGGACAGACCACATTTATTGATTTGTGTATGCTGAACTATCTTTAATCCCAGAGATAAATCCCAGTTCATTGTGATACTCCTTTTACTGTTACTCCTTTTAATGTTATCTTGAATTCTATTTGTTAATATTCTGTTGAGAATGTTTGCATCTATATTCATCAGGGATATTGGTCCATAGTTTTGTTTTCTTGTAGAATCTTTGGCTTTCATGTTAGTAATGCTGGCCTGGCAAAAGGAATTTGGACGTGTTCCCTTTTCTTCAGTTTTTAGGGAGAGTTTGAGGAAGACTGGCATTAATCTTTAAATGTTTGGTAGAATTTGCCAGTGAAACCATCTGGTCCAGGGTTGTCTACATTTGGAGATTTTTGATAACTGTTTCAGTCTCTTTACCTGTTATTGATTAATTTAGATTCTGTGTTTCTAGGAGTTTATCCATCTCTTTCAAGTTATCCCATTCATTAGCATGTTAGTTTTCACAGTAGTCTCTTATAATCCATTGTATTTTTGTAGTAGCATTTGTAATACCTCCTCTTTCAGGTTTTGAGCCTTATTTTTTTTTTTAACTCTAGCTAAAGGTTTGTCAGTTTATTGTTTCAAAAAACTAGCTCTTAGTTTAATTGGGGTTTTTTTTTCTTACTGTTTTTCTGAGCTCTATTTCATTTATTTACATTGTGATCTTTGTCATTTCTTTCATTCTGCTGAACTTGTTTTTTTCCCCTATTTTCTTGAAGTGTAAAGTTAGGCTATTGATTTGAGATCTGTCTTCTTAATATATGCATTTATCACCGTAAAGTCTTCTCAGAACTGCTTTTGCAGCATCCCATAGGTCTTGGTATATTGTTTCCATTTTCGTTTGTTTCAAGATATATTTTAATTTCCCTTTTGATTTCTTCTTTGACACATTTGTTGTTAGGGATGTGTTGTTTAATTTCTACAGATTTTGTAGATCTTCTGACTTTCCTTGTACTGATTTCTAGTTTAATAACTCTATGGTCAGAAATGATACTTGGTATGATTTCACTCTTCTTAAATTTGCCCAGACTTATTTTGTGACTATCATATGGTCAATCCTGGAGAACGTTCCATGTGCCCCAGAGATGAATGTATATTCTACTTCTGTTGGATGGAATGTTCTCTTAGGTCTGTTTGGATTAGTGTATGGTTCAAGTCCAGTGTTTTCTTACTGATTTTCAGTTTGGATGATCTCTTCATTGCTGAAAGTAGGATGTTTAAGTCCTTTACTATTATTGGGTTGTTGTATACCTCCCCCCTCAGATATGTTAATATTTGCTTAATATATTTAGGTGCTCTGATATTGCATATTTAAGTATATACATACATAATTGTTATGTTTTCTTGATGAATTTACTGTATTATCATTATATATTGACCTTCTTTGATTCCTGTTACCATTTTTGACTTGAAGTCTGTTTTGTCTATTATGAGAATAGTTACTTTCATTTTCATTTGGATTCTGCTTGCATAGAACATCTCTTTCCATCCTTTCACTCTGAGCCTGTGTGAGTGCTGCCTTAAAGCTGAAGTGAGTCTGTTGTAGGCAGCATATAGCTGGGTCTTAATTTTTTACCCATCTAGCCACTCTATCTTTTGATGGTAAATTCAGTCCATTTATACTTAGAGTTGTTATTGGTAATGTAAGGGCTTAGTAATGCCACCCTGTTCATGGTTTTCTGGTTGCTTTATATTTCCATTGTTTCTTTTATTCTGTTTCTGCCTATCTTTGTAAATTGGTAATTTTCCATTTTGGTATGCTCTGTTTCCCTTTTATCTCTTGTGCATCTGCTGTAGGTTTTTTGGTTTGTGGTTACCATGAGGCTTACATAAGACATTGCATAGAGAAAACAGTTCATTTTAAGTTCATAGCAACCTAACTTCGCTTGTATATTTTTATGTCATTGCCTATTTTTATATCATGTTTTTAGCACATTGTAGTCACTATAATAATGAGGTTTAATATTCTTTTCCTTTGACCTTTATAGTAAAGTGGTTGACATACCATCCTATTACAGAATTGGGATTTTTTTTTTAATTTGACTGTATATTAACCTTTTACTAGTGTGTTATATAGTCGTATGTTTTCATGTCACTGATTAGTATCTCTTCATTCCAGTTTAAAGTACTCCTTTCAGCATTTCTTGCAGGGTGGGTCTAGTGGTGATTAACTCTCTCAGTTTTTGTCTGTCTTGGAAAGTCCTTTTCTCCTGCATACTTGAAAGATAATTTTGCCAGGTAGGTCTTGGCTGGTAATTCTTTTCCCTCAACAGTTTGAATATGTGATTCCACTCTCTCCTGACCTGTAGTGTTTCTACTGATAAATCTGAGAGCCTAATGGAAGTTCCTTTGCAGGTTATGGTCTGCTCCTCACCCCCCTACCCCAGCTATCTTTAGAATTCATTATTTTGGATGTTTGATAGTTTCATTATAATGTGTCTTAGAGTAACCTCGTGAACTTGGATGTCCATTTCTCTCTCCAGGTTTGGGAAGTTCTCAGCTATTTCTTTAAATAAATTTTCTGCCCCATATCCCTCTCTCCTCCTTCTGGAACCCTGATTTGTCTGATGTTAGGTTTTTTGATGGAATCCCAATCCCATAGGCTTTCATCAGTGTTTTTCATTCTTTTTCCTTTGTTTTCCTTTAACATGGGTATTTGAAATCTTCTGACTCACTTATTATTTCTTCCTTAATTCTGCTCAACTGCTGATGCTCTCTATGGCATTTTTCATTTCATTCCATGAGCTCCTTGGCTCCAGAATTTCTTCTTGGTTCTTTTTTATGATTTATGTTTCTTTGGTGAATTACTCACTTTTAACCTGTATTTTTTCATTATCTTGTTAAATTGTCTGAGTTCTCTTATAGCTCACTGAGTTTGTTCAAAACAGCTATTGTTGAATTTAGGTAGATTGCAAAAGTCCATGCTTTTGATCTCAGTTTTTAGGGAATTACTGTGTTTTAGTGATGACACGTTTTCTCGATTTTTCATGTTTCTTGCAGTTCTGCATTGCATTTTTTTGCACTTGAAATGGCAGATATTGCCTTTAATACTGCTAGTTGCCTTCAGATGGGATATTCTGTTCTTTGGTGCTCTTACTTAGAATTTGTCTGCCTTTGTGTGGGTACATCTTTCCACTCCTTCTGCTCCTTTTGGTGGCAGAATTCTTCAGCGTTTATGTCTTGTTCTTACAGTGCCACAGGCAGATTACTAGACCCTTCTTTTGTTTTCCAGAAGGTGGTGCTGCTATAGAAGTTTGTGGTTTCTCCCTTGCCCACAGATCCTGGCCTGTTTTCTGAGCACATTTCCTGTCTACTGGAGCTTCCTCTTGCCCCACCACATTTGGGACTGTGCACATGCCAGCCGCAGAGTGGGGGGAGTTGCAAGTTTAGCACTTGGGGATTTGGGGGTACTTGTGGACTCTTTAGGGAGATCTCCAGGTGTAGTATTCACAGAAGCTCATGAGTAGATTTTAAAGGACGTGTGCCTTTAATGGCCTCTGATATTCTTACCTGTCTCTTTCCCAGTCTCTTCCTTCCTCCTTCCAGTCATGGAGGTCCATCTCAGTATTCGGTGTTACTGTAAAGAAACAGGTTTCTCCAGCTGTGACCTGTGACACCAGGGTAGCAAGGCACTCACTCACCTTTTCCCCTAAGGGACAGGTCACTGCCACCGGATAATTTGACCCCATGCAGTGTTGCCAGGGGTTGGAGGAACACTAGTAAACTTCTTTCCATCTCCAGTACTTACAAACTCACTTGTGTTCATTGCTCCAGTGGTATGCTGGAATCTCCCCTTGGGAAGGCTGGTTTTCTGCAGCTCCTCCCTTGTTGGTGGGTATCTGGCCAGGTCAGCAGTCTCCAGGTATTTTCTCAACCATGGCAAGAGGGCTTCAGGCAGGTTCACTGCTCCATTGGTTTCACAGTCCTTGCCAAAATATGCCTGCCTACTACCAGAGGCACAGGTGGGCAAGACTTCTCCCAAGGATCCCAGAGTTCCACAAAGGAGCTTTTGTTCATGAATGGATGACTAATTCTTTGTTGCAAGGGGAAGACAAAAAGGAGGATGCGCTATAGGCCGTTGTGATGCTGATAGTACTCTGTGATGGTCTCTTTCTGATACTTCTTCTCTTGGTTGCATCTAGGGGGTCCTTTAGGACTCTCCTGAACTCAGCCTCTAGGAAACCCTGCCAGGAACCCTCAGTAGGGTAGCCTCACTGCAGGGCCTGGGTTTTCAATGGGAACCCACGAGTTAATAGTCTGACTTTGTTGTTAAAGATTATATTTTCTTCTGGATGCAGAAGCAAATGCTACTAAATCACGGTAGGAGGGGGCTTTGTTACCATCTCATTTTGCTGAGACATCACCAGCCAGAGAGAAGCAGTCCTTTGTGGCAGCAGAGCCCCCACCCTGGCATCTCCCACACTCGCCCATACTGGGTGGAGGTTTGAGGGGTTTTGAACAAAAGCCAGACTCCTTGCATCGTTTTCCAGCACTCACAAGGCTATTGCTGGAACAACAAGGGTAAACGGTTGCTGATTGTTTCTATTACTGCTGCCATACTGAGAGTTGAAGCTGTGTATCTTTTGCCCCTATCAGTATATCGGGCGAGAATTCTGATCTTTGCAAATAAAGCTTAACCACCCACCCCACCCCCACCCCGCCCAATGCTTAATTCAAGCAAAAGCTCCATCCTAATTAGGTGAAAGTTCTGGAGCCAGCAGCTAATTTATTTGCTGTTGAAAACACAGGGGATCCTTCTCCAAAGAAGCTGTATCTTTCAGTTGCTCCATCACTGCTTGCTGGTTGTAACCTTAGAACAACAGGGCTGGACCCTCCTTATGTATCCCCCTCCCAACAAACGACCTCAGTTCATGGTGGGAGCAGGGCCCAGCTATCAGCCTGCCACAAGCAGATGACTCATTGGAGAGAGTGGGGAAGAGGCACTGACCAGGCCCGGTAGCGTCCAAGGCGAGCAAGCAAAGAGCCACTAGTCCCCCTGTGACATTGTCAGGCTTCTCTGCGCCTCCCTCCCCCGACAGCTGTGGCCGTGACATGGGCTCTGGACCAGTCACGCTGAGCAGGCAGCTAAACTTCCGTGCTCCCAACCAGATGCATTTTGTACAGAATGAAAAGTCAACATAGGGGGCTTTCTTTGATTCCTAATAATATGGACTCTTTTTTTTAATAAATTTATTTATTTTTTAATTGAAAGATAGTTGCTTTACAGAATTTTGTTGTTTTCTGTCAAACCTCCACATGAAACAGCCATAGGTATACATATATTCCCTGCCTTTTGAACCTCCCTCCCATCTCCTCCCCATCCCACACTCTAGGTTGATAGAGAGGCCCTGTTTGAGTTTCCTGAGCCATACAGAAAATTCCTGTTGACTATCTGTTTTACATATCATAATGTAAGTTTCCATGTTACTCTCTCCATACATCTCACCCTCTCCCCATGTCTGTGTCTATTCTCTATGTCTGTTTCTCTATTGCTGCCCTGTAAATAAATTCTTCAGTATCATTTTTCTAGATTCTATACATGTACATTAGAATATGATATTTGTCTTTCTCTTTCTGATTTATTTCACTCTGTACAATAGGTTCTAGGTTCATCCACCTCATTAGAACTGACTCAAAGGTGTTCCTGCTTATGGCTGAGTAATATTCCATTGAGTATATGTACCACAATTTCTTTATCCAGTCATCTGTCAATGGACATCTAGGTTGCTTCCATTTTCTAGCTATTGTAAATAGTGCTGCAATGAACAATGGGCTACATGTGTCTTTTTCAGTTTTGGTTTCCTTAAGGTATATGCCTAGGAGTGGGATTGCTGGGTCTTATGGTGGTTTTATTCCTAGTTTTTTTTAAGGAATCTCCATATCATCTTTCATAATGGCTGTATCAATTTACATTCCCACCAACAGTGCAAGAGCATTCCCTTTTCTACACACCCTCTCCAGCATTTATTGTTTGTAGATTTTTGATGATGGCCATTCTGACTAGCGTGAGGTGATAGCTCATTGTAGTTTTGATTTCCATTTGTCTAATAATGAGTGATGTTGAGCATCTTTTCATGTGTGTGTTAGCTATCTGTGTGTCATCTTTGGAGAAATGTCTGTTTAGATCTTTTTCCACTTTTGATTGAGTTGTTTGTTTTTCTGGTATTGAGTTGCATGAGCTGCTGGTGTATTTTGAAAATTAATCCTTTGTCATTTGTTTCATTTATATTATTTTTTTTCCCATCCTGAGAGTTGTCTTTTCACCTTCTTTATAGTTTTCCTTTGCTGTGCAAAAGCTTTTAAGTTTAATCAGGTCCCACTTGTTTACTTTTGTTTTTATTTCCGTTACTCTAGGAGGAGGATCATAGAGGGATCTTGCTTTGATTTATGTCATCGAGTGTTCTGCCTGTTTTCCTCTAAGGGTTTTATAGTCTCTGGTCTTACATTTAGGTCTTTAATCCATTTTTAGTTTACCTTTGTGTATGGTGTTAAGAAGTGTTCTGATTTCATTCTTCTACATGTAGCTGTCCAGTTTTCCCAGTACCATTTATTGAAGAGGCTGTCTTTGCCACATTGTATATTTTTGCCTCCTTTGTCAAAGATAAGGTACCCATAGGTGCATGGGTTTATTTCTGAGCTTTCTATTTTGTTCCATTGGTCTATATTTCTGTTTTTGTGCCTGTACCACACTGTCTTGATGACTGTAGCTTTGTCGTATAGTCTGAAGTCAGGAAGGTTGATTCCTCCAGCTCCATTCTTTCTCAAGAGTGCTTTGGCTAATTGGGATCTTTTGTGTTTCCATAAGAACTGTGAAATTTTTTATTCTAGTTCTGTTTAAAATGCCATTGATAGGGATCACGTTGAATCTGTAGATTGCATTTGGTAGTGTGGTCGTTTTCACAATATTGACTCCTCCTACTCAGGAACATGGAATCTCTCTCCATCTGTTTGTTGTCTTTGATTTCTTTTATTAGTGTCTTATAATTTTCTGTGTACAGTTTGTCTCCTTAGGTAAGTTTATTCCTAGATATTCTTTTTGCTGCAGTGGTGAATGGGATTGGTTCCTTAATTTCTTTGTAATTTTTCATTGTTAGTATATAGAAATGCAAGTGATATCTATGTATTGATTTTGTATCCTGCAGCTTTGCTAAATTCACTGATTAGCTCTAGTAATTTTCTGATACTATCTTTAGGGTTTTCTATGTCCAATATTATGTCATCTACAAACAGTGAGAGCTTTACTTCTACTTTTCCAATCTGGATTCCTTTTATTTCTTTTTCTTCTCTGATTGCTGCAGCTAGGACTTCCAGAACTATATTGACTAGTAGTAGTGAAAGTGGACACCCTTGTCTTCTTCCTGATCTTAGGGGGAATGCTTTCAGGTTTTCACCATTGAGAATAATATTTGCTGTGGGTTTATCATATATGGCCTTTACTATATTGAGGTACATTCCTTCTATGCTCATTTTTTGAAGAGTTTTCATCATAAATGGGTGCTGAATTTTGTCAAAGGCTTTTTCTGCATCTGTTGAGATTATCATGTGGTTTTTATCTTTCAATTTGTTAATATTGTGTATAACATTGATTTGCATATGTTGAAGAATCCTTGCATCCCTGGAATAAACCCAGCTTGATCATGGTGTATGAGCTTTTTGATGTGTTACTGAATTCTGTTTACTAAAGTTTTGTTGAGGATTTTTGCATCTATGTTCATCAGTGATATTGGCCTCTAGTTTTCTTTTTTTGTGTTGTCTTTAGTTTGGGTATCAACTGATGGTGGCCTTGTAGAATGAGTTTGGAAGTGTTCCTTCCTCTGCAATTTTTTGAAAGAGTTTTAGAAGGATAAGTATTAGCTCTTCTGTAAGTGGCTCCTGTGAAGCCATCTGGTCCTGGGCTTTTGTATTTTGGGAGATTATTGATCACAACTTCAATTTCTGTGCTTGTAATTGGGTTGCTCATAATTTCTATTTCTTCCTGGTTCAGTCTTGGAAGATTGAACTTTTCTAAAAATCTGTCCATTTCTTGCAGGTTATCCATTTTATTGCCATATAGTTGTTCATAATAGTCTCTTATTATCCTTTATATTTCTGCATTGTCTGTTGTAACCTCTCCTTTTTCATTTCTAATTTTGTTGATTTGATTCTGTTTTTCTTGATGAGTCTGGCTAAAGGCTTGTCAATTTTGTTTATCTTCTCAAAGAACCAGATTTTAGTTGTATTAATCTTTACCATTGTTTCTTTCTTTTTCATTTATTTCTGCTCTGATCTTTATGATTTCTTTCCTCCTACTAATTTGGGGTTTTTTTTCTTTTTTCCCATTTGTTTTAGGTGTAAAGTTAAGTTGTCTATTCAGTGTTTTTCTTGTTTCTTGAGGTAGGATTGTATTGCTACAACTTCCCTCTTAGAACTACTTTTGCTGCCTCCCATAGGTTTTGAGATGCCGTATTGTTATTTGTTTCTAGAAATTTTTGATTTCCCTTTTGATTTCTTCAGTAACCTATTGGTTATTTAGAAACGTGTTGTTTGATCTCCATGTGTTTGTGTTTCTTACACTTTTTTTCTTGTAATTGATATCTAGTCTCATAGCATTGTGGTCAGAGAAGATGCTTGATATGATTTCAGTTTTCTTAAATTGACTGAGGTTTGATTTGTGATCCAAGATGTGGTCTATCCTGGAGAATGTTTCGTGTGCACTTGAGAAGATGGTGTATTCTTCTGCATTTGGATGGAATGTCCTGAAGATATCAATGAGCTCCATCTCATATAATGCATCATTTAAGACTTGTGTTTCCTTATTGTCTGTTTTTATGACCTGTCCATTGGTGTGAGTGGGGTGTTAAAGTCTCCTACTGTTACTGTGTTACTGTCAGTTTCTCCTTTTATGTCTGTTAGTATTTGTCTTATGTATGGAGGTGCTCCTATGTTGGGTGCATAGATATTTACGATTCTTGTCTTCCTCTTGAATTGATTGCTTGATCATTATGTAGTGGCCTGCCTTATCTCTTGTAATTTTCTTTAAGGTCTATTTTGTCTGATATGAGGATTGATACTCCAGCTTTCTTTTGCTTCCTATTTGGATGGAATATATTTTTCCATCCTCTCACTTTCAGTCTATATGTGTCTTTAGGTCCAAAGGGAGTTTCTTGTAGACAGCATATATATGGGTCTTGTTTTTGTATCTCTTCAGTTTGTTTCTTTTGGCTGGAGCATTTAATCTGTTTACATTTAAAGTAATTATTGATATATATGTTCCTATTGTCATTTTCTTAATTTGGGGGGGTTGATTTTATGTATCTTTTTCTTCTCTTGTATCTCTTGACTATCTAAGTCCCTTTTTATTTCTCCATCAATTTTGATGATATCCTTGCTGGGTACAAAAATCTTTGTTGTAGATTTTTCCCTTTCAGTACTTTAAATATATCCTGCCATTCCCTCTTGGCCTGCAGAGTTTGTGTGGACTCTTATTGCTGATTATAATTAGGCTTCTTGACTCTCCCTCTAGCCTTGTACTCACCAACCTTCCAGGTTGTTGACTGTGGCCTGCCCGTCCCCACCGACTCTCTGTGCCTGGGGCAGAGGACAGGATGGTGCCTCGTGAGGGACGTGCATCACACATACCTCGTTGTCCCTGTGTTTCCTGGCTCCTCTGGGCTCTAACAGAGATGCCACCTGCTGCACATGGGGGCTGACACCCAGGAGACTCATGCTTGTGTGCAGCATGACCAACAGATGCGTCACCATGATACAGCAGTTTGCCTCGGGAACTGGTGTCCATTCCGCCGTGTCACCATTCCTGCCAATGCAACGATAGGTGAATCCCTAGCTCTCTGGATCTAGTCCCCACCTCTTGCTCTGACCACCTGCAGCCTCACCCTTCCTGTGCCTTGTTTTTCTCCAGAAGGGATGGTTCCCTTGTACCTACTGCAGCCACCGGCCCAGGTTCTGCTGGGTTGAGGTCTTTAGAGCTTCGCAGCCCTCCTAGGGCAGTGGGTCAGGCAGGCTTGTGAGGCAGCTAGCACCTTCTGGTAGCTTCTGGGGGCTCCTCAGCATCTTGCCCACCCCAAGAGCAAGCAGTGAACCCTTTCCTAAGAGCGGTTAGTGCTAATTGGGTCCCCCTCCAGGTGTTCTCAGGGTCAGAGACTATCCCACGTGAGCCCCCATCCCTTGGCAGCTGACATCTCTTTTGAACAGAAGCCCTGGGTATAGCTCATGACTGGAAACAAGCTGCTTTCCTTGTCCATAATCCAGAGGTGGGCAGGAAATGCCAGCCTCTGGTTACAATATGCAGGGTCATAAGCAGCACCTGGAACACTTGCCCCCAACCAACCTGTCAGGAAGAACGGCCTAGCCCCTGGCCTGCTCTCTCTCCATCTCATCGAGTTGCTCAGCATCTCCTAGGTGATGCTCATGTGGGTGTTAAAGACAAAGGGCCCGTCCCCATTTACAGGCTCACAGAGGTGCTCCCCTGCACGCTACTTCAGGCTCACGGACTGACTGCCTCTGCTTCATCTCATCTCATACAGAAGTCCACAGTGCTGTCGCCTGTTTGTTTACAGACATAAGCTGTTGAGTGGCCCTGGCCCTCAGCTGACGTGTCAGGGATGGTGGTCTGTCGGCCAGCAGGTGCTGCCCACAAGCTTCCTGCTGCTCTGAATCCGCTGAGAGACCCCACTCCACCCTCTTCAGGCCATGTGCCAAGGTCCCCTTTTCACTCTGACCACCATCCTCACCTGACCTTCTGTGCTGATGTCTCTTCCCAGTAGAACAGGACTCTGTCATGTCCACTGAGGGTCCCAGCGCCTGGTCTGGGGTAGGTGCCCTTGTCTGGGATGGATGGATGAGAGGTGAGTAAGACCTTGGCCCTCCTCAGATGCTCTGAGCCATGGGGAGCCTTTCTTTCTGGACATGAGCCTGTCCCATCCCCAAAGATGTGTCGGGTGTGGCAAAGCTCTGCTGTCCTACTCGGGAGCTGATACAGCCTAGAAACCTGGATGAAGAAACATTCTCCTTCCCAGCCCTGCAGGTGCCCACACAGAGGGACCTTGGGGGCAGAGACCAGGGTGAACTTAAATTAGGTCCTGAGTGCCCTTGGCCGGTGCCACTGACAGGCATGCCCTGCCATCCACGGTGAGACGTCTTTGTGGCACCAAGTCTGGTGAGCAAGAACCAGCGTGGCTTTTAGTTCTCGCAGCCACTGACCCACCACCTGAAACAACCCAGCAACTTGCCATTGCAAATCTCTTTCAAGAGTCTCTTTCCAGGAAAGGCCAGATGTAAAGTTCCCACAAGTCACATTTTATAGAAGGGGGACCTGAGAACCAAGTTACACAAAGATGCTCCAGAGCAGGTTTTGCAAGCTGTGTCCCGGTTTGCAGAGAAAAGTGGTGGTGGAAGGAGTTTGGGAAGAGGGAGAGGGTGATTGCGAATTGGTACCTGTCCAGCGCTCACTCCATGCCAGTTCACAGATTCAGTCACTCCTGCAACCTCATACAGCAGATACACTTTTTTTTGG
The DNA here is from genome assembly GCA_007570785.1 of Antilocapra americana. Lineage (NCBI taxonomy): Eukaryota > Metazoa > Chordata > Mammalia > Artiodactyla > Antilocapridae > Antilocapra > Antilocapra americana. Next base: position 22,854,266 of record ML663008.1, on the reverse strand, counting down.
CTGTGCCACACAGCATGTGGGCTCTTGGTCCCCTGACCAGGGATCAAACTTGTGCCCCCTGCATTGGAAACATGGGGGTCTTAACCATTGGATCACAGGGATGTCCCAGTAGCCACAGATACTCTTCTTGCCCGCATTTAACCGATGGGGAAGTTGAAGCCTGTCATTCACTAGGCAAGCACGTGTGTGCCTGAGCAAGCCAGAGCAGAGAGTGGCTCATGCTGTTTCACAGCTTATGAGGCCTCAGCTTTCTGTGGGTATAGAGGTTTCAGTCCTTGGAACCTGCCTAAGGAGATATCAGTCTACAGACTGAGGACATATTCAGGCACAAACAGAAGCATCCGATATTGCTCCCCATGGGTTTTCTGGGATTCCTGGTTTGTTTTGAAGGCCTTTACCACATAGTTATTTACTACCTGACTCAATTTAAGCCTGAAGATTGACTTTTTTTTTTTAATCTTGCGGGAAAGTTACAGATTTTCACTTAATAAAGTGAAAACCACTTTATTAAGATGGCAGTTATTTTATGACATATTCTATTAATATTACCCTACTTTAATACAGTGGGAAATGACCAAAAGTCATTTTCCCATAATAGGATATGGAATTAACTCACAAAAATTAGATTATATACTTTCTGATTTGAAATTATATTCCTAGTAAGCAACCAGTAATGCTATACTGCATTTGTGGGTTTCTCTTTTTTTTAACTTACAGAATTGGGAGTAGTACAGGTCCAGGAGAATAGGAAAGTCCTTGGGTCACAGAGGAGGGAAGATGGCTGGACAGGCGGCAAGACACAGTTTCCCTTGAAGTCTTCATGTTCTCAGAGTGACTGAGAATAGATGAATGGATAAAGATAATATTATAAATATATAATGCACCAATATATATTATACACACAGGAATATTATCCAGTCATGAGAAGCAAGGAAACGCCACTATTGGCAACAACATGGATGCACCTAGGGAAGATTGTGCTGTGCTTAGTCTCTCAGTCGTGTCCGACTCTTTGCGACCCCATGGACTGTAACCCACAGGCTCCTCTGTCTGTGGGGATGCTCCAGGCGAGAATACTGGGGTGGGTTGCCATGCCCTCCTCCAGGGGATCTTCCCAACCCAGAGCTCCCACATTGCAGGCGGATTCTTTACTGTCTGAGCCACCAGGGAAGCCCAGGGAGGATTATGCTCAATGAGATAAATCAGACAGAAAACTCATACTGTACAGCCTCACTTACATGTGGAACCTAAAAAAGCAAACCAATGGAAATAGAATGGTGGTTCCCAGGGTTCCCAGAAGGTGGGGGAAATGAGATATTGGGCAAAGAGTACAAATTTCCAGTTATAAGAGGAACAAGTTATGGGGATCTAGTATACAACATGGTAGCTATAGTAATAATGCTGTATTATGCACTGGAAAGCTGCTAAGTGAGATCTAAAAGTTCTCACCATAAAAAAGAAACGGTAGTGATGGACCTTAACAGAGGTGTTCATTTGCAATAAGTGTGTCAAATCTACCCCTTGTACACCTTAAGCTCCCACCAAGTTACATGTCAATCCCATCTTAAGAAAGACTCCTCAGCCCCCCAGCTCAGGACTGGGATCCTGCAGGAAGGACAGTGGTGAGATCCTCGAGGCTGGGGGCTGACGGAGGGAGTCTGGCCCCCCAGCAGCCACAGCTCCACTGGCAGGGCCTGGTCAGGCCTTACAGGCTGGGGAAGGCTCAGTGCCGGGCTCCAGAGCTACACACATATCCGAATACCTGCCCCAGCCATCCCCACACTTACCAGTGAGTCAGTGATGTCCGCTGCCACTCTGAACTGATACTGGCCCCGAGCAACTGACTGTTTTAAGACTCACCCGTGACACCGCTCCACTGGGCTCTGGTCTGCACAAAGGGCATATTCCATGCAGCAGATACGTCCTCCCTCCTCCCCCAAGACGGATGACTTAGCCGCGTGAGTTCGGCGGCTTCGCAGACACGGTCAGGCTTACGAGCACTGCTCCGGCTCCTGGCCAGGGTGGGAGTCCGGCTTTGACCTCATGGCCCTGTCTGTCTGTCTGTTGCAGCTGGTGAGCGACTTGTTGGAATTTTGCTTCTATACCTTCCGGGAGTCCCAGGCCCTGAAAGTGGAGTTCCCAGCGATGCTGGTGGAGATCATCAGTGACCAGCTGCCAAAGGTGGAGTCCGGGAATGCCAAGACCCTTTACTTTCACAGGAAGTGACGGGAGACGTCTCACAAGAAGAACTTTGCCTTAAGTTTCCCCGTGTTGTTCCACACCCACGAAGGACCCAAGAAAAATCCTATTTTTGACACACATGAGGGTTTATTCCCACTTGTTCAGCAGTTTCTCAAGTTGAAAATCATGTCAAGGGTTGGGAGGCGGGCAGGCAGGGTGACATGGCTTCGGCGAGACCTGCACGGTCTGGAAGGTTCTTCCTTCTCCAACCCCCAGCGCTTAGAAACATGTTCCTGTTCCTCTGGATGAAAAGCCATATCTAGTCAATAACTTTCTGATTTTGATATTTTAACAGATGGAAGTTTTAACTATGCCATGTAGTTGCTGGGATCGTCCGCTTGTGTTCAAAGGGTTTAAGGACTAACGAACTTTTTCAAGCTCACCCTTGGTTTGCACATAAAACGTATAGTCAATATGGGGCATTAATATTCTTTTGTTATTTAAAAAAACAAAAAAAGAAAAAATATATACAGATTTCCTGTTGTGTAGTAATGGAGCACGTGGAGTGGACTGGCAGCTCCCACAGGGGTGCCTCTTCACCCACGTCTTTCTGCATCACTGGTATCCACACCCTCTCCACTTATTATTTAATTAGAATGGATAAGATGTTCAGAAAAATGCCTTGGTTTCAATTTCTAGTATCTATTGTGTTGGCTTTACAGATAATTTTTGCAGTCTTTTGCTGTGCTGTACATTATTGTATGTATAAATTGTGAAGGACCTAAAATAAGGTATAAGGAACTTTTGTAAATGAGACACATACAAAAAAAAAAACTTTAATGGTTAATAGGATGAATGGGAAAGTATTTTTGAAAGAATTCTATTTTGCTGGAGACTATTTAAGTACTATCTTTGTCTAAACCAACAAGGTAAAAAAAAATTTTTTTTTTGTAAAGTGAAATGTTCTGCATGCATCATGAACCGTTTACAGTGTATTTAAGAAAGGGAAAGCTGTGCCTTTTTTAGCTTCATATCTAATTTACCATTTTACACTCTCTGTTGTAAATAACCACACTTAAACCTCTTCGGTTGTCTCTAAGCCTTTCTACTTCTTCTGTACTTTTGTTTCGTCCTTGGTCTCCTGCTTGGGGTGTTCATGGGACTTGAGTGCATTTTCCGGCTTCGGCTCCATCCTCCTTCCAGTGGGGACGGCGCAGCGTGGTGTCTGCAGCTCCTTGAAGGCGTCCTTCGACGACACCCCTGTGAGAGGATGTCCCAGGAGTGCTGTGGCGTTAGGAAAGCTGCCTCTTTCCCCTCAAGAAGCAGAATCCGCTTTAGGAGAGACTGGAAAGGCTGTGGCTCAGAGTGCGCATCCTCATCTCATTTTAGAAATTGAATTTTCTCCTTTCAGGGGGGCAGGGAAAAAATTCCATGCACTCTCTGTCTGCAGAAGGTGAAACGTTCACTTCCGGTCACAGAAGGGGGTATTGCGCTCCTGGAACTCACCACAGAAACACGTAGGTCATGGCAGGAGGCCCTTGGAAGATGCCCTGGGCACAGTTCAGGCAGAACAGCGTGGAGACCGCACGATAATTAGAGGGTTTTTAGATTTTTAAAAGGTAGGTTTTAAAATAAAATTTTATATGTAAACAGTTTTGGGGGAAAAAACAACACTACAGATCATAAAAGCAAGACAGTGGCACTAAAACTTTTAATTTACTAATCTGTTTGGCACTGATGCAATTTATGGCTTTTTCTCTTGCCCCAAATCACAAACATACATATATATATATATATCTTTGGGGAAACTTAATATGATTGCACTAAATAAACTACTTTGAATAGAGGCCAAATTAAACTTGGAAAAGTGATGATAATCATCAGGTACTCAGTGAAATTGCATTCTTTTCCAAAACCTAAAAGCTAGAGCTGGGGAACCCCAAGGCCGGGAGATGGCAGCGCTGGGATCAACCCTTCTCTCCAGGGTTCACCACGCAGGCAACATTACCCTGTCTCTCAGAAGACACCTGCCTTATGCAAGGGGAAACCTGTGAAAGCTGCACTCAGACAGAGGAGTTTTTTCTTACATAATTTGCAATTTCAGGAATTTAATTTATAGGCAGATCTTTCAATACAGTCAACTCACACGCACAGCAATATGCAGGCCGCACTTGGAAGGTGATAAATACACCGCATGCAGACCGGGGGTTTCTGGGAAAGAAATGGCTTCATAAGAGCAGCTTTTAGCTCAGACTGACTTTTTACGAAATCAGAATTTTGACGTAACCGGGTTTGGGATAGAGACAGTCTGCATCAGCTTTTTGTATTAACAAAGTTACTGACTCTTTGTGTGTCTCCAGGTAACTTTGCTTGAGTAAACAGCAAAGCCATATTCTAAATCCACTGTTGAATGCCTGTCCCAGTCCAAATTGTCTGTCTGCTCTTATTTTTGTACCATATTGCTCTTTAAAATCTTGGTTTGGTACAATTCATAATTCACCAAAACTTCTTCATATAATTAAAAAACACACTAAATTAGTTTAAAATGAAGCAATTTATATCTTTATGCAAAAACATATGTCTGTCTTTGCAAAGGACTGTAAGCAGATTACAATAAATCCTTTACTTTAATCACCTGTTGTTTTGGAAACAGTTCATTTGAAAGTCTGTAGGAACACGTGGATTTTGTGGCCTTTTAAATCTGGATTGTGTGCCCCTCTGCCTACATCCAAGATGGAATCACCATGCCCACCCCCCACTCATGTTAGGAAGCCCTGTGTTATCCACATATTACTCTTTTGGGGGACTGGTTAAGTGCTTTGTTTCTTAGTGCTAATACTTGGTTCACTGAAATATACCCTATGACAATTTTATAACAAGAATTACTGCTAATGTAGCCACTAAATTCGATAGGTACATGGCCTCATATATTTTCACAACCACATGGAAGCTTGTTTACAGACTTTTGAGACTCACTTGAGTAGACCAGATGCCCCATCTCATTCCCAGGTCCTCCTCCACACAGTAGAGTATTATTCTCACTCCAGCTCCTCTTGGGCTGTCAAGAGACTCCATGCATGCCCCATCAGTCACGATGCTCCTCACATTCCTTACAGGCTGCTCCTCTGGACCTCATTCAGCAATACAGACTACAAAAGAGAAGTAAGGAATTATCAGCTCGTTTGAAAACTAGAAAGCGTGTATTTCCCACAAGAGAAATTCGTGTACGTTTTTAATGTGTCATTTAAGTGACAGTCAAACAGGAAGACTGAGGGTTAAGCACTTTCCTTCTGATCTATTTCTGAAACATTAGCCATGAACCACAGCACAGGAAAAAAACTTTTGAGCTTTGTGCACAAATTTGTAAAAATTTATCGAAAACAAAGGTAATTTTATATCTTAGAATGTATGCAGTCTGACCTATGCGGGAACAGGGTTTGTCACAGAGAGCCTTTAACTTTAAACAAAAGCCACCATGGTCTGTGAGTCTGCGTGGCTAGATACAGGGGCCCCTTGGATGTGCACCCTTGGTTAAAGTGAGTGCTCTTCCTTCATAGAGCAGGCTTGTTCCTGGGTCAATGAGCCAGGAACCGTCCTGTAATTCTAGGAAGGTCTTAAAGTGCTCTCAGACCCAAAGGATCCACCTGCACATTTAGAAATCATTAGCTAAGAACTAAGTTTCTGCTGCTGAGTGAGCCAGCCAGCCACTGTACTCCAAAACAGTCAGGATTATGCAGTGATGCCTATATAGTTAGGGGTTAGTTATGAGTGTCCTTCAAGCAAATAGAAAACCCTGTTCCCTTATTTTAAAGTCAGCTCCACATGTGTGTTAGTCTCTCAGTCATGTCTGGACTCTTTACGACCCCATGGACTGCAGCCCACTAGGCTCCTCCATCCATGGGATTTTCCAGGCAAGAATACCAGAGTGGGGTGCCATTGCCTTCTCCTGGGCAGCTCCACATACTTTTCGATAAACTGCAAATTTCCACAGACTAAAATGACTTGATTACAAGTATCTCCAGCATCTTAATTTCAATCATCCAGTTGCTGTTGCAGCAGTTTTCTTTGAAATAAAGCAGCGGCTTCCCAAACAATGTTGGATAAGAGAAGAGTGAAATAGGATTTTAACATTGAACAGAGACCAAACCTGTTGTTGGTTGCTAAGCTGTGTCCGACTCATTGCAACCCCATGGACTGTAGCCCTCCAGGTCTCCCTGTCCTTCACTGCCTTCCAAAGTTTGCTCAAATGCACGTCCATTGAGTCGGTGATGCCATCCAGCCATCTCATCCTCTGTCACCAGCTTCTCCTCCTGCCCTCAGTCTTTCCCAGCATCAAGATCTTTTCCAGTGAGTCAGTTCTTCGCATCAGGTGGCCAAAGGATTGGAGCTGCAGCGTCAGCATCAGTCCCTCCAATGAATATTCAGGACTGATCTCCTTTAGGACGACTGGTTGGATCTCTTGCTGTCCGAGACTCTCAGACCAAACCTGAATCCAAAGCAAAGTGAATGAAGGAGCCGAGTAGCAGTTTGCTGCAAACCACCCCAAGACGAAGTGGCTTAAAGCAGCCGTCATTTATTATTCTCCTGAGTTAGCTAGCAGGGGAAGTTGTGCTGGTCTGGGCCAGGCTGGGCTTGGTTGGGCTAACTGGTAGCCAACTGGTCTGGGCTAGTTTTGCCACATGTGGCCTCTCCTCTAGCAGGCTAGTCTGGGCATATATTCACGGTATAAGCAAGGCTCTAAGACAGTGGAAATGTATAGCACTTCTCAGGCTTCTAATTGCATCAAGTTTACCCCTGTTTCATTGACCAAAGCGAATTACAAAGTCAAGCCCATAGCTGGCATGGGAGGGTTACCCATAAAGGCATGCATTCCGTGAGGGGTGGAATTTGGGATAATTCAGCCAGTGTACCATGCACGATTTAGGTGTTTTTTTTTTTTTTCCATAGAATTTATGTTGCCAAGACAGTGATTTTTTCCATGGCCTGAAAAACCCATTTCTTTGGATCTTTGGTCCAGCCTGATCCAGAGAGGGTTGTGGTGAAAACTTGCTTGAGCTGAGTCAGATCATGTTCTGCCCACACTCCAAGCTGCTCCACCTGCAGCTGTTAAACCATCGAAGGAAGGAAAAATCCAGAAACTATAACGCATGGTACTGAGCAGCCTCAGTGAATCCCATGCACTTATTGCCGAAGTCCAAAGTGCAAGTCTCTTGGTGGGCAAAAATTAAAACTCTTCGTTCCGATCAAGTTGATCTTCTGATAGGAAAGAATTCTCCAAGGTATTCTACCCAGCAGACTGAGATACTTTTAGCCAGACATGAAAGCATCAGGAGAATGTGCCAGCTTACCCAGACGGGGTAGCAATAAATTACCACCCAGGCCAGTCAAGGAAAGAGTGCTGACAAGCATTGGAGAAGATGTTCTCAGAGCTCAAGCCAGAAAGCTCTTTGAGGACACGCTCCTGGAATAACTTCCTCCCACAGGAGGGAGGGAAGAAAGTCGGGTGGCTCCAGAAGATTCAGTCACTCAGAACATCTGGCTGAGGAAGGAGCCACCCGGCCTGGTGAGCGTCTTGAGGGGACAACCATTGAGCAGGTGATAAGGGACCCAGTGGGAAAAGGAATGGGGGGACTTCCCTGATAGTCCAGTGGTTGAAACTCTGCCTTCCAATGCAGGGAACATGGGTTCGATTCCTGGTCAGGGAACTAATATCCCACATACCTTGGGGCATTTAAGCCCGCACACCACAATAGCCTCAACTCAGCATGGCCTTGGAGCAAGTAGGCTAGAGGAAAGCAGGGCGTGGCAGTGAGAGGAGAAGGGAGCAGAGACCAGCCCCTCACACTCTGTGGCTACCTTCTCCCCTCTTCTCCACTTACTAAACCCTGTTTCTTGCTGGGTACCCTTCAGACACTTCACATCATCCTTTGTCACAGAGAGGCCGGTACCACTCTCTCCATTTCGTGGATGGAAACTGATGTGTAAGAGGTCAGGTGAACCCACTCAAGATCACCAAGGTACAAAATAGGGAAAATAGAATTTCAAAATGGGTATATATGTATTTTTTAACTCAAAAAATGCACTTTTAGCCACTGTGTGTGTTTCCTAGAAATGTCACAAGGTACCACAAACTGGGGGCTTAAGAGCAACAGAAATGTCTCCCCATCTGGGAGGCTGGAAGTCTGAGATCAAGAGGTAATCAAGGTTGGGTCCGAGGACCTGGCCTCTTCCTGGCTTGTACGTGGCCGTTGTCCCCCTGTGTGTCTTCACACTGTCTCCACTTAGGCTTGTTTCAGGGTCCAAACTGCCCCTTTTTGTAAGGACACCAGTCACGCTGGATTACAGTCCAGCCCTACCAACCTCATCTGAGTGAGTGACATCTGCCAGGATCCTGCTGGCAAATCAGGTCACATTCTGAGGTTCTGGGGTTAGGAGTTCAGCATACGAATTTTGGAAGGGGTACACAACTCAACTCCTAACAGCTCTTGCCCCCTACCAGCCCCCAGGAGCAAGACACTAAAGGAGAAAGAGTGTGACCAGCTTACTGAGCTTGAACAAAGCTCTTTGCTCTTGACAGTCTTCATTAAACTAACTTCCCCTGGCTGAGTCAGTCCCGGGAAAGAACGGATGGGTTGAATGCCCACCACCAGCACAAACAACCCAGAGCCCCCACACCCCGTACTCCCAACTATAGATGTTTCTATTGATACAAAGAAAGGGGGGTGGTTATAACCACCGCCGCCCCCCCACCAGGCCATCTGGCTCTGTTCTCACCTGGCATGTCCTTCCGGGTGCAGAGACCACCAGGGCCAGCCTTTTAGGAACATCATAGAATGCAGGCCCTGTTGCAGGTGAACAATCTTGAGTGCCCTCTTCTGCTCAGAGCCCCCTGCCCCCAGGCGTGCTTCTGAATGAACACAGGGCGACGCCTGGTGAAGCGGCTGGTGCTGAACGAGGTGGGCTGAGGGGCCTGGGTCCCCAGGGAGGCAGGGCCGCCGCTGAGCCAGCCTTCAGTAGGCGCTCAGGGAACTACACCCACACAACAAAAGTAGAGGTAAACTGACCACCACCACACTCCTGTGATGGGAAATGAAGATCTGCAGGTGGAAGAGAAGACCTCCTGGTCCCATTATTAAGCGTACTCTGGGGCCAGGTGCAGAGGAAAGCTCCCCAGCTGTGGGCCACCTAACAACACCTATTCCCAGAGGAAGACACCCCCACACCCCAGCTCCCCTTTGGCGTAACCCTGTTTTTCCCGTAGCCACCACAGGAGGAGTCTGCAGGGCTGGGGGAGCCAGCCCTATCCCGAGGCTTCACTACAGCCACACTGTCATCCTACAGAACACAGATGCCCCGACAACAAGGATGCAAGTGGCTCTCACCTCAGCAACATCAGGACGGGGAGCAGCGCTGACCAGATGGTAGCCCATGGCAACGACTCCCACATCAGTACAGAGACTGGCGTTGCCTGCTAACTGAGCGTATACTGTTACTTCAACCCCAAATCTCTGATCATCCTTGGCTTTTTAGGAGGCAAGAACAGAATCAGAGTCCATTTAATTTGCCCTAAACCACACAGGTAGCCAGTGTGCGTGCTAAGTCACTTCAGTCGTGTCTGACTCTTTGTGACTCTATGGACTGTAGCCCACCAGGCTCCTCTGTCCATGGGGATTCTCCAGGAAAGAATACTAGAGTGGGTTGCCATGCCCCCCTCCAGGGGCTCTTCCTGCCCCAGGGATCAAACCCAAGTCTCAATTTCTTTACCACTAGTGCCATCTGGAAAGCCTATACAGGTAGCCAGATCTCACAGCAATTTCCACGACCAAGAAAGTGGTGATAAATGTACTTTGGGAGCCAACAACAGCTTGGGGGCAATAGCAGTGAGCAAAGGCATCAAGTCTCAACTCGGTAGGTCTTCTGTTTACTGCCCATGGATGGACTCCAGGGAAGAACCCAGTTAGGAAATCACTCTAGTGCTAATCTGAGTCCACTCACCCTGACTGCCCCCAAGCTTGCACTTTCCCACAGAAATGGGGATGTTTGCTCCAGGCCAAGCTTCGCTCCTGCACCTCTAAGCAGCAGGCAGGAGCAGGAAGTGAGAACTCAGGACAGGTGCCACCCCCACCCTCTTGCCAGCCTGGCCCGCAGCCCCAGTATTCCACCGGGCCCACAGCTCCGCATTTTCAATTATACTGCATTAACGGCAGCACACCCCAGTATTCCTTCCTGGACAACCCCACGGACAGAAGAGCCTGGTGGGCCGCAGTCCGTGAGGGTGCCAGGAGTCGGACGTGACTGAGCCACTAACACTTTGGTCAGAAAACGGATACTTCTCAATGGGCCTGTCTCTCTGCATACACCTGAGCCCAAGCTTGACACCTTACGTGGTCCAGGGGAGGCGAGCTCCAAACCGATAACTGGGTCATCACACCTGGGGAAGAGGCGACACATCCTTCCAGGGACAGTCTCAGGGGAGACCTCTGACAGGCCCCAGAGCAGCCCCTGGAGCAGGCCTGGCTCCACAGGCCTGAGGCCCCTACAAATGAGCTGCACACTCCAGGGACTCCAGGTCAGGGGGCAGAGAGGTCCCCTCTTCCCAGAGAGGTTGGTTTAGGCTGCGCCTGGGAGTCAGAGGCTGAGAAGACCACAGAAGCATCACCTGGCACACCCTGTGTACAGGGCCGTGGCAGACGTTCCTCCAAGAAGGGTCTGGGTCCATATAGCCCAGACCGCCCTATAGCCCAGCTTAATCCAGATGGAGAGATGGGCTCTGCAGTCTGGAAAACAGAGGGAGTGGAATTGGGGGGGCGGGGGAGGTCATGATACAGGGCTGTAAACAGAAGATCAGGAGGTTGCCCTCACACACAAAGCTCTGGGGAAAGCACCCCAGCTCCGTCCTGTTTGGGCTCCCCTAAGGCCCTCTGAGGTAGCTGGAGGAGACCCGCCAGGATCTCACCTGTCGGAGAGGGGACCCCTGTCCCCAGAAACATGCCCCATTCCAAAGCAGCCAGGCTCCCGGGTAATCCATCCTACCTGTGAGTGCGTGCATGCCAACACCAGGGGACAGTGCAAGCCCCCCACCAGCCACACCACGAGACATCATAGGGCAAGTGAGTTCCACCACCTCTTCCCCACGTGAGGACACAAATCCCATAGGAAATTATATTTTATTTCATGTACAGAAAACTCGGGGCAGAAAGGGGGTGTCGGGGAAAGAGCACACCGGTGAGCAGCACAGAGGAGAAGCTTGTCGTGAGTCCGCAGGTGCCCTAAGTCAGTGAGCACGGGGTCCCCAGGGAGGGTGGCCGTCCATCCGAGAAGGAGCCTCGGTCTGCTGCCCTCGGTGCAGAGACCAGCGCAGCCCGCGCCTGCCTGCTGCAATCCCTCAGAGACACCAGCGTTAAGGGACCATCCTGCAGCACAGCGCCCTTTCAGGTATGAGGGGAGGTGTCCAGGGACGGGGCCACCAGTGGGGCAGGTAGGCCAGCAGAAGGTCGCCCTCCCCCTCGCTCTAGAGACCAGATAATTTAAAGCCACAAGTCCCAAGGTGTGCCAGATGCAGAGTCGCTCCTGTTCATCTGGACAGCCTTCTCCCACTACTCGGATCCGCACCGCCCAACACAGTTCTCCCCCCACCTCTAGCCTCTGTCCCCGCTCCCCGCCCTGGAGTGTCAGGCTGTGACACTGCTGGGTGTCCAGGTGGCCGTGGGTTCTGCACGGGAGGTGGACGGTGCTCGCCGCTTGCAGGGAGGTGCTCTGGGGCCAGGGTCTGCGGGCTGGGCGCTACAGCAGCTTGACGTAATTCTGTGGAATCAGCCCCCTCTTGCCATTCAAAGTCCCCTCCAGCCAGCCAGGTTCCCTCGAGGTTTGCACTGAAAAGAAGAGACATCACTGGTTACCAAAATGCCCCAGGTACTTGCCACCACTGAGCTCCCTGCCCCGCTGTGCGTCAGCCAAACCCAGCGGGGGCCACTCCCGGGCTGTCTGGCTACAAGTCTGCAGGAGAGTTATTTATAGGTGCCCCCTCCCCCGGTCACCCCAGCCTCCACTTCTTCCCATGGCAGCCTCGTAACCCATCCCCTCAGCGTCCAGTCAGGCTCCTCCTAAACCACGGGGCAGCGGGAGCTCAGTGAACTTTCCAGAACAGCAGGCTGGTTCCCCACAGCCACGGGGGGGATCCCAGCTCAGGCCAGACCAGGAGCAGACGTGGAGCGTGTGCATGCAAGAAGGGGGAGGTGTGTCCCGGCCCAGCAGACCAGGTCAGGAGCTGGCCAAGCACAGCAGCCGCGACCACAGCAGCAGCTGGCATCAGAAGATGGCTACTGTGTAGCTGAGATCCCACACACACAGCATGTGCCCAACACACAAAGCTTCATGGGATAATCCTTCTCACTAGGTCCAATGCACCCTTTTTTTTAAATGCACTCTTTCCTGTTTTTCAGTGCTGACGGCAACTCAGCATACGGAGTCCGTAACCCATTCCTGTGCAGCCACCCACAGTCTGAGCTGCACACGGCTGGTCCTCCGCGCTCGCTCCCATTTACGCCTGGACAACCATCTTCTATCTTCAGATATCTGCTGAGGCACCCCACCTGCCCTCCAAGACCACTCTCAATGCTTCAGACCACGTCAGAGTCCTCATAAATAACCCCTACACAAGCCTGTGTATGTGTGTGTGCACACGCACGCATACATGTGTGTACTGGGGGGAGGGGGGTGTCTCATGAGAGCACCTGCCCTGAGACCTTACACACACAGCGCCCCCTATGGGAGATGGGAGGCACTGCCCCAGAATAACAGCTAAGCATCACTCCATGGCAAATAGACAGGAAGAAAGGAAAAGCAGTGACAGAGTTTATTTCCTTGGGCTCCAAAATCACTGCAGACAGTGACTGCAGCCATGAAATTAAAAGATATTTGCTCCTTGGAAGGAAAGCTATGACAAACCTAGACAGCGTGTTAAAAAGCAAAGACATCACTTTGACGATGAAAGTCCATATAGCAAAGCTATGGTTTTTCCAGTAGTCATGCACAGATGTGAGAGGTGGATCATAAAGAAGGCTGAGCACTGAAGAATTGATGTTTTCGTCCCGTGGTGTTGAAGAAGACTGTTGAGAGTCCCTTGGACAGCAAGGAGATCAAATCAGTCAATCCTAAAGGAGATAAACCCTGAATATTCATTTGGAGGACTGATAATGAAGTTGAAGCTCCAAGACTTTAGCCACCTGATGCAAAAAGCTGACTCACTGGAAAAGACCCCAACGCTGAGAAAGATTGAGGGCAGGAGAAGAGGGCAGCAGAGGATGAGATGGTTAGATAGCATCACCAACTCAATGGACATGAATTTAAGCAAACTCCAGGAGATAGTGAAGGACAGAGGAGCCTAGCGTGCTGCAGTCCATGAGGTCACAAAGAGTGGGACATGATTTAGTGACTGAACAGCAAAAACAAAGGGTCTTCTATTGTCTGTGACCTCTAAGAACCTCCATAAGAAACAGTCACTCTGGGGGCATGGTTTGTGAACCTGGTCCCCACATGTATCTGCTCCTGCAAAAGAAGTGGGCGGAGCTGCAAGGCATGTAGTTCACATCAAATTGCTCGTGAAGAGGGAGGGTGTCAACACATCAATAAGCATCTCTGGGGTAGGTGGCCTGGGGAAAGGCCTGAGGAACACCCAATACTCCCTGGGTGCCGCAGCCAGCCATCCAGACCAGCATCACAGAGCCCCAAATCTGAGGGCTCTGTGCCTTGGCTGAAATTGGAGCCAGGTCCACAGGGCACCAAGTGGAGCTCTGTGGTCAGCAACAGCCTCCTCAGATGTCTGCGCTGCACTCGTGGCCCCAAATGCTGCTCTGACATATTGCCACCCACGAGAACATCCGTGTGGATCAGGATGGAGGATCTGATGCAGAGAGAACTTAAGGAACTTGTCCAGGGTCACACAGAAAGTGGAAAACCCAACTGACCTCAGGTAGGTAAGTGCAGGGTTGACAATCCATAAGGTATCTGCTCTCAGTCACTCTCTTGTTCCCAAAACACACTGAGATACATGTGTGTGTGTGCATATATTACATGTATACATGGATACGTTTGTGTATACACACCTGTGCTCACACTATTTTTCTTAGAAGGACTCCTGAAAGCCACCAAGGGACTTTGGAAGTGGAGATCTTCAATCTCCTGCATCAGACATCTGCTGACCTTTCCCAATATTATCCATGCCGGCAAAACTAAATGTGATTGAAATTCTGACTCCTCCTTCCTCTGTCTTTGTGCCCAGAGGAGGAGTTTCTGGACCACGTGTGGTCTGAAGTCCTGGGCCGCAGTGGGTTTAAGGTGAGCATCTGACCTCATTCTGGCTATTGAGACATGAGAACAGATAAACCAGGAAGGAAGTTGGGAGAAGTTTTCTCATATTTAAAGGAAGAACGCAAGGATGAGGCACACCCTTTCTGCTATGGCTGAACGTGGCCATGATACCCAGAACTGGGGCAGCCTTCCCACCCCTGCTGGGGGAGCAGCCAGGGCCCCCTGTATCCAGCTGAGGCGGCCACCCTGTGGGCTTTGGGACACCCTTGTGACTGCGGTTGACCAGCCCTGGAGCTCCCCGCCTGCAGAAACTTCTTCCTGAGGGGATCCGTTACCACGACTGCTTTACCTGGTACTCTCGGTTTCTGTTAGCTGCAGCCAAAGGCCCCCTAACAGATACACCTTCCACCACAGTAAACGTCACACGAACCATGCTGTGTTCAGGGTTCCTAGGCAAATCTAATCACACAGCGTCCAAAGCGGTCCGGCGGGTGAGCCCCCGTGACCCCACCGCAGGGGCAGGGGGTGGGTTCAGTCCCTGGTGCGGGGCGAAGGCCCCACAGGCTGCATATGTTGTTTCCTTGCCAACTGGCGGACTGTAGCCCGCCAGGCTCTGCTGTCCATGGCATTCTCCAAGCAAGAACACTAGAGTGGGTCTCCATTTCCTTCTCCAGGGGATCTTCCCAACCCAGGGGTGGAACCCACACCTCCTGCATTGCAGGCAGGTTCTTTACGACCTGAGCCCCTGGGAAACTCCAAGCCATGCATGAGGGTACAGCAAAAAAAAAAAAAAAAAAGGATTCATCTTCAGTTCTTAAATGGCCTGTTCCAATGCTGTCAGCTTTCCCTTCTGCTCTATGGGTGTCAACACGAGACGGGCCTGGAGCAGGGCGGCTAACTGGCCACAGTCTCCCGGCCAAACCGCACGCATGTATGTCACAGTGGCGGAAGACTGATCTTGCTTCTACCCTTAAGAATGAAACTTCTCCACGCAGTATAATCCTGTCACACGTGGGGTTTTCTGCTGTTGTTTGTTTGCTGACATTATCAGTAGTCTCTGGCTCTCCAGAGGACGTATCCCACAGATATAGAAATCTCCTCTAAATGAGGCAACTTGCTTTCTAAAACACAATCATCAGCGCATGCCACATCACTGACAATATAGCACCAGGCAGTGTGTTGATACACTCCATATATTCCAAACATTCTGGCTAATCAACCATTTCAATCCAAGCATCAAAGGTTCTCGCTGCTTCTCCAGAACTCTTTTGGGCAGCTACACCCCCACACAACATCCCTGTTTCTATGGCAACCGATGATTTTCATAATGAGGAGGACTGGGAAGGAAGAAATCAAGGGGGAGAGAACAGATACACAGGGAACCATAGGAGGAATTTGTGAAATCCTAAAATGCTTACGTGTGACTATTAAACACACAAGTAAAATCTATACCCTGGTTTCAATATGCAAAGTCAATAACCACATCGAGAGATTCAAACACAATTCCAATGAGCAAAAATTATGTCAAGCCTAAGAATGTAAGGGAATGATAAACCAAAATCAGTTGACTATAGCACTTGCTTGTAACTCAGGGCTGACAAACCTGAAGCATTTAAGAGGGCTGACTCTGGGAGGAAAACAGAGCATGCAATTAGAAATATTTCTTGATTTCACATTGCACCAGCTTCTCCACATCGGGACAAAAATGTCTTGAATGAAGGCCCTTGAGAGTTAAAAAGTTGGAGGAAAACCAAGATTACAGCAGAAGTGGCAGGCAGAGGCCCTGGTGTTCAGTTCTCGGGAGCCACGTGGACTGGCCCTCGCTCATCCTGACAGCAACAAGCTCCTGACAGCCCCACAGCCAGGGACCGCCTGCCTGCTCCGGGCTGCAGACCCTCTGTGAGGGCAGAAGGCAACCTCCCACAAAGCTGCCAGGGGACACTTACCATCCTCAAAAATTGCTCCAATTTCGAAGGACAATTCCGAGCTGTGTTCTGCTTCACAGGGGTACACGGCCCGGGCCTTCCGACTGATGACGCTGAAGAAGGAACATGCGAGACACACAGGCCGATGTGTGAGAAACCTCACCTATCCCCCACCCACATTCCCCAAATCTCATTTCCATGACACACACGCACAGGAGAGATTAGCGGGAAAGTGAACAC
Organism: Antilocapra americana; assembly: GCA_007570785.1. Taxonomy (NCBI): domain Eukaryota; kingdom Metazoa; phylum Chordata; class Mammalia; order Artiodactyla; family Antilocapridae; genus Antilocapra; species Antilocapra americana. The sequence continues at coordinate 22,837,611 of ML663008.1, read as the reverse complement.
TGGGCAAAACCATGGCGCTTGACAAGTAAATGACGAGTGTCAAATTCAGATCTCCCTTTTAGGGAGCCTCTCTAATAAGCTTACCCTGAACCTCTTCACCTGACTCTCCTCTGCGCTCAGTGGGATGCCCTTTCCTCTCATTCAGTGTTACTAGAACCATGGGGCATGTTTATTTCCAATGTGTTTCAGTTTATTGACTAAGGAAAAGCTCCAGTGTATTGAGACCAGGGCGAGTCAGTTAAGGGCAGAGGCACATAGATCCTAAGTGGTTCTAGCCACGCTCAGTCCTACACTCACAGTCTGTTTCCATGGCCCGCCAGAAAGGGCTTGTTGTTCTCAGCTGGGTCTTCTATATTTGACCCCCTCACTCTCTTCCCCAAAAAGGCACATCAGGCTCAACTTCTCCCCGCTTGTCAAAACATCCTGTGTGTTCTCATGGGAAAAGAACCCAGTGGGGAAGGATGGAAACCAGGCTGCCAGCCAGTTTCACACCAGGGCAGAAGGAAGGGAAGCCACTGATGGGGATGGCCAGTCTGCTGGCCCAGGGGATGGGCTTTGCTAAAGCACTCTGGCCTCTGCATCACTAGCCCATCAAAGGGCCGTATTAATGACAGTTTCCAGTGCCCCATTTATACCTGATGTAAACAGCTGACTCATTGGAAAAGTCCCTGATGCAGGGAAAGATTGAAGGAAGGAGAAGAAGGGAATGACAGAAGTTGAGAAGGTTGAATGGCATCACCAACTCAATGGACATGAGTTTGAGCAAACTCCAGGAGATAGTAAGAGGACAGGGAAGCCTGGGATGCTGCAGTTCATGGGGTTGCAAAGAGTCAGATATGACTGAGCTACTGAACAACATTCACCTTCTGGAAGCAAAGCATGCATGCTTTCTATTTATGTATAAGAAGTTCTTCCAAAAAAATATGGTTTCATAAATGCACGACCAGACCCAGAAAGGGTAGGTTCAAGCAGGTCTCACATAAGGCAAACTTCTCCTAAGAATGTACTTGCTCTTGAACCTTTAAGATGAGGTTACAAATGTCCACAAAGTCCAGGAGACGGGGAGCTTTTCCCATGCAGGGAGCACAAGAATTCCACTCAGGTCGGTCGAGCCGGTCTGCACGCCACCCCCATATTCTACATCACACTGAAAACGACATACCTTTCAGGTGGCTTGTCCGCTACAGTGGCAGGAAGAGAGAGGGGGAAAGGTGACAGCTTGGGTGAAGGAGGTGTAACAGCTGGGTTGCCGCTCGGTGTGGTTGGAGATTGAGGGTTAAGCCACTGGACTGTGGATGATCGGGCCTGGCTTGGGCTAAGGGTGGAAGTTTGAAGAATAGAATTAATAGTATAAAGGCCATAGGACACCAAATACATGACACTCCATTCCTCAGCAGCTAGGATGAGAGCTTCTTTCTCTCTCCGGATGATCCAAAGGGACAGAATCCTCCCCACACTCTCCGAGGTCTGTAGCCCCAAAAGCCACACCTCAGGCCTAGATATGTCTTACTGAACTTCTCCAGGTTTGTGGAGAAGATCTAGTCTTGTCCAACCTAGCAGCATATTGATTCACTAACTAGAACACCAGGATCCAATGGCCAAAACAAATTGCTTGGACCTGAGAAGTATTTGTGTTTTCTGCTTAGAAGGAAAGTCACAAGAATCTATAGTTAAGCCTGTGACCTATACCTCTAAAAATTCAACAGTGGCCTTTTCATGTCTAAAATTCTTTCACCACATGATCCTATACATGTGGAAACTCAGAGCAAAATGCCACTGGGAATTGAGATTCCTTGAGAGTAGACAAAAAACCTAGCATTTAAGGGAGAAACCAAGGAATAGCGAACCCCTGGTAATCTGAACATTCCCTAGTATTTGCCAATTTTGAAGATAAGTTAATGTAAATAGATCAGTAAACAGACTAATGGAGGGGCCTCTAAACATGGAGAGTTCAATAAATATATGTGGATTTGAATTAAATTATTCTTCAATGGTCTCAAAACTGGAGCCTTGGGACTATGGCCAACAAAGCTTGCTTTAAAAGTAACATGCTAAAAGCTGCTCATTTCATTCAAGTACATTTTCAACACATGGGTATTCAGCGTTTGCTACACCCAGATGCTCTTCACCTCAATTTCACCCTCTTTGGCTAAAACCAGTTTCCACGAGCAGCTTCTGTCCTTCCACATCCCAGAGCCTTCTCTTTGATTCTCCTTGGGGACAAGAATGCACCTCATGTTCTGTCCATTTTTTCTGCAGAAGCTCCCAGGCTGTTCCTTTCTGTACCCTCTCGTCGTAAATAGGAAGTGATCCCATTCTTACTGTTCGAGCCTGCGTTGCTGCTGTGATCTCCTAGCCGAGCCCCCAGCCCCATGCCTCCCATGCAGCGAGCTCCGTCAGCCAACTAGGCAAGACCCAGTCTACCCCATCTGCCTCCCCCAAGAACCAGTGTACCTCCCCACCAGCCCGCCATTCTGCCCACAGTTCTGGCCCCCCAACGTGCCCCTCCTCCCCACTCAGTCTCTCCTGCTCCTCTGCCTGTTCCAATCTACCTTTTTCCCCGGCTCAGCTCCAGCTGCCACCTCCCCTCCCTCCACCAACTACTTCTCCTCTGGCTGAAGTCACAGAACTTCTCTAAAGGCCTATCACCCCAATAAATGGGAGGGGGGATTAGCATGGGTTGTTCTGTGATGGTTTCAGGTATTTCTTTAGCCTCTGGATAACAGCAGGTTTATGATCCTTTCTGTAGGTTGCAGAGTACTCAGCACAGGAAGTCTTCAAGCCACATCTGGGAACTCAATCCAGATGTTCTAGCACTATACCTGGCTTTTATCCATCAAGTACATGAAATATTGTATGACTGACTTGATAGGCTTTTAGTACAGAGAAGGTTCCTATCCTCTTCATCAGAAAAAAAAAAGGGGAGGGATGCACGTTTTAAAAACTTTATACTTTGGGGGTCTTCCCCAGCGGTCCAGTGGTTAAGACTCCACCCTGCCAATGCAGGGGGCATGGGTCTGATCCCTGGTCAGGGAACTAAGTTCCCACACACAGCACAGTCAAAAGATTACAGGTTACTCTTTGAACAACTTCTTTACAATCCCCCTATCCAGCCATTCATTTGGAAGTCATAAAATCTATTTCATACCAAGCTATAAATATATACCATTCTATAAATCCCAAGGGGGTCCGTATATCCAACAGCAAAAGTTACTCCATTCTTCAGCAGAAAAGGAACCTTTCTGGTGTCTTACTAATCAGGAAAGGACAGCAGGAGTGAAGCTCTGACAGAGAATTTAAGACCACACTTAGCCAAACAATTGCCATTTTATCTCCGAGCAATTACTCAAGGTGCTTGGGGGGGGGGTGGTGGAGAATGAAGTGTACTACCCCACCTCCATCAGCTCTTCCTGGTCATAAATAGTCAGGCAATAAAATGATGGCCATCCATCCGCTGAGAGGGAGGACAATCATGAGATGAAGACAGAGTAACGATGTGTGTATTTATAAGGCTCTTGCAAAGTGAAAGTCATAAATTTTATAGCTATTATCTATTTCATCCTCATACCTTTTTTTTTTTTTTAAAGAAAACTGTTGTTTTTTTGTCAAGGGAAAATATGCCTTCTAGAAAGTGAAAGAATTGTTGGGATAGCAGATGCAGAAGGCAAGGGCATATCCCTAGCTTGGCTTCTCCACCTTGTCCAGAGTCAAGCTCTCAACATGAGCCTATTTTGCTTCTTGGTTTGTTGTCTGTGATTTTTCTACTGTCTTTCAACACAGAGATGTGCTGTGCAATCCTAAACTTCTTTATTTGTATGCTATATGTTCAGTAGCTAAGTCATGTCTAACTCTTTGCAACCCCATGGGTTGCCATTTCCACCTCCAGGGGATCTTCCCAACACAAGGATTGAACCCCCATCTCTAGTGTCTCCTACATTGCAGGTGGATTCTTTATGTCTAGCACCACCTGAGAAGTCCTTCTTTATTTGAGCCCCTGGGTTCCTCCACAACATCTCAGAAGCCTCAGCTGAGGACTTCTCTGAGGGCACGAACTTTGCAGGCCCTCAGTCTGGGAAAAGCCTCCACGATAGAGAGGCACCGTGGTCATATGGAAAAATGAAGTCCTGAGACACTGGCCCAGCAAAACAAAGTTGGGGAAACAAAGCAAGTGGTCTCAAGGATACAAGACACTTTCCACTGGCTTTTCTGATGGGAAGGAGCCAGGACAAGGCAGGAAGCAGTTACATAAATATACTCAAGACTGAAGACCTGACTTCTCACCTCAGCCAGCAGAGGCTAGAAGATGCTTCACAGGTGTCTTCAAACCAATCTTCCCATAATTTTTTTTTTTTTTTTTAAGACAAGAAATAGTAAACATGAGCTCTTTTATACAAACCATTCCCTACTTTTCAGAATTTGGGTTTGGTTTTGTTTTGGCAATAAGGATCAAAAAAATATTTTTAAGTATTTAAATCTTTAAAGATAATACTTATAGTTTCTCAAAAAGCAGTAAAGTATTACTTTTAATACATGATGGACTGGGGGATTTTTGCAGAAACAAACACCTATGGCATTAATATATGTCCAGTCGATAATGTGTAAAGATAGAATGTCTGACATTCTCTTTCTTCTCTTTGACTTAGACATTTTAGAGGAACCCTAGGCATTTGGGACAGGGTGGTGTCTGGCCTGGTAGCTCAGACAGTAATGAATCTGCCTGCAATGCAGGAGAACCAGCTTTAATCCCTGGGTTGGGAAGATCCCATGGAGAAGGGAATGGCTACCCACTCTAGGACTCTTGCCTGGAGAATTCCACGGACAGAGGAGCCTGGCGGGCTACAGTCCATGGGGTGGCAAAGAGTTGGACACGACTGAGTGACTAACACTTTCACTTTGACTTCAAGCACCTGGGAAAGGGCACCCATAGCGACGGTCTGGCAGTTTTTCTCAGCCTGCGCTCTAGGAGAGAAGGAAGCCCTAAGGCGCCCATGTACATAATGAATGAACATCTCTCCTGCGTGTCTAGAAGCGCTCTAGCTACATACACACTGGGAGACAACCGTACACGAATCTCTGGTGTTTATGCACTTCCAGTGAGCAGAGGCTGGGTTATCTTTTCAAAGGTGTTTATGGAGCATAGAGCCTTGGAAGATAAAGTTTGTGTCTTTTCCTGGAGTGAAGAACAGGCTTTACCACCATCATCAAAGAGCTGGTTTTCCAGAGCACTGGTTCTCTCTCGGAGTACCTCACAGGCAGGTGTTATCTGGCCCACAGGGCGTCACCCTGTGAGAAATGGGACTCACAGGAGTACCCTGAGGAATGTTGTATCGGTGGTGAGTACAGTCTTTTAACTCTGACCAGGAGTCCCACGTCCTCTGCCAGCATTCTCGGAATCATGGAGGGCCAGTGTGGGAGCTTGCAAAGCAGAGTCAAATTTCAGATGTCACAGTTCTTCCTGCCAGCATCCTTGAGAGCACTGAGAAAATGCTCAGGTCATTTCTTGTATTCTGTGGTTCACAGAAGTTTGGCTAAAAATGTCCTCAGGTAAAAGATCAAAACTGATAGTTGATCCAAGAGTAAAAAAAATACTAACATAATAAAACATAATACTTAAGCTAGAATATAATAACATATTTTGAATGGTCTCTCCTTTCACTTCCCAAAGTTTCAGCACTTTAAAAAAAAAAAGACCTATTTAATTCCTTCTTCCTGCTATCCCTTTAACTATGGATTTTTGATGAACAAGACAGAAGTGATCATAAACCACTGCTTTTATTGAGTAAGAAGCCACTGACCAATTATAGAAGAGCACCTCAAGTGCCCTGTTTCCTGAAAGCCAAGCTGTGGTCTGCAAAAACGGGAGGCAGAAGTCAACTCTTCCTGAAAAGCTCAGAAACCACATTTACCAAAAGAGAAATAAATTACAGAGAAAGATGAATGCGCGTCTCTGCTCTCTTCCCAACTTCTCCCACAAAACTGAAAGCACGGTGACTCCTCTCCATTTTCAGGGCAGAAGAGCCAACCTTTTGAGGAGGAATGTTTCCTTCTCAGAGAAAAGAAAGAAATGGAAACAAGAGGGTTTCACCAAAAAACACAGAGGTTTCCTCCTGCTAACTTGGAAACTCATGCTGGAAAACTTCCTGATGCTGAAAGGCGACGGGGATGTCTCCTGCTCTGGCGAGAGGAAGGGGGTAAGGAATGGAACACAACATTTGTGAAAGGGGTAAGAAAATTCTATCCAGTAACAAAAATCAACATCTTTGCTTTGGCAAAACAGGTCTGTACTCCAGGGAAAGACCCTGTAGCTCTTCACCATGCAGAGGAATAAACTCTGAACACAAAATTATGACCGTAGCTGTATATGCATACACTTTGCAGAGCTTATTTTTCTGAAAACGTAACAAATCAGCAGTAGATGCTGCTTGGGATTCAAACCGCGACCCAATCTCCAATACCAGACTCCACGCACCGTGCATATTAAGAAACTTTCTGGCAGCAAAAGAGCACAAACATTTCAGAAATAGGGAAGGGGACTCAGACGTTTAACTGTTGAAATTCGACAACAGCTGCCCCAGTCACCAGAGCCTGTCTATCTCTAACAAATATTTCTTGCGTAGCTGAGGCAGGTCAGCCCTTGGGCAGTGCCGGCAGTACAAGTACCCGGTCCCAAGCTCTGGGAGCACAGGGCGTAAGGTAACATTCAAGGGAGAATACGTATCAAGGAAAGAAATGACTGCTTTTCTAAAGTGATTACATCCCCCAAGCACCAAGATGTCTGAAGATGGCCTTTATCATGTCGGCATCAAATCAGAAGTTTGCACCGGAAGGAAAGATTTTAAAACCTCATTTGCAAGGTCTCCGAGCAGAAGCTAACACATTAGTGAAATGATCTTCCATTCCAGTCCAAGAAGCGTACAGCATGAGTCTAGAACAGCTGTCCTGGGCAAAAGTGTTTGAAAATGTTAATAAAGACAGAAGGAAATATTATCAATCTGTATATTATGGGAAATCTCCCTTCAAATATATACCATGCTCTTCCTGAAGTGCCAGAGAAGGAGAACTCCCCAGCCAGCACCCTGCTGGCTCCAAGTGAGGGCACAGCAGTGGGGAGAGGCAAGCGCCTGTGACAAGTCACCAGAAACCACAGTGGTGGGCCAGGAGGTCAGCGCTGAGCACTAGGAGGGCTCAAACTGGAACTTGTTCACTCACCGTTCAGGATCCAAGAACTACCAGTCAGGCCCCGTGCCTGCCCTGGGGACACCCAGGGAACTACGACATCTGTTTTCTACGAGCACCCAGTCAAGTGAGAAGAGAATGACATGCTGATGATCATGACACAGCGTGATGAGGGTCAGGCAGAGAGGTGCCCAGGGTCCCGCAGGAGAACAGAGGGGGCGGCAAGTGTCACGTGGGCATCAGGAGAGACTTTCTGCCCCAAGTTGATGCCTTGCTCATCAGGATCTTCACCCCTTCCCTACACCCTGGCCATCGGCACACTGCCTGCACTCATTCCGATGTGACACGTGACAAGCCAACAGCAGAAAGGCGAGGTGACTTACTCGAGGTCATGTTGGGTCAGGGCCGCATTCTGACAAGACTGCAAGACCTCAGAGTCGCAGGTCCCTATCAGCGAGGGGCTGGAATGAAACATGAGGAGCTGAGTGGAGAGAGAGGGGAGGCAGAGGTACCCAGGGGACAAGACCACGGAGTCAAATGCTCACAGGCAGGGCAACTGAAGGGTCTTATTCACACCATCACACGCTGCTACTCTACAGAGACACCTGGGTTCCAAGACAGCTCTGGCTGGGTGCCCATCTGCAATTTCGTAATCTCCCTAAGCTTCTTCCTCTTTTTGTTAAAAAAAAGAAAAAAAAAGAGGCTGGGTGGGGAACAGAGGAGGATACTTCTCACTCTCTTGGAAGCTGGGAGACAGCTGGCATTATCAGCTCTGGCTGAGGGTCAGCCACAACTGAAAACGGGCAGCTAACAATCTCCTTGGTCTCAGTTTCCTTGGCTAAAGTGAGAGTAATTGTTAAGAGGCTGGCTAGCGGTAAGATATATTAAAAAAAAAAAAAATTAGAGGCAGAAAGCATCCAGGAGTGACTGGAGAACAGTGAGCACCAAGTTCACTTATGACCATTAAGTATTCTCGCCTCTGCTTTTCAGACTTGTTTCTTCACTAATGAACCATCTTCTTTACCTAAAGACACGAACTGTGTTAAAGAAAGAAAACTCAAACATTAAAGAAATGTCAGCCACTGGGCATACACACCGAGGAAACCAGAATTGAAAGAGACACGTGTACCCCAATGTTCATCGCCGCATTGTTTACAATAGCCAGGACATGGAAGCAACCTAGATGCCCATCAACTGATGAATGGATAAGAAAGCTGTGGTACATATACACAGTGGAATATTACTCAGCATTAAAAAAAAATTCATTTGAATCAGTTCTACTCAGGTGGACGGAACTGGAGCCTATTATCCAGAGTGAAGTAAGCCATTAGGAAAAACAACAACACAGTATACTAACACATATATGGAATTTAGAAAGATGGCAGCGAGAATCCTGCAAAAGGAACGCAGACGTATAGAACAGACTCGAGGACTCTGTGGATGAGGGCAAGGGTGGGATGATATGGGAGAATGGCATTGAAACATGTTAATTATCATATGTGTAATCAATCACCAGCCCAGGATTGATGCTCGGGGCTGGTGCACTGAGATTTCCCAGGGGGAGGGAATCGGGAGGGAGGAGGGAGGGGGGTTCTGGAGGGGGAGCATATGTAAACCCATGGCAATTTCACGTCATTGTATGGCAAAACCGATAGAAAAAAAAAAAAGAAATGTCATCATTGGGGAAGAAAAGCTGCTAAATGCAATATGACTATATATATGATCTAGGGCTGGATCCTAGAACAAAAAGACATAAGTTAAGGAGGGAGGGGGGTTCTGGAAGGGGAACATATGTATACCCATGGCAGATTCATGTCAATGTATGGCAAAACCAACACAATAAAGAAAATTTAAAAAAAAAAACAAAAACAGTGAAATACAAATATATTCTGTATGTGTTGTACCAATGTGAATTTCTTAATTTTAACCAAAGTAAGTTTGGTTAAAAGTAAAACTGTCCAAGAGTGATAATTCCAATCGATTTCTTAGTTTTAACCAAAGTGGTTCAGTGTAAGATGTTAACAGTAGGAGAAGCTGAATGAAGGGTCTCAGGAACTCTCTATACTATCTTTGTATATTTTCCACAAATCTAAAACTATTTCAAAATAAAATGTTTATTTTTTAATAACAGGTTTCAAAAAGAATAACCCCAAATAATTTTTAAAATCATTGAAATACTAAAAGCCTTTTGAAATTATGATCATACACTTGCAGGAAACCTTTTGGTTAATTGAATAATAAGAAAAAATTAATAAAGATTCTATTTAAAAATCACTTAGACCACCCATCTGAAATGTGGCGATTAACTACAATTGTTGAAACTGGTTTTTAAGGAATGTGGGCTTTTCCAAAAAGACTGGTTTTGTTTATATGCTAGATTGAGGTTGATAAACTTTTTCTGCGAAGGGCCAGACAGTAAATGCTTTGGGATTTGCAGGCTGTAGGTCTTGCACCCTCTTAACCCAGTTGTTATCCCAGCCACACAAAAGCAGTCACAGACAGAATGTCAGTGTCTGGGTGGCTGTGTTCCAATAAAACTTTATTTATATATTAAAAACAGGCTGCAGTGGGATGCAGTTTGCAGACTCCTGAGTGAGCTGGACTAGATGTGAGTCTATTTTGTAGTGGAGAGTTGGAAGACATGAAGACACTGATGGAACACTCCCCAGGGCTTGAGAAGCCCACTCCCCTTCCTCCGTCTTTCTGGGCTCTGTGGCATGGGGCTCCTGTGTGTGTTAGAAGCCAGTGTGCAAATACCCAGGGCTTTCCTGCAGCAGAAGCTCTCCTGACAAATGGCTTGAGATCACCTGTCGTGCAGGAAGGAGACAGACCATAGATCAAGCCAGCACTTAAAAGCCAGAACTTGCTCCCCCTTGAGAAAAAAAGTCTACAGGAGGGAGGTGAGCAGTGAGAGAAGAAAGGGAAGGAAAGCTCTCAAACGCAGAACGCTTTGAGGCTGGACACGACCACTCTGAACACTCAGTCCCCACCCTGCAGGATGCCAAGGCTGCTGGTGGCTTTCCTCCCTCGACAACAAAGGACCCCATCATTGAGTCAGCCAGTATCTTACGAAGTTCACTCCCAGGAGGATCATTTACTTGGGTTTCACTATAAAAGAGCTATCTGAGAGCGATACTCCAAAGAACCATCTAAGAGTGATTAACTCTAACCAATCTTTCGCTCAGTGTTCCTTGAATCATATTTCTCTTCTTTCCAGATGATCTGTGGAATCGGGGACAAGGCTTGCCAGCTCAATGGAAAAGGAGCTGCAGCTGCATTTCAGAGAATTACAGGGCTGGAGGGGTCTCAGAGTTGTGGTCCTGCAGGACAACTGACAGGAATGTTTCTATAAGCTCAATTCATATGTGCAGGACAGCCGCCACCTAGCAGGAGAGTGGAACATATAGAACAGGGGGGCTTTCAAGCACAGCTTGAAAGGGGTATACCACTTCTCTGCTAGGAAGATCCTCTGGCTACTCCCCAAGCTGTTTCACAGGTTGTCTGTCATGATGGGTGAGCTTCCCAAACTGCTCAGAGTAATTTAGAGAGTTCACTGGGTCTCATGGGAACCCCATGCCCTGGTCACGCAATACCCAAGGGCCATTTTCTCAAAAGTTTCTCCAGAGGAGGTTCCTGTACAGCAAGGTTAGGAAGGGGGCCCTGGATCCTCCTGGAATAACTACTGTAACTGCTGGAAACAACACAACTTCGGGTCAACGCCAAAGGCTCCTGCAGGACTAGAGAGGTCATTTTTCCTAAGCCATTTGGTGGGGAGATTATATAACTGGTGAACCAGGAAGTCGGGTCAAGTTCAACCAAGACTATCAAGTTAGGTTCTCAGAGGAAAGGAAAATTCAAGCGGTGGCCACCCAGGGCTCCCAGGGGAGCAGTGGGGTCTTATTTCATGGGGCACCTAGAAACCTCACAACAATTCAGAGAGGCAGGTGCTCTTACTCCCCATTTGCAAATAATCTCGCTAAGCCTTAGTTTGCTAGAGTAATTTATATAAGGCCTCCAAGGTTTTAAGTGGCAGGAAAAGAATGCAAAGCTAGGCTTGTTCGACTCTAAAATCAGTGCTTTTGGGAGCTCAGCTCAGTGCTCTGTAATGACCTAGAGAGATGGAATGGGGCATGGGGGTGGGAAGGACATTCCAGAAGGAGAGGATATATGTATTCGAGCTAAGTCGCTTCAGTCGTGTCCAGATCTTTGTGACCCAATGAACTGGAGCCCATCAGCTGTATATCAGTATGTATACATACAGCTGATTCACACTGTTGTATTGCAGAAACCAACACAATGGCGTAGAGCAATTATACTCCAATTAAAAAAAAATTTTTCAAAAAGGAGAAAAAAATCCTTTGATAAGTTAAATAAACGGTAAAAGTCAGTGGCTTACCAGCCTACACCAGAGTCTTCCAACTCATAGAAAGCTCACAAGGCCCTGCCTGCATTTCAATACTGAGATACAGCCAACCAATCCATCAACAGCCAATGACCAATTACAGCAAAAACTGTTAAAATGAAAAAGAAAAACAAAGACTCATGAGAAGACAAAAAAAAATTTTTTTTTGAGTCTTAAGCAGTAGAGAAGCTACTATAAAAATTCAGACAAATGTCTTTACTTTAGAAAGTCAACTTTTTGTTATGGGGCTTTAAAGTTACAAGAATGACCAACAATCTGGTGTGAAAATAAAACCTCTGAAGTTCAGAACCTGTAGTTACAGCACTGGAAAGGAAGAAATGAATCAGGCCACACGCAAGTGCCAAGTACACAACACAAATACCAAAACACCTAGCAACACACCAGGGACACGTAAGGAAGGCTACGAGGAAGCTAGGAGGTCAGGGCAGCATAATTTCTATACCAAGTTAGAGAAAAGATCCAAGAAAATATACAGGACAAAAGTTGTTACCCCATCCTCTCCACCAATGAACATGCAGAGGCTGATGGTTGAAGGCCAAGAATGTGGGCCCTGAGATTAGCTTCGAGAGCTTTACCAGATATCATATGACTCATAAAAAGATTATGGATGCCGCTCGGTTGCAAAATATCAAATTTTCAAGTCTCCCAGCTCTGCTGTGGGGTGTGTGTGGGGGGAACGCCTCCCCCTTCCCAGATTTCAGCCAAAGGTGCTGGATGGTGAACGTGCCGAAATTCAGATTCAAGCGTTTATTCTCCATAGATAATTATAAACCGCAACCACATGACCGAACACTGGGTCAGCGCTCCCTCTTCAAAACAAGGGCAGCAGCCAGCTGACAGCCACCCTTGGTTAGTTCGCCGGGTCTCAGAATCAGGGGAGAGCTTCAATTTGACGGTGTCCCCATCTGCAAACAGACAATCTCCATACTGACAGTAAAACAAGTCCAAGGGAACCATAGATCCCAGGGACAGACAGATCAGGGTCAAAAACAGAGTCTGCCCCTGATTAGTCATGTGACTTGGGGCAAGTTTCCAACCATGTTCGTGCCTCCATTTCCCTATGTTTAAAAATGAATATATCGGGATTCCCCCGGTGATCCAGTGATTAAGACTTTGCCTTCCAATGCAGGGGTGCAGGTTCGATCGTTGGTTGGGAAGCAAATATCCCAAAGGCCTCACGGCCAAGCCAAAAAAAAAAAAAAAACCAGAAGCAATATTGCAACCAATTCAATAAAGAGTTTTTCAAAAAAGTGAATACATCAGGACTTCCCTGGGGGTCCAGTGGCTAAGACTCCTTGCTTCCAATGCAGGAGCCCAGGTTCAATCTCTAGTGGAACTAGATCCCACTTGCCTCAATAAAGACCCAGAGAAACCAAATATATAAATACATATATTTAAAATATATATGTGTATATATATATATATATATATATATATATCTGCCTTACCAGGTTTGATGTGAGGCTCAATAGGAAATATTTATAAAGAATCTATAACAAAGTCTGTGGCCCTTGAGATCAATGCTCTATAGTCTTTGATTCTGAGAAATGCAAGAGATGATGTATTGCATCAAACCTTCCCTGCAGCCTGTCACCACCAGTCCCTGATGAAGCATAAGCTTCCTCCTCCTCTAAGTCCCCAGCCCACACAGGTCCAGAAGGGTTCAACCTCTGAGCAGACGTCACAAGACCGCTGGGGCTCACAGCAAGGCAGCTCCCTCCTCTTGCTCACTGCCCTGTTTCCTTACGGGCTGTGTGACACCTCGATCCTTCTGAGCCCACCAGGGACTCTGCTGCCCACTTAGGTATGGGACACTGGCTTCCAATGCACTCCCCATAGCACCGGGGGGCACGTTCTCCCACGTGCACTACTATCCCCAGCACCAGCTCTACTCGAGATCACGGTCAGTGGGGCCCACCTACAGGTAAGCAGAGAAGACAAGGCGCTCCCATTATAAGGATGTGATCACCTGATTAGCCAATGAAGATTCTGGAATGCCTATGATGGGCAATTCATTTTAGGGAGTTAAAGACTACCCTCTCTTGATCTCTTTTTAAATCTGCATCAGTTTTCTCCCCTTGTGACAAAAGCCATCTGTGTTCATCTTAGTCAAGTTTAACAAAACATGGATATGCAAAAACAAAGAAAGAACGCGAGAGGGAGGGAGAAGGTTTACAAGATACACTCCCAGGACTTCCGTGGCAGCCCAGTGGCTGGAGCTTGGCCTTCCAGGGGTATGGGTTCCATCCCCAGTCGAGGAGCGAAGATCCTACATGCCTCAAGACCAAAAAACCAAAACGTAAAACAGAAGCAATACTGTAACAAATTTCGTAAAGATTTTTAAAATGGTCTACATTTTAAAAAAGATAAACTCCCTATTTTCTTTCGAAACAATCATTGAAATAGAGATAAAAATTTAGGACATCAGCTTCCACAATGAACTGACTGCTCCTAGCAGGGTTGAGAGCAGTAAAATCAAGAGCAATAGGGTTGAAGAGGCCCTCCCTGAAGGGCTGAAGGAGGGAGAAAGGGAAAGAAAGAGAGGAAGGGAAGAAGTAGAGACAAAGTCTGCTATGACAGCTACCCTATCACTTCTAAGTATGCACCCAATTTCACCAAATCCAGTTAAAAATTGTTAAAGAGGATTGTTTTCCTGATTCGGACAAATCACTGTTGTGGTAGACACAAATACAATTGAAGGGGTACTTTGCTATCCTCCCAGCAAAGTTCATCAACTCCCTGAAAAGCAATCAAGTAACCAAAAGTCAAGGAATTTCAAAGGCCAAGTAACTGTCTATGGGAAACTTTTATTTGTCAGCTCACATTAAAAGAAGCAATTCACTGACAAGAATAAAGATGGTCACCAATGAGCACACACAGCGTCTACAATAGGCATGGAAGTCTACCATATGACAACTTTAACTGACAAGCACCAAGTCTGGGGAGGCATGAATCTTTAATGCACTTCAAGGCAGCTCTGAGGATAGATGTGCTAGGAACACTTTCACACTCAGGATAAACCAAACCAAGGCAAGCCTCACAGTAGGTAGAAGGAAGAGAAGGATCTATTGCCCTCCCAGCCTGCCAGAACACAGACTGAGTTACACCTCAGGGTATCAACATCCACAGTTATGAAGAGCTATTTTACAATGTGGCTATCTTTGTTTTTTGATTGTGTGGTTTTATTTATAGGATTTATAAGCAAATCCATTTAGACAGAAAGTAGATTACTATCTGTCTACAGATGAGGGGAATGTTGAAGAGAAACAGAGGCTGACCACACAGGAATAAATGGGTACAGGGGATGAAAATGTTCTAAAAACGCCTTTGCTGTTGTTGTTCAGTCATGTCTGACTCTTTGCAACCCCATGGAAAGCAGTGCATCAGACCTCCCTGTCCTGGGGCTGACCTAGGAGATAATATTATAGCAGGAACAAGGATAATAGGATTCTAGAAAGCTGGGGGGACAGCTGACAGGAAGGCAGAAGCAAGAGATAAATTTTTAAACTCCCTAACAATGTCAGAATGGAAGCAGGAAACTCTGACTGTAAGGGGGCTTCTGGAAATGTTTAATAGATCACAGTGTTTCTAGAGGCAGGGCAGATGGACAGCCAACAAAGAGTGTTGCTTAGTATCATAACTGATAGATAAAGAACGACTGAGTTGAGGGCTGAGATTAGCTGCCTAATAGAAAGCAGCCTAGAAGAAATACCATCCCTTATTCAGCATCCAGACCTGAGCCAATTCTCAGACCCAGAACTCACTGGCCAAAGAGAACTGAGGTCCCCCGAGGACGCTCCCTGCAATAAATGCCCTGGCAACTGTGTGCACTGCTAATTCCCCACACCATTCCAATGTGGGTACCAATGGATGCTGCCATCTTGAATGTGGGCAAGTCCTGGCAGGAGGCGCTCCTTTTCATTGGAAATCTGTAAAGGGAGCAGATATCAATGCCTGGTATTTCTGACAAGAGATTCTCAACTGTGGCAGGGAACCTAAAAAAAAAGTTACCTGTCAAAGACCTGCTCCATCATTTAAAACGGAAGAGAAAACTACTTTATTGGGGAAAACTGACTTCGGAACATTTGAAATACCTTGGCCTGTGATGTAATGTCTCCAAGGAGACTGAGCATGCAATTCTTCACCAGCAATGAGGCCGCCCATCACCTTACTGAGTGCACAGGTAAGTAATAGCTCCAGGCTGATGGGCTGCGACGAATACTACCCACCATTCCCACCATCCGTAGCCATCAGCAGAAACCCAAGAAATCCAATTCTGCTGGGTGGTTTTCTACCTGTCAGAGGCTACAGCTGTGCCCACACACTGCCAACACCAGAGCATCAGCTACTGTAGGTCTTCCTGTGTAAAGCCGCTTTCTGGTGACGAGGGCCACAGCACTTCTCTACAACAGAGCCGCTGGGGCCCCATGTGACCCACACACATCTGGGCTTCAGTTTGCAAGACCTCAGATAAGGCGAGTGTGACTTTTGAAACACAGAATCACCGCTCTCGACTAGAACCAGGCAGACCAGGCTGTGCCTCTTCTTTCAGGCTCTGAATAGAGTTTTAATGGCCCCACAGCAGCTTTGGTTTTATTAAAAGGGACCTTAGTCATCAAATTTACTCAGATCCTACTATAACCAATACCGTACAGCTAGTATAGATAGGTAATTTTTTAAAGAAACGAAAAGGAAAGCTCATACATATGAAAACTAAATTTATAAATGCTAAGAAAATGAAGAAAAATGCTACACAAAGAGAAAGTGGTGAGATGAATTCTGTTGAATTTCCAGAGGAAGAGTTTTAAATCTTTATAAGGAAGAAAGAAGATGGAAACCAAATCAAACATAGTTGCCTGAGAGACAATCAAAGATATAGAGAAAGAAATGAGACTGACACAAGGAAAGCATGTTTATAAACATGAATTAAAATGGAAAATAAAATATTTATTAAAAACTATCTCAATATCACTTGGGCCTCCCTGGTGGCTCAGACAGTAAAGAATCTGCCTGCAATGCAGGAGACCTAGGTTTGATCCCTGGGCCAGGAAGATCCCCCCTGGAGGAGGGAATGGCTATCCATTCCAGTATCTTTGCCTGAAAAATTCCATGGATGGAAGAGCCTGGTGTGCAGTCCAATGGATTGTCAAGAGTCAGACACAACCAAGCACACGCACACACGCAGTATCACTAAAAAGTCCTAAGACCCAATTTCTACTATCAAGAATGTTATGATTGACCTTGGAGTGAGGGAAAGGTCAGGTAGTATTATGATCCTGATGTCTGTGTCCCTTCAAAATTTACATGTTGAAACCCTACTCCCTAAAATGAGATGGCATTAGGATTTGGGGCCTTTAGGAGGAAATTAGGATGAGATGAGAGTAGAATCCTCATGAAAGGGATTAGTGTCTCTCTAAGGTCCATGAGAATCCGTTTCTGTTCTCTGCTCTCCATCACATGAGTATACAAGATAAGTGAGCAGCTGCTCACCGGAAGCAGTCTCCCACCGGGACACAGCCAGGCTGATACCCTGAACTTGGACTTCCAAAACCATGAGAATTAAGTTCCTGCTATTCGTAAAGCCACTCAGTCAAAGTAGTTTTGTTACAGCAGCTGGAACTGAGTGAGATAGATAAGCAAGCAGGCAGACGGAGATACTGATGCAGACACACACACATACTACCAGACAACAAGGAAAGTTAAGGGTTAACTGGAGAAATACCAAGGGAACACTTCTTGCAAGGATGGGCATGACGAAGGGCAGAAATGGTAAGGATCCAACAGAAGCAGAAGACATTAAGAAGAGATGACAAGAATACACTGAAGAACTGTACAATAGAGTCCTTAATGGCTCAGATAAGCACGATGATGCGGTCACTCACCTAGAGCTGGATATCCTGGAGTGTGAAGTCAAGTGGGCCTCAGGAAGCATTACTATGAATAAAGCTAGCGGAGGTGATGGAATTCCAGCTGAGCTATTTCAAATGCTAAAAGACAGTGCTGTTTATGTGCTTCACTCAATATGCCAGCAAATTTGGAAAACTCAGCAGTGGTCACAAGACTGGGAACAGCCAGTTTTCATTCTGATCCCAAAGAAGGGCAATGCCAAAGAATGTTCAAACTTCCACACAATTGCTCTCATTTCACATGCTAGCACGGAGAAGGCGATGGCACCCCACTCCAGTACTCTTGCCTGGAGAATCCCATGGACGGGGGAGCCTGGTGGGCTGCAGTCCACGGGGTCGCTAGGAGTCGGACACGACTGAGCGACTTCACTTTCACGCATTGGAGAAGGAAATGGCAGCCCACTCCAGTGTTCTTGCCTGGAGAATCCCAGGGACGGGGAGCCTGCTGGGCTGCAGTCCATGGGGTCGCACAGAGTGGGACACGACTGAGCGACTGAGCAGCAGCAGCAGCAGCACATGCTACCAAGGTAATGCTCAAAATACTCCAAGCCAGGCTTCAACAGTGCATGAACCGAGAACTTACAGACGTACAAGCTGGATTTAGAAAAGGCAGAGGAACCAGAGATCAAACTGCCAACATCCACCAGATTATGGAGGAAGCGAGGGGATTTCAGAAAAATATCTACTTCTGCTTCATTGACTACGCAAAAGCCTTTGACTGTGTGGATCAAAACAAACTGCAGAAAATTCTTCAAGAGGTGGGAATACCAGACAATCTTACCTGCCTCCTGAGAAACCCATATATAGGTCAAGAAGCAACAGTTAGAACTGGACATGGAAAAACTGACTGGTTCAAAACTGGAAAAGGAATATGACAAAGCTGTATATTGTCACCCTGCTTATTTAACTTCTATGCAGAGTCCATAATGCAAAGCGGCAGAAACCACTCAAATGGCAGAAAGTGAAGAGGAACTTAGGAGCCTCTCGATAAAGGTGGAAGAGGAAAGTGAAAAGGCTGGCTTAAAACTCAACATTCAGAAAAACTAAGATCATGGCATCCAGTCCCATCACTTCACGGTAAATAGGTGGGGAAAAAGTGGAAGCAGTGACAGATTGTATTTTGCTGGGCTCCAAAATCACTGCTGATGGTGACTGCAGCCATGAAATAAAAAGACACTTGCTCCTTGGAAGGCTATGACAAACACAGACAGCATATTTAAAAGTAGATATCATGACATTGTATGACAAAAACAATAAAAAAAAAGCCAAATAATGTGCACACTTAAAAAAATAAATAAATAAAAGTAGAGACATCACTTTGCCAACAAAGATCTACATAGTCAAAGATATGGTTTTTCCAGCAGTCATGTATGGGTATGAGACATGGACCATAAAGAAGGCAGAGCACTAAAGAACTGATGCCTTTGAATTGTGGTGCTGGAGAAGACTCTCGAGAGTCCCTTGAACTGCAAGGAGATCAGAGCAGTCAATCCTTAAGGAAATAAACCCTGAATATTCTTCGGAAGGACTGTTGCTGAAGCTGAAGCTCCAATACTTAGCCACCTGGTTTGAAAAACTGACTCACTGGAAAAGATCCTGATGCTGGGAAAGATTGAAGGCAAAAGGAGAACTGGACATGAATCTGAGCAAACTCTGGGAGACAGTGGAGGGCAGAGGAGCCTGATGTGCATGACATCCAAGGTGTCACAAAGAGCTGGACATGACTTAGCGACTGAACAACAACAGCATGAACTAGGGAATCATTTCTTAACATCAAGTATCGGGCACAGACAGACAAAGGTATAATTCTGAATCCTCCAGTAGACTAGAATACTTGAAAAGGCTTCCCAAAAGTGAAAACTAAATTACACCCTGAAGACAGGTCAGGATTGTCTTGAGCAAAAAGGGAGACATTTCAGGCAGAGGGAATCAACATTTGCAGTCAGCACCCAGGGGCTGCTTGAAGAGAACAAACACACAATCCTAGGAAGAGAAAAGAAAAAAAAAAAAAAAAAGGAAGCACTCTGCACGGTCACTGCCCTTAACTATAATCCTCAGAGATGTCCATCAGCACGTGCCTAGAACCATAGGGGGAGGGGCAGGCAGAAGATTATATCAGGGCTTGCCAAGGTCATCAGGAAATACATTAGAAATACACATTTTCCAGCTCCGCTCTGACCCTGAGCATCACTCTTGGGTGGGGTCCAGCACTGTGGGCTTCACAAGTCCTGCAGAGGATCCTCATTGGGCTCAAGTATGAGAAACACTCTCCCACTTAATGAGGAATCTAGACTGAAATATGCTTACAAGTAAATCCTTTAAAAGATACACAGGAAACATTCGACATACACGAGAGAGAGATGAGTTTTGTCCAGCACCCAGGGGAAAAAATCAAGTTCCTCAAATAGTCAGGAAGTGTCCATTATAACAAAAATCTCCTTTCCAGACTGGATTCAGCTACTCACTTTGCCCTCTTCTTTTCAGGCCTCTCAAGGTTGGAGTACTTTCTGTGACATTTTAAGATGTGTATGGGGACTTCCCTGGTGGTCCAGGGTTTGAGACTCTGTGCTCCCTATGTTCGGAGCAAAGGTTGGGGAACTCAGATCCCACAGGCTGAGGATGGCCTGGCCTGAGACATAAAGCAAATAAATAAAGACTAAAGTTGGTTTTTTTTTTTTCAATCTGTATGAATAAGAAGCTGGGGGATTCACTCCGCATTTGATTGACAACCAAAAATATCAAGCTTTTCATGCTTCAGCATTGGATGCTCTATGAACTGAGCACTGGCTGCATCGTGGCTCAGAATGCCACTTCTCCAGAGAACCACTACAGAGGAAGAACTGACTCAACTGCTGCCCACTGACGTGACAGGATTGGGGGCTTGGTCTGTGCTTTAACACACACACTAGGACACCCCAAGTTCCACCGCTAGAGTGCCCTGCATTACAGATTCTGGGTTCCTATGTAGCCAATGTCTCTTCTGCTTGGAGCACAAAAGTGAATGATTATTCTTCCTTTTAAACGAGAATAGTAAAAATGATAGGCCCATTTGAGTAAAATGTAATTTAAATCCACAATTCAGTCTTCAGCATTTAAATATGTATATGTGACAATCTTGGGGGGAGAAAACTCCTCTGGAGAACGTGTATGCATAGTTTGAGTTCCACTTGGACTTTCAGTTAGATTTCAAAGTCTTCAGGTCATCCCCAAATTTTAGGATAACATACCAGATTTGTCCCTGCCTCTTTTAATACTTAATAAGTTCATAATGATTTCATGTGAATCCAGCACTAACTATAAAAAGCCAAGCACTGTGAGGAACAGTTTTCAATTCCATTTAAAGTCCCAAGAATGCTCAGCTAGGGTCAAATGACATCATTATCTATGACTTATTTTAAGCAACTTTGATTTTTTTAAAAAAAATTTTTTTTAACTTTAAAGGCAGGACACTCAAATACTCTCAGGTTGAATTACAGATGTATTTTTGGATGTCATTTGATTGACTACTCAAGTCATGTCATGTAATTATTAGTGGAATTGTTTTATTTTCCATTCTCTGAGCATTTGTTTGAAATCTGATGTTTCACACCACCACCGATCTGCATTTACTCCACAACTTTAGGAAGCAGAGAAAGACACACCCTCAAGTAGTCAAACCAGATCCATGCATGGTATTTTGTTTGTATTGGAATTATTTGCACTAATACACATGAGCATCTGCATATGCCTGGCACTCAACAAAATTGAGAAGACAAAAATCAGATATTTCATCCATCAATTGTCAATTATACACGATCACACAGAGTAAACAGTAAGACGTTAGCATGAAGCTCATAAAAATTCCTATCATTAAGATATCATCCTATATAAAACTTAAACGTCTACTAATCACAAGGCAAGCATTTTCATCTTTCTAAAAGTCTGTGGTAGCTAATGAGAAAACATCCCGAGCAGGACAATAATAAACATCCTTTGTGCAACCCCAAACTTCCACAAATTGAACTTAAAACAGATTTGAAATAGCATCCACTCACCCCTTCCATACTGGGAACACACAGACCCTATCCCCTTTGGTTTACGGACCCTCTTCTCTTTGGCATCCCCAGAGATTAAGAGAACAAGGGCCCGAGATCTAAGGCTATAGGACATAAAACTTCAAAATAAAGATCACCGCCCTCCTTCCTTCAGCACCAAACAGAACAACACAGCTACTTACGCAGTGGATGCCCAGTCCCCAAAGCTGCCCCCATCTGTAAGCAAGTGGTTTCTGTCTGGTCCAGGGGGCCCAAGGGCAGTGGCAGTCGTGGGAGATGGAGAGGAAAGTGAATCCAGGCTGCTGGGAGGGGTGTCCTCCTTAGGGAGATTGGGACGGTCACCTTAGGAGGAGAAAAAGGCATTAACTTTCAAACAAATGCTCAGAGGAGAAAAAAACAACTCCATTAATAACTACATGGCCTCACCTGATTAGTCAATCCAATTATACCCAAAATTACATTTACAATGCAGCCTGACAGTATTTTGGTGCTCTGTCTTCAGGGATTTTCTTATTGTTTTTTTTTTTTTTTAATTAAAGATGCTTAAAATAAATCATAGATAATACAAAATGAGGAGTGTTTTCCCCACAAAAAAAAAAAAAAGGCAATAATCAAAATCAGATCAAGACAGAAGATGAAAGCCTTAATGGCAGCCACAATGACTTCCTGGTCTCTAAGGAGCACAGTCATAAATCAGCGATAACCTCAAGAGCAATCCAAAGCAGTGCACCAGCCCTGCCGGGTCCAGCCTTTCTTTCCAGCCACATGATGACTCTTCAAGCTACTGCCAATCACCACCTACCACATAAATTCAACAACTTGCAAGGGACCTTGTTTTCTGAGCTCAAACCTAAGATTACAATTGAATAGCCCAACTGATTAAATCGTGGACAAAGAGAAACTTCCATTTGCTAGTGAACATGAAGATGTTCTACAAAAAGTAGGCCCAGGCAGTGACTGCAGGGGATGATTTCTTTTTTTAAGATTTATTTATTTGGCTGCGCTGAGTCTCTGTTGCTACACACAGGCTTTCTCGAGCTGCAGGAAGCGGAGCTCCTCTTCATTCACGGGCTCCTCACTGAGGCGGCTCCCCTGGCTGTGAAGCACTGACTCCAGGTGCTTCAGCTGCCGCAGCACAGGGTCTCTGGGGCCCAGGCTCAAGACTCGTGATGCTCAGGCGTAGCGGCTCTGCGGAACATGGGATCCTCTGGACCAGGGGTCAAACCCGTATCTTCTGCACCGGCAGGCAGATTCTTAACCACTCGACCACCAGACCAGGGAAGCCCCAGGAGATGAACTTACACTCAAACAGAGGAAGCATTTCTTAAATGGGTTCCATGAGTTATTTGCTCACAGAGGGCCTTTTGGTGAAATATGTCTAGTATCATTTGTACACATTATGAGCTTGGGTGGAAAATGCAGAAGATGGGTAGGAACTCAGAAGACCTTCTGTCTCTCTCAAGTGGTCTCCTCACTTCCATGGTACTGTCAGCCCACATCAAAGCTTGGCCCCTTCGGCCAAAGTCACGGACCCCATTAAATCGTAACTGCTCAAGGGTGTCTTCCAGAGGCAGCAACTTTCTATTAAGATGTCAATGAGTTGGCCTTGATTTCAATAAATAATGGGTCACAAGAGTTGCTCAACAAACTGCCATGGCAGCAGATGACACGCAATGTGGAAGGTCACACCCTAGCCACAAATAGCTTCCAGATGATTAAAGCTTCCTTCTTCCTCAGGCCTAAGTCCCAGAAATAGAGGATTATGAATGCCAGGAACCCACTCTCAGAAAAGCATCTTAGACAGACTTCAGCTCTACTCATCATGGAGCACAAGCGAAATCCCTGGCCTCTGATTAGGCTCACTCCAAAAATACTAACCTTGAAAACTGACTGTGTAAAAAATTTGTACTTAACTCTGGCCCAGCTTACAACCAAGGCTAAAAGGATCTGAGGAGCGAAGATCTGGAAAAGCAGAATTCAGGCAAGAAGGAATTAGAGATGGTGATGGCTGGAAGAAGGGATCCCTTAAGGAGCACTAAGAGGGAGGCATGGTCCTGTGCAGAAGACTCTAGTGAGGGAGAGTTTTCTGAGCTTTTTTCTTCCTTAAATGCATGGTTGGGGGAGGAGATATAAAGAGCAAGAGGTGAACGTGACTCTGTGAGCAGGTCTTCTCCCTGAGCAAGGTCTCTCTATAAAAGCCTTGCTCTCTCCCCCCATTCACAAACACACAGTCCAGAATACTGCATGGACATAGAGAATAAGCATATGGACACCGAGGGGGAAGGGGGAGTGGGATGAACTGGGAGATCTATGTACATTATTGATCGTATGTATAAAATAGATAATATAGATGAACCTACTGTATAGCCCAGGGAACCCTACTCAATACTCTGTGGTAACCTAAATGGGAAGGAAATCCAAAGGAAGAGGGGAGGCGATGTATATACAGCTTCTCACTTTGCCGTACAGCAGAAACTAACACAACACAGTAAAGCAACTATACTCCAATGAAATCCTTTTAAAAAACAGAATACCATATGCTTCCTCTTCCAGTGAACTTCCTTTTCCTACAGCCCTTCACCGCAAACACATTTAGCTAATTGGGATAATTCAGCCCCGAAGACAAGGGCTCATTTTCAGGCAAATGAACCAAAACTCACTGCTAGATTTCTGTGATTTCCTTTTGGTTTATTTTCGTTCTGGGACACAGTCCACTCTGCAGCAAAGGCTGCTTCTCCCTCTGAGCCTGGAGAGCTCCATCCATCCAGTTCTCTGCGAATGAGACCTGGAGCTGCAGCTTTCCCCGGCCCCTCCAGGTACTGCTCGGTCATCCCGGGCAACCACTCCCTTTAAAACTAGGACGGCCTCTTGTGTGACCGCGGCTCAGAGTCTAAAGTGAACTCTGAAATGTTTTCTGGCATGACAGCTGCCAATTCGGGGTTTGGCTAGAAGGTGCAAACGGGGACCAGGTCTGCAGTAGGACACGATAACCTCCACAGTGGGTCGCACGCCAGCAGCTTCCTGGCGGCAGGAGGCTGGACGCAGGCCCTCTGCTCTCTGGGCCACGGGCCCTGTCTCCAGGGCAGGGCCTGACCCAGCAAAAGCAGCAAGCGGGCCTATTACTCCCTGCCTCATCCCTACAAGGAGAAAGCTGACAATGAGAAGGAGCTCAAGGAAGTGGAGCCCAAGGTCCCGAGTTCCTTCCAAAAGGCACATGCCTGAAACATTCGCACAGGCACAGACACTAGGTCATCAGCAATCCCTCTGATTCTGTCCCCAAGCAGACTGACGCAGCACAAACGGTCACTCAACATATTAAATCACACGCCGGTAAGAGAGTTTCTCCCTTCCTTCCTGCCAAATGGTGGCAATCTGAACCCTCAGTGGAAAAAAAAAAAAAAATAGGGATACAAGGGCACAGGTGTTCACAATCCAACCAAAGAGCTCCCTCAAAATTCCCTTCTCTCTCACTCTTTAGGAAAGAGCTTTTCTACTTAAGAATCACTGAATTTGAGGAAACATTAATACCAGGCATGAAAAGTTAAATATTCTAAAACTTTAGTTTACCAGCACCAAATGACTTTTTTGTAACTATTAATAGTAGGAAAATAATAAAGCTTTAAAAAAGTCTATGTTCGACAATATCGGGAATAAAGACTTTAAATCCTATGAAGCTTATTTGTACTTGAGAGTTAAAGTCAGACAGCCTCATCATTTTTCACCCTGCATTTCGTCAGTGTCATACAGACTCTCTGTTTGGGTGCTACCTGTCAACAGGCATCTCCAAACAGAAATGTCACCTACAAGTACCGAGGCTGAGCTGGGTACATGAACCAGAATGAGGCCAAAGGGCTCTCGCTAGCGAAGACTCCAAGATGAGAAATGCACTAGAAGGGGACCAGCAGCATCCAGAAGAGAGAAGGACTTCCTCACAAGCCCGGATTAATTCCTACCTTCTCCGCAAGCTCTTGCCAACCGCACTTTTTGCCTGTTCTCTCCTCTCTCACAACAGCAACAGCAGTCAAGTCTACATTGCACTGTCAATGCTTCCACGACCTGACTTCAGCTCCCCACTGCGGTTACACATCTTCTGAGGGTCTGTAACACCACACCTCATCTTGGTAACCCTTAGAGAATACGAGGCAGTGCTAGGCAAATCTGGAGGCTTCAGGAAATACTGACTGTTGCCTCACTGCCAGAGAAGAGATCATGATATTGCAAAGCCAACACCTCCAGGAATCAACAAGGAAAAAACCCTGCAAACCTCAAAGTAGTCCTGTTATAAAATCTGCACAATTTCTGAGGATTCTCCTCTCCCCTTTCAAGCCACAGGTATCAGTGATTCTCTTTCTTCAATTTGCAGAGGTTCTGCTTACATGCAATGAGTCCCGGACATACAACCCGTCAGGTTGTAAATTTTCAAAGACGCAAATGTGAGTTCCATCAACGTCAGGCGTGGGTGAACTTGCAGCTTGCCCCCTGTCTCTTACTGCGGAGAGTCCTTCAGCTCTACCATCTCCCACCTCCTCTCCCTCCTCTAGTCAGTAACTCTTCTTGATGCCAGCCCCTGTATGCCAGCTGTTGTACTGTACTACTGTACTTGCCAAGGTACTCTACTGTAAGATTAAAAATGTTTTATTTTTTTGTTTATTTTTAATGTGTTATTTGTGTGAAAGATATTATACACCTTAATAGGTCAATATCTTACAGTTCCAAAGCCCTGGAGAGAGGTCTGGGACAGTTTCATTGATGTGAGAGGCATGCGGGTAGAGTTGAAGTCATGGCATTGGATGGCCAGAGCAAAGGAAAAGAGGTAAAAATGGAAGAGAACCCTGGAGGGACTTTAGTGTAAGGAGTAGGCTTCTCCTTATTGGTGGTGGTGGTTATTGCTGGCATCCTGATAAAGAGAGAGAAGTGTTATAAGCATTTAGGACTTCCCCCTGGACACAGACTTGCATTAAAAAATGGACCAAAAAAAAATATTCATGAGGACATGCTTTTCATGTCAGCTACTGGGATGGCCAAAAAGTTCATTTGAGTTTTTCTGTTATGGCTTCAGGAAAAACTAGAACAAACTTTTTGGCCAACCCAATAAATTCATTACTTATTCTGATTTCTTTATGACCCTGAGCACAGGCATAAGTGCTTTGGTCTCATGAGCAACTAAAACAATCTTCAATGACTGGCAGAGAACTGAGCAGGAAGAGAGAAGAACTTCATAATTCAACCACAGTTAACAATACAGAGGATGTTTATCTCCTATAATTTAATATACTGATCAACTTTTACTCTAGTCAGTTGAACTTTCTTGATCTGATGATGACAAGGTGAAACTCTCCACTCATCTTTTGATAATTTCACTTAAAAAGAACTGCTGTTTGAGGGAATGAGGCTCAGAGTTTTCCTTCCCATTTCCTTAATTTCTTCTCTGTCTGCCTCTCAAATACACTTCCTAATTGTTAAGAAGTCAGAGATGGTTCCCTTTGAGTCCCTTTCCAGCTGTTTTCTACTCAGCCTGGAATGTTTGGGCATGAGCTGAAACTGTAGAAGGTTTCTGTTATTTTTCAGAGACAGACTCTCTGCACTGGTAAGGCTGGTCCATGTCGCCCCTCTCAAACATCCTGGCTGATGAATTAGCAGAAGTAAGAAAGAAAAGGAAAACGGACAGAAAAGAGGAAAGAAAGAAAGCAAAAACAAAAAAGAAAAGAGCTAATGCATTAGTTGAACTTAACTCTTGACAAACCCCACAGTTACACACTTGGTTAAATGGAAGACAACAGCAGATTCCCTCTGTAGTTCCCCTGGCACATAAACACCTCTCCCATCAGATCAGAATAAACTTAGATGGTCCTAAATATCAAGCAGCTTTGATCGAGAATCAAAGAAAGATTTATTGAGAACAAAGTAACTATACTTACATCAACACAGTTAACACTTTCATGATACAGATTAGAATAAACTTAGATGCTCCTAAATATCAAGCAGCTAGTCACTAAAATCAAAGAAAGATTTACTGAGAACAAACTAACTGTACTTATAACAACACAGTAACACTTTAACAATAAAGATCAGTCAGGAAATTTACAGTCAAGAAGACTATGAAATTTTAAAAGGAAACCCACATTTTTTCCCCACATATACTCAAAACAACAAAAATGAAATGATTTTTTTTCTTTTTTAAAAATAAACTTGTACTTGAAAACTTGCTTCACATTTCTGTGAAACATAAATAAAAGAAAATAGTTTCAGAAGTCAGTGGGAGCTCAAGCCAGAAGTCTACTGGCTCCAGGAGTCATCAAAACCAGCAGAACCAGTAGACGTTTCAATCCTGTGGTGTCCTTAGACCAATATACCTACAATACACCAGGCATGATTCAGGGGTAGAACCAGGCTCCCCAGTGTGGAATTAGGGGTTGGGAGACACCACACTAAATGAAGGCCAAAATCTGATTAAGTGCCCTACTTGCCTATGAAATAGATTTAATAAGCTTCTCTGCTCTCCTCCCTGGAATGAAAGTTATGTACAGGAATAATAGCTGGTTCTGAACCAAAGCATCTGGTTCAACCTGGTGAACCTGATAAAGGCAAAGCCAGAAATGGAATAGAAAAAAAGAAGGAAGGAAGAGAGGGAGACTCCAAACCATCCTAAGCACAAGTACACACACAAAACCCTCCTTCACAATGGACTTATACCTACAGTTTCTAAGAACACAAAGAAAACTAGGATAATAAATTCAACAAAAATTCAGCAATTCAGAGATCTGTAACGTAAAAGAGAAGTGAAATTGCCAACATTCAGATCCCAGAAATAGAACTACATTGAGAAGAGGAAACAGTTAAAGAAATAATGACCAATTCCTCAAAATTAAAGAATCTGAGAGACCTCGAAAGACTGCAATCTATTTAATAAAGGGCTCAGAGTACCAAACAGGGAAATAAAGAAAATGGTGCTCATAAGATACGTTATTCAGGAATCTGAGAATATCAAATACTGAGAAGAAAATAAAAAGCACCCTGACAGGGAAGATATTGTTTAAAAAGACCCAGAATGACATCAGAGTTCTCAACAGTAAAACTGAATTTGCAACAATATTTTTTTAAGTACTGAAGGAGAATTTTGAGGATACAACTGTGTATGTATACTCAAATTGCCATTCAAATGTGAGGGCATAATAAACACATTAGACATACAAACACCCAAAATTTGGCACATAAAAAACTATAGCGATGACACTCATAAAAGACAATTTTCAAATATTTAAATAAACAAAGCACAATGACATTTTCAATGTCTACTGTTGTCTTCTGAACACTCTAAGATAAAAGAAAAAAGAAAAAATAACCAAATTGATCCAGAACCTAGAATTATATCAACATGATGGGGGTGGGCAGCCCAGAAAGGAACTGTAGAGTTCATCAGTTATTTATCTTATTAGAGATGGAGAGAGAAACATGGTTGAGTTTAAGAAAAGTGAAAGTTGCTCAGTCACGTCCAGCTCTTTGAGACCGTGGACTGTAGGATGGAATTCTCCAGGCAAGAATATTGGAGTGCGTAGCCATTCCCTTCTCAAGGGGATCTCCCAACCCAGGGATTGAATCCAGGTTTCCCGCATTGCAGGCAGATTCTTTACCATCTCAGCCATCGAGTTTAAGAAGCCAATAGATAAATGAGATTATAAATCTCAAAGCTACCTTAGAAACGAAGACAGAATATACATTAGTGGAAACAGCAGAAGAACACTTGCTTTTATAGAGAGAAAAGAGGAAAGGAAAAAACTAAAAAAGCAAAAGGTATCAAAACTAACTATTAAGTAAAAATTATAAAATCACAGAAATCCTAACATAACGGTAACTGCAGTATATTATATACAAATGGATTAAACTCACAAATTAAAAGGCAGTGATTCTCCAATGTATTTTTTAAATCCGATAATATGTTGACTACAAAACACTTAAAGCAAAAAGACAGAGGTTGAAAATAAAAAAAATAAAGCTATACTAGGCAAATATAAATCAAAATAAAGTTAATGACCTTAGTAAACTACATGAAACACAATGAGGGTCATTTTACATTGATAAAGGGCTAAGATTAGGGAACAAGAAGATAAACACCTAACAATATGCCTCAAGCAATATATAGAACTGTACAGAAAAGTTAAAAAAATAACTACTGTAATTGGAGATTTTAACATACTCTTCTCAGACAGTGCTATCAGAAAGGACAAAAAGAGAGAGAAATAAAGGTATCTATATTCGATAATGCCAAGCATTCTGTTTCATACATACACACATGTGTACACACATACTTTGAAAGAAACAGAGGGTAAATATTCTATAAGAACAAGCTGTTTTTGAAGGATGAAATTATACATACTCTCTTCTCATGCCAAAGCTGTAAAATACTTAGAACTTAATAAAAGGATAGATTTTTATGATTTCAATATGCTGTTAAACTAATTATGGTTAAAAAGAGAATCATAATCAAAATTTATAAAGATTTAGAACTCAAGGATAAAGACATTTCATATCAAAATTTGTGAAACATGGCACAATAATACCAAGAAGAAGCATTTTAGGGCTCTAAAATATTTATTAGGAAAAAAGGAAGATTCAGAACATTTTCTATGCTATATTTAAATTGGCAATTTTCCTAAATATTGACAGTGAAAGGTCATCATGACTGAATATTCAAGTTAAATTCAGTTACAGTAAACCCACAAAACTAGAATTTATTAAAATCTATGTATTTTATATTTTAGTGTACTCGTTCAACAAGGATTACTTGTATACTATAATTAATATACACAGGCTATTCCTTAAAGTTAAAAACTAATATTCTTAACCGTCAATTTTATTACTGATTGGTACATACAACTTCCTTAGGGGGGAACAAATCTCTAAAATCACAATGGAAATTGACTAGAAAATATAATCAGACATATAAAAATCCACTACCTAAGTATAGAGAAATAAATCTCAAGGCTAAAATAACCTGTTCTACTTTTGAGTGTGCATGTGTGAGTGTGCATGCTCAGTCAATTCCAACTCTTTGCAACCCCACAGATTATATTCCCGCCAGGCTCTTCTGTCGGGTGGCTTCTACCAAACCTTCCCTAGCAGGGGGTGAGAAGCTGATGTGGTAATAGACACCTCAAATCCTCAAATCCCTCTCCCCTTGCACTTGGATTCATTCTCCTGCTATTCTGCCATCTCTATCTTTTAAACAGGGCTTCCCAATAATAACCAATAATGTCTTGCCAACCAGTAATGTCAAACATCATCTTCATCCATTTGGTGTGTGTGTTCTCACGATGCTGCTCCCAAGGAAGACTCGGGTGCCAAACATTTAGGCTTTGTGTCTGATTTGAAGAGCATGCAGCATCCGCAAGCTCAGAGGAGACTGAGAAAGGCTATCCCCAAGGAAAGACTTGTCTGGGTACAAGTCACAGGAGCAGACAGACTAACAGTTGTAATGAAGCTAAATGCGAAGAGGCTGAAACTGGGAGGGGATGATGAAATGCTGCAGGAGGAGAGTTTTGTTTGTTTTGCTAACTTATATAAGCCTGTTCAAAACACGACCTTTGAACTAAGCAGAAAATAGTCATGCTGCCCTAGTTTCCATCATGTGGTAGATATTATGACATCAATAAAATCTCCTTCGAGCCACAGTGGTCTTTCCTCCTAAGGTCACCCGGGACATACAGTGTACTGAAAAGGAGAGGGGTGTCTGGTATCAGGAACAGTACTCTCAAGCTCATTTCACAGACAGTCTGACTAAATAATTCTTACTCTGCTAAAATGAAGTCTAAGTTGCCATATTTCATCATGTCAAAAACTAGTTTCTAAAAGTGCACTGACTAGTGTAAAGTAGAATAAACCAAACTCTCCCCTTTACTCAATATGCGGTTGGACTTGACCTTGTAAAGAAAACCTAAGGCTGAACAAATATGGACACGACCTCCACAAATAAAGCTAAATCTGTCTAGGAGCCAGTGTGAAGCTTCAGCTATATGAAACAGTAGAAAGAAAACAGGACTTCGCTGGTGGCGCAGTGGATGGGAATCTGCCTGCCAATGCAGGGAGCTACAGGTGTGACCCCTGGTCTGGGAGGTTTCCACGTGCTGCAGAACAGCCAATCCCGAGCACCACAAATAAAACTACAGAGCAACGAGCCACAACTGTTGAACCCGTGTGCCTCAACATGACGTCCATGCACCTAGAGCCTCTGCAACAAGAGGAGCCACTGCAAGGAGAAGCCGCTAGCCACAACCACAGAAAGCCCATGCAAAGCAGTGAAGATCCAGCACTGTCTAAGGGGAAAAAAAGCCCAATATAACAGATGGGATGTGGACTAACAATGGGGTTTTAAGGCTGACAGACATCAAAGGACGTAGCCACAGTTCATTCTTTAATGACCTCGTGCACAGGGGGAATAGCAATGCACTAAGCAATGCCAGTCCCTGAAATGTAGTTGTGAAAGCGTGTTAGTTGCTCAGTCATGTCCAACTCTTTGGGACCTCATGGACTGCAGCCTGCCAGGCTCCTCTGTCCATGGACTTCTCCAGGCAAGAACACTGGAGTGGGCTGCCATTTCCTTCTCCAGCAGATCTTCCTGACTCAGGGATTGGAACCTGGGTCTCCCACATTGCAGGCAGAATCTTTACCGTCTGAGCCACCACAGAAGACCTGAAATGTGGTTAATACAAGTCAAAATATACTACTTAAGTCATGAGAAATGAGACCTCATAGAGTTATCATACTGGATCAGAATACACTCTGCTTTTAACAAGGACACAGAAGAACACTTGAGTCATTCACGGCCTCACTCTTCCCACCTAAGTCTTGAAACTACAGCATAATGTCTCCATGCTTTCAAATTACTGGGCGAGACTATTGTAAACGATGGAACATTCAAGGGTTCCAACTCTGAGTAAAGGAGCATGACTTCCACAACAGTAGCTGGAGCACAACTACTGCTCCAGAGGGAGGATTACAGTTTTGTCCAGCATTTTGGTTTTGCATCTGGTCCTTAGCGCTAGCATCACCATAACAACCAACATGCAGATACGAGGGTGACCAGATATCCAAATTTACTGTGAGACTGGGAGAAATAGGAAAAGGCTAGATAACACTCCGATAACATAGAAGAACAGCCTGTCTTACCTAACTGGACTATCTAAGACTGGTTTTAACAAGTGGTCCACTCTTTGGTGGTGAAAAAAAGTGAACAGGCTTGTTTCTTCATAACCTACTTAAACATTCACCCAGAGCCTCATGGAGTTCTACGAGCTTCTAGAACTAAAAGCAGCAGCATACACATGGAATGACCAGTGTACAGCAGAGCAGTCTGTGAGCAGCATGGCTGAGAAGTGACAGGATCAGGTCCCAAACTCCATTAACACCTAAGAGTAAAGAAAACCCAGTACTGCCTTCACAGCTGTGCACATGCTAGTCCCTATCAACTAAAATGGCCAAGGAATTAAGAGAACTTGCCTTTTGAGATACTGTCAATAGTGGCATTAAACAGGTAAGATCAACAGAGAGAAAAAGACGTCCAAAGCAAGACAAAAATTAAAGCTGATACGGTTTTCAGGCCAGGTATTCTTATCCTTCTCAAAACATAGGTCAAAGAGTTACATCTTATACATGAGCTTTAATTAACGGGAAACGCGTACACTCCCAAGCACACAACCCCACATGTACATGCACATATATGCAATTTCTTTCTTAAACTAATTAGAATAATAAAGACAGGCTAGGAAACTCAAAGTTTGAATTTAAAATTAAACTTTTATAATTGCTAATATGATGGGGTACTTTTCTTTAAAAAGAGCAAATCCAACCCTCCCATGCAAAGGGAATGCCCCACTGCTATCCATAGATCAGTAGGTAGTAAACGACTACTATGAGAAAACAGTCTGGATTCTCTGATTAGAAAATCTATCCCAAGTCTTCCATTAGGGAACGAAAGGGGAGGGGACTCTAAGAAATTAAGCCAGCCAATTGTCCATTAAGGAAAGAACACTAATTTTACTTCTCAGCAGTGAAAGGTGCACTGAGAGACCAGTTCTAATCATTGTCAAGTGGAAAGAAAGGTTTCTAAAGTCTCAGTGACCCCAATTCTTGGCTCTGCTGCAAGTCAATGCAATGTCATGCTGGGTGGGGGGCAAGATGTCCCAATTCCTCTCATTTCATTTGGCCTCATGGGACAAAACAAACCACAATGGGAACCATAATAAAGTTAATAACATGCAAATTAATGACGGTCAGAGCCTAGCTAAGAAAAATTCACTTCGGCATATAATTTCTTAATCTGAAATAGTGACTAAAAAAGCAAAATGTGACTCTAATGGAATAACCTCCCACCCTCAGACCCCAAAATCAAAAACAAAACAAAAGACGTATCCTCCCCATCAACACACAAATCAGAATAAAAGTAAACTCCTGTCACATTAAGCCATGAAAAGATGTAATGAAATTTCCATACAATTATAAAGCAGATTTTATTTTCTACTGCCTGAAGATGTTGAAAATGGAACATAATGCTTGCCTGAAAAGCTACCGAATGGCTAAGATATGCCAAAAGTGTAAGCTGGGAAAAGCTGATGAGAGAATCAGCTGTGTTCTAATCACATGACATAAAACACAGACCCAATTATAATGTTAGAGCAGCAGCTAATAGGCATTAGGTTACCACTCCAGGAACCACCTCTGCTACTTACAAAGGTCAATGGAAGTCTGTAGCAATTCAATTACAAAGTGAGTAAGACCAGTTCAGTTGCAATGTCAACAGAAGTCAAAGCAAATTGCTTTACTCTGCAAAGCAGAGAACATTTTTATATCATAATCACAGTCCTCAGGCATTATTTACTGATTGAGATTTCTGCCTATATAAACAAACAAAAAATATGACCACCATCTACTATTGTCCTTAGGAACCAAAAAGTAATCAGATACTGAATCAAGCTGTCTTCCATAAACTTCTGAGGAAGCCTGACATTTTGACAGCTCAGGAAATTTAGAGCACTGTGCTAGGAACACCTTCCAGTCCAGCTGAGAAAGGAGGGTTATTGGATTCCTAGCTATTTACCTGTTCTCCTCCCCTCCATTCTTTTCCCCTGAACAATATAAATTATCAATTGCCAGATGAAGACCTTAAGTAGCAACGAATAAGTCTCCTTACTAAGCTGGACAAATATAACCAAAAACAAATGACTAAGTTCCATTTCCTTGGAAAGCAGATGACATAGAAAGTACATATGACGCCCTCTATTTGTCCTCAGGAAAATGTAAGCTAAAATTCTTGAGTATGTACTACATGTTGGGTGCTTACAGCCATTAACTCATTTGTTCTTGGCAAAAGCCATGTGAACGTTTACTAACGCAAACTCATGAGGCTTGGAGGGGAATTTGCCTAGCTCATAAAAGACAATAAGAGGAGGACAGCGACTGAAATCCAGGTTAAGGTTACATCCAAACTTAACCACAAATAGTGCTGCCATTCAATAAAACTCATCGCTGTCTAAGTATTTCCACAAATACGTGCGCTCAGCCACTGTGTCCAACTCTTCTGCGTCCAACTCTTCTGCGACCCCACGGACTGTAGCCTGCCAGGCTCCTCTATCCATAGGATTTCCCTGGCAAGAACACTGGAGTGGGTTGCCATGTCCTTCTCCAGGAATTTCCAGTAATACTTGATCCCCAAAATGCTAGGGCAATGAGACTGCGAAAGCAGCCCACGTGCGAGGTGGAAGATGCCTTAAATGCAACAGGAAAACACGAAGCAGGGAGGACTCCCCATTATCAGTGCGCTGCCAAGGAAGTTTCTCCAGGTCAACTCAGGCTAGCGGGACTCCGTATGTTTCTCCTTGGGCTTTGCTTCATGTTTTCTACTTCAAAATCTTCAACTTACACCTAAGACACCAGATAGTAAGCACAGCTTACATCAGTTAGGCTGAAAATATTACAACTTCAGTTAGGCTGAAACTATTATAACTTAAGTACACATATCTGTGCGCATGTTTTATGTGCATTTATATATGTATATAATGACAAGGAAAAAGAAATAAGCGCATTTAAAGATGAAAATCAGACTCTCACTTTCTAAGGATAACTACTGTCATAGCTGACTAATATTCTTCCAGATTTATTTCTATGCTTATACATTCATTCACATAGTTTTCCTTTTAGAAGGGAGGTGTAAGAGCAGAAACTATAAAACTCCTAGAGGATAACATTGGGAAAACACTCTCTGACATCAACCAAAGCAGGATCCTACATGACCCACCTCCCAGAATATTGGAAATAAAAGCACGAATAAACAAATGGGACCTAATTAAAATTAAAAGCTTCTGCACTGCAAAGGAAACTATAAGCAAGGTGAAAAGACAGCCTTCAGAATGGGAGAAAATAATAGCCAATGAAGCAAAGGACAAACAATTAATCTCAAAAATATACAAGCAACTCCTGCAGCTCCATTCTAGGAAAATAAACAACCCAATCAAAAAGTGGGCCA
>ML663008.1:22651193-22786557 GCA_007570785.1 Antilocapra americana | reverse complement strand
AAAAAAAAAAAAGGAAGACCAAAAAAAAAAAAAAAAAGAAGGGAGGTGATTCTGAAATTCTGAAAGGACACAACTATATATATATGAAAAATTCTAGAAAAAAATAAACTATAGGTCGAACCACGACAAACTGCTGCTCTTCAATCATTTTAGACACAAACAGCAGGCCGGTTTCACATGGTAGGACCCTACTCATAACAGTGGCTGGCAATCCAATTTGGGACTTCAACTTTATAAGGATTTAAGAAACTATAGGCTGAAATGACACAAAATTAATGTTGCTTTACTATTTTGAAGCACTAAACGAAAAAACATTGAAATTGCTGATATTAGATAACTTGAGAACTGAGCGAGGGTATTCCGGCATGGCTCAGCCTGCTAACGGCAGCGGCTACAGATGTGGTCGCACGCGCACCTGGGGGCGGGGACTGATTTAATGGAGCTGAACGGAGACGTTTCACGTTATTACGACACAAGACAGATGCTTGTTCCCTGGGGTAAATGGGCACAAACATCACGGTGAAACACATACAATATTGAAATAAAATTGCTATTTTTCCCTCCTACTTGCCTATAAAAATGAGCATCCCTCTCTTCCCTGGGGGTCCATTTTTGTAACAGTGTACTGTATCCTGGGTTTAAAACCATCCTCACCTCCGGCCCTTTCTTCTCCATCTCTTTCATTAAAGCCACCACTCTGATTTCTTTATAACTAGCCAATGTTTCTCGGAGAATGCAACGGCACCCCACTCCAATACTCTTGCCTGGAAAACCCCATGGACGGAGGAGCCTGGTGGGCTGCAGTCCATGGGGTCGCTAGGAGTCGGACACGACTGAGCGACTTCCCTTTCCCTTTTCACTTTCATGCATTGGAGAAGGAAATGGCAACCCACTCGTGTTCTTGCCTGGAGAATCCCAGGGACGGCGGAGCCTGGTGGGCTGCCGTCTATGGGGTCGCACAGAGTCGGACACGACTGAGTGACTTAGCAGCAGCAGCGGCAGCAGCAACAAATACTGCTAACAACAGTAGCTGACACATAATATGGTCTCTGTACCTATGCACTAGTGTCACCCTCTCAATTTTGTATTCTAGTCTCACAGTAAGTATTAAAAATGTTAAGAGTCCACCTTTGAAATAATTAAGATAATAACCAGAGAATTACAGAGTCACTATTTCTATTTTGACCCAAAGAGAAAAATAAAACCATGACCGTCATCACGTTTCAAGCTCAAAGACTCATGTTGCTGAGTTCAGAGAACAACTATTAGTACAGGCAAAATATCAGACGTATAATTCATTGCAACAGGCTTGAAGATTTTGTTTTTCCCATCCAAGAGTGACACCGGGCTTTTAAATACTGGCTCAGAAGACATACAGGAATGCCATGGGAAGTAGAATGAGCATTTAGGAGGAGCCAGGCTGCTAAGTTGTGACCCAGGGTTCATAAAAAGCAATGAAAAGACAACTGGCTATAGGGGTAGTCTCCACAGTTGACTCAATCCCAAGTCATTTCTTTTTCTTCAATATCTGGGAAGGATTTAATAGGCACAAATTAACTGGCCACAGGTTTGTTTGGTTATAGTAATTGTATATGGCACTCTTTCCTCCTGGTAAAATTTTTCTTTTGCTCCTCTGCACAGCTTGGGGATCTTAGCTCCCTGACCAGCAACTGAACCTGGGCCCCAGCAGTGAAAGTGCAGAGCCTTAACCACTAGACCATCAGGGAAGTCCTGGGTGCCTGGTAATTTTTATCATGGTCCACAAGAGTCTTCTGAGCAATAAAAGTCGCTTGGACTTGGCCACACTGAGATAATACCTTTCCCTTCAAGATTTCTCTTCATCTTCCTGGCTACCAAAGGAAATGTTTCAAATCAGTCACTCCTGACAGCCTTAAAAAATCTATTTCATTCAGGATAAACAATACTTCGGTTGGTTTGAAAAGATGTTTCTTAGACAGCCCAGCTACCTCCTACACTGTAAGCATTTCAAAGAGGGCTATAAAGAGAGTGACAGCTGCTTGAATTCAGAACTAGAAATTAAAAGCTATTAGAAGTGAAGAAAAAACCCACACCACAGGGAGAGAAGCTTGAAAGACTTCTCTCTTCTATAAATTCAAGTTACCTGCCATGAACTTATTTTCACCACAGAAGCAGCTATGTATTTTTTAAGGCATTAAATAAGCCTTTTCCCCCCCTCCAAAGAAAGGGGGAAATGTTCATCCCACACATAAGCACAGTTAAGATTATAGAGGAAGTCATATAAGAAGCTGCCTCGTGCTTTTCGCTAACATGACGGGGGCTGAGCTTCAAGGAGGCATCTGGGGAGACGCCCATGCAGAGGAGGCAGCGTGCATGATTTATGGGCAGGCCACAACTCAATCACAGCCCTGACATTCCGGCTGCCTTTTCCAACCCACTGATCTAATCACTGTAATAGTGAGACATAATCTGTCCACATAGGCTGTCACTGAGTCAAGCCTGGTCTTAGATTTAACTTCACAGCACAGTAATTTCATGCTACGGAACCATGACTTTGCTCTGAGAAGATGACAAGGGGTCTTGACCCTCGGGAAGTTATTATCCAGGGTCCACCCATGAAGGGTCATGAAAAAAATAAAAACGCTAAGAATCGTGAGAAGATGACCAAGCCTAAGACAAAGATCTACCTGTGACCAGTTACTTGGGTTGGTTATCCTTCTATGGAAACTGAACAGATACGTCTACAAGGAAATGCCAATAGCTCTGAAAAACCACATCAACAAAGGTTTTACACCAGTTCTTCTCTCACATAAGGGCCCTGGTACAATTTGAGGGAGAATGGGGTAGCAACGATTTACTTACAAAAGCATGTTCTCATGAAGGTTTTTTTTTTTTTTTAATATTGGAGTATAATTGATTCATGGGCTTCCCTGGCGGCACAAGGGTAATGAATCTGCCTGTTGATGCAGGAGATGCAAGAGGCTCAGGTTCAATCCTGGGTCGGGAAGATTGCCTGAAGAAGGAAATGGCAACTGGCTCCAGTCATCTTTCCTGGAGAAGTCCATGGACAGAGGAGCCTGGTGGGCTACAGTCCATGGGGTCACACAGAGGCACACACGACTGAGCATGGCTGATTAACAATGCTGTGTTAATTTCCAGTGTACAGCAAAGTGATTCAGTTGCACACATACAGGTATCTATTCTTTTTCAGATTCTTCTTCCATTTAAGTTATTTCAGAGTACTGAGTTTCCCTGTGCTATACAGTAGGTCCTTGTTGATTATTTTAACTACAGCAGTTGTACACGTCAATCCCAAACTCCTTATTTATCCCTCTACAGATGCTCTGCTGGGCCTGAGATGATGGAGTACATAGCTGCCGTGACTGTCAGCCTTTCATCCTTGACTTCTACTAAAATGACCACCTTTGAGTATGGTGGGTGCTGCCTGTCCTTTACAAAAGCTTATGAATGAATGGATATGTTTGTGAGGCAAAGTAGGAGAACACTGAATTCTGTAATACACTGTTCATAATCTATGACACTATACTCTTTTTAGGAAGACATAACATTTTAGTCATTATGTAATATTTCTCTATCCACTGGTTTTCATATACACTACTTGAACCAAACCTATTTTCTAGAGCAGTTATACATAAGAATATCTACTGATGACACTAACAAAATGAGATGATTTCTTTCTTTCGATAAGAAGATGGTCTAAATATTTTTATTTAAAAAAAGCCTCAGGACCAGACCAAAATATAAACACAAGGAATAGATTCACCTATGAGCCTAAAATGTTGTTGATGACGTCTATTTTAAAGACCTGCCTTCATCTTCCACATCTGATCAGGGCAGAAGTCCCAAAGCCTGCTTTAAAATCTCTACCAGACAACTATTTATTTTCAATTCCTACTGCTGACTCAAGCCCAAGCAACCTAAGCTTAAATTATCAACCTAGCCTTTTTCAAAAGCCTTCTTGGTTCCTACAGACAGGTTTGTTCTACTCTGATTTTAGAGACTAACGCGTATCAGGACAGGTTCCCTCCTTAAAGAAAGGAGGGAAATGGTCCCGTTTCATTGTTAATCCATCTCCCCTTCAACAGTTGTGTTTTCACTTTTTTTGCTTACAAAGCTCTGCATCGTCATCACGTTCTCTACCACACTGTAGGACTATAATACATGTTCAACAAAATGTGCTGCAGTTAGCACATTGGGGATCCAAGTGGGAAAGTGCCAACCTAACGATACCCAAGTAACAACTACTCTAAAATAATATCAAATCTTGCCAATTGGCTTGCAAGATGATTTTGTTTTCAACTCATTATAAGTCATATTTTTTATGTTGTCTAAACAAACAAACTGCTATATCATGTACAAAAGAAGATAGGCATAGAATACCTAATTACCCAAGAAGATACAAATAAAAACTAGTCCTGTGAATGTCTAGTTCTGTTTAAAATTAGAGCTAGCATAAAGGAAGAATTGGAGAGCTTAGTCAAAATTCAGATGATAATCTTCTCCCTCACTCCCAACCTTCTTTTAAAACATTTCTTCTGCCTTTCATAGAAAATAGCAAAGAATATGCTTCATATAGCCTCATGAACTTTCCTTATACATGAGGACATTAAAACAAACAAAAGTCTCTCTTTATATGAAAAGGTATTAAGGGTCCAGGGGCCAGCCCCTTCCACCAGACACCACAGCAGGAGCCACAGTCCCACCATAAGAGAGCACACGCTGCCCGCACAGTGAATATCCCCTGAGTACCGAGCTCTGGTGGGCCAGTCAGGAAAACTCTTCTGAGCCCCTTAGGGAATCTCCCAAACAAGGCCATTCCTTCAATTCAGGGAGCAAGAGCTGACTTACCTAATACATCATGCCAACTACAAAATGACACTTGCTATCCAACTCTACAGGATTAAATCATTAGTTGCTGCAGTTGCTGATTTTCAATACCCCCTGAAAGGAATTCATTGTGTGGAGAGCAGAAATGAGGCACTCTATGCTCTGGGAAACTGACAGGACAGGTTTTTAGAAAGCTATATATTCTCAGGAGCTGATTTTATGAGCACAATTCTTAAATCTATTCATATCAAGAAAAGCACTAAAATCCTTCATGGTGCCATGCCTCCTTGTAGAAACCTTCTGAAAAGAAGAATATGTGCTTGATTGCATGTACTCTCCCTTTGCTGAAATCACATATACTGACCTTCCCCCACCTACCTCTTCGGAGCAGTTTCTCAGAGCTATCTGAAATTTTGTCTCCCAGGCTATAGTCCTCATTTTGCTGTAAATAAAACTCACAACTTTCACATCGTGCATTTTTAAAAGTCAGCAGTAGAACACAAAATGAGACAAAATGAAGAGACAATGGGATATGTTCCAACTAAAGAAAAAGACAAAGCCCATCCCCACAAAAGAGAATGCAAAGATAAGCAATTTACCTGTCAAGAGTTCAAAGTAACAGTCATGAAGGTACTCACTAAACTTGGGAGAAAAACAGATGAATACAATGAGAATTTCAACAAAGAGACATTAAAGATAACAAAGTACCAAACGTAGGTTTTAACTGAACTGAAAAATACACTACAGGGACTCTACAGGAAACTAAATGAGGCAAGAGAACGAATCAGCAAGCTGGAAGACAAAACAATAGGACTCACCCAGACAGAGCAGCAAAACGAAAAAAAAGAATTTAAGTGAAGATAAGCTATGGGAACTTTTGGACAATATCGAGCAGAATATATTCATATACAGGGGTGCCAGATGGAGAAAAGTGAGAGAAAGGGGTAGAAAAGTTACTTGAAGAAATAGTGGTTCCCTAATCTGTGGAAGGAAACAGACTTTCCAAGGGTCCAGGAAGCCCAAGAGTTCCAAACGAGATGAAACCAAACTGACACACACCAAGACATACAATTAAAATGGTAAAAGTTAAGGATAAAGAGAGAATTCTAAAAGCAGCAAGAGAAAAAGGATTTGTTGTATACAAGCAAAGCCCCATAAGGCTATTAGCAAATTTTTCAGCAGAAACATAGGCCAGAAGGGAGTGATACAACATATTCAAAGCGCTGAAAGAAAAAAAGCTTCCAACCAAGAATTCTGTACCCACAAAGCTATCATTCAGAACTGAAGCAGAGATTAAGAGTTTCCCAGATAAGTGAAAGCTAGAGGAGTTTAGCACCACTAAATCAGCTCTGTAAGATATGTTAAAATCAACTTTTCAAGCTGAAAAGAAATGGCACTAATAATGAGATAACATATAAAAGTAAAATGATCACTGGAAAAGGTAAACATATAATAATGAATCAATCACTTAAATGCAAAAATGAAGGTTAAAAGACAAAAAGTAGTAAAATTAACTAAAATTAAAATAATTAGTTAAAAGATGCACAAAGTAAAAAAATGTAAAATGTGTCATCAAAAGAATAAAATGTGGGGACTTCCCTGGTGGTCCAGTAGCTAAGATTCTGTGTTCTAATGCAGGAAACAAGGGTTCAATCCCAGGCTAGGGAATTAAGATCTCACATGATGTGCAGGGTGGCCAAAAATAAATAAATTAATAAAAAGTTATTAAAATAACTTTTTTCAAAGGTATAAAATGTGATGGAGGAGTAAAAAGATAAAGTTGGACACATTCCAAAGCTTTAAGCAGCTATCAACTTAAAATGGGCTACTATGAAAAATGTTATATGTGAATCTCATTGAAACCATGAGAAAAAGCTTACAGTATATACACAGAAGAAAATGAAGAAATGTCAAAACCACCACACACACACACACAACCACCAAGACAAAAGAAGCTATTAGTAGAAAGAGAAGGAACAGAGAAGAACTACAATAACAGTCAGAAAACAATTAACATAAAGGCAATAAGTACATTCCTATCAATAATTATTTTAAATGTAAAAAGACTACATTTTACAATCAAAAGAGAGAATGGCTGAATGGAGACAGACTTCAGAAGACAGGGCACATACAAACTCAAAGTGAAGGGACATAAAAAGACATTTCACACAAATGGAAATAAAAGGAAGCTGGAGAAAACTATACTCAGATCAGACAATATGTTCTTTAAAACATAGACTGTAATAAAAGACAAAGAAGGGCATTATATAATGATAAAGGTATTAATACAGCAAAAAGAAATAAGATTTATAAATGTATATGCACACAGTAGAGGAGAACAAGATACACAAAAGTAAGTATTAACGGACATACAGAGAGATTAATTAAAGGCAACACAATTATAGTGGGGGACTTTAACACCTCACTTACATCAGTGTGTAGATCATCCAGATATAACATCAATAAGGAAACACTGAATTTAAACAATGCATTAGATCAGATGGACTTAATAAATATCTACAAATATGGAACATTCCATCCAAAAGCAGAATATTCACTCTTTTAAAGTGCACGTGGAACATTCTCCAAGATGGGTTACATGTAATTCTACTAGTTTCAAGACTGAAATTATACATCAAGCATTTTCTCCAACCACAGTGGTATGAAACTAGAAATCAATCACAAGAAAAAAAAAATTAAAATCCACAAAATGAAGGTAAGTAGGCTACTGAGGATCAATGCATCAAAGAATCAAAGGAGAGATAAAAAAATATTTAGAGATAAAAACAGAAATACAACATGCCAAAATCAATGAGATGGAGCAAAGAAAGTTTACAGCAATACAGGCCCACCTCAAGAAATAAGAAAATTTCTAATTAGACAATCTAACTTCACATCTAAAGAAACCAGAAAAAGAAGAACAAAGTCCAAAATCAGTAGAAAGAAGGGAATAATAGAGTGAAAATAATGAAACAGAGA
Organism: Antilocapra americana; assembly: GCA_007570785.1. Taxonomy (NCBI): domain Eukaryota; kingdom Metazoa; phylum Chordata; class Mammalia; order Artiodactyla; family Antilocapridae; genus Antilocapra; species Antilocapra americana. Next base: position 22,778,751 of record ML663008.1, on the reverse strand, counting down.
TGAAAAAGCAATAGAAAAGATCAACAAAACTTACAAGCTGGTTTTCAGAACAGACAAAACTGACAAGCCTTTAGTTAGACTTACTGAGAAAAAAAGAGGACTCTACTAATTAAAATTAGAGATGAAGGAGGGGAAGTAACAACTAAGAGAAATACAAAGAATCATGAAAAACTACTACAAACAATTATAAACTAACAAACTGTGCACAAACCTAGAAGAAATGGATCAATTCCTAGAAACATGCAATTTTCTAAGACTAAATCATGAAGAAAGAGAATATCTAAACTAGATCAATTACTAGTAAGCAGGTTGAAACAGTAATCAAAAATCTCTCAACAAACAAAAACCCAGGCAGATGGCTTCACGAGCAAATTCTACAAAACATTCAAAGATTTAAAACCCAGCCTGCTCAAGCATTTCCAAAAAAAAAAAAAATGAAAAGGAGAGAAATCTTTCATACACTTTTTATGAAGCCAGAGTAACACTGATGCCAAAGCCAGATAAGAACACCACAAAAAAAAGAGAAAATTACAGGCCAATACCTTGATAAATATACATGAAAAAAATTCTCAACAAAATATTAGCAAATGAAATGCAAAAATAGATTTAAAGGATCTTACATCATTATCAATTGGGATTTATTCTAGGGATGTAAGATTGGTTCAACACCCATAAATCAATCAATATGATACATCACATTAACAAAGCTAAAGAATAAAAACCATATGATCATCTCAATAGGTGACAAAAAAAGGAGTTCACAAAATTCAACATCCATTTATGGTAAAAACTCTCAACAAAGTGCATTTAAAGGGCATGAACCTTAACATAATTGAGGCCATATGTGACAAATCCACAGCTAACATCATATTCTAACAGTGAAAAACTGAAAGTTTTTCCTGAAGATTAGGAATAAGACAAGGATGCCCACTCTCACCTTACTTTTATTGAACACAGTACTGAAAGTCCTAGTCACAACAATTATTTAAGCAAAGAAATAAAAGACATCAAAACTAGAAAGGAAGAAATAAAACTGTCACTATCCACAGATGACATAATACCATATATAGAAAACTCTAAAGCTTCCATCAAAAAAAAAGACTGTTTAGAATAAATGAATTCATTAAAGTTGCAAGATACAAAATCAATATATAGAATTTTGTGGCTTTTATATATACTAACAGCAAACTACCAGAAACAGAAATTAAGAAAACAATCCCATTTAAAATTGTATCAAAAATAATGAAATACCCAGTAATCAACTTAACCAAGGAGGTGAAAGACCTGTAAACTGAAAACTGTAAGACACTAGAAAGAAATCAAAGGAGACACAAATAAATGGAAAGATACTCCATGCTCACAAATTAGAAAAATATTGTGAAAATATCCATGCTATCTACAGATTCAATGAAATTCCTATCAAAATGCCAATGGCATATTCCACAGAATCAGAACAAATAATTCTAAAAATTGCACAGAACCACAAGAGACCCCAAATAGCCACAACAATCTTGAGAAAGAAGAACAAAGCTGGAGGTGTTATACTCCCTTTTTTTCAAGTATACTACAAAGCTATAGTAATCCAAACAGCATGGCACTGGAACAAAAACAGACACACGGGTCAAAAAAACAGAACTGAGATTTCAGAAGTAAACTTTCACATACATGGACAATTAAATTATGGAACATATAACATAAAATGTAGAATTGACAGTCCTTTCAATAAACAGCACTGGGAAAACTAGACAGCCACCTGCAAAAGAATGACCAGCCACAAAAATTAACTCAAAATGGGTTAAACACTTGAATGGAAGAGCCGAAACCATAAAATACCTTGATGAAAACATAGGCAGTAAACTCACTGGCACTGGTCATAGCTAATTTTTTTGTGGATCTGACTCCAAAGGCAAGGGAAACAGAAGCAAAATAAACAAATGAGACTGCATCAGTCCTGCACAGCAAAACAAATTCTCAACAAAATGAAAAGGCAACCTACAGAATGGAAGGAGATATTAGCAAACCACATTTACAATAATGCTTGACACTTTAAAATGTCAAAATATATAAAGAAGTCATACGAATTAACAATAAAAACAAAAAATAAAACAACCCAAGTTAAAAATGGGCTGAGGGCTTCCCTGGTGGTCCAGTGGTTTAAAGCGGCCTTGCAATGCAGGGGACACAGATTTGATCCATGGTCTGAGAAGATCCTACATGCTGTGGGGCAACCAAGACCATGAGCCACAACTACTGAAGTCCACACGCCCTAGAGACTGTGTTCCTCGAGAGAAGCCACCACGCTGACAAGCCCATGGGAAGCCCATGGACCACACAGAGGAGGAACCCCGAGTCACTGCAACTACAGAAAGCTCATGTGCAACAACGAAGACCTAGGGCAGCCAAAAATAAGGCAATAAATTAACAAAACTTTAAAATGGGCAGAGAATACGAACACCTTCCAAAGAAGACACAGAAATGGCCAAAAGACCCATGAAAAGGTGTTCAACATCATCTACTAAGAGGAAAATGCAAATCAAAATCATAATGAGGTATCACCACACACCTGTTAGAATGACTATTATCAAAGATAAGAAAATGCTGGAGAGGCTGTGGAGATAAGAGAACCCTAGAGCACTGATGGTGGGAAAGAAACTTGTTACAGTCTTTAGGGAAAACAGTTCCTCAAGAGATGAAGAACAGAACCACCATGTGACCCAGCTACGGTCACTTCTGGGTATTCACCTGAAGAGTACAAAAACATTAATTCAGAAAGACACATGCACCCCAATTTTTCACCACAGCATTATTTATAATAGTCAAGATACGGAAAACAACCTGTGTCCACTGACAGATGAATGAATACATGTATGCACCATATATATTGCATATGTATTTATGTGACTCAGCCACAAAGAAGAATGGAATCCTGATAGTTGTGACAACATAGAAGGAACCTTGGGAGTATTTTGCTATATGAAGTAAGCCAGAGAGAGAAAGACAAATACTATATTATTTCACTCATGTGTGAAATCTTAAAAAACAAAACAAACAAAACAAATACATAGATACAGAAGACAGATTAGTGGTTATCAGAGGGAAAGAGGGCTGGGAAGTGGATGAAAGGGTTGAAGGTCAACTGTATGGTGATGGATGGTAACTAGCTTGTGGTGGTGGTGAACCTATAATGTATATAGATGTCAAATTATAATGTACATCTGAAATCCATATAATTAAAAAACAGGTAGTAAGGACATAAATTTGGAGTGGGCAGGTGAAAACAAAAACATAATATACATTAACTTTTTTAAAGTTACTTTACTACCACTTCTGAGGAACTAAAAACACAGGAACATAAATTGAGAATAAAATAAAAGGGAGCCTGGATTTTTTCATCTACTTTTTAGCATTGAGCAGCCTACCTCATATTTCACTATTTCACAACTGACTTAGCTAAAGCTACGCAGCTTTAAGGTTTTGAGATTATAAAATGCTATATTAAAGTGAACAATATGGCTTCTACAAAATAATAACTTCAGACAAGATTTAACAGTTGCTCTAGAAATCTAGCTAGATGCTATATCCATTTCAGTTCATAGTAACCATCAACCGAGATCCTTAGGAAACTAAACTGTAAAGTTTTCTGCAAATATCAACTTTAATATCATTAAATCACATATTAACAAAGGAAAATAATGAGCCTGCCTATGCAGTATGGCTAAATGTGCCAATGCCAATTAAACCTTTGCTAAAGCAAAGATACTAAGTATCTTTAATTAAATTTGCAGGAGGGGTATTAAAAAAGCATAATAAGAACCATATGTAACGGCAGAGGGTGTCTCCCCCAGTGAAGCTAGGACTCCACTCTTCAAGCCTATCCTACTTCAGCTCATGCCACCAGGCTTGCTGACTGGTAATAATGACTTTCTGATTTGCTACATGTTGAACTGAAACCAATTCTAAGTGTTCCCCAGGGTTGGCTGTTTCGTGCATTTCATATTATAGTTTCACACTCTACTGCATGCAGAAGAAGAAATAACATTCTACAAACCACTTCACTCAGATACCAAATCGGTGACCAAAAAAGCTTAAGAAAATCCTCGAATAACACAACATTGCAAAGCAGCTATACTCCAGTTAAAAAATAAAAAAAAGAAAGAAAATCTCTAGTCATCCAAACTAATTCCTTGAATCTTGGCAAATAAACTACCTAACTTTAAACAAAAATAATTTGTACTGGACTTTATTAAATCTAACTTGAACTACAGTGAATAAATCAGGGGGAAGGGTGGAAACATACTTGCATTTAAATTTTCTATTAAGACTCAAACCAAACAATTTGGAAAAACAAATCTACCAAAGTTGGCTGTAACACATACTTTAACCAAAACTAGATAAAAATGAGAAGTGACCCAACAACCATAAATAAGAAAAAATGCATAAAAATATTAAATTTTTGAAAATTTCAAACAGAGCTGACAATTAGATGACTCAGACTACTAAAAATCATTTAGTCCTGGTGATAAGAGATTTTTTTTTGAAATCATAGTTTTCAGTATGCTAGGTAATCAATAACAAAGCTTTTTAGTATCCTTTTTCTGTATGCTTCCTTTCAAAAGCATTTTCACCACCTCCTCATTTATTTCCTTTTTTAGAATATGTGAAATATGGCTCCCACTTTGTTCTCTCTGAAACAATTCTTTTTTACACAGCTTGAGTTTCACTAAAGCTGAGCTACAAATAGTTGGGGTGAAGGAAGAAGATAAATAACAGTTTTCAGTTGCTTTATCTTATGACCTGTGAGGTAAAATAAAATCACTCCATGACCAAAATCATAAGCTTTTGCGATTGTTAACAACATTAAAAAAAAAAAAGGCTGAAATCAAGAATTAACAGAAAGTTTATAAAAAGACAAAATGTAGATTAAAACATCATATAAATAGTGAATATAAAAAGAGATGAAAGGAATTAAATATTTGTCGATCTTTTTTCCTTATAATTAAAAATTTTAAAGAATTATTATGTAGCCTAAAAATCAGAAAAGCTATGATTGTACACCATTTTGAATATATCCATAAAAAATATGCTAAATACCACTTCAGCAGTTTCTTACCCATTAATAATAATCACTCAGCAACCCAATGACCAAAAGATTAGTAAACTATATTCACATGACTGGATACTCTGATTCAATTGCTGAAAATACCTGCCGCCCAAGTAGATGCAACTCTAAACAAAAGGCCCCTCCTTGGTCATTTCTTTTATGAAATGAGAGTTAATTCTGCCCAAAGGTGGTGAGCCTGTGTAGGCACTGTTTCATGTCGCCTGGATTTCCCTCCTCCTCCTACTTGCCAACATTTGCCTCATTCACTAATCTTTTAATACTTCCACCAGAGGACAGGCGAGATAAAAGCCAAGGTGCAATTCAAACCAGTCACCTTTACTCCTTATTAGCAACTCTGTAGAGACAGTGAATGTGAGGAAAGAAACAAAGAGGAGAGGATAAAAAGTTAGCTGGGCTCAGAAGCTGGAACTAAGGACTGAAAGGCAGCTCTGAAATTAGAGTTGCTAAATCACAGGGCTTCCCCGGTGACTCAGATGGCAAACAATCGGCCTGCAATGTGGGAGACCTGGGTTCAATCCCTGGATCAGGGAGATCCCCTGGAGACGGGAATGGCTACCCACTCCAGTATTCTTGCCTGGAGAATTCCCTGGACAGAGGAGCCTGGCGGGCTACAGTCCATAGGGTCACAAAGAGTTGGACACGACTAAGGGAATAACACAATAAGTCATGCCCTTACTCTGGAAAATATGGATGTGACTGTCAAACTAACACTTGTATCACATGCACATACGTCTTAAATAATTTAAAAGAATATAACAAACACATGAAAAGATGCTCAACATCACTCATTATCAGGGAAATGCAAATCAAAACCACAATGAGGTACCACGTTACACCAGTCAGAATGGCTGCCATTCAAAAGTCTACAAGCAATAAATGCTGGAGAGGATGTGGAGAAAAGGGAACCCTCTTACACTGTTGGTGGGAATGCAAACTAGTACAGCCACTATGGAGAACAGTGTGGAGGTTCCTTAAAAAACTGCAAATAGAACTGCCATATGACCCAGCAATCCCACTGCTGGGCATACACACCGAGGAAACCAGAATTGAAAGAGCCACGTGTACCCCAATGTTCATCGCTGCATTGTTTACAATAGCCAGGACATGGAAGCAACCTAGATGCCCATCAACTGACGAATGGATGAGAAAGCTGTGGTACATATACACAGTGGAATATTACTCAGCCATTAAAAAGAATTCATTTGAATCAGTTCTACTGAGGTGGACGGAACTGGAGCCTATTATACACAGTGAAGTAAGCCAGAAGGAAAAACACCAATACAGTATACTAACGCATATATATGGAATTTAGAAAGATGGTAACGATAACCCTGTATGCGAGACAGCAAAAGAGACGCAAATGTATAGAACAGTCTTTTGGACTCTATGGGAGAGGGCAAGGGTGGGATGATATGGGAGAATGGCATTGAAACATGTAAATTATCATATGTGAAATCAATCGCCAGCCCAGGTTTGATGCATGATATAGGGTGCTCAGGGCTGGTGCACCAGGATGACCCAGAGGGCTGGAATCGGGAGGGAGGTGGGAGGGGGCTTCTGGAAGGGGAACACATGTACACCCATGGTGGATTCACGTCACTGTATGGCAAAACCAACACGATAATGTAAAGAAAATAAATAGAATAACAACAACAACAACAACAAAAAACACATAATTACTTTGGTCAGAAAAAAAAAATATTGGAATGCCTTAGCCCTCAGTGTTATTACAGGAGGCATGCTGAGTCCTCCTGCACAGACCCCCTGGGAGTTAAAGACACATGTCCCTTGCTGGCTTGGCTCTCTGGATATCAGCTATGTGGATACTTATGCTGGAGGTACTGGGTTTCTTTCTATCTTCATTTCTTCGCTCTCTTTGACAATCACCTCATGACTTCCAAACCAATAAAACCTTGGTAGTTTCAATCTTATTCCCCACACCGATGACCATATGGTTACAAATCAGCAACTAGGTGTGTCCAGTGAGCTCACAGCCTTGTTTTGTAAGGATCACTGTTTAAAATTCCACTGAGACAGGTGGCAACCCCAGGACCACAGTGAGCTGGAACAGGGTGGTTTGGATGGAAAGTGAGGGCTCCCACTAATCAGAGCCCCAGCGTAGCTTGGTCCACTCGGTCTAGCCCCGACCGCAGTCAGCTTGCCACCTCTGCCACCGGCTAAGACACCTGCCTCAGAGAAAGTCAGAAAACTGGGGCAAGAAGGATGGTGCAGAAGCATAGACCCAGCGCAACCGTGACCTGCGTCTTTGATCTCAGTGCACTGAACATCAGGCTGGATCTGCTCCTCTCCCAAAAGACCTGCTTTCATTTTAGTTCCTCTTCCGTTTGTCTCAGGGTTATGTAACCTCACAGGAGGTCACACAAGCCTCCCAAAAAAAGAAATGTAAGCTGTCTTCTTCGAAGTAAAAAAAGAACCGTGCATAACAAAGGCAAACACAAACTAAAACTTTGCCTGCTCTCCCTGACACAAAGGTTTTACCCTTCCTGTTAATCTCAAAAAAATATAACTTAAGGGTAGAAGGAAGCTAAAAACGCAAAGGATGGGAAACTATGGCCAGCCCTGGGGACAAAGGCAAGAAGGAAAATGTAACGAACATCTTACCATCTTCCAGCTCAAGGCAGAGGTTATATACCGCCATGGGTCTCTTAGTCCTCTGGCCGTGCCTCTTGGATTGTCTTGGCGGAGCGTTTGGGGGTGCTGACAGGGGGACTGGCTCAGGCAATGTGGCATCAGGCGGGGTCCTAAAAATCTGCCATCGAAACACAAAGGACATTAATTGTTTTCCATGAACAGAAACTTGGGTTTTGCAACAAGATACCAATCCCAAACAACATTTGACCTGGAGTCCATCCAAAATGGGCTGCTGGAGCCAAAAATCCATGCCTTTAAATTTGGGGCCTAAGTCATCAATCTTTTACTTATTTTTTAACAGAAGATTTCAAAGTAAAATTTCTCATTAACAGTAAGTAAAAGCAACATCAAATCATTGTATCTCAAAATAGAGTCAAGCCCAAACTAAATGAGTCTAATTATCTCCACCAGGTGTAGACAGTACCACAGCTCTTCATCCACAAAGGAAGGAACCCGGATAAAACACTAAAAACAAATATCCCATTGAATTTCACACAGAGTTATATTTACGCCAAAATACTAGTTTCAATTTTTTTCTTCAAACTACATAAACAGAAACATACGACTGGAAATATTTTTTACACATTTAAAAACAGCCTCTGCTTATGAAATTATCTTTCGGAGTCCACATACCTTTTTCATAAAATGCTCTGTATGTTTAACCCATTTGTTTAATACCCTCCAACCTCCCTTGGATATTTCCCCTCTATTTATGAAACGTAGAATATCAGCACCTTCATTATCTACAGTGTCATTCATCTATCAGCAACAACAACATTAGTTAAAATGTGCTGCTTCTTTCCTTAGCAAATTGTTTTCTTTGAGAATCGCAAGCTGCACCATGCGTGCGTCCTAAGTCATTTGTCCGGCTCTTTGTGACCCCATGGACTGTAGCCCGCCAGGCTCCTCTGTCTGTGGGATTCTCCAAACAAGAGTGCTGGAGTGGGTTGCCCTGCCCTCCTCCAGGGGATCTTCCCTACCCAGGGATCAAACCCATGTCTCTTAGTCTCCTATGTTGGCAAGAGGGCTCTTTACCACTAGTGCCACCTGGGAAGCTCCAAACTGTGCCATAAAGGAAAGCATATCATAGAGGTGATTTATAATAAAATTTCCATTGATGGCAAGACCTGAGTTCAGAAGCTTCCCATCCCCAACACCGGAGTCCCTTTAGCCTTCAATGAAGTCCCAATATAAAATATTCAGACATCACCCTAACAGACACTGTATCTCCAGAGCACTGACATTTGAAATGTAGACACTTGGAGAAAGTCAGCTAGCATTAAATAAACCATAAATATAAAACTCACAATAAAAGGCACTGAGGAAAAGCCCCATTGTTACACGGAGATTATTATTTATACATCTGAATAAAAATAGGTGTATGACCTGTGTATACAAGTGAGGGTACCACATATATGTATCACATTTAATAGCTAACCAACACGTCAGAATTATATTCACAGTCTACAAGTTCTCATCTGAAAACTATCATATACCAATGAAAATAAACAATTTCAACTGAGCTTTTGCTTTATAGTACCATACTGCCCCCTCATGTGTAAATGGAATAAAAAATGGTTTAAATTACTATGGACAAATATTTGCTTGTGAAAATTTAATTTTGTGCTCCAACTGGTAACCTGCTAATATCATATTTCCACAGACTTTGTGCTCCAATAGGGTGCTCTGGCAAATAGCAACTACTTATCTGCCTTGAAAAAAATATCCCCTTCTGTCTACACTATTGTCCACAGCTGGCTTCACTGCCCTGTGTCATCATTCCAATTAAGGAAGGTTGCAGAGTGACGGGGACAGGAGAGAAGTCAGGTTGTGAAGAGGATGATAGTGGTGACAGAGGGAAGAAAAGATGGGAAAACTCGATCCCGTGAAAAGAAACTAGTACCTGTGTGGGACCAACATTGGGAAGAGCCTCGGTCTTATGTTCAATCTTTACAAACATGGCACCTGCCTCTGGGACGTTACTGGAATAGGAAATCAAACAACACAGAGCAAGTATCCCCAAAGCATAAACAGGGGAAAGGGTATATGGGAAGAAACAGCACTGGACAGCTAGAAGATCTCAGTGATTGGAATGACGGGAATGCGGACACCTGTTTCTCATCCCCTCTCTCCCCCACCGCACAGGGTGAGGGTGTGGGGAGTGCGGTGGGAGAGCAGTTCCAGTATGCAGAGCCAGATGACCAAGCACATCGGGACCCAGGCATGTGACTCCTAGATTCCTGGGGACTCATCCAAGGCATCCCAGGGCTGGGCCTCCAGAAGATACGAAACAGTTCAGTTTACATCAGAGCGTCCAGGAGAATACTCAGTCAGTTAGTTCAGTCGCTCAGTCCTTTCCATCTCTGCAGCACTCCAGGCCTCCCTGTCCATCGCCAACTCCCGAAGCTTGCTCAAACTCATGTCTATTGAGTCAGCAATACCATCCAACCATCTCATCCTCTGTCATCCCCTTCACCTCCCACCTTCAATCTTTCCCAGCATTGGGGTCTTTTCTAATGAGTCAGTTGTTTGCATCAGGTGGCCAAAGTACTGGAGTTTCAGCCTCAGCATCAGTACTTCCAAGCAGACTATTACTCAGCCATAAAAAAGAAGAAAGCCCTGCTACAAGTAACGAGGGTACTGTGCTCAGTGAAATAAGGCAGCCAGATAAAGACACACATGATCTCACTTACATTGGAATCTTAAAAAGAAAGAAAGAAATCTCAGAAAAAACCAAATTCACAGAAATAAAGAACAGATTGGTGGCTGCCAGAGGCAGCTCTGGGAATGGGTGAAGGCAGTCAAGATTTACAACCTTCTTTGAGCTATAAAATAAATAGGTTCTGGCAGTGTAAAGTCCAGCATAGTAACCATAGTTACCAGTACTATACCATATACTTGCAAGTTGCTAAGAGAGTAGTCTTAAAAGTTCTCATCACAGGAAAAAAATATGTGTGACTATGTGATGTGATGATGGATAGTAACTAAAGTTACTAGGGTCATTTTTCACAATATATACACGTATCAAATCAGTTGTACATCGTCAACTAAAACAACCTTATATGACAATTATAAAACGGAAGGAGGGAGTATATCTAAGAATGGGATTGGGCTTTGCGGGGTGGGACTGGTTCTGTTTTTCTGTGATTTGCATTTTAAAGCTCCCCAGGTGATTCTTTTGTGTAGTCAAGGCTGAGAAACAATTATTTAGATAGTCACTCCACAGCATTCTGTACTTTCCCTAGGTGGACTAAATCTATATCGAAACACCAGAAAAGTCGTTTAAGAAAAACTGGCACTGGACATATGCAATCAATTCCTTGGATCTTCCCAAGTCCTAATTAGGCATGAAATGTTTCAAAGATTCTAATGACCCACCATTCTCTCAATAAACTATGTGAATTAGCATTCAGAGAGCTAACCTGTTAGCAGATTGGGGGTGGTGGTTTGCTCAAAATTCTCCAAGCAAGGCTTCAACAAGCCGTACCTGAACTGTGAACTTCCAGATGTTCAAGATGGATTTAGAAAAGGCAGAGGAACCAGAGATCAAATTGCCAACATCACTGGATCATAGAAAAAGCAAGAGAGTTCCAGAAAAACATCTACTTCTGCTTTAATGACTACACCAAAGCCTTTGACTGTGTGGATCACAATAAACTGTGGAAAATTCTGAAAGAGATGGGAATACCAGACCACCTGATCTGCCTCCTGAGAAATCTGTATGCAGGTTAAGAAGCAACAGATAGAACCGGACATGGACCAATGGACTGGTTCAAAATTGGTAAAGAAGTATGTCAAGGTGATATACTGTCACCCTGCTTATTTAACTTAATACAGAGTACATCATGTGAAATGCCAGACTGGGTGAAGCACAATCTGGAATCAAGAATGCCAGAGAAATATCAATAACCTCAGATATGCAGATGATACCACCCTTATGGCAGAAAACAAAGAGGAACTGCAGAGCCTCTTCATGAAAGTGAAAGAGGAGAGTGAAAAAGCTGGCTTCAAACTCAACATTCAAAAAACTAAGATCATGGCATCCAGTCCCATCACTTCATGGCAAATAAATGGGGAAACAATGGAAACAGTGACAGACTTTCTTTTCTTGGGTTTTCAAAATCACTGCAGCTGGTGACTCCAGCCATGAAATTAAAAGACGCTTGCTCCTTGGAAGAAAAGCTATGACAAACTTAGACAGCATATTAAAAAGCAGAGACATTACTTTGCCAACAAACGTTCGTCTAGTCAAAGCTATGGTTTTTCCAGTGGTCATGTATGGATGTGAGAGTTGAACTATAAAAGAGACTTGAGTGCCGAAGAATTGATGCTTTTGAACTGTAGTGTTGGAGAAGACTCTTGAGAGTCCCTTGGACAGCAAGGAGATCCAACCAGTCCATCCTAAAGGAAATCAGTCCTGAATATTGGAAGGACTGATGCTGGAGCTGAAACTCCATTACTTTGGCCACCTGATGTGAAGAACTGACTCCTTGGAAAAGACCCTGATGCTGGGAAAGATTGAGGGCAGGAGGAAGAAGGGATGACAGAGGATGAGATGGTTGGATGGTATCACTGACTCGATGGACATGAGTTTGAACAAGCTTGGGGAGTTGGTGATGGACAGGGAAGCCTGGCGTGCTGCAGTCCATGGGGCTGCAAAGAGTCAGACAAGACTGAGCAACTGAACTGAACTGGTGGTGGTTTAGTCACCAAGTCGTGCTCAACTCTTTGCAACCCCATGGACTAGAGTGCACCAGGTCATTCCCTTCACCAAGGGATCTTCTGGACTCAGGGATCAAACCTGTGTCTCTTGCTTGGCAGGCAGACTCATTACCCCTGAGCCACCTGGGGAGCCCATCATCAGATTAGGTGGTTCCCAAGCACGGATAATAACTTGAAAAGGTACGATCCTGGTTTTTCAGTCTCCCCAGTTATGGAGGTTTAGACATATTATTAACGGGGTTTTCTCATCTTTTCATTTACATAGGAAGAGCCATAATATGTACATCTCAAGTTATTACAGGGTTTTAATGAGATGGTTATAAAGCATTTGGTACAGTACTGGCACCATTAGGTAACCAGAAATAAATAGTAACTGCTGTATTGTAATAGGATCACATCCAGTAAATAATGATAATGAAAATGAAGGCAGATCCTTATTACCCTACTCAACTGCCATTTTAAGAGGCTGTTAATTCCTTGAGGTCTTGAATGTCCCTTAAATTCATTGTTTAGCTAACTGAAAGTGTTTGTAGAAAAGCTCATCTAGCAACAGACTAAAAGGAAGCAATGATCAGCGCCTCCTCAAAACTGCCAAGTCACCTAGAATCACACAATGGCTTCATATATTTAACTTCTGTATTTTAGCACTGAAATTTAACATTTAAATTACTTCCTCTAACATTCAATACATTTCACATTTAATAAACACCTACTAGGTGTTCTTTCTGAAACAGTTTAACATTCTCAAGAACCTTTGAGGGAAGTATTACTCCTCATGGTTTTTTAAAATGATAAAAGCTCAAAGATTAAACAGTCAGCCCAGATGGCAGAGTTGGTATCTTAACCCTCAACTCTGATTTCAAAGCTCCTGTTGCCCATTTAAAAAACAAATTTAATTCTTAAGGAAAAAACTACCAATTATACTGTCCTGTATCTATTCAGAAAAGTACATCTGGAGATTATCTATATAGAGTTACCATCCTTGTTTTGTTCTTCTAGACATTTCAAGAATCCATTACCTCTTACATGTATTTAATGTTGTTTGCCAACTCACCAACCACAGTTCTCAATTCTTTTTTTCTTAGGCTACAAATCTATGCTCTCATGGTTCCCTCTGAAACTTCAGAAATTATTTTAAAATCTACTTTATTTTAAAAGATATTCTTTTTAAATTCAGAAGAAAAGGAAAGAGTAAATTATTTACTTTAAAATGTTGTCTTCTTTCTTGACAATCTGATTCTAACAGTTAAAATTTAGCTTATCTTGTTCTATATAGCCAAGACATTTGTCTGCTTTAAATGTAACACTGACTTTCCAATTCTAGAACCACTGTATGGATGCAAATTCCTTTACCTCCCAGGTCTCATTCCAAAATCTCCCAACTCCCCCACATCATGACATCTTTGCTGTACGGCAAAAGATGAACTCAACTTAAGGAACAGATCAACCTTACTCAAAATCTGTTTTTTTCCAGGGTAGAAAATTTCTCCACTGTACCTATGTATTTACGACATAAGAAAAACTCAAGCCAGACAATCCAATGACAAAAACCAAAAATCCACACGTAGGCATGTCAGGTAAAGAAGTGCTTACTCGGGTCTCTGAACAGTGCTAGCACAAACAGAAGTCTGGCACTACTGCTCAGAGTCACAGATTCCTCAGACTTAACAAATTGGGTGTTTATACCCATGGGATGCAGCCATATACATAAAAGCCTCCCTGGGTTCTTCACGCTCTGCTACCAGGGGCCTGTGTGGAAACGACCAGGCGACCTCTGCCGGAAATACTTTGCAGAAAACAGGAAACAAGAATGGGCTTTTGCAAATTTCACTTTAGTATCCAACTCAAGCCTAAAGCATTTGGTTCAGCTGAAACCTCATGGACAGAAGAGCCTGGGGGGGCTATAGTCCATGGGGTCACAAAGAGTTGGATATGACTTGGCAACTGAACAGCATCATCTTGGGTAAAGGAAGTTAAGGGGAATGAGGTCATTCTTTTTAAAAAATCTCTTTCTCTAGAAGAGTTCAACGGTCTTCCTTGTGATAGCAAGATTACTTCTATGTTTGTACATCCCTGTCATCTCGAATAGTAACAGTTGCAACTACCAGGTACTTGCAGCTGCTTAGCTTACGAAGATTTGAACCCAGATTTCCTGATTCCAACATGCCTGTCTTCATCACCATGCCCGTCCACCTCCAATACCACCCAGTTATATTAGGCCCCATTCACCTTATGTCCTTTTTGGTGATGTCATACCTCATGTAATTATACCTATCCGTAAACAGGTTCAGTAAGAAGACACTGTAAATCAGTGCATATTCTCCTTAGTAAACATTTAATATAGAAAGGAGGAACAAATAAAATTTCCAATCTCTTTTTTTTTTTAAATACAAAATTACCTTGGTATGTACCCGAAACTAACACAACATTGCCAATCAACTATACTCTCGTGAAAATTTAAAAGAAATACAAAATACAACAGACTAGGGAAAATGTAACAAAAAGGGAGCAGACTCACAGATACTAAGAAGAAACTAGTGGTTACCAGTGGGGAGAGGGAATGGGGGGAGGGACCACACCGGGGTACAGGACTCAGAGGTACAAAGTATAAGGTGTAGAATAAGTTACAGAGACATGCTCTACAACATAGGGAATACAGTCAGTATTTTGTAACAACTGTAAAGGGAGGCTCAGCTTTGAAAACTGCATTGCGGTTTGGTCGGTAAGTTGTGTCCGACTCTTTGCGACCCCATGGACTGCAGCATGCTTCCCTGCCCTCTACTTCTCTGAGTTTGCTCCAACTCATGTCCATCGATGCCATCCAGTCATCTCATTCTCTGTCGACCCCTTCTCCTCTTGCCCTCCATCTTCCCCAGCAAAGACAATCACATAAAAAGTTTAAAAATTTTTAAATAAAACACGTAACTACAAGATGGCCAAATATTTCTTTCAGTTCAGAGTCTCGAGTATGCCTAGACAAACATGTGTTACCTGGGGGCAGTTTGACTCTAAGCCTGACCCATGCATCTACAACAGACTTTCAGAATTAGGCTGTGGAGTGAATAGTACACCGAGAGCTCTGAAAATGTCCTACTGCCTGTTCTGGAATACCCCCAAGACTAAATGTGTGTTTTACAGAAAATTTAACTAGCTCTGATACTAGTGACTGACAGTAAGACTAGACCCTGGACACAGTCTAAGGCTTCATGCTTTATTCTGGTTCACTCAAACTCAGAATCCACGAGCTGAAAAGGCTCCTAGTTATCACTTTTCTCACCCCTCCATCTCAGTGGAAGAGACTGAGGCCCTGTGGCTAAAGATTCCCTCATATTCTTTTTTTTTTTTATTTTTTTTATTGTTTTTGCCATACATTGTCATGATATCACCATGGGTTTACATATGCTTCCCCTCCGGAACGCCCCTCCCTCCTCCCTCCCCCACAGGAAATCTCGCTGCACCAGCCCCGAGCATCAATCCTGGGCTGGCGATTGATTAGACACATGACAATTAACATGCTACGACCAACTAGTGGCGGATTCATTCCCAGATGGAGGTCTCGGCGTTCCCTGCTCCCTCTCATCATGCTGGCACCGACCCTTTCTTTCCAACAGACTATCCTTGATGCAGGAACTTCCTCATCGGGGAGATTTTTGCTCAGTAGCTGAAATTCTTGAAAGTGCTTTCACATGCATTATTGGACACACGCCTCAACACATGGCCCCAGGAGGCTGACGTGGGAGCACAGGGCAGGGTCTTGTTCCCAGTTCTGTGACACCCACCAGCAAGAGGCTGTTTCCGGGATGTCACAGAGGAGCGCGACAAGGGCGGCCAGGAGGAAGGAGCGGGAGACGCGACAGGCCCCGGGCGTCCATCCCCCCGGCCCCGGCTTTGACAGCGGCCCTGACTCACTGTGAATGTTTGAAGAACAACAACTTCGGTTTACAATCTCCCCAAAAGAGAAAAGAAAGACAAAAAATGTATTAGGGGTGGGCGTGGGGGGGCTCCTTGCATGCATGTTAAGTCACTTCAGTCGTGTCCGACTCTCTGTGACCCCATGGACTGTAACCCATCAGGCTCCTGTTTCCGTGGAACTCTCCAGACAAGACCACTGGAGTGGGTTGCCATGCCCTCCTCCAGGGGATCTTCCCAACCCAGGGATTAAGGAGGATTCTTTACCACTAGTGCCACCTGGGAAGCCCCACTGTAGGGTCAGGAGGGACTTATCACATTGGTAAAGCTGTTTTTCTTTCTAAGATTCCAACTGTGAGGACTTCCTGGCGATCCAGTAGTTAAGACTTTGCCTTCCAAAGTCGGGAGTGCAGGTTTGATCCCTGATTGGGGAGCTAAAATCTCACATGCCTTGTAGCCAAAAACCCAAAACAGAAAACAGAAAGAATATTGTAACAAATTCAATACAGACTTTAAAAATGAACCACATAAAATTTTTTTTTTAATGTAAGATTCCAACTTTAATTTCTGGATATATTTTTCCAACCTCTTCCCAAGTCCTAGTGCAATGTATACGTTGATTTCTGCAGCTCTCTGTGCTCCAAATAAAAAAAATACATAACTGACTTTGGCTCTTGCCTTCAAGATTTCAGTAAATGACAATCTTTATCAACAAGCTTTATAAAATGGAACATACCCCCAAACTACCCATCCCAAACCATTGGCATTTTTTCAGTGACAAAAAACCGCAGATGCAACATCAGTACTTTGGTCTCCCTAGTGTTCCACAAAGATCAAAAGAGGTAAGAAGAAGAGAACCTCTGATAACATACTGGAACTGACTGGTATTAAAGAAATTCACATACACTCACCAAATAACTCTCTCCCTAATCCATTCATGAGGTGAACCTCTCTTGCTTAAGCCCAAACTACATCGTTCTTACATTCACGGTATAAACACAGATTCCCAGTTCTAAAAAGTTGTTTTCTGGTTTACAAACCTTTAAAAACACTCCAAGTGCATTTTTTTTTAAATCAATTTGCACCTGCAAACATTTGGGAAATGCAAGCATACACTTTCTGAAGTCAGAAGAAAACACTTTCCCAAACACAGCTGTAACCTGACTTTCATAACCCAAATGTCTACAAATATTCCTAACTGAATAAAGAGCCAGTGGTTAGCTAGAATTTTTTTCTGATCAACATGTCCTTTGCTCACATGCAAACAGAAAGTTTATCCTTCTCCTACGGAAGCCTGGAATAACAGTGAAGGAACAAACACCGTGTCAACAACACAGCATATTGCATACATGATATTCCTTTGTTTGTCTCTTCCTCCTCCTTCAGTTTAGGTGTACAGCTTCTCCTGAGGTTCTTTTACTTCTCTGTTATTCCAGCCTCTTTCCAGGACTCAAGCCTGCCTGAGAAATCACAAGATCCTAACACACAGAAGGTCAGGACACAGGAAGCCCAGCATCTGCAAAGAGAGCTCTCTGCCAGCCAGGGCTAGCTCTGGCTATGACAGAAGTAGGACTTGCCCTCAGTGTTACCTGTGAAACTTTAAACTGAATATAAGTCAATGCATTTAGAACTGACTCATCAAGGTAAATGACATTTTCAAGGTAAATGACATTTTTTTCCTTGGGCATGTAAGCCAGGACTCCTACTCATTTGGGTAGGCAGGAATGACCATTTCTCCGAAAAGAAAAATAAGCCCTGGACCTACTCATTCTACAAAAGGAAATGTGTGAGTTTTCAAAAGTGAAGAAAAGAACTCCTGAAGACCTGCATATGATTAAATTTAACAGAATCATCTAAAAGCTTTTTTCCAAATATGCACACCCCCAGGCATGGCCTACATATTTAAGAGATAATGCAACACACTTTTTTTTTTTTTTCCATTTTAGCTATCAGAATAAAATGCCTAAAATGCCTAAAGCAAAACCATGTTCTGTATGTGATCAATAGTGGGATTTTATGAGAAGTTGCATAAGGGGAGAGGTGAGGTGTGATTTCAGCCTTTATATTTTATCACTGCTTCTAAAATTTATGGGACTAGTTTGTCAATTTTTAATAGCAAGTTTCTTTCAAATTACAATTTATTTGTTATAAAAGTAATAACTAATACACATATATTCCTTGCAGAAATCCTGATAAACACTCAAAAAAATCTCTTTAAAGATGAAACCACCCATCATCCCACACACAAAAACATTACTGTTAAAATGCTGATGACTATTCTTCAGAGCCTTTTCTTTGCATGCAACACCTGTCCTTTAAAAGAATCAGCCCATCAGGACAACTGCATTTGGGGCCCAGGTTCCTAGAGTTGACCAGAACACAGTCCCTGGCTGTACTTCAGAGGTGACCTCTGCTGTATGCAGAAACAAGCTTTGGGCAAGATTCGATTTCTCAACACATTAGGGCCCAGCTAGATTTTAACCTCGAATTGAAATGTGTTCCTAACAAGGGTTTAGAAATCAGGCATACATACTTTTAAGAACACTCCAAACAGCCCAATGTTTTAGACCCTCATCTTTGCCAACTCAAAGCTACATGAAGGGCACACGTAGTGGAGACCGAAAGTAGCCTTTCCTTCAGTGTGTATGCACAATTCATCTTCTTAAGCCTTAACTGTGATGAAAGCATCAGCTGTACCCAGTTCCTGTATCTTACAGGG
Organism: Antilocapra americana; assembly: GCA_007570785.1. Lineage (NCBI taxonomy): Eukaryota > Metazoa > Chordata > Mammalia > Artiodactyla > Antilocapridae > Antilocapra > Antilocapra americana. Next base: position 22,759,627 of record ML663008.1, on the reverse strand, counting down.
AATGTCTCAAAAGGTTAATTCTTGGATTGCACCTCAGTTTGGAACTTGTGCATCCTCCATCTTTAGTAGCTATGTTTGAAGCGAAAAAGGGAAGATTTCGCTCCACTGAGCTCACTTCACCTAGGAACAGCTTTGACATACAGGTTTCCAACAATGACAAAGGGTGCAATGATGCGTTAAGTGTATTCCTTCAATTGGAAGGAGAGAGAACAGTCAGGATAAAACAGCCAGCAAACCACACACTGAAGACAGCAGAGCACCTCGCTGTTTTGCTGTCGATATTCTAATTATCAAGTATCACTTAACATCAGCATGAAATGTTTTTGTTTGTTCAGTCTCTCAGTCATGTCCAACTCTTTGATACCCCCATAGACTACAGCACGTCAGGATTCCCTGTCCTACACCACCAACTCCCAGAGCTTGCTCAAATTCACATCCATCGAGTAAGTGATACCTTCCAACCATCTCATCCTCTGCCTTCTCCTTCTCCCCCTGCCTTCAATCTTTCCCAGCATCAGGGTCTTTTCCAATGAATCAGCTCTTTGCATCAGGTGGCCAAAGTACTGGAGCTTCGGATTAGGTGGCCAAAGTATTGGAGTCTCAGCTTCAGTATCAGTCCTTCCAATGAATATTCAGGGTTGATTTCCTTTAGGATTGACTGGTCTGATCTCCTTGCTGTCCAAGGGACTCTTAAGAGTCTTCTCCAGCACCACAGTTCAAAAGCATCAATTCTTCGGTGCTCACCCTTTTTTATTGTCCAGCTCTCACATCCGTACAACTATTGGAAAACCATAGCTTTGACTATACAGATCTCTGTCAGCAAAGTAATGTCTCTGTTTTTTAATACGCTGTCTAGGTTTGTCATAGCTTTTCTTTCAAGGAGCAAGCGACTTTTAATTTCATGGCTGCAGTCTATGTCCGCAGTGATTTTGGAACCCAAGAAAATAAAATCTGTCACTGTTTCTATTGTTTCCCCATCTATTTGCCACCAAATGTTTAGAACCTGTCAAATTCGGTCATGCATGATTATCCTTATCACAAAAGATTCCAACACTGTATCATTATGTATATGCTTATTTACTGAGAGATGAGCACCTTACATGTAAGATTTTTATTTAACAAATCTCAACATCAGTGAATACTAACTTAAAAGGGTAAAAATCTGCTGGAAGGAATGGATTCTTAACTATTCTGGGGTATCTCCTAACGGATCGATTATCATCAATTACAAAGAGATCAGTGCATTTACGATTGAGAAATCTGGCAGTCACCACCCATAGCAAGGTTTGTTGTTGTTGTTGTTGTTATTTATTTTAAATTAGAGGATAATTGTTCCACAATATTGGGATGGTTTCTGCCATACATCAACATGAATCAGTCACAGGTGTACACATGGCACCCCACTCTTAAAACATGGCTACAAATTCCTTGAAGCAGTGTCCGTGTCCCCTCCCCTTGAACCTGGGCAGGCTCCCAACTGAGTTGGTCAACAGCATACGCTTAGTGATGCTCTGTGGTCTCTGACGCTAAATAACAAAAGGCCCTTTGGTCTCTGCCTTGTTGGCTGAAATTCTCGCTCGGAGCCCTGAGGCTGCCATACCCCACAAGGAAGCTTAAAATGTAGGAAGAGGCTCATGTGCATGTCCTCTGCTCAACAGACCCAGAGGAGCCCACTCTCAGGTCACCCCAGCCCAGGCATCAGAGGTGAGTTACTACAGAAGCCTCCAGATGAGTCCAGTCCCCAGTCATTCAAGACTTTCCAGCTGAAGGATTCTGAAGAATCAATATCATTTATCCGTTGCCCCAAAATATATAACCAGAATCTAATTGTGAAGAAAAAGTCAAAAGAGATCATTTTGAAAAATAACTGGCCCACATACTTTGAAAAGTACCTAGGTACTGGACTTCCCTGATGGTCCAGTGGTTAAAAATCCACCTGCCAATTCCGGGGACATGGGTTTGATCCCTGCTCCAGGACAATCCCACACGCCACGTGGCAGCTAAGCTGGGGTGCCACAACTCCAGAAGCCTGTGCGCCTGGAGTCCGCGCTCCACAGCGAGAGCAGCCTGTGCACAAGTAGAGAAGTACACTCTAGCTGTTCAGCCCCCACTCGCTGAAGAGAATGCCCACCGGCAGGGAAGACCCAGTGCAGCCCAAAATAAATACATCTTAAAAAGAAAAAAGTACCAGTATCATGAAAAACAGAGACTGAGAAACCAGTTCCAAATGATAGGAGATGAAAGAGACAAGACAATTATTAAATACATGGCACGATACTGGACTGGATCCTGCACTGAGGGCAGTTTTTCCATAATAGGCATCATCTGACAACTGGTGAAGCATGAATATGGATGACCCATACATTGGTGCTTCTCAAATACTGATGCGTGTACATTCACGTGGAGGTCTTGTGAAAACACAGATTCTAATCCGCAGGCTGGGGTGGGGGCCCAAATTTTAATTTCTAAGACATTCCCAATTTGTATTGACATGCTGGACTATGGCCACACTTAGAATCACAATATATTCAGTACAGTGTCCATGCCAAACTTCCTGAGCTTGTCCTTGTTTTTTCAAGACAAATGTTGAAGAAATAAGGGCTCATGATGTAAGGGAGCTTAGCCTCAAAGGGTTCCACAACAATAGCTACGATAATTACATTGTATGGGGCTCACAGACCTTTATTGTACTGTTGCTGCAAAGGGTCTGAAAACGTTCAAAGGACAATGTTGGAACAGAAAGGGTATTATGTAAATAGGTAGACACCAACCACCCTATAAGGATGCTGTTTTGATTTCAATGGTATGCCTGAGGAAACAGATGTTTGGAGAGATTAAATAATTCGTGTGTAATCATGTTACAAGGGCCCCAAGGCCATAAAGGTTAAGTAATGACCTCGCTTATTTGACAAGTACTGTTAATAACTTGCCATTTGAGTGTCACAACATGCAGAGTAACTCAGACCTTGCAGAGTAACTCAGCCTTCTAAGCCTCAGTTTCCTGATTTGAAGGGTTGCACCAGACCAGGTGACTTCTAGCAACTCCAACACCACGTTAGTAACACAAGCCAATGCGCAGTTCAATCACTCTATTCCTCCCATACTTCACTATGCCAGAACTTTATTCTTCCTCCACCTTCATGACAGAATGAAAGGGTAAAAGCAAACATTACTGGAAACCTTATCTATCCAACCAAGACCAAATCATAGATCTCTATGAAGTTCTGAATTAGTTAACCAGACTAGCCATGATTTCAAAAACTAACAAAAAAAGTTCAAGAGTTAAGCCCCATTTTCACTCTATGAAACAGTATTATCCCTTATCCAGATGCCAGACTTAAGTTTTCATACGAGCAGATTTCAAAATATTCTGCATGAGGTTAAGGATGCTTCCACCGCTTTAGGGCCTGAAAGGAGAGCCTGCTCAAAGGGCCAAAGTCAAGTGAAAGTCTCTCAGTTGAGTCCGACTCTCTGCGACCCCATGGACCATATTCTCCAGGCCAGAACACTGGAGTAGGTAGCCTATCCCTTCTTCAGGAGATCTTTCCAATCCAGGAATCAAAGTGCCAAAGATATTTTCAAAACTTTAATCTTAACTCTGCTTTGTTTGGCATGCTGCAGCCCATGGGGTCACGAAGAGTCTGACAGAACTTAGGGGCTGAACAACAACCTTAACTGCGCACCAAGAGACGGTATGCGTGAACGGGGCCAGGGACCTGAAACCGACAATTCTGAAAAATGGAGATTCCAACTTAGGCTCTGGACTGATTTCTAAAGGAATGGTGAGCAGCTGGAAAAGCAGAAAGAATATCCAGGACTGTGCAGGTTAACTAGGAAGCTGCCAATTAATTTCCTTCAGTCCAGGGCTTTCAGGCTAGGAAACAGATCATCAGCATTTTGTACATCTACATTCTTTTGCTTCTCTATTTTTTTGAACTTACTTTCTAAAATTATTTTTATTTCATACTGGAGTATAGTTGATTGACAATGGCATGTTAGTTTCAGGTGTACAGCAAAGTGAATCAGTTACAAACATACATCCACTCATTTTGAGATTCTTTCCCCGTGTAGATCACTACAGAGTATTAAGGAGAATTCCCTGTGTTATACAGTAGGCCCCTGTTAGTTATCTATTTTATATATAGTAGTGTGCATATGCCAATCCCAGCCTTCCAGTTCATCCTCCCTTCAAACCCCCTTGTCAACCACAAGCCCGCCCTTCTAAGTCTGCAAGTCTGTATCTACATTCTAACACGGCCTTAGAAACTTGCTCATGACAGGGTATCCCTGCACGGAAAACGAAGAAACACAGACCAGTCAAAGGCACTTAAAATCTGTCATCTCAGCACCTCTTTATACTTTTAAACATCATGAGGTTCCAAAGAACTTTTCTTTGTGTGGATTCTGCTGATATTCCCAGTGCTAGAAATAGGAATTAAAATGTAAAAATTTTCAAAGACATATTAGCTGATTGAAAAACCATTACATAATAACATACTGTCTTATGAAAAAATAACTATTTTCCAAAACAAAAATAACGCAGTGAAAAAAATAGCATTGTTTTATACTGTGTACGTCTATTTCCTGTCACATTTGGACGAAGACAGCAGGATTCTCATATCTGCTTCTACATTCAATCTGTTTTGACACCAGATGTCACATCACCCCTGGAAAACTGTACTCTACAGCTATAAAAGAATAAGTGAAAAAGGCAGTCACCTCACAGACCTCTGAAAGGGTCTTGGGGGACCCCAGTTCACACTTTGAGAATCCCTGTCTTACATGCTGATATAATAAGCTTGCTTAACTAAATTAAAAATATCATCCTCACCAGACACTCTGTAGGAAAACTGCATCGGTCCAGAGAGCTCCTCACCCTCAGAAACACAGATATTTTGGGACTGATCATTCTTTTTCTCTTGGTCACTCAGCATGTGGCATCTTAGTTCCCTAAACAGGGATCGAACCCGCTCCCCCTGCCTTGGAAGCACAGAGTCTTAACCACTGGACCACCAGGGAAGTCCCTGATCACTTTGGTTGGAGGAGCTATTCTGTGCCTGTGAGCCGCATCCCAGACTCTACTCCACCCCAGATGTAACAATCAAAAATGTCTCCACACTTTGCTAAACGTCCCCAGGGGACTGAGAACCACTGCTGTAAACCCAGGGAAACATCTGAGTGGTATGCTTCAGAGTGCTAGTTCCATATTCGTCATCCATGGCTTGGTCTTCATCAGCAGACAACACAAAATCGGGAGAGGTACTAAAGAATTTTCCAAGCAAGAAATGTGCCCAAGCAGCTTTCAGCAGTTTGGAAACAAACCAAGATGCAAGGCAGGATCCAAAGGGGAAAAACTACTGAGCAGTACCTACACATCTACAAAGCAGTCCCACAGTTACAGTACAGAGACGGGCGGCTTCAACCACCACCAGGAAAAAGCCAGCTCTGTGGCTGTAAGGGCATCCTGGTAAGGGCAGGATGAGGCTACCGCAGGGCACAGCTGGCAAGCTGATGACACCACAGACAGGATTACATGACACAGAATATACCCAGAACGGCAAGGATGCTCATCCCAACTGTTCTTACTGACTGGACCAGGAGAGGGCATTTAGAGTAAGAGACACTAAGAAACAGAAGTGTCCCTGGTGGGGTGCAAGGATTCCAGTCAAGTAGTGAAGGTTTCTCCCCACCAATAAGCAATTTCCTGACACCCATTGGGTATCCTACAATCTGACACAATTCTGACCCTATCTATCTGAAGACAGGATCAGCCCCCCAGAGGTTGAAATTCAGTCCAAAACTTACAAAACTAACTCCTACTTCAGGTGCCAATCACAAGTCCAGGTTATTACCTGTGGTTTTGATCAGTTCATTTCAGTCACTCAATCATATCCAACTCTTTGCGACCCCATGGATCGCAGAATGCCAGGATTCCCTGTTCATCACCAATTCCTGGAGCTTGCTCAAACTCATGTCCATCGAGACAGTGATGCCATCCAACCACCTCATCGTCTGTCATCCCCTTCTTCTCCTGCCCTCAGTCTTTTCCAGCATCAAGGTCTTTTCCAGTGAGTCAGCTCTTTGCATCAGGTGGCCAAAGTAATGGAGTTTCAGCTTCAGCATCAGTCCTTCCAATGAATATTCAAGACTGATTTCCTTTAGGATGGACTGGTTGGATCTCCTTGCTGTCCATGGGACTCTCAAGAGTCTTCTCCAACACCACAGTTCAAAAGCATCAATTCTTCAGCGCTTGGCTTTCTTTATAGTCTAACTCTCACATCCATACATGACTACTGGAAAAACCATAGCTTTGACTCGACGGACCTTTGTTGGCAAAGTAATGTCTCTGCTTTTTAATACGCTGTCTAGGTTTGTCATTGCTTTCCTTTCAAGGAGCAAGCATCTTTTAATTTCACGGCCGGAGTCACCAGCTGCAGTGATTTTGAAAACCCAAGAAAAGAAAGTCTGTCACTGTTTCCATTGTTTCCCCATCTATTTGCCATGAAGTGATGGGACCAGATGCCATGATCTTAGTTTTCTGAAGGCTGAGTTTTAAGCTAATTTTTTCACTCTCCTCTTTCACTTTCATCAAGAGCTTCTTTAGTTCTTCACTTTCTGCCATAAGGGTGGTATCATCTGCAGATCTGAAGTTATTGCTATTTCTTCCGACAATCTTGATTCCAGCTTGTGCTTCCTCCAGCCCAGAATTTCACATGATGTACTCTGCATTAAGTTAAATAAGCAGGGTGACACTATTCAGCCTTGATGTACTCCTTTCCTGATTTGGAACCAATCTGTTGTTCCATGCCCAGTTCTAACTGTTGCTTCTTGACCTGCATACAGATTTCTCAGGAGGCAGGTCAGGTGGTCTGGTATTCCCATCTCTTTAAGAATTTTCCATGGTTTGTTGTGATCCACACAGTCAAAGGCTTTAGTGTAGTCAATACACCAGAGGTAGATGTTTTTCTGGAACTCTCTTGCTTTTTCTATGATCCAGTGAATGTTGGCAATTTGACCTCTGGTTCCTCTGCCTTTTCCAAATCCAGCTCAAACATCTGGAACCAGAACATCTGGTACTGACAGACTGGCTATAAACCAGAAGTTCCTACGGGCCCCTCTCCTTGGGTTCAATTAATCTTCTAGAGTGGCTCAGAGAATTCAGAAAACCCACCCACTCACTAGTTCAGCAGTTTATCACAAAGGACGTTTAAGGGTATGAATCAACAGCCAAATGAAGAGATATATGCAGTGAGGTTCTGAAGGGGCTTCCATCCTCCGAGAGTTTGGGGACGGGCAGAGTAGCATGCAGAAGCTTTCTGGTTCCCCAACCTGCAAGTTCTCTCAAGTCCCTCCTTTCGGGTTTTTATGGAGGCTCCAATACGCAGGCACCACTGATTAAACCATCAGCCACTGGTGACTGATTCAACCTCCAGCCCCTCTCCCCTCCCCACAAATCAGGGGGTGGGACTGAAAGTTCCAATCCTTTATTCATGGCTGGTTCTCTGGCAACCTGCCCTCACACTTAGGCACTTTCCCAAAGCCACCTAATTAACATAAGCTCAGTCATGGTGGAAAGAGAATTCTCATGAAAGGAAGACACCCATTTCATCGTCATGCCCCTGAAGCAACTTGAGCTGTGTGCCAGGTATCATGAATGAAAACCACAGATATATTTCTTATTATGAAGTAGATCAAAGCAAATAATGGATACTAGCTTAAAATTCTGTGAAATTTGAACATAACCCATACTTTAGTTAATAATATTCTATCACTTGCTGCATGCAACAAATTCTGGTAAATGCTCTTTTCATTTTTTATTCAATTACAAACATTTTCTAATTCTCCTTATTATGGCTTCTTAGATATACCCATCATTTAAAAGTGGACATTTAATTTCCAAATACATGGGGTTTTGTTTAAAGTATCTTTAATTTCTCATTTTGACACTAATTTCTTGTTTAAATGCTTTCTTCTCTGCAGTCACCCTCTCTTTTTTTCAGTCTAACTTTTAAAAAAATTATTTTAATTGGAGTCTAATTACTTTACAACACTGTGGTGGTTTTTGCCATACATCAACATTAATCAGTCTAACTTTTTTGAGGCTTTTAATGGCTAAGTCAAAGATCTCTCTTGGTAAATGTCACACTGCACTAGGAAATATGTGAGTTATTTTCAAGTATCTTTTGATATTGATTTCTAACATAATTCCACCGTGGTAACAAACTCTGTATGATTTCAATACCTTTAGACCATGAAACTTTTGCACCCTGTTTTACACCCTAGGATATGTTCTAGTGTCTGCTAGTTTACAGTCTATGGGAACTTGAACAGAATTTATATCCTATGGTTGTGAGAAAATTGCATGCAAAATCAACATAAAAGTAGTTTGAGTTGGTTCACAATGCTTTTCAGGTTTACTATATCCTTCTACTTCTCTGTATACTCATTCTATTAATTTCTGAGAGTTTGATATTGAAATCAAAAATCTTAATTTATCTACTTAAAAAATTACTGTAATATGTAGTAGAACTATATAACCTTGTTCTTTATTTTCTAAGTCTTCTATAAATGTGTTAGCATCCATTTATAATTTAAAAAAACAAAAATTTAAAAAAAATCAAGGACATCACAGAATGCAACCAGGAAGTTATACAAGGGAAGGACCCAGAAAGAAACTCAACAGGTCACTGTACCAATTCTTAGATTCTAAAAACAGTCCTCTGTAGAAGAGGGATTCACCTTGTACTTGACCCAGAGGTTTAACTAGGGCTAATGGGCTGAGAATATAAAAAGGCACAGGTCAGCTGGGCGTGAGGGGAAACAACTGTCAGGGTTGGTGAGCTTACACAACTGCTGGGCAGGTCAGTTTGGGAGATACTGAGTTCCTTGTCACGAAAGTTTTATAAGGTAAGACTGGCGCATTCCAAAAGAGGTTCAAATACGACACGCAAGGCTGGAACAGCTGACCCTTGCATCTGTAGGCAAGAAAATACATGCCTATCCCCTAAAGACAGCCTCACTCACCAAGTTCTTTGAGCCAATTGACTCACTCTTCTCAGTACAGAAGCCAACCTGTCAAGCTGACCTGTCACCCTTTTCTGCAGGGCAGGGCAACCTTACCAAATCCCAGATAAACGCAGGCTGTGCCATGCCAAGACTTGAACTTTCTTTCTGTACTCCACATTGGCCATGTTCAGGGTTCTGATTTCATCTAGAGTGCATGGGTATCAACATGCCAAAGGGGTGTCCCAGACCCATCTTAATCTTCCTTTTAGTCTGATTTTCTCTTTCCCAAAGAAGAACATGCCAGATATTAACAAGTAAATGCTAGGGCTTTGTAAACTGTTACCATTCATAAATATATTCATCATCAATAGTCACTCTTATCTGGCCCGTGAAATACTAACTTTATAATTCTTCCACAGACATGTCCAAGAGTATAATAATTTGTCTATTATAAGTTTCCTAAGAGCCACAGCACCTGTTGGCATTCTAACCTGATTTTCCCATATCATAGTACACAAAAATATGCAGACACACACACAAAAGTACATGTTCTACAGTCCCACTGTTACTATTCCCTAAAAGACCTGAGAGTTCACCTGAGAAGTCAAGGACATGTGTGCGAAAAGGATGAAAGGAGAAGGACAGAGGAGGTGGAAATCTTACCCAGGTGCCAGGGCTCTCACAGTGGAGAACGGTATGAGACGAAGCTATATAACCTGCAGAACCTGCGCTGCATTGTCCTTTTTAAGAGCTTCTATTGAATGAAAAGATGCAGACAACATGTTGGTCTATAAATACATAACCTTTAAAAATACTCCCTTTTCAGAACCCTCCTACGTTGTTGGTGGGAATATAAATCGATGTAGCCACTATGGAGAATAGTACAGAGGTTCCTCAAAAAGACTAAAAATAGAACTATAATATGACCCAGCAGTATCAACTACCGGGCACATACCCAGAGACACCCTTAATTCAAAAAGGTACATGCTACTAGAGAAATGCAAATCAAAACTACAATGATGTATCACCCCTCACTGGCCAGAATGGCCCTCATCAAAAAGTCAACAAACAATAAACGCTGGAGAGGGTGTGGAGAAAAGGGAATGCTCTTGCACTCTTGGTGGGAATGGAAACTGATGCAGCCACTGTGGAAGACAGCATGGAGATTTTAAATACGGAGATTTAAAAACTAGGAATAAAACCACCATCTGACCCAGCAATCCCACTCCTAGCCATATACCCTAAGGAAACCAAAACTGAAAGAGACACATGTATCCCATTGTTCACTGCAGCACTATTTACAATAGCCAGAACATGGAAGCAGCCTAGATGTCCATTGACAGATGAATGGATAAAGGAGTTGTGGTACATATACACAATGGAATATTACTCAGCCATAAAAAGACGCACTTGAGTCAGTTCTGATGAGGTGGATGAACCTAGAACCTATTGCACAGAGTGAAGTGAGTCAGAAAGAGAAAGATAAATATCGTATTCTAACACATATATACAGAATCTAGAAAAATGGGATTGAAGAACTTATTTACATGACAGCAATGGAGAAACAGACATAGAGAAAAGACATAGACATAGGGAGAGGGGAAGAGAGGGTGAGATGTATGGAGAGAGTAACATGGAAACTTACAGTACCATATGTAAAATAGAGGGCCAACAGGAATTTGCTGTGTGGCTCAGGAAACAAACAGGGGCTCTGTATCAACCTAGAGGGGTGGGATGGGGCAGGAGATGGGAGGGAGGTTCAAAAGGGAGGGGATATGGCTGGTTCATGTTGAGGTTTGACAGAAAACAACAAAGTTCTAAAAAGCAATTATCCTTCAATAAAAAAAAAATTAAAAAGCAGTAGCACAGGCAGAAATAAATAAATGTAGCAAAAAATAAAAGGTACATGTACCCCAATACTCACTGCAGCAATATTTACAACAGCTAGGACATAGAAGCAACCTAAATATCCATCAACAGAGGAATGGATAAAGAAGATGTGGTATATACATACAATGGAATATTACTCAGCCATGAAAGGGAATGAAATAGTGCCATTTGCAGAGATGTGGGTAACCCAGAGACTGTCATACTGAGTGAAGTCAGAAAGAGAAAAACAATTATATAGGAATGCACGTATGTGAAATCTAGAAGAACAGTCCAGACGAACTTACTTGCAAAGCAGGAAAAAGACACAGATATAGAACAAACTTATGGATATCAAGAAGGGAATGGGGAGTGGGATGTATTGGTAGATCAGGATTGACGTACATACACTACTATGTATAAATGGATAACTAGTAAGAATCTAGCGTATAGCCCAGGGAATTCTATTCAATGATCTTTAGTGACCTAAATAAGAAGGAAATCTAAAAAAGAGGGGAAATATGAACATATATGTAACTGATTCACTTGGCCATACAGCAGAAACTAGCACGACACTGTAAAGCAACTATACTCCAATAAAAATAAATTCTTTAAAAAAAAAAAAAAAAAAAAAACCTCTATTTTCCATCTAGACACACATGGCTCTGGAAGGCAACAGGGAAAGACACCTACCAAACCAAAATTCATTTTCACCAAAATAGTGGGATACTGCTATTTATCACAACAAAACAGGCTCTCCAAAAGTGAATGGTTTCCAACAACCTCTATTTAATTATGCTCCTAATTCTCTGGCCCAGGGATCTGGGCATGGCACAGAAGGCTCAATCAGCCTTGGAGGGATCTGGCAAATGGCTGGACATGGCTAGGACCGGGACTGGGCCCAGAGTCTGAAAGCTCAGTTTTGGCTGTCGGTGGGGTTCTGCTGGAGTCTGGGATAATGCCTAGGATGGACAGGCTGGAGGAGCTGGAGCTGGCCAGGCATCTCTCTCAGCTACACAGCCTCTGTCCATGGCGAGCAGGAGCCTCCTTGCATCTCGCCATTCTCAGGGTGGCCAGACGTCCTCCACCGCAGAGGACTTCCGGGTGAGCCAGAGGAAGGAAGGGGTCGGTCTCTCCCAGCCACAGCGCCGAGTCACTTCTGCCACAGTCCACTGCTCAAAGTCATTTGAGTTCACTGAGATTTAACAGAAGGAGACACAGACTCTCCTAGCTCTACAAACACAGTGAGAAAGAATGTGATAGGCCACCAAGAGACACATTTATTTCAGGTTTCATCTGGTAGCATGTGCAAGCCTGGATATAAGATGAGCAAAACAACCATCCCCAAAGTAACTTCAAGACAGAAGCTTTTTACAATAAATATAATGTGCTAAATAGGTCATAAATACCAATACTTCTCTCACGACTGCTTCAAGTCTTTGTCATCTGAGGACAAGACAGCCACACAAGAGCCCCATTTATCACAAAGGATATGGAAGAATGTAAGGAGCTCAAATTCAAAAAAGATTCAGGCTTATTTTTTTTAAAAGGTTCTTCAAACTGAAACCTAATCCCTTAGTGATTTCCAATTTTATCCAATAGATTAGTCAAACTTATCGCTTCTCGGCCTTTTGCCTAAGATCAAGTGTAGATTAGTCAAACTGACAGATATACTTGCACTGAGATTCAGGGCAAGTGTATTTATTGACCTTGTAATGTCAAATTAAGTCTGTGGTACTTAGCTTGTTATATTTTTCTCTACATTCATTTTATTGGAATTTAATTGCTTTATAATCTTGTGTTAGTTTCTGTGTATAATGTGAGTCAGTCACATGTACACATATATCCCCTTCTCTTTTTTAATTTAAAAAAAATTTTATTTTGTATTGGGGTATCGCTGATTAACGATGTCATGATAGTTCAAGTGAACAGCGAAGAGACTCAGCCATACATGTATACATATCCATTCTCCCTCAAACTTCCTTCCCATCCAGGCTGCCATATACCATTGAGCAGACTTCCTTGGCTAATTATTTAAGTCTAAGAAGAAAACTACAAATGAGTCATAATTTCCCCCATCACTGTAATGATAATATTGACAAAGAACACTGGAAAAATACAAAGTTCCTTTTTCCCCACCAAGGTAATCATTGTCAATAGTTTCTTTGATTTTTTTCGTAAGAAAATTTTAAAAGTTGCCTATGCATATGCCTGCTTACAAGTGTCATTTCTATGTATGTATTTTAACACACAAAGGATCATAATAGAGATACAGTATATCACTTCAATTTTTAACTATCCATTCAAATATTAACTGAACACCTGCTACAGGACATGCAACACTCTGGACGTTGGAGATAAATGAATAAGTGCAAAGGCCCCAACATAGAAACATACCTTGTGTGTTCCAAGGAAACCAAAGAAGCCTGGTGACTGGAATGCAGTGCATGAGGGTATGAAAGGGAAGCTGCATCAGTAAACAGCATGAGCTTTTTGGGTTTTTTTTTTTAATTCACAGTGAGACAGGATGTCAGACTCTTGGAGATCATTCAATTTCAGGGTATTCATTTACTATTACTGTCTAACAAAAGACTATAAATTTATAGGCTGAAAATAATACAGCTACTATTACTGTGTTCACTAATTCTTGCGATATATAACAAAGTTAAATATACATTTTATAACTTTGTTACATATAACAAGAACTAGAAAATAATTATCTCAAAGTTTCCAAGTGTCAGGCTTCCAGGCACATCTTAACTGGGGCCCCTGCCCAGGTCCTCAGCTCACAAGGCTGTCCGCTAGCCTGAATTATGGAGGCTCCACTGGGGATGACTCTGCTTCCAAGCCCATTTGGGTCATTGGCGGAATTCATTTCCTTGCAGTCAAAGGACTGAGTCCTGACTTCTTGCTGACTATCGGCTGGAGGCTGCCTGCAGTTCCCTGCCATGTGGTCCTCTCCATAGGCAGTTCACAATATGGCTATTTGCTTCTTTTAGGCCAGCAGGGGAACTTCTCTCCAGTCTGATCCACTGGAGTCTTACATAACCAAACATTCTTGGGAAGGAACCCATCAGCTTGGATCCAACTGGTTAGAATCAAACAGGTCCCACCAGTGCTCAAGGGCCTTGAATACTGGATCACCTTAGAATGTGTCCACCACAACCAGTATCAGCATTTACAAATTACCTCATTTTTTTAATGAGTCACCCATGTTTCTTCTTGGGAGCATATAATTTAACTTTCCCCCCTGTCATTGAAGACTGTTTCTGACTTTTTCCACTGAGATATACACATGGCTATGAACATGTTCGACATATTTGCAAAATTTTGAGAGAATATCTGTAGAGTATTTTGTAGGTGAGATTGCCTTCAAAGTAGGAGTGCTATTTAATCTTTGCTGGATGCTGCCAAACCATTTCAGAAAGGCTGCGCCAACTCACACTTACATCAGTTACAGAGAAGGCCACTTATATCAACCCTAAATATTCACTGGAAGGACTGATGCTGAAGCTCCAATACTTTGGCCACCTGATGCAAAGAGCCAACTCACTGGAAAAGATCCTGATACTGATAGAGACTGAAGTCAAAAAGGAGAAGAGGGCAACAGACAATGAGATGGTTACATAGCATCAGCAACTCAATGCACATGAATTTTAGCAAACTCCAGGAGATAGCAGAAGACAGAAGAGCCTGGCATGCTGCAATCTATGGGGCCAAAAAGAGTCAGACATGACTTAGCAACTGAACAATAATAATGAGATTACTTCTCTCACATTCTTTAGCAGAACCTTACAAGTTTCATTAAGTAGGTGTTCTTCATTTCTTGATTTACGCTTACAACTGGGTGGCTTATCTTTTCTTAAGTTAGGTAATGTATCTTTTTGAAGGACATCAGTGATACAGCCTATTCTCTCACTGTATTTTCTGATTTTTGTTCTATATAAGGAAGTTATCGATGGGGTGATTACTTTTAATCCTTCATCTCAAAGAACCATTTAATGTACCTAATAGTTCTTGAATCTGTTTTCTTGGGCTCCCAATGTATGCAATCTAATTTGCAAATAATCTAACATTTTCCCCTTTCAGTTTTCATACCAATATCTTTTTTTTCCCTCCTTTCTTGTTTAGTAATCCTAGGATAATAGTTAATTAAACAGCAAGTCAAGTCATCATTTCAACATTCTGAGCATTTTAATGATGAAAACTCTACCTTTTGGGTTAAAATACACATTTTATACCATTTTAAGGAAGTATCCAAAATTTCTACTTCATTAAAGTATTTTACTAGGAATTCAAGTGGGCCTTAGGAAGCAGCACTACGAACAAAGCTAGTGGAGGTGATGGAATTCCAGTTGACCTATTTCAAATCCTAAAAAATGATGCTGTGAAAGTGCTGCACTCAATATGCCAGCAAATTTGGAAAACTCATCAGTGGCCACAGGACTGGAAAAGGTCAGTTTACATTCCTATCCCAAAGAAAGGCAATGCCAAAGAATGCTCAAAGTACCGCACATTTGCACTCATCTCACACACTAGTAAAGTAAAGCTCAAAATTCTCAAGCCAGGCTTCAGCAACACATGAACCGTGAACTTCCAGATGTTCAAGCTGGTTTTAGAAAAGGCAGAGGAACCAGAGATCAAATTGCCAACATTCGCTGGATCATCGAAAAAGCAAGAGAGTTCCAGAAAACCATCTATTTCTGCTTTATTGACTACACCAAAGCCTTTGACTGTGTGGATCACAATAAACTGTAGAAAATTCTGAAAGAGATGGGAATACCAGACCAGCTGACCTGTCTCTTGAGAAATCTGTAAACAGGTCAGGAAGCAATAGTTAGAACTGGACATGAAACAACAGACTGGTTCCAAACAGGAAAAGGAGTATGTCAAGGCTGTATATTGTCACTCTGCTTATTTAACTTACACGCAGAGTACATCATGAGAAACGCTGGGCTGGAGGAAGCACAAGTTGGAATCAAGACTGCCGGGAGAAATATCAATAAACTCAGATATGCAGATGACACCACCTTTATGGCAGAAAGGGAAGAAGAACGAAAGAAGCTCTTGATGAAATTGAAAAAAAAGGAGAGTGAAAAAGTTGGCTTAAAGGTCAACATTCAGAAAACTAAGATCATGGCACCCAGTCCCATCATGGCATGGAAAATAGATGGAGAAACAGTGGAAACAGTGGCTGACTTTATTTTGGGGGGCTCCAAAATCACTGCAGATGGTGACTGCAGCTGTGAAATTAAAAGACGCTTACTCCTTGGAAGGAAAGTTATGACCAACCTAGACAGCATATTAAAAGCAAAGACATTACTTTGCCAACAAAGGTCCATCAAGTCAAGGCTATGGTTTTTCCAGTAGTCATGTATGGATGTGAGAGCTGGACTATAAAGAAAGCTGAGTGTGGAAGAATTGATGTTTTTGAACTGTGGTGTTGGAGAAGACTCTTGAGAGTCCTGTGGACAGCAAGGAGATCCAACCAGTCCATCCTAAAGGAAATCAGTCTTGAATATCCATTGGAAGGACTGATGCTAAAGCTGAAACTCCAATACTTTGTCCACCTGATGCGAAGAACTAACTCACTGGAAAAGACCCTAATGCTGGGAAAGATTGAGGGCAGGAGGAGAAGGGGATGACAGAGGATGAGATGGTTGGATGGCATCACTGATTCAATGGACATGGGTCTGAGTAAGCTCCAGGGATTGGTGAAGGACAGGGAGGCCTGGTGTGCTGCAGTCATGGGGTCACAAAGAGTCAGACATGACTGAGCAACTGAACTGAACTGAATTTGCTGAGTGGAAGCTTTTAACACATTTCATTCCTTCTGTCTTATGTAGTTATTTAAAGTTATAACTCCCCTCAGAACATAATCTGTGCCTTATCCACCAAGTTCTAATGCACTCGTTTTCATAATAGTTTTCCAGGCACTGTATGACTTTAAAATTTTTCTATTTTGATCCAAGAATCATGAAAGTTTCTAAATTTCCAAATGACCAGAGACTATTTTTTGCTTCTATAATTATTAATGTTAAAATTTTTCTGGATTGAGACTGATATGGCTCAGAAAAAGCAATATTTTTTCTGCCTTCTGAAATTTCTAATTTTTCTTTGTTGCCAAAAATAGATAAACAAGACTTATAAATATTGCTTTATTACCTTCTGAGTTGCTATAGAAAAATGTGAGGCAACCAGCTGTATCATCCCCACTGGAATTTTGATTTTTCCTCAAAAATCCAATAACTGAGCCATACTTTGTCTCTATATGAATAATTCTGAATGACTTAAAATTCAGAATTGGTTTCTTCCAATTCAGTGACACTTCGATCAGATACAGGTTTCACTTTGATTCAGGAAAAAAAAAACTCTTATTTTTATCAGCAAAATTATTTTCATCTACGTATGTGGTTCTGTACCTCTGAGACCACATCTTACCCTGGGTCATCTTCACCTTGTTTCCTGATTCTGACTGTTTCCATTTGTCCTTCTCCTTTCATTGAATGGGTCTGCTTCATCAATGTTGACTCCTCCTTTCTTTAACTTTTGATTCTATCCATTTCCATTTTAAATTTGTTCATTTGTTCTGAGATATCACTGGAGGTGTCAGTCTGTTTTCTTAAAAAAATTCTCATCACTATTTCTGAACTCCCATTTTACTGAATATTTAGTTCCCCCAGAGAGATAAATTGTAGTAAGTTCACTGCCCTTCCTTAGATCAAAATAAATCCCTCATCTACTGTTTGTATTTCTTCCCCTTTTGCTACAATAGATTCACACAGACTCCACACTGGGTATTTTGGGTTTATTTCAATTATACTAATGTTCTAAATGGGCAACTCTATCAACACTTTCTCTTCACACCAGTACATTCCTTGGGGTGCCATCTCCTTGAATCTTGTCCCATGTTTTGGATGTCTATGCCCTTCTTCCACGCTCTACAGTTTTGCCTGCCCAGGTGTCAGCAGCCTGAGAATGGCGGATTTCTCTGCAAGACTTGCCACAGCAGCATACCACAGCTAGGTGGTTTAAACAACAGTTCTGGTGGCTGGACGTCCAAGATCAAGGTGCAGGTAGGGCTGGTTTCTTCCGGCCTGTCTCCTTAGCTTGTACGTGGTTCTTTCCGTGTCCTCCCACTTCCTTTCTTCTGTACACGCACATCCTGGGTGTCTCCTCCTCTTTTTATAAAGACAGCAGTCCTATTGAACTAGGGCCGCATCATTTTGACATCATTCTAATGTCAATTCTCTCCTTAAATATCCCCATCACATAACAGAGTCACACTGGAAGCTAGAACTTCAATATGTGAAATTTGAGGGGATATAATTTCCTGGTGGCTCAGACAGTAAAGAGTCTGCCTGCAACACAGGAGACCCAGGTTCTACCTTTGGGTCAGGAAGAGTCCCTTGGAGAAGGTAACGGCAACCCAGTCCAGTATTCTTGCCTGGTGAATTCCATGGACAGAGGAGCCTGGAGGGCTATAGTCCATGGCGTTGCAAAAAGTCTGACACGACTGATTGACTGACACACACACACACTCACAGTTGAGTCCATAACAACACACTCACAATTGAGTCCATAACAACAGGCATGGAGAGGACAGGGGTTCAGCCAGGACTGGATACAGTAGTCTCTGAGCTCACCTGACCCAAAGCTGCTGAACAGTCTACCCCCTTCCTCCAAAGGGAGGTGTCTGGGGACAGCATACAGGTCTGCCCCACATCGTGGTCTGTGGAAGGTTAAGTTAGGATAAAAATGAAGACAGCCCACACCAATGTTTGTAAACTCTATTTGGTGGTCTCTAGGCCTTTCCCTCCATTTGGTTGATACCAAGGTTTTTCTCTCCTTTTAACCTGTTTTTGATTTATATTGCAAGATTGTGAGACCTGGCTTCGCTCTTATGGACCAGTCTTTACTTTTATGCCATGAAGAAGCATATGTTTAAGATACCTATTTTAGATTATAAATGGATGACAAATAATACCGGTAAACACATTAGTAAAAAGTAATATACCGTCTCATGTGGAAACTTATAACTTCACTTTCTCCACTCTGCACATTGTCTAAATGGGTCACATGCTTTTATTAAATTATTTCAATATCACTCACGTTCATTCCACCTAGAGCAGAGGTCCCTTAACCGAGGTCTCTTCAGTGTTAGCACATGCCCTAAAGTCACATGTAGATGGCATATACGCAGTTGTATTTTTTCAGAAAGTGGGTCTATGACCCTTCAAAGTCTCAAAGGGGTATGAAGTATAAAAACTAGCTAAAAATCACTGACCTAGAGTAATGAACAGGAAAGCTGCCAAGAATGGGAAACAATAGAAAACTAGAGACAATTTACAAAAGGTTGAATTCATCTGAAATAAAGGCAACTAAAAGAATTTTCTTTTAAGATACACAGAATTTAGCTAAAGCCACAGCAGACTTCCAAAAACGTTTAACTGCTGAGTATGTATTTGTGGCCCTGGACATTGTAGGAAACAGTCTTGCAGGAATCATGGAATAAAATAATATATACATGAAACAATTACCTCTCCAAGGACCTTTCCACATCAATCTGTCCATAAGTACAGCTGACTCTGAGCTTATAAGCACATTCATCACAAATGACTTAATCCCTTCATTAAAATTTGAAAATGACAACTAATCCTCTTAGTGGTCACTCCCTTCATTTCCACCTAAAGAGAAATGACATTCCAGAAAAACCAAGTGTTTGAAGCCTTCCCTGGTGGAAGAATGTCTCCACTTTTACTTACTGCTGAGGTAGATGGAAAAAAAATTACCCAAAAAAAAAGCATAGCCTATAAATAAATTCCATTTTAAATATACAAAAAGAGAAAGCAAAGTTGATTCAGCAACAAATAAAAGAATGGGAGGTAGATGTAGAGAATAATAATGTATTTGAGGTTTTGATCCAGATTTTGAATGACTTTCTGGTATGCACTGTTTCTTTCCATGAACGTACCAAGAATTACTATCATTTACAAAGGATTATAAATCTTCCCCCAAACCTATTAATCCAACCACTTCAGAGGTTTAGTTTGGCACAATCGACAGTCTGCAGCCCATGTGCACTTTTGGTAATTAAGAATGAGGAATGACGATGACAAACAACACACAGCTGTGCAGTGATGGATAAGAACTTTCCCGTGCGGACAACCAGGCGCTGGCATGTGTGGCTCAGGAGACTATGAACAGCTCATGACTTTATGAAACCAAATACAGAGACTTCCTTTCTGACTCCCACGCATTCCAACAGAGACATACATAAGCACTTTTGCACAATTTAAACTTGGAGCTATACATGCAGTCATATTGACTGAAACACTATGCATCATTTAAGCTCAAAAAGGAAAAAAATATATAGCCTTGTTTTTCTTGGGATGGTAGAAGGACCACAAGGAACTTTCTGTGTGGCTTCACGGCTTGAAATCCCTTTTGGAACAACGCAGGCTGTAAATGAAGAAAGCAAGCTGTGTGACCTTGGGTTGGTTACTTTCAACTCCCCAAGCTTCAGATTCTTGCCCAGGTCTAGACAATTCTACACTCCCTACCTTTTCAGCATTAGCTGGTTGATTTCTGCTCTGACCCGGAGCCAGACTAGTGTCTAGAGCACCAGGGGCTCGGGAAGCCCTCAGGCCCAAGCCTCTGCCGAACATTCGAGTCTGCTAAGGAACCTTATGTCTCATAATTGCACACACTATCACCCCTACAGGTCTCGCTTCCTGCTGAAAATGGAAGAAACATAAGGGATGCCCAGTACAAAGAATTCAAGTGCAGAAACAGTCTCAACCTGGCTTTGGACCAAGAAGGTAACTAGCTTCTCATCAGTCCAAACTCAAACATACCATCCTGAGGCCAGGGAACTAGACTTCAGCTGTGTCCAAGTTAGTCTCACTGTTGTCTTTCTCGCTAAAATGCTGGACTTCTGGAAAGCAAGACCTGCCTTCGTGTGTGTGTGTGCGCATGTATGCATGTGCGCATGCCTGTCCATACAGTACAAGGCAAGGAGTAGCTTAACAACTGATTAAACAGATAATGAGCTGCAATAAAAGAAATGATGTCGGCACTAAATATCAGATCATTTAACTTTTACCGTCAATCATTTTGATGCTGAAGCTCTAATACTTTGGCCACCTGATGAAAAGAGCCAACTCATTAGAAAAGACCCTGAGGCTGGGAAGGATTGAAGGCAGGAGGAGAAGGGGATGACAGAGGATGAGATGGCTGTATAGCATCAACAACTCAATGGACATGAGATTCAACAAACCCCAGGAGATGAAAAAGGACAGGAAGGCCTAGTGTGCTGCAGTCCACGGGGTCACAAAGAGTCAGACATGACTGAGCGACTGAACAACAACACATTTCAGACATATACACAAGTACATACAAGTTAAAAAGGATACTATAATAAATTCCTCTGCCCGCCTCACCGAGCTACACCAAGTCACTAACTGATGGCCAATCTTGGTTCATCCATATCCCCAAATTGTTTTGAAGAAGATTTTAGGCTAAGGACTGTACATACAGGTGTTTAAGAAGCTTTAGGGGATTAAGTTTTGCTTAACTCGAGAATTCTAGGTACTAGCATCTTGAGAGGAAAAAGAAAGATACACTATTGCACCAGGATCAGTAGAACTCACCACTACATGATAAAGAAGTAAAAATCACACCATCCCCCTAAACTGCTACGGGTCAGTGTGTGCATGAGTGCTAAGTCACTTCAGTCGTGTCCAAGATTCTGTGCAATCCTATAAACTGTAGCCTGCCAGGCCACTCTGTCCATGGGATTTCCCAGGCAGGAATACTGGAGTGGGTTGCCATGCCCTCCTCCAGGAGATCTTCCTGACCCAGGGATTGAACCCATGTCTCTAAGATTTCCTACACTGGCAGGAGGGTTTTTAACCCCTAGCACCACCTGGGAAGCCCTGCTATGGATCAGGGGGTACTTACAATATGTATATGATTAAGATATCCTCCCCCAAAAGAGTTAGATGATAATTTTGCAAATATCTGCATGAAAAGAAACAATGGCCTTCAGGCATGTCATGCGAGGAGGAAGACAGTGTTAATACAGGATGGAATGCTGATCGAGGAATAATGACGAAAGGCTGCAGGGATTTCATCAAATTTTGTAATGAGAAGGTTTCTTGGAGAAAAATCCAGAAGATTAAACAGAAGGAGGAGCATATCTGAGGAGGGTCAGGCGGAGACAAGAAGGGGGGTTTGACCAGATGCAGAAGGGAGGTGGGCAGGAGAGACGTGGCAGCACCTTGATCCTTGAGGACACGTGGGCCCCAAAGGCAGGAGTCCATAGAACTAAAGGGTGAAAACAAACACGCCTAACAAACTGACTCCTGCCTTTTGGGGTCACTCTCAAGGAGAAATCAACCAACTGGAAAGTTAAAACAAAGAGAGATTCTGAGGGACATTTCATCCTGTGCCAAATTCATCCAGTGACATAAGGAGACACGGCTTACCCTGTACTGACCACATCCTTCCTCCGCTCCTCGGCAAAGCGCACCCCGCGCTTTTCAACAGGGCTGACCACAGGCACTTCCCTGCCTGAATGGGGAAGACACTTTCAAAGGAAAAGAGGAAGGGCTCTGAATCCCAGGGACAGAGAACATCGTTACAGACGAAACAGGAATTCACCCTGACAGCTGGCCCACAGGTTCCTCCCCGCGGCCGGTCAAAGATTCCCAGTGAACAGAAAAGGGCAGGCTGAGCCAGCCATCCTTAGAAATCCCTGTTTGCAAGGCTGGCCTCTGGCTGGCATCTAGAAACCTGGCAAACTAACAGTTCTCTAAACTGCTATGAAACATTCCTGCGGGAATTCCCTGGCAGTCCAGTGGCTAGGACTCTACACCCTTACTGTTGAGAGCCCAGGTTTGAGCCCTGGTTGGGCAACTAAGATCCCACAAGCTGCGTGGTGCACCGCCTGCCCCGCCCCCACCCCCGCACCAACCCCCCACAATGATGCAGCCAAAAGAAAAAATAAAATTTCAAAATGGTTCGGATGGCCCGCCATGTCTCAACTGTCTACACACAAACGTGCACACCCAGGTACGATGCGCAACACTGGCTTCTCTTCCGGGAGTCTGGAATTGGTACCCGCTTGGCAAAGGATGCAGAAGTGACTACCTCCCGACAGGCCCCGAGTCTCTAAGGCGCTTCCCTGAACAGACACATTACCTGCTTGTGGCTGCATTTTCAGGGCTCGGGGAAAGCCTGCTGGTGTGACCCTTCCTGGGAGGTGAGAGCACATGGAAGATTCCACCTGATTCTTCCAGATCCCTCTGGTGTCATCTTCTCTACTGTGCGTCCTCACTATCTCACTGTGAGTACAACCGTAAGCTGAGAACCACGGGTGCTTACAGCGAAGCCCCAGGCACAGGGATGGTTTTAAAGACCCCAGACCTCCCTCTACCCCAGGTAGGCAGGCGCTAGACTTAATGGGAAGGCCTCAATTTGGAGGAGCCCCCATGGCAGCCTGCTTCCTTACGCAGTCTACCCACTGTGACCTGTAGTTCCAGGGGAAATTGGAGGAGGATCAGAAGTCTGGCAGAAAGACAACAGCTATGCCCCGGGATCCATGAGCTGAGACCGTCAACTCTTCGTTTAGCCATTTCCTGGCTAACATTCATTATCAGTTGGGTAAGATGTCACTATTTGCCATTCTAAAGATGAAGAAGCTGAGACTCCAGCATGCGGTCAGTTATCACTGACTAAATGTGGCAGTGGGGTTTCAGAGCAGGCTTAACTTCAAGGAGACGTGGAAGAATTCAAATGAGATAAGAGGGCTTGCTCTGGGAAGCCTGATGCAGACAGAGTGGCCTTCTTCAGTCTGTCTCCTTATTTCCTCCCTATACCCTCAGTGGCAGGAGAAGTCTGAGCACCAGCACCTCTCAAAATAATGCAGAAGGGCTGTCTTTCATTATTGAAGCAAAACGCCTCTCACTGGGGGTTCCCACAGTCTGTGGCCCGACTGAGCAATTGGTCTCTTCATCAAAGGTTCCCTCAGTGGCTGGCCCCAGGGAGAGGACAGGAACAACCTCGTGTCACTGACGAAATAAAGTATGAATCCTCAGCGACCCACACCCTGCCCCTACTTCGGTTCCCAGCAGAAGCACAGAAAATAAATCACCAGCAAAAGAGGAGAAAGGCTGACGAAATGTGCTGGACCCTAATTCTTCAGGGGTCATTCTGTAGCTCTTGGTTTCCCCATGGTTCTAGGTTCTTGAGCTGGGAGTCTCCAAAATTCCTAAAACTGTATATATGTCTGTTTTGTGTATAGATACTATACTACTTTCTGGGAAAAGGAACCCAAAGTTTTCCTTAAATTTTTAAAGTGGGTCTTAAGGTAATATGCCTTCAAAACTACTTGTCTAGATACAGGGAAAGGACGTCAGAGACATGAGTAGACTTTAAGATGCCAACGGGCTGCCTCAAGGTAGATGAGAGGCCCATCGTGTGGGGAGACATATAAGAATGCAATGGGGAGGGTAGAACAGGTGCCTGAAACTGGAGGGCAAGCCCTAGGAAATCAATGACCCGGCAAAAAAGACCTTATGTGAGAATTGAGAGGAAAGTCACTTCTGGTTTCAACCTTGGTCCAAGGTGAGAAAACTAAAGAAGAAAGTTAAAGAAGGTCTAGTCATAAAATTCTTGGAAGAGACCAACAGGTTCCGATCTGGGTGACTTCAGTACCGGTTTCTACCTAAAGCTACACTGACCAGACCCACTTGATCTGTTTTCGTAAGGACTGGGCCCAAGAAGCAGCTGGACTCCAGGACACACAGAGACTATCTCAAATTACCAAAACATAAATTAGGCCAAATCAAAGCTCATGAATAAACTATCTGGGAATTCATCAAACTGCTAGCACTCTGCCCACATATTTTCTCACACCATCCCAAGATGATTTAGTTGCAACCAAAATGTCACCAAGTTGACATAAATAAAGGGATTCCAGGTCTGCTGGTTCTGAGCATCAGAATATCATGGTCCTACTCATTCGTGACCCTGAACACAAAGCCTTCCACTGAACGTGATTTAAAACAGAAGGAGCAGCAACAGAGTAGAAGACTGGACAGCTCCACCTCCCGAGCCTTAGTTCAAATCCCAGCGCTGCCATTTCCCAGGAGTGAGCCCTGAATAAACTCTGGTGATAATGATGTGTCCAGCTGGGTTCCTCAGTTCTAACAAGTGGACCCCTCGGGTGGTGGGTGTTGACCATGGAAGAGGCTGTGCGTGCATCGGGGAGGCTGTGTATGTGTGGGGACAGGGTGGGGGAGGGACGGGTACGGGAAATCTTTGTACCGTCCTCTCAATTTTGTTATAAACCTAAAACTGCTCTAAAAAACACAAAGTCTGATCAAAAACACAAATCAGTCTCTACAGCTTGTACATTTGACATGAAATGTACAGAGTTATGCATACTGTATCAGACAGCTTCAGCGTAGATGTTAGGAGTAGACCTGGGAGGCAGAAAGACTATGTTCAAACCCCAGCTCAGCCACTTGAGCAAGTTACTGAGCCTCGTTTTCTTCATCTGTGAAATAGCTCCCAACATCCTCAGGTAGGTCTCAACTGGATAGATACTTTAGATTTTCTTCTTTCACAGATGAGAAAATTGATGATGAGGGTCAGTGGGGGGCTCCAAGGCCCCAAAGTCACACACCTGGTGGAGCTGAGATTCCAACCCAAGGAATTTGGTGTTCAAGCCCACTCCGCTACATTCTGTGATCCTGTCTACAGACTGCTGCAATAAAATATCGTGTCAGGGGCAGAGCCTGGTACCAGCACATCATCACCCCTATGCTGATACTGGCTACTGGAGTTATTAATGTTCACCATGTGAGCTTGGGGTTTCCCTGGGGGCTCAGCTGGTAAAGAACCCACCTGCAGTGCAGGAGATCCAGGTTTGACCCCTGGGTCAGGAAGATCCCCTTGAGAAGAAAACAGCAACCCGCTCCAGTCTTCTGGCCTGGAAAATGCCATGGGCAGAGGATCTTGGTGGGCTACAGTTCATGGGGTCGCAAAGAATCGAAATGACTTCTCAACCAAACCATATTTGAGTTTGAGAGAGAACAGAAGAGCCGGCTCTGAAAACTGGTTTCTTGATTTTACAAAGAAGCTTTAAAGGAGGGTGGGGGATTTGTCCATGCAAAAGCCAGTAAACACCCCACATTCTGCTGCCCCAAGGACAGGCACTGATGGTGGTTGCTCCAGCGCCCTCCCACACAAACCCAGCTCTCAGATCCTTATCTTCCCTTCCAAGACCTCTGGATGGTGCTGGGAATACAAACAACATGAAAAGGAGGTGAACAGAAGGATCAGAATCCTCCTTGCTATTTTTAATTATTTCGATATTGACTGAGTGCCAAGTTCCGAGCACTGAGACAAACTCTGAGGACCTGTCTTTGCAGCTCTGCATCTCCAGAGTCTCTGGCCAAGACTTCCAGATTGGGCCAGACCTTGGCCATCTGACAGCTTTTCTTCAACTCCTCAGCCTCATCTCTAGCAGGAACACAGTCTCATTACTAAAAATACTATGGGGCTTCCCTGGTGGTCCAGGGGTTAAGAATACACCTGCCACTCTGGGGCACATGGGTTCGGTCCCTGGTCCGGGGAAGATCCCAACACTGAGGAGCAGCTAAGCCCATGCACCACAGCTACCGAGCTCTCGCACCCTCAGGCCATGCTTCCACAACGAGAGAAGCCACCCCAAGAAGCCTGCACATCACGACGAAGAGCAGCCCCTGCTCACCGCAACCAGAAAAAAAAACTCCACGACGATGAAGGCCCAGCATGGCCAAAAAAGATAAACCAATGTCAAACAATTATGGAGTTCTTCCTTCTACTAAATTAAAAACTCATCTTCTAGCAAGTTCCACTCACTTGTACTGGGCATGCTTTCTTCAACAAGAGAGAATCATCTCCCCCATCTCCCTTTTCTGCGCTGCAGCTCTCCCATCCTCCTAAGACAGTCCCAGCGCCCCGTCTCTATTGGACACGAAAATGCTCCAGAAGGAAAGGCCCCTATCTGCCAAGTTTTCTCACATCAAGTCACTCTACAGTCCCATGGGCGAATACTACCTGCCACCTACACAGTTGCAACACAGCAGGGACGTCTCATGCAGGAGCCAAATGAAAGGAACAGAAGACGATGTCATTCTTATTTTCCAACTCACCATCAAGGAAGGAAGAAGCAAGTTTCCTGTGCTTTGAAGGCTCCTTTCTTCAAAGAGAGAAAAATAAATATCATATGTCCATGCACATATATGGAATCTAGAAAAACAGTACTGATGAACCTATTTACAGGGAAGAAATTGAGAGGCAGACATAGAGAACAGACTTGCGGACACAGTGGGGAAGGAGAGGGTAGGACAAATTTAGAAAGTAACATCGACATATATACACTACCGTGTGCAAAACAGACAGCTGGTGGGAAGCTGGTGCATAGTACGGGGAGCTCAGCTCCATACTCTGTGATGACCTAGTGAGTAGTGGCGGGGGAGGTTCAAGAAGGAAGACATTTTATATACATATATATATATGGTGGCTCAGATGGTAAAGAATCTGCCTGAAATGCAGGAGACCCGGGTTCAATCACTGGGTTGGGAAGATCCCTTGGAGAAGGAAACGGCTACCTGCTCCAGTCTTCTTGCCTGGAAAAATACCATGGACAGTGGAAGCTGGCAGGCTACAGTCCATGGGGTTGCAAAGGGTCAGGCACGACTGAGCGACTAACACTTTTTTCACTTGAATATATATTTCTATGCAGAAACCAACACAATATTGTAAAGCAATTATCCTCCAATTAAAAAGAATAATAAAGCTTCTTTCTAAACACTCCAGAAAATGCATTGCCCTGTTGAGAGAAAAGAAAATCCAACAGTAAAGTATGTTTTCATGGCTATGCCAAGGAAGTCAACATTAATGAAAACTGGAAAGAAAAAACAAAAAAAACTTTTAAAAGTTCTCAAATAGTCTTGCCACAGAGTTTGACCTCTACGCTGAGTGATCACAACTCAGGCAGACTCAACTTTCAGAAACTTAGGAGTTTTATTGTTGTTGCTGGGGTTTCAGATATTTTTTTCTCTCACATGAAAACTGGTGCTGCCTAGCAACCCAGTGCCAGCAAAGCTAAATCAAGATGCATTTTAGGCTGGGTTCTTTTGGAAAAAGAACCTTTTTCCCATTAAACAACAAGCATGTGCTAAGACTGGAAGGTTCCTCGTACTCAGTGAAAACTGGTTCGCATGCTGCTCACTTGGGCCTCACGGGCGTTAGAGGGTGACAAGAGATCAGGAGATGGCCAGGCTGGGTGTGGTTTCTGTATCCACAGGAATGGAGGAAGGGGCTGCCCCATACCCCAGTCAGAACTCACACGGCTGCTGTGGGCCTTCAGGTGGGACCCAGACAGGGAATCCATCCCGCCATGCATCCCACCAGTCTGTCTCTGGGGACAGACACAGACCCTTCCAGCTTTGGGAAAGTCACTGGATGCAAGGTCAGACGGTCGGCCCGAGGTGAGCGGAAGCGCCTCATCCCTGCCACCCGCCCCCCCACTGGACACATTCCTCCACGTGGCATGATTTAACATCCGGGGATCACGCTGCACACCTGAGGGGGAACACGTACACCCTTCTCACCTTTATTCCCTCTAAATGTTCTGTGACAAACAGCAAGCATGCTCTGTTACTCAGCCCCGTCCAACTCTTTGCAGCCCATGGACTACAGCCCACCGGGCTCCTCTGTCCATGGACTTCTTGAGGCAGGAATACTGGAGCGGGTTGCCATCCCCTTTCTCAAGGGGATCTTCCCAACCCAGGGATCGAACCTGCATCTGCTACACTGGCAGATGAATCCTATACCGCAGGCCACCTGGGAAGTTCCTGCAACCGGGATACAGTCTAGTCAAGAACTTTGCAACCCATGTTACAAAACAAGAAGGATAAACCAAGTCTACTGGAGAAACTCATGAACACGAACGTGACCTCAGCCTTTACCCCAACATGTGACCATCTCAGACAGCTTCTGTTTTCTCACCAAGAAAAAAAGACACAGGGATTTCCTCCACACTTTTGCTGCCGGGGTCCAGGTTCAATCCCTGGTCAGGGAACTAAGATCTCACATGCCACACAGCACAATTAGAAAGAAAAAAATGACACAGACTGACACTGAGCCTATTTCAAAGGCAAAAAGGCTTCTTTTAGCAAAGTTACAGGAATCCTCATAGAGGAAAAGATTTATGAAACAGAATGTGACTGTCAGCACCTTATGGTCCCCAGAAATTGTACTGGACACAAGCTAAAACCAGGAAAAAGCATCGTCTACTGTCCCTCAGAATCAATGACCTTGAGAGCAAACCCATCACACTGAAAATCCAACTAAAATCTTTAACAAGATAAATATAACTTAGGTTAATAACTATAGTATGACACATACTTTGTGAAGTTATTTTCTTGACAGTAACTTTATATACCTCACTTGATATAAATTGCCACTTTCAATAAGAACATGAAATGAAGCAGACAGTAAAAGAAAACCACTGTGATATAGGATTTTTTCTTTTTCTTTTTTTTTTTTTTTTTTTTTGAGGATCCTCAAAGGCTCTTCCAAATGTTCAAGGGCCCTAGGGGAACAGATCAGGGCACAGGCATGGAGGGAGTCACATTATAAACATAAATTTCTTTTATGACATTGAAAGTATATAAAGTAACAGAACATGCTCAACTGAAACAGACCCTATAACTCAAGAGGGTTCTTCACACTTAGTTTAACTAAGCTCCTCTGAGGATCATCCCCACCCCAGCTGTGAGCCAACAGAAGATCAGATATGAGAATGATGACCAAACCATGTACCACGCAGGTACAGGAGTCCACACCATCCTTCCCTTCCCTGTCAAGTCTGCTCTGACTTTTCCTCCTAGACGTTCTTCTGTGACATGGGAAAAACCGGCAGTAGACCCAGACGTACTACCCACTCCTGAACACTCATGCACTTAAGGCCTCATAAGCTGCTCCCAACAGCTTACTCTTGGAGAAAACATGTCTTCCGTTAGCCCTCAAACTTGCCTGTCTCCTGAGAGCAACTGGCTTCACTGACAGCGCCCCTCAAGCACCCTGACGCTGAACTTGTCTGGGCTTCTGGCTCCACTTTCAGCATAGAGAGTAAGGTAGCATGGTTCTCAAAGGTATTGTTCCTCCCTCCTCCTAGTGATGAAAACCAAAGGCTTTAGGGTTGAACAGTCTTCAGTGCAAACCCAAGCATTGCTATTTACTAGCTACGTACACATGGGCAAGGGATCTCGGAATCCTCGGGTTTTCTCATATGCATAAAGGGACAAGATCTGTAATAAGAATTCTGTACATATATATTCTATTATACACACACACACACACACACTGGGGATTATACACACAGGTCATATGAGATAAATACTCTATATAATAGACACACCAATAAATTTTCCCATGTTTATTTCATGTCTTTATACCATATATTAATAATATACTTTCCCCCACTAAACTCTCTCCCCAAGTTGAGCCTCACATCTCCAACTGTCTGCTGGGATTTTTTGTTGTTCAGTTGCTAAGTCATATCTGACTGACTCTTTGCAACCCAATGGACTGCAGCACACCAGGCTTCCCTGTCCTTCTGAGCTTGCGCAAACTCATGTGCATCGAGTCGGTGATGCCATCCAACCATCTCATCCTCTGTCACCCCCTTCTCCTCCTGCCTTCAGTCTTTCCCAGCATCAGGGGCTTTTCCAGTGCTGGGCCGATCTTGCTAGATATCCAGACAACCACTAAAATCCCACATGTGACAAACTAAACTCAGTCTTACTCCTGCCCCAAACACATTTTTCCCTTCGTTCATTAATAACACCAATATTCTCCTGGGTGGAGTACCCAGCATCATTTATAACCCTTCCTCTGAGGCACCCTCTCGTCTCTTCCACCTCACAAATTGATGCTCTCCCCAGGAAACGCCCCATTCTCACCACTGCTCCATGACACCTCTCACCTGGTCCTTCACGCCTCTGCTTTCATTGCAAACCTTGCTGCCAGATGAAGCAGTTTACTTCAAAACGATGAGAGGCCCTGGTACCTCCAAAATTAAATCCCAAGTCCTGTGGTGGCAGTCTCAACCTCCCGACACCTGGCCTGAATCGCTTTCCAACCTCATCTCGTGCTACTTGCCCGCGTTCCAACCAGAGGCGCGTTCCCAGGACACACACCGACTCGCTGCTTCTCTGATTACATGATGCCTCATATCTGAAATGTCCCCTTAAAACACCTCCACCTGTTCAAACTCCATGCTCCCACCTCTTCGAGTCACCTTTTCAGGAAGCCGTCCAGGTTCCCCGCAGCTGGACATAAACTCTCCTCATAAACTCCCGGCAGCGTTCTCTCTTCTGTCTGAGCACACATACCCTCCGCCACTCCATTTCTTCTTTGCCCTACAGGACTGTCTTCTCTCCTCTCAAATCTCACACTGCCTCTGACGCAGAACAGGTACTTGTGACAGATGTACTGAATTAATCCTCAACTAGCTGGCCCTCTGTGGGTTCCCCATTAGCAGATTCAACCCACAGCAGATCAAAACTATTCAGAAAAAAATTCCACGAAGGGCCAGAAAGCAAACCTTGCATTTGCCCCACACTGGCAACGACTTACACAGCATTCACATTGTATTAGGTATTATCAATACAAGTAATCTAGAGACGATGTAGAGAATACAGGAAAATGTGTATAGGATATGTGCAAATACTATGCCACTTTATATAAGGGACTAGAAAATCTGTGGATTTTGGTATCTGCAGGGGATCCTGGAACTAACTCCCCACAGATACCAAGGGAACAACTGTATACTTAAAGAACAAAACAAATGTAAAACTCACACATTCTAAGGTGCAACCCCTATTTGAAAATCCCTGGGAATTTCACAGTACACTTTCCATCTTGGAAATGCAGTTTTCTGGTTTGCAAAGGAGAAAAGACCTTGATGATATTTTTGGCCCATGAACACTTCTTTTAAAACAACATCTTAATGTATTGAGTGGAAATGAAGCCAAAACATATGGATTAAGTTTCCTATAAAGTACATATGGACTTTATGAAAACAGCAAAGAGGCTTGGATAAAATGTGATCTCCAAAGATTAACCAGCGGTCTTTTTCCAACTCCAAAATTAATCTGGAGCTTTCTTGCTTTAATTATATGCTGAAAGTTTCCTTTTCTGACTTAGCAACTTTCCTGGGCAGAGTTAACATATTTCACATTCCTGGGGAAGAAAAATAAGTAACTAAGGAAAAGAAAACATTTTCCTTCTATTGTCATTTTGGCTGTTTCATTTCACTGCTAGTTTCCCCCCTTTTTTGAATTATGATTTTTTTCCTTCCTCACAAGATTATCCTTGAATTATACTTTTGAATTATAATTTTTTTCCTTCCTCACAAGACTATTCTTTCTCACATTTCCTATCCTTTCTCATTTTTCTCTTTGCTCTCAAACATTAAAAGGAACTATCACTATATCCCTCTTTGACCACCTTCAAGACAAACATCAGCCTCTTTAGGTAGCATACGGAGATCAGTTGTCAAGGAAACGTATGGCTCAGCTGGGACCAGACGCCCACAGGAAGTGTTTCTACAAAGCCACCCTTGTCAGCAGAAATACTCTTCCTCATAGCAGAGCCCAGACTCTTACGTGAAGTCCAAACAAACAGAAACAAAAA
The DNA here is from genome assembly GCA_007570785.1 of Antilocapra americana. Taxonomy (NCBI): domain Eukaryota; kingdom Metazoa; phylum Chordata; class Mammalia; order Artiodactyla; family Antilocapridae; genus Antilocapra; species Antilocapra americana. Next base: position 22,726,996 of record ML663008.1, on the reverse strand, counting down.
GCTGGCAGTGGGAGAGAAAGCGGACAAGGATGGGACTTCCCAGATGGTCCAGAGGTTAAGACTCCGTGCTTCCCATGGAGGTGCTGCAGTTCAATCCCTGGTGAGGGAACTAAGATCCCCATGCCTCAGGACCCAAAAAACAAAACATAAAACAGAATATATTCACAAATTCAATAAAGACTTTTTAAAAAATAGTCCACATTAAAAAAAAAAAATCTTAAAAAAAAAAAGTACACAAAGATGAAATTGAAGGTGGGGGGAAAGAGAGAATGGAGAAATTAAGTTCTCAAAAATGTTCATTAATCCAAGCTAACTGCCTCACCCCAAGCAACCCTTAGGGTGCCCCAAACGTGAGCCCACACATTCAGGGAACAATCTGAAACTCAGTATCTCATGTCCTCTTAGTAGAAGACCTCAGGACTTCAGTCAATATCCGCTGTGCATTCACAACACTTCCTAGCTTGGCCACAGAAAGGGGGAGAGGGCAGACCAGAAGCCCTCCACTTAATTCTATAAAACTCCATCTCCAAGCATGTTTCCAGTCCCATCTGCAGTAACTACTGTAATTGGCTTGACAATGCTGCTTGGAAGTTCCTGTAACATTTGTTAACAGGCTGAAGGTAGCCCTCACTACTTCCCAGAAAAACAGAATCAGGTACTTATCCACCCAGCACCAAACAAAAGAACAAAATGGGAAGCTGCAGCATTAGGTGGGGGAAGCTTTTATCCGAGAGCAAGACCCAGAGTCGGTATTTTCACAAATAAATTGAATAAAAGTTCTCTAATTGGGATTTAACCTAATGATAGCTGCGCTCCTAAACATCCTCTCGAAGCTTAGAGTCTAATTATTTCTTTCCCACAAAACGAAGAGTAGCCACTGTGCCATGAAGCTGTCTTCCTGGAGAGCTCACTGTACGCACTACCAAGGTTTAATGACTCTTTGATGGGACCGTAAATGGAGGCACAAATGCACCACTAGCTGCCGAAAAACAAAGCCAGAAAAAGCTCCACCAATGTCTGACACCCATAAGCAAGCTGCTTTTGCTACCTCGTAAAGCAAATCTCTAACTAGGTTTCAAGCCTCACTTTTCAGTGGGAAATGATAATCGCATAAGCCAGAATTGCCCCAACCAACAGAAGGCACAGCAAGAATCCAAGGAACATTCTTGCCCCGCTTTGCTCAAAGGGACTACACCTCTCTGTCTCCTTCCCACTTCTTTGACCTCCATACGCTTTACTGAATCTATTAATTCACCAGATAAATATTAACGGAGTACCTAAGGAGTACCAGGATTTATTCTACATGTGCAAAAAGATCTCTGTCCTCAGAGATCTAGAAGAGAGAAATGGGTGACAACTAGAAAAGTAAGTACCTTGCATAGGGTGTTAGGGATGGGAGCTGTGGGATACAGTTCACACTGTACAGGTCACACAAGACATGACTCCAAGCCCCACCCAGATGGTGACTGACTTTCCATCAGGAGCTGTAATGTTTATCTTCACCTCCCAGCACCCAATACATTCTTACCATATAACACAATCTCAGTTTTTCAGAAAATTTAGTAAGACATTAAAGTTGTTGACCAATTATCTTAACAGTTTTCCAGTTCCCTTCTTAGAAGTAAGAAAACTATAACTCAAAAAAGACATATACACCCTAATGTTCACTGCAGCACTGTTTACAATAGTCAGGGTATGGAAGCAATCTAAGTGTCGATCAGCAGAGGAACAGATAAAGAAGATGGACATATATACAAGGGAATATTACTCAGCCATAAAATGGAACGAAACTGGATCATTTGTAGAGACATGGGTGGACCTAAGTCTGTCATACAGAGTGAATAAGTCAGAGAGAGAAAAACAAGCATGATATATTGACACATATACGTAGAATCTACAAAAATGGTACAGATGAGTTTATTTGCAAAGCAAACATAGAGACACAGATGTAGAGAAGAAACTTATGGATACCAACTCGGGGAAGAGGGATGGGATGAACTGGCAGATTGGGACAGACATATACACACTACTGACACCATGTATAAAATATCTAACTAATGAGAACCTAGTATAGCTCAGATAACTCTGCACAGTACTCTGTGGTAACCCAAATGGGAAAGAAAACCGAAAAAGAGGGGATATATGTGTATGCATAGCTGATTCATTTTGCTGTAGAGTAGAAAATAACACAACATCGTAAGGCAATTATACCTCAATAAAAATTATTAAAGAAGAATGAGGAAAGTTACTGGCCAGGTCTTGCTCTATATGAACAGAAGGGGAGGAAAAAAATCCTAAAAGATCTTGAAAGAGTCCATTTATTTTGAAAACTCATGTATTCCTCTGAACACAGAGAAACAAACAATAGGATATGTTACCTAAGAGATGATTCGTTTTAAGCCAGAGATTCTCAACCTGGAGGCCCCAGGTTCAAGAATGCATGTGGATCTCCTGAAATTGTCAGCATAGCTGTGAGGAGAGGGGGAGTTGTGTGTGTTTTTCTGGGGAGAGTGTGAAACAGACTGACAACAAATGTTTTCCCTGTGTTACAGAAAACAGAATCTGGGTGAGAAATCCAAGGAAAGGAACAAAGGCAGCAAAAAACAGTCTACAACACAGCCGACACGCATTTGCATCTGGATTAAACGCTGCTTCCTTAAACCAGTGAATAACAGAAGACTAGGTAAGCTTCAGACTGTGGAACTCCACCAAAGACAGAAACTCCATGAGGACTTTTCAGAACCAGGCTTACTGTCATGATAATAAATTATTACGTGAAAAACTAACAGGACAGTTGTACCTCACACGGAAATAAGCTCCAAACAGGAGTTACCCTGAGGAAAGGGAAAAAAGGCGCTTTTACCTTTTCGTGGTTTTCAATTAAAACCTCCACGACAATGTTCTGAAACTTCAAATCCATGATGGCAGCGACAGTTTCTTCCTGTGGCCTCATGAGAGTCGGCCCGAACACCACTCCTAAATTTGCCACGGTCATGAGGTTCTGCTTGGAGTGATTTGAAACACTGATAAGATGAAAGGGGGTAGAGAGGTCTCTGATTAAAAGAAGGGGCGATGACCGTGGGGTGTCTGCAACTCTGTCCTCCACACACAAGAAGTCAACTGTCCTCAGCGTGGGCCACTGTAACAGCCACACACGGCAAGGCACCACCAGTGGGGTCCCTGCCTACCTTCCCTCGCCCTTCCTTTCCTTCGACGCTCTGCTTAACCACAGCATCTTTCTTAATAACTCTACGCCTAGGCTAAGCTTGTGTCCCTGCAGGCCTTCACTGACTGTTTGTTCTTTTCTACTGAGAAGATCCCTTCTTCCCTCTGGTCACTATACACTTGTTCCCAAAGACCCCCAGGCCACTTGCCACCTGTGTGAGAATCATCATCACAAGCACACAGAGCTTGGTCAGAACACCCATACTCCACTGTGCAGCGAACAACCTGGACAACTGTTCTCAGCAGCCCTGCCAGCACATTTCAAGTCTCACCTCAAAGGTCTTATCCTTGAAAAGAGCCTCCATGACAACTCTTCATAGTCCCAAACCCAATACATATTCCATATCCCTCACTCTTACTTAGCCTTTTTACTACTTACCACCTGACATTATTTTTATTTGTAGTCTGTTCATTATCTTTTCCCTCTTAGAAGGAAGGTACTTCACAAAGACAGGGATTTTATCTTGTTTAACTATGTGTTCAGCTAACATCCTAGAAGGTACTCAACAAATATTGGCAGGCCAAATGAATGAAGGACCCCTGGAAGCACACAATATTCTCTCGCCTTCAGTTTATGTGTGTGAAATATAGGTTATAAAACACAGTGTTCCTCAGCTTCCTCACCCCTAAAATTCTACAGTTATAGTGACCTAGGAGTCATTTATATATGAAGGAAGAGCTAATTTCCCTTCCCCACTGAATTATTACATTTTGCTTACTTTGTAAAGAGGGAGTGAAAAAAAAAGGGGGGGGGGGGGAATGGATCGTATGAAATAACTGCCTACTATGGGATTAAACAAATTCCAAAGATATATCCATGCGGACTCAGAGTTAGGTGGGTGTTGAAACCAAGCTAAATTTGCTAACGGGCTTATAATTACATGGCCAGAATCGGTGTATAGGGAAATGTTTAAGATTCTCTTTTCTCAGTTCTAATCAAACCCTGAGTTGCTGGCAGTGAAGTTAAGCAAATAACTATACGACTTCATGAAAGTATCAGATTTCATCACTTTGGTCCAAAACACACACAGCGCGAGGCAAGCGTCCAGCCTGCCCTTGCAGGTGTGGTCCCTGATATTGTGTCCGCAGCCGCAGTTCAAAGCATTACCGACCCAACTCCACCACTTGGCACCCACAGCAAAATAAAGCAAGTTAGGAAGAAAAAGAGGCTTACTTAGTTAAGTGCTTCACCAAAATATCCAACATTTCTTTATTTTTTTCTGGCAGTTTGTGTACCAAGAAATGGATGGCATTAACACGAGATTCCGGGCTGCCGCTTTCTTTAAAACAAAAAAAAAGAAAATGAAAAAAAAAAAAAGTTAGCAGAGAATTCAGAATGAAATATAGTCCTACAAACAAGTTGCAACAGCTCATCCATTAAATCCTCAAGCACAGAATTTACACGTATTTTGCCACCGTTCAAAGGAAAAGAAAATCCACCTTTCTCCCTGTTAGGAATAGTCTACGCCTCCCCTATGACATAATCTCAGCGCAGCGGCACATAACGCCTTTCCCTCTGGTGGCCTTCCAGAACAGAGAGGGGCCGCGGCTCCTGGCTCTGGCGTGCTGCACCTCCAGTCGGCTCCTCACTTACCTGCTGACTGCAGTCGTGGGTTGCCACCCAACCACGGAATGCCAATAAAACCTCACCAAGTGGCTTCTTTCATTTTATGCATTAAATTTTATCCCCCAAAATGATATGCTGAAATTCTAACTCCCGGTATCACAGAATGTGAATGTTCTTAAATGTGCCATCTTGTTTTCATCAGGTGTGTTAAGACAGAGACGTGAAAACCGTCGTGGAGGAAGAAGCTGATCCTCACAGATCCCTAGAAATAAGGGCATGGCATGTCAGGCAGGGCCATGCGGTGAAGCACCAGGGGCATCAGGAGGTGAAGAACGAGGGCAAAATGCTTTGCTGTGCTATCTTTCTGAAGGAGCAAGCAAGGCAGGGTAAGCAGGTTTAGGATTGGTTGGTGTAAATCTTCCGACAGGCTCAAGGATATAAAGACTGTTCCTGATTATCTGGTACCTGACCCTGGAGTGATTAAGGCAGGAGAATGTTGGCCTGGAACGTTAGTACCTGAAAGATGGGGTCAGGGAGGGAAAATGGGCTCTGGATTGGTTAGTTCGCACATGGAAAAGGTGCTCATGTTAAATCTCTCTAGGAATTGGTTAGCCCTGGAAAGGACAGTCTCCCCAGCATCAGCCAGGCCCCTGATGTCAAAACATCAGGATCACAAGATGTGCCTGACACAGTGCTTATTTAGAATAGGCCACTGAAGATGTCATTAGTTAAGATGAGACAAGAGTGGAGAAATGTGGTACTGCCCACCAGGCTCCTCTGTCCATGGAATTTTCCAGGCAAGAATACTGGAGCAGGTTGCCATCTCCTTCTCCAAGGGATCTTCCCAACCCAGGGATTGAATGCGGGTCTCTTGTGTCTCCTGCATTAGCAGCCAGGTTCTTTACCAGCTGAGCCACCAGGGAAGCCCCAAATCCAATACGACTGCTGTCCTTATAAGAAACAAAGGCACAGGGGAAGACGACCACTATGAAGGCAGACTCAGGACAGACTATCACGTGCCAATGGAGTGATGAAGCTACACGCCAAGGGTCACTAAGAATTGCCAGGAAACGGCAGGAGGTGGAGGAGGCAAGGAAGGACCCTACGCTCGAGTCTTCCAAGAGAGCAAGCCCAGCTGACACCCTTGATTTGGGACCTCACCTCTTGAACTTTAAGAGAATAAACTCCCGTTTTAAGCCATTCAGTTTGTGGTTCTTTGTCACAGCAGCTTAAGGGAACAAATATAGTCCCTTAATCCGTTAAGACTTTGGTCTTATCATCCATGGCTCTTATGAACAATGTGCCCAAATTCGTTTTATAGCGTTGACGGAAAAGTATGGAACATATCAAAAAAAATGCTTAATATTGAAAATCATGCTTGAGTTTTCAGAGGTGTCAAAGAAGTGACTGATGAGAATTTGCTGCTCAGTTTACCGCATCAGGAAGGAAGGCTGCAAACTGCTGTGGCAGTTCACAGAGAGCTGGCAGGGATGCTCAGGGAAGTTTCACACAAGGGAGAGCATTGAAGGAGGAGCTTGAAAAACAGGAAAGGTTTCAGGGCAGACAGAACTGAGGGGTGAGGGGAACATTCTGGATTCGGCAAACAGTGTGAGAAAGTACACAGCCCACTCACAGAGGGCAGCTGAAGCTTACAGAAAGGTGGTCAGAACCAAACTTTGGTCTGTAAAGACCAATGTTACTCATCCATAAGAACATGTGCAGTGACATGGAGGGACTGAGAGACTGTCACACTGAGCGAAGTCAGACAAATATCATATATTGCTTATACGCGGAATCTTTTTTTAAAAACAGTACAAATGCACTTATTTACAAGACAAAAATTGAGTGACAGATGTAGAAAACAAACGTGCAGTTATCAAGGGTAACAGGGGGAGGATAAATTGGAGACTGGGATTGCCATATACACACTATACACAAATCAGTTAACTAATAAGAACCTACTCTGTAGCACAGGGAACTCTATTTAATACTCTGTAATGGCCTACACGGGTAAGAATCTAATAAAGAGCGCACACACACACATATATATATATACACACACGTGTGTGTGAGTGTATGTGTGTAACGGATTCACTTTGCTGGACACATGAAATTAACCCATCACCGTGAATCAACTACACTCTAATAAAAATTTTTTAAAAAAGAACTGTCTTTACTGATGGCGTCTAAATTAGTGACTGAAAGTAAAGCAAGAAAGAATATGAGAAGAGAGGAAGATACACCCGAAATTTTTGGAGGATGAAGTTGAATGGGGAAAAGAACAAATTAAGAGGGAAATGCTATGTGGGCAAGAAGTAGTGAGGCAGGAAGGCGCAGGCAGATGGGGAAAGGGGTTGCGTTAGTCACTCAGTTGTGTCCAGTTCTTTGTAACCCCATGGACTGCAGCCCACCAGGCTCCTCTGTCCATGGGATTCTCCAGGCAAGAATACTGGAGTGCATTGCCATTTCCTTCTCCAGGGGATCTTCCTGACCTAGGGATCAAACCTGGGTCTCCCACATTACAGGCAGATTCTTTACCATCTGAGCCACCAGGGAAGTGTGGAAAGGAGTTCAACTACAAGTAAGAAAATAAAGCAGAGAAGTGTAGTCTGTAGTCAGACAGTAGAATCACTGCTCCCAACTAACAGCAAAGTGGCCTGAGGCAAGTTACCTAAGCTCTCTAGGCCTGTTTCCTCACCTGCAAAATGAAGTGGACAGCACCATCTCAGCAGGCCACTCTGAGAGTCAGTGAGGTGACCAATGTCAAGCGCTGAGCCCAGTGGCTGGCATAGAGAGGCACTCAAACTGTTAGCCAACATTACTGATGTCATTTGTGTTCCTGTTGTGGTCTGTGTTCCTCTAATGTGAGAGCTATTACAGAAGAGGCAGAATTCACAGGATCTAGCCTCAGCTCGGCTGTGGGTCAAAGCAAGAGGCAGAGATGACGACGTTGCTCGGCTGGGTTATCTGGCAGTACAGTCAGTTCTACGGACAGACAGGAACCCAGGAGGCAAAGCATGTTTGAGGAGAAAGACAGTGGTGACTGATGGAGAAAGTGACATTCAAGGGCTGGCACTCTAACGGGTATCTGCAAAGGGGAAGATGCTTTAGAGCTGCAGACTAGCCACACTCTCCAAAGGGCGTGACCTCTGGCACATGACCAGTGCTGCCCAGCTACTCCAGAGGCCAACAAAGGACATGGTGGGGAAAAGAGCTCCAAAGACGAACAGGGGAGATGCCAACAGGGCGCCAAGCCAAACACAGGAGGAGGGAGAGACAAGAAGATCAAGGAGGTTCAGAGTCATCAGACAGTCAACCAAGAAGAAACCTGCAAAGACTGGGTCGCTGGTACCACCGGGAGTTAAGGAGAGACTAGCCAATCGAAACACAAAGGAGGAGCCCAGATACGGCAAAATTTACCCAACAAAAGTAGGAGGTTAAAGAGTGAGGTGCTGAAGGGGACAGGGAGGAGGGGGTTTCAACCAACTCTTCAAAATAGGAGAGGATTTCCCTGGTGGTCCAAAGACTCTGCCTTTCCACTGCAAGGGGTACAAGATTGATCCATGGTCAGAGAAGTGCCGTATGCCAAAAGGCTCAGCCCAAAAAGAAAAAAAAAAGGGACGGGGGGATGGTGGGAGAAAGGACAGAGAAGGGAAAAGAAGGGTAAAGCCAATTAAGAAAGGGGAATTTGGTAATTTTTTTTACCTTTTTAATAATTGGCATGTAACATTATATTAGTTTCAGGTGTACAACATCACAATTCAATATTTGGATACAGTGCAAAATGAAAAATGATCACCGTAACAAGTTAACATCTGTCACCACATATAGTTACATATTTTTTTCCTTGTGATGAGAACTCTTAAGATCTACTCTCTTAGCAACATTCAAACATACAATACAGTGCTATCACCTATAGTCAGCAAGCTGTACATGACATCCTCATGACTCATTTATCTTACAATTGGAAGTCTGTACCTTTTATCCCTCTTTACCCATTTTGCCCACCCCACTGCCTCCACCTCTGTCAACTACTCATCTGATTTCAGTGTCTATGAACGTGAAGGTTTTTTGTTTGCTTTTAAGTTCACAAGTAAGTGAGATCATGCAGTATTTGTCTTTCTCTGGTTTACTTAGGGAATATGTTTTTTCAAAATAATAGTTTCGCCTTCTTATCACTGTAAAAAGAGTCTGTTCTGCTAAAATTTTAGAAAACAGATAAAGTAAAAATTCAGTTAAGAAAAAAATCACTAAAAACCTGAAATACATATAGTTAAGAAACTACATGCACTCAGACTACATAGAACTCCTACAGTCAGAAGAGAGATAACCCAAAAGTAAAATGGGAAAGGGAAAGGGAAAGTGAAGTCGCTCAGTCGTGTCCGAGTCTTTGCGACCCCGTGGACTGTAGCCTACCAGGCTCCTCCATCCATGGGATTTTCCAGGCAAGAGTACTGGAGTGGGTTGCCATTTCCTTCTCCAGGCACTATTCCCCACCCAGGGATCGAATCCGAGTCTCCCACATTGTAGACAGATGCTTTACCATCTGAGCCACCAGGGAAGAAGCATAGAGCAAAACTATATGAAAGAGGACAGTTAAATCACCCATACATGTATGAAAAAAGCACTAAACCTCCTTAGTTATCAGGAAAATAGAAATTAAAACCACAATAAAAACTCCTATACACCTATCAGGATGGCTTTAGGTGAATAATAAGCTTTGACAAGGGCATGAAGCAATTGGAACTGTCATGCATTAACTAGGTGGGAATAATTGAATGGTACAACCCATTTGGAGGACTGGTAGGAAAAATCCACTGATGCTGAACACACATATTCCTGATGATCCTGGAATGCCATAGGACCATTCACTAAAGGACACACAGTGGAATGTTCTTGGCAGCAGCACTTGGGGTAACAGTCCAAAATTGAAGCAACTCCAGTATATGCGTCAAGACTAGAGCAGGTAGATGGCGGCCATGTTCACACAACAGGATCCTACACTGCAGTGAGAGCGATGTACTGATTCCCTCAACAGGAATACATCTCATTAGGTGAGCCAAAGAAAGCCAGACACGTTAGTATGTTCAGCATGATTCCATTTACATAAAGGTCAAACGCAGCAACCCTCACCCACGATGTCAGCAGTTAGGAGCGTGGGGGAGGGTGGGTGGTAACTGGGGCTGGCTGTTTCACCTCAGTGGTGAGAGCACGGAGTTCTAACCCCTGGGCGACCAGGGCGTTCCTCGATGTTCAGTTTCTTGACCTGAGGGCTAACTGCGTGGCTCCCCCACTTCACTGAAAATCACTAGCTGCACCCTTATTATTTGTGTACATTTCTAGTATGTTTCAAAGAAAAGTTCCAAGTCACTCATAAAAATCTCACCCTAGGATAAAATAGTAACTTTTAAAATTCTTTTTCAGACCTTTCTTCATTTTAGGTCATTACAGGAGGTTAAGTATAGTTCTCTGTGCTATACAGTGGGTCCTTGTTGCTAATCTATTTTATATATAGTAGTGTGTATCTGGGCTTCCCTGGTGGGTGAGTGGTCAAGAATCCTCCCGCCAATGCATTAGACTCGGGTTCTATCCCTCGGGTCAGGAATATCCCCTGGAGAAGGAAATGGCAACACACTCCTGAATTTTCGCCTGGAGAATCCCATGGACAGAGGAGCCTGGCGGGCTACAGTCCATGGGGTCACAGAGAGTCAGACACGACTGAGTGACTAGACAACAAGTGTGAATATGTTACTCCCAAGATCCTAACTTATCCCACCTTACCCCTTTTCCCCTTGGGTAGCCATAAACTTGTCTTCTATGTCTGTGAGCCTATTTCTATTTCGTAAATAAGTTCATTTGTATTTTTAGATTCTACATAGAAGTGATACCAGATGGTATTTGTCTTTCTCTGTCTGGTGTACCTCACTCGGCACGATAATCTCTAGGTTCATCCATGTTAGCACTAATCGCATTATCCTATTCTTTTCATGGCTAATATTCCATTGTGTGTGTGTGTGTGTATAGATGCAAACCCCATTTTTACCCATTCATCTCCTGATGAACACTAAGGCTGCCCCCACGTCCTGGCTATAGTCAATAGTACTGCTATGAACACCGGCGTGCGTGCAAGTTTCCAGCTACGGGCCCAAGAAGGGGATTGCAGGATTATAGGTAACTAGTTTTAGATTTCTTTGGTCCCTCCATACTGTTCTCCACAGTGGCTGTGTCCATAACTTTTGAATTTAATCCTTTCAGAGTTTTCCTTCTTTTTTTTGCAATGAGATATGCAAATATTCTATTCCTTTTAATATATAATGGACATCTCTTGGTCATTAAATGGACTGCACACTATTAATTTTATGAATATTTAGGTTGCTTCCAATGTTTATAAAGTTGAGTTTGTTCCACTTGACACTTTCAGTAGTACTGTTTGAGAGGGAGGAATGAGATTTTACAACACAGGACATGTTGTTAATTAAGCAAGAGGAAGGAAAAAAGGCTAAGAAATAAAAAGGCACATGATAAGGGAGAACACAATTAATCAAATACTATTAAATAATAAAAGACTCTGAGATACAGACTACATTTGTCATCGAAAGTAAAAGTACAACTACCTAAAGAGTTAGGTGATAAATTATAATCAAGTTTTTAATCTGGAGTTAAAACCAAGATAACACCTTACTAAATCAAAGCTGGAAGAAAATGAAAGCAATAAAAATATAATAGCATTTTTCAATTCACAGCTTTGATTTTAAAAATGAAATTAAAGCAGGGACTCTGAAAAACAGTAAAAAAATTCCCAGGGAAAGAAAGGAAAATTGCCTGCAATAAGAATTTTATACTTTGAAAAACTAAAAATTTTTTGAAAACTCTGCACTAAAACACTACTTCTAATTCATGTGTGTATCTTGTCGATGGTCATCTTCTTCAAAGAGAATCTAATTTTAATATTTTTGATTTATCACTTATTCAGAAATACAAGATAGGAAAACAGTATTCCTGCCTTGTAGGGATAAGGTTCTTCATTTCTAAAAATACTATAATCAGTTTTGTAAAACAGAATCAAAACCTTCCATGTCCTTTCCCGAGTCCCTCTCCCACCAGCTCATACCTATCTCGTTTGAAGTCGCACACATTTTTTCCTGAGTCTGATTTTCCTTCTTCCAAACAGAAGATTTTGTGGATACAAAGTTTTTAAAGTGAAACTACTTTTTATCCATTTTGTTCCATTTTTACATTAATCAAAGCTTTATATTAATGGGCATTTTCATGTGGCTACAACATAACAATAACTTTCAGGTACTCAAAAGAGATTTTCTAAGATAAATCATCTTTAGCTGCTAAGGGCCATGTGCATTTCATTATATTTTAACTAATATAAACTGAAAAAGAATGTAGGACATAACTTTTAAAAGTCTAAGATACTGAATTCATCTTAATACCAAATTCCTGCCATTTGCCAGGGACAGGAGTTTACTGTCATAGCAAAAGCATTTTTTTTTTTTTTTATTATTGTTTTTGCCATACATTGTCATGATATCACCATGGGTTTACATATGCTTCCCCTCCGGGTCCCCCCTCCCTCCTCCCTCCCCCCCGGGAAATCTCTACAAACCAGCATCTACAACGCTTAATGTCAACCTGCTTATATTGCTGTGCCAACTAATGGAGACGGAAAAAGGTACGAACGTAGCTTACTGGAGCTTATCAAAGATACACAGACAGATAAACTTAATTCAATATTTAAATGTTGTAAGTCAATAATACTGCAATTTCAGGAAACCATTAGCAGTAACCATTCAAGTACTTTCCACGGGAAAAGGGCTTCAATTAACAGACATCAAGGAATCCAGTTCTTCTGGGGGAGACCCTATCTACCAGATATTGAATACATCAGGCTCAGATAGCTTGATGTCATCAAGCACCCAATTTCTTTAATTTCCAGATTTCTGAGTCCCTCTTCACCAAGACAACATGACTTTGCCTTGTTTCCCCTACAAGAAACAAGGACAGAACAATCTAGCTAGGCAAACACTAGTGCCTTTCCTGTAATAGTTTCCTTTTCATTACAACTGACTAAAGAACTTTGTGATTTATGACTTTGCTTCCCAGGTGACTTGACTACAGGAAGAACACATACTGAACTGAAGAATACGTACTAAAGAAGACAAGTATTCTGACTTGGGAGACAGAAGGGTTTAGAGTGATGCCGTGTTTGGCATCCAGGCTTCAGTTTTCATTCTCAGACTAAGTTTAGCGTGAGTACAACCCTGAAGCCTGGGTCCAATTCTTACCAATATGATCTGCCAAAGACTGTGAGCCTGAAAGGCTGAGATACACTGAGAACTACAACATTCTCAAAGGTAATACACCCCATGTGTAGTAATCAGATTCAGGAAGATGACTACCAGTCTTCCCCAGCTAGGTAAGCTTCTGATTCCAGCAGGACCAAGCAAACTGTATTTTCACCTTACAAATTCCTATACTAAAATCCCATTATATTGTTTCACAAGATTGATGGTATGAAATAGTAAGAAATATACATATATTGGTCTCTGTGTCTAGTTTCTGATGCTGAGCTCCTAAAACCCTTGTCTTTGCGGGGTGCTCAGAGAGTCTTATGCTCTAATATTTCTAGTTCCTGACACAGAACTCCTAGGAGCTCTGTGATTTCCTGAGTGATAAGAACATCTGACACCAAGATCTCAAGTTCCTCTAAATCTAGGGGTGATCAGAATGCCTTTTGTTTTAATGAGGTGACTTCTGGTGGGCTTCTAGACGGCGGGTAGTCATCAGAAAGAAACTTGAATTTTCAGGTGCATCTACCATTCTCTGGAGAGGGCCAAGAAATGGAGTTAATAATCCATCATACCTACAGGAGGAAGCCTTCAAAAAAGTCCCTCTAGCACACAGTATGGCGAGCTTCCAAGTGAATGAACATATCTAAATGCCAAGAGGGTGGCACATCCCAGCTTCATGGGTCTACCACTCCTACACTCAGGAGACATCTGGACTTTGCCCTATAAACCTGACCATGTGTCTGCATCCTTCATCATATCCTTTATTAAATGCATTACCATAAGCTGGGAAATGGACACTTGCATTTCCATGAGTTCTATGAACCACTCTAACAAATTCTCATATCCAAGACAGGGGTTATGAGAAAGCGGACTTCTAGCCGGTCAGTCCAAAGTACCAGGAATAACCTGGGACTTGGGACTGGTATCTTAATGGGAAGGCAGTCTTGTAGGACCAAGTCCTTAACTTGTGGGATCAGAGGTCAACTCCAGGTAGACAGAATCAGAACTAAATCCAACTGCAGGCCGCTCAGCTGGCATCACAGAACTGGTTGGTATGGGGGAAAACCCACACATTTGGCGACCAGAAGGGAAGCACTGTGTGTGTGCAGGAGATACACAGGAGCGATTTTCCTACACAGATGGTTTCCAGTTTCTTTAGCAATTTTAAGTTAACTCCATCAGCTGAAATGGTTTATTGGATGCTCTTAATTTTACTAAGAAAAAAAATTTTTTTTAATTTCTTGATGCATTCAACATGGATCAGTAGGTTTTGTTTTGGTTTTAAGAATGAAGAAGAAAATAAATTATTTTCTGTGATGACAACAAAGAGAGAAAATTTCTCTTTGTATCATATACTCCAGAAATGAACTCACAGGTTTTCAACAGACCTCTACAGGAAAGAAACTGACAAGAAAAAAACTGAAGGGAAGGATTTTTCTGGCAGTCCAGTGGTTAGGACTTTGAGCTTCCACAGCAGAGGGTATAGGTTTGATTACTGGTGGGGAACTGAGAGCCCGCTGTGTGGGATCCCCACAAAGTCCGGAAGCAAAAAATAAGGTTCTGGTCTAGAAGGTGATGCTACCTTTTGTACTTACACAATCCCTTCTCCCACATTGTTAAAGGACAGCCTCAACAACTCTTGAAACTCACTTAGGACTTAGCAACCACTTAGAAGCTCCTACCTCTACATCTGGTAAAAATACATCGATGCTAGAATTCCAAACATATTGGCTTCAGTTACAAGGCGTGATAATGATACTAACTTAGGGTAACTGAAACCTTTATTCCATAATCACTTTATCTTTCTCCAATTCTCAAAGGATTTTAGATTAAAACTGGCACTCTTCTGCTTTTTCCAGTCTCGGAGGCAAACAACATGAAACAATTGTCCTCCAACGAGAGTTTAATTTCTCTTTCCCTGGTTTGCCAGAAATGCCACAGGGAAGAATTCAAAACAACTAAGCATTTGCTTGAGTTTTTGCCAAGAAAACTTTCCCCCACTTCCTTGATCATATTGATTCCCTTTTTTAAAAAAATCCTCTTCCATGTGAAAACAGAAGTGAATAGAACCATATTTTTGCCTTTTGCAAACGCCTGTTTTATATGCAGCATCTAAGTGGGCTGACCCATTACTTCTTTCTGCGACCTCCCAGGAACCTTCACGCTGGCTGGAGCAGGGACCTCACAAGGAGATACCATTTAAAGCTATGTTTGGGCAGCAGTAACATAGGACCCAAAGGGATTGCTCTAAGGGTTTCAACAGATTAAACTATGGAATACATCCAAGGGAAAAAAATAAACGGAAATGAAAATACAATTACAGCTACTGTCAGTGCACCTGTGAAAACCAATACTGCAGGTTTCAGCCAACAGAACTGGGGTTTTGAATTTTAAATAAAGATTGCTATAGCCTGGCAAGGTACTTAACATATCCCAACCTTCCTTCCCTTAACTATTAAATACCTAACACCAGAATATTTAGGAGGACTATGATGATTAAACACCATGTGTCAAATACAAAACCTGAGTGTGTATAACACAGTATGATTGAGTGTATAATAGAAAGAAAACAAGAAATGAGTATGACTCACAAAAAAATGTAATCACAAACTAAAATTCTACCAACTATAAGCCTTTTTCATTTAACGTTTTATCACATAGAATTCACTCTCTACCAAATATTGTGTGGGTTTCTGGCACGAGCTCACAATATTCCTTCTGCCTGCAGTTTCCATCTAAATATCTTTCTATGTGAAGTCATTTCCAACCTGCTAATCTCCCCAAATCTGCTAATCTTCCCAACCTTCTGCAAGTTAAATATGTCTGTGTTCCCATCATATTGTTCTCATGACATTATACACATTATGGTATAGGGAGAGTTGTGTGAACCCCAATATCTGCTACAGAATTCATTCCTGGGGGCAGAAATCCTTCCACAGCTCAATATAATCATTATCTACCAGGGACCATTTATTATCTACAGTAGGCGATAAACAAACATCTGTGAATGTATGAATGCATATATTACACGTTCCTTTTTCATCTTCTAGAAGGGGGGAAATGTCAAACACCTCCTAAAGTGATTTCCATTTTTAATACAGATCGTAACAAATAAAAATAAATCTCTCATTTTAGTGGAAATGAGACTTAGTAGAAATGAAATTAGTGAGATTTAAATCAAAATTTAGTTTCCATTTAGTGGAAATTTTAGTGTATACACAGTTAACCACAGAAATGTTTCTATCACCTCGACACAATACTTACTGGCTGGAACAATGAAATCTCCATGTAACTCGTAGGTCATCAGTGGCTCTGGAAGACTCCTACATGGAAAAGACAGCTCTGAATTACCAAAGACAAACAGGTCACCTCTCTTTGCATTTTTTATAAAAGGATATTCAATATGTCTTGCATTTCTTTATGTGCAAAACTCTCCAAGAAATACTTTTACATATCAAAAAAGATACATCATTCAAATGGATTCCTTTATTAAGTGTTATCTGCACCAGGCATTATCAAAAGCTTAAGCAGTCACAAATCCCTATCAGATCTAAGCACATAGTATTTCACATTTAATCTTGGAAAGTATCTTTATAAACATCTGATTTCATATATAAAACTTCATTCCACAGGCTAACTTATTTAAAGTCAAACATTTTATCCAACCAAATATAAACAGATAATATTGACAGTCATCCCTAGGGCATTAATTGAAGATGCCACAAAAAATATATGGAAAAGATTAAACAAACTTAAAGAAATCAAGCCCACTCATCTTACATCTCTTATAAAAATAAAATACTCAATTTTGATATATGCCTATGAAACAATAAAGATATAAAATAAAATTGAGGACAACTTAAAAAAAATCATTTTAATTTTCTACAAAGCAGATTACACAAATAGTAGATTTCTTCCTGTGGTCAACAGAATGTTAGTTCAATCAACAGTTATATGTACCTTAAATTTTAAAAGACCAGATCTTCAAAGTCTATAAACACTTAAAGAACACTAAGATGAGTTATCAATCTGCACCCCCTTTCTGGGGGGCAATCTGGCCACATAAAAAATAAAAACTTCTTAAAACGTTGAGATCATGAAGCCCAGAGATTCCTCTTCAAATTTTTTTAAAAAATCAAAGACATACACCCACACACACAAAAATTTAAAACACATTCAAAAGCATAGAAAAACACCAGGGATAAAGAAGGTCATTTCACACTGACAAAGAGGTCAGTTCATCAAGAAGACATAACAATCCTAATTGTTTCAACAATTCTAAATGGGTTTTAAAATTTTATATATTTATTTATTTTGGCTGTGCCCCCATGACGTGCAGGTTCTTAGTTCCCTAACACGGGACTGAACCCTCGTTCTTGGCAGTGAAAGCACAGAATCCTAACTGGACTGCCAGGGAATTTCGAACAATCATAGATGTTAATGAGTCTAATAACAGGATCTTCAAAATCCATGAAGCAAAAACCGATGGAACTACAAAGAGGAAAAAGACAAGTCCACAAGTGAGACCAGAGATTTAAACATCTCTCTGTTTCACTAACTGATAAAAACACATTAAAAAAAAAAAAAACAAGTAGACAAAATCAATCAGGATACACATTTAACCAAAGCTACCAGCCATCAATGTACCTAATTGGTATCAAAGTGAAAGTGAGTTGCTCAGTCGTGTCCGACTCTTTGCAACCCCATGGACGTATACAGTCCTTGGAATTCTCCAGGCCAGAACACTGGAGTAGGGTAGCCTTTCCCTTCTCCAGGGATCTTCCCAACCCAGGGATCAAACCCAGGTCTTCTGCATTGCAGGCAGATTCTTTACCAGCTGGGCCACCCGGGAAACCACCTAATTGGTATGTCCATCACCTAAACGACCCTGTATCCAAAATCAACAGAAAACACATTCTTTCCTAGTGCATATGGAGGACTCATCATGATAAAGATATCCTGGACCATGAAACAAATCTCAATAAGTTTAAAGGGTTCAATTTATACAGGGTATTTCTGTTTACAATTAAAAGCTGAATTAGAAGTCAGTAACATATCTAGAAAACCTCAAAGAAAGGAAAACTAGAAAGCACTGCGAATTAAAGTGAAAACCAGACATATCAGAATTTAAGGGATATAGGTGAAACAGTATTTGGGGGAAATGTTACACCACTAAGTACTCATGTTAGAAAGAAGTCTTAACCTTTCTACCCTGAACAGCCCAAAAAAAAAAAAAAAAAAAAAAAAAAACCAGAGTAAATTAAACTGAAAATAACCAGAAAAACAGAAACAAAGATCAGAGCAGAAGTCAATAAACTGAAAACAAAAAAACAATAGAGAAAATAAGTGAATACAAAAACTGGTTCTAAATAACCCATGAAGTTGGTAAGTCTGCTGCTGCTCAGTCACTCAGTAGTGTCTGACTCTCTGTGACCCCATGGACTACAGCCTGCCAGCTCCGCTGTCCATGGGATTCTCTAGGCAAGAATACTGGAGTGGGGTGCCATTTCCTTCTCCAGGAGATCTTCCCCACCCAGGGATCGAAGCCAACAGTTCTTAAATCTTCTGCCCTGGAAGACAGGCTCTTTACCACTAGCGCCACCTGGGAAGCCTAGCCATAATAATTAGGAAATAAAAGATAGAAAACACAAATTACCAATCACAAATAACAGAGGTGACTGAAGAATCACTGCAGGCTCAAAAAGTATTAGAAAGAAAAAAATATTATGAACCTATTCACGCCCATAAATTCAACAGTTTAGATGAAATGGACAAATGTCTTAAAAGACATAAACTATCAAAGCTCACTCCATAAGAAGTAGTTAATCTGAGAAACAGCTATCCCACGTCTGTTAGAGAAAATGAATTTGTAAACATCCTGCAAATAAGAAAACTCTAGACCCAAGTGACTCACTGATACATTCTACCAAACAAAGAAGTCCTACCAATTCTATGCAAATCCTTCCAGAAAATATGAGGGAATACTTTCAAAGTCATTCTTTGATGTCAGCATTTTCCTTAGTATTAGTACCAAAATGAAAGACAAAAAGACTTAGACTGATATTACTCATGAATGTAGATGCAACTATTCTATGCAAAGTGTTGGCAACTGGAATTCCGTAAGACAAATAAAAGGACAATATATCATGACTAAGTTGGGTTTATCACAGCAACTCTTGTTTTTTTAGTCGCTACGTCATGCCTGACTCTTTTGTGACTCCGTGGACTGTAGCCCACCAGATTCCACTGTCAATGGAATTTTCCTGGCAAGAATCCTGAAACGAGTTGCCATTTCCTCCTTCCGGGGATCTTCCCAACCCAGGGATTGAACCCATATTTCCTGCATCGGCAGGCAAGATTCTTTACCACTGAGCCACCAAGGAAGCCCATCACAGAAAGGTAACTGCTTTAATATTGAAATGAAGTTAATGCAACTCACAACCACCACCACCATTCTAGCAAACTAAAGAAGAAAAACCGTAAGATCATCTCAATAGACAACTTACAGGAGAAAGGATCATTCTTCCCACAAATGGTAGAGACAGCTGGTTATCCACATTCAAAAGTGAACTCAGATCCATGCTCTATATCTTACACAACAGCTATCTTAAAATAGATCATAGGCCTACATGTATAACTTAAAACTATAAAACTTCTGGAAGAAAGCAAAATCTTCGTGACTTTGCATTAGGCAAAAGTACAGTCCATAACAACTAATAAATAAACCCACATCATCAAAATTTTTAAATGCTCTTTGAAGGGCACTTTGGAGGGAATGAAAAGACAAACCACAAAGGCAGGAAGGAAACATTTGCAAAGTCGATATCTAAGGATCTGTATGCAAAATAACAAGATTTGGCAAAGATATAAAGGAAACTGAACGCTTGTATATCATAAGTGGGAATGTAAAAAATATACAGCCACTCTGGAAAGAAGCTGGTCAGTTTCCCCCAGAGTTAAATATATACCTATCATAAGACCCAGGCACTATATTCTTAGGAGTCAGCCAAGAGAAATGAAAGCCTCAGTGCTCAGTTGTATCTGATTCCTTATAATCCCATCGACTGTGGCCTGCCAAGCTCCTCTGTGCCTGGAATTTTCTAGGCAAGAATATTGACGCAAATTGCCATTTCCTTCTCCAGGAGATCTTCCCAACCCAGGGATCAAACACCAGTTTCTTGTATCTCCTGCATTGGCAGGAAGATTCTTTACCACTGGTGCCACCCGGGAAGCCTAAGTTCACTGAAAAGACTTATACACAAAGGTTTTTAGTAGCTTATTTATAACAGCCAAAAGCAACAAATTATGCAAGCATCTATTAACAGGTAAATGGATAAAAGAAGAAATTTGCGGTATATCCATAAAAAGCAACACCAGTTAGCATCAAGAAGGAGAGGACAATTAGTGCTTGCTACAACATAGGTGAATCTCGAATGACACCAAGTGAAAGAACCCAGAATTTATTTTTTTTACTTTTTTGGCCATGCAGCATGTGGGATTCTAGTTCCCAGAGGAGGAATGGAACCAGTGGCCCCTGTGTTAAAAGAGCCGATTCTTACCCTCTGGACCACCAGGAGTCCAAGAATCCAGATTTTCAAAAGTAAATGCTGTATGACTCCATTTATATGAAATTACAGGAAATGTCGATTAATATACAGTGACAGAAAGAAACCAAGTGGTCTGCCCAGGGGTGAGGGAATGAGAAGAGTGAGCGAGAGGGGAATTCAAAGCGGCTCGAGGAACCTCTGATGACAGGTTCACCATCCTGACTTTGCTGATGGCTTCACAGATGTACACGCACGTCAAACTTCTCAAAATGTATTCTGTGAATATATGCAGTTTATTGCACATCAATTACACTTCAACAAAACTGCTTAGCAAAACAGATGCAAAAATATATTCACAGACTATGCTCCCCCTACATTTACTTTTTTACTGAAGAACTTTCACTTGGAACATTAGATAAGTGTAAGGCGTACAGTGTGTTATTTTGGTAATGTATATATTGTGATGTGATAACCAATGTAGCGATATTTATCACATTACATAATTACAGCACACAATTGCTGTCTCCATTCATTATACTGTTAAATCTCTATGGCCTATTTACTACTCATTACAGGTTTGTCCCTATTTACTACTCATTACAGTCTTATCCTTCCACCATACCCTTGTAGCCACTATTTTATCAATGTCTGATGTGTGATGCTGCAGGACACACACACACATAAAATGACAACTGGAGACAGTGAAACTAAAGCTTAAAAGCACTAGTGAAGAAAAGCTGTTCTCTTATTTCCTCTCTCTCTCCCCTGCATCCCCTGTACTCAAAGAAGAAAAATAAAATGAATTACACCACTGACTAAATAAAGAAAAAGAAGACGTAATCAAAAAGAGAAGCTTTGGTTTTGTTTCAAAACAGGATCAAGCAGGAAGTAGTGATAAAGGAAAATGTTCGTCTGCCAGAGAATGAAAGTTAAAAGAGTTCCCAAAAAAAAGAGGGGGGAAATGAGATCGCTTAGAAATCCCATAGTGTTTCGTTTCCAATAAAAATGAACTTGTATCTAAATATCTTCATGCTACTTAGGTCATTGCTGTATGTCTAGCCAAGCAACACGGCATACAAAAATAAGAATTAAGTATTGGGTTTTTTAGGTTTGTTTTTTTTAAATTTTGGCTGCTCTGGGGCTTCCTTGTGGCTCATGGGCTATTTACTGTGGCACACAGGCTCAGTAATCACTGTTCATGGGCTTGGTTGCCCCGCAGCATGTGGATCCTAGTTCCCTGACCAGAGATTGAATCCAGGTCACCTGCACTGGAAGGCAGATTCTTCACCACGAGACCACCACGGAAATCCCTTAACTATTGTTAATGCTGGGGACGCAGTAATAAAAATGACAAGTTTCCCATATACAACGCATTATATTGAGTCACCACATCGGTCAGCTTCTCATCCAATGTGAGATATTTTGGACACCTGGGGACAAGGGAGGCCCTCTCATTGTCCTAGCACTTGGGGAATTACTGGAAATCCCTGGAGGAGGAATTGGCAACCCACTCCAGTATTCTTACCTGGAGAATCCCATGGACAGAGGAGCCTGGCGGGCTGCAGTCCAAGGGGTTGCAAAGAGTTGGGCACGACTGGGCATACATGCATGATACATTTTGTCTTTTCTATTTGGTCCCTTTTTTTTTAACTCCCTTATCTTTTCTGAGATACACTCAAATATTTATGAGTGCAGCAATATGATGGTTTAGAAAATCTCTAAAGTATCACCCCCAAAAAGTGGAGTAGGGAGACTGACAAAACAAGAGGTGTTGAATGTTGGAAACTGAAGAAGCAGGATGCTGGGGCTATGAGAAGCCATTATATTCATCTTCCTGCCTATATGTTTGAAATTTTAAAAATATAAAATACATACTATAAGTTGACTCCAATGTGCTTGTTGCAACCCAAATAGCATTTCCCTAAAAAATAATCCTGTGTGTTGGTTAAAAAGAACTCACGCTGGGGAGGCAGTGTCATTTGACTGCTGGGCAAAAATCAAAGTCCCCAGCAGACCCACAGCCTAGGAACCACAATTGTGACTATTTTCCATTCCTTTGCTCCATGTACTTGTCCTTCATCTAACCTCCAGCTTTGTGATCATTCAGTTCCTTTATTTTTTTCAAGAAAGGTGAATGCTCATAGAAATGCTGAACCAACTCTATAGCAAATATGTAAAACTCAAAATTCATCTTTAAAAAACACCTCATCAACTAAACTTCTTTTCAAATAGCTTAGTATCTTTGTGTCATTATCGTAAGTGTTTAATTTATAGGGTTTACATTTAAATTGAGATATCTTCACTTTAGCCTACAACACAAAGAAAAAATTCAATGAATGTAATACATGGCCTTCTTCCTTACTGTTTCAGAGCGTTTAATTCTGAAAACTCACATCCGCATTTCAAAACCCAAGTCTATTCCAGTTCTCTTCAATTGATCTGCTGGCTGATGTTCACTGACTATGGGCCACACCTCCTGGAGCATCATTAGGCACCTTACAAACACACTTTCAGGTAAACTTTGACTTTTGAGCTGCACATGCAGAGTCAGCGTCAGCTGTGTGTTAGACACCCAGTCTGCTGTTCCCCCCGCTACCAAGAGAAGCTCACCTCAAATACTGTTTCAGGGCGCTTGTTATTGTCTTCACTTCCCAATCTATGGAATTCTCCAGGTCTATCTCATTGCAGGTCTTCACATCTGGCGACAAGCAAGGAAGAAACAAATATTAAAACCTGACCACTCAGAGACCCTCTTGACTGGCTGATAATGCTTAGATTCTTAAACAGCCAAACCACAAATGTTGAATTCTGTGGTTTCCTATTAAAAAAAAATTACATACAATTTCTTATCATATTAAAAGCCATGTTCTATTCTCAGACATTTCTAGCACTTCAGAAAATCTGTAGTGGAGATCAAAGTGAAAGGGTAAGGGTTGGGTTAGGAGTATGGAAGATTTTAACAAAGCATTTCAGTATTCACAACTGCAAAGCATTTTAGTATTTACAACTGCAAAGCATATATCGCTATTATTACTACTATTATAAGATACTATTCAGTAGCCATGGCTTATAGCATGTGACATATGAAGTGTCTATATATTTGAACTTGCTTTGGGTGGCATCACTGTTATCACACTGTGTTATGACAGGGGAAACAACACCTTTAATGTTAAAATCACTACAAGAAGATCAACAACTCAGTGGAGAAGAAGGAAGCTAAGTCTGGTCCCACGTTTCTAAGGTTTGTACTCATCATACTGTCTCTCCAAAGACTAATACATGATCAACCAAAACAGAAATATGATGACACATAAACTTAAAACGTCTTTTATGAGTAATCTCTCATATTAACATTACAATTTATACACCCCTCCAGGAGATATTTATTAGAAGTCTCTACAAAACATTTCGGACATTCACTCTAAATTAGATTTTTTTGTCCTAAAATTACACTAATAATGTGTTTCTTCCTTTCTTCCTAAATGCTCTTTAAAATACCTAGTAAGCTCTAAAGAAGATGTAAGACATGCACTAAAAAAAAAGAACAAGAAGAGCTGAAGGAGAGGGGTCAGGAGAGGGAGGAGGAGATGGAATGCACAGTCAATTTTGAAAAGGAAAAAGTCAGTCCTGAAATTTGAAAAAAAAAAAAAAAAAGGATGGTGGGAAAGGCAAGCATTCTGAGTGCGGTGGCATCTCCGAGCCTTTGAAGGCCGGGCTACTGCACCTGGCTGTGACCCAGCAGCAGGGACGAGAGAGCATCAAGGGATCACACACCTAGGCTTCAGTCCCGCTGCAAACCTGACCAGCTTCATCACTCCAAGTCAGTTCTAACCTATCTGAGCTTCAGCTCTTCCTGTGCACAATGGAGGTAACCATTTGATGCTCTACTTAAAGAATCAAAGTCAATCAGGGCTGTACGCAGATTTCCATAAATCATCAAATGTGCAGGTAATCACCACAGCTGAGTCACCCAAAGCATAATCATTCTACCCAAAGAGAGAAGCAGTAAATGGGTTACAATGAATGGCATCAGTCAATCAACAGAAACTGGAATGAGTTTGTACACTCCGACCACGCAAAGGAGAAAATAAGAGATTTGTGAAAGAGACTTACTTCTCCCTCACTCCAGAATGTTTCAACTAAGACTCCCCCCAAAAACTAGTCGTTTCAGGGTTTTTTTCCTTCATTGCACTCTATTTGTCTAAATATGCAAGGAAACACTTGTTGGTATTCCCTTTTCAAATTAAAGCTCAAAAAGAAAATCCGGTTCAAAAGGAACAGTGCATTAAGTCATGCATGCTCCTTAAAAGAGAAAGGATGACAATACAATGCTATCCTCAAATTTTTTGAAAATAAAGTAAAACAGGAAGCGATGGTTATTTCACCCCATAACATCAGATACATGAAGTAAATTACTCAAAAGTCTAGAGACTTTTTAAAGCACTTCAACAGCTCTTGATTACAGCAACTGACAGCAAGGTGCAATAAAGTACAACAATGCCAACTGCCACTGATTACATTGTGATCGGTTCCTGCAATTCAGAACTCATTTGTTACTGTGCTTGTCAGACAAGCCACAGATACATTCAAGAAATCAAATTAAGCACCCTGATTAAAGGTGCAATCCTTTATAACTAGGACTAAATAATTCGGCTCTAAAGGCTTTGCCAACCAATTACTGCAGTAACTGAATATTCTCTCTCTCATTAAATCAATTATTTAAATCTCATACACGTCAGATAACATTTTCAATCAACTTGCTACAAGCAAATCACCATTTTAAAATCCAGGAGGCTTCAAAAGGAAATCTTTTACTTTCAGCTCCTGACCATCATTCCATATTTTGAGAATCATTGTCTTTCTATGGGAAAATAAGCCATCTTTTGCATTTATGGAATAAAAAGGAGCTGTCACAATAGAAACCAATGACTACATGGTGTCCATGGTATTACTCCTCCATTAAATTTTCACTGTTTTCAAATAACTCAATCGTCCATCCCTAGCAGTTCTTGACAATCTGTGGATGCACTAAGACTACATAAATTTGTTAGTAACTTATTTGGGATTCAAACTTAAAAATGCATTTAGAATGTTCAATTAGAATATACGTTCTACTATAAATAAGGTAGAAATTCTGTTTCTTCTCTGGCCAAAGAATATTACACCACGTGGACTAGTTTAAAACCTAAACTAGTAAGCAGAGACACAAAGAGTTGACTTTTTATTTGGATAGATGCTTCATACTTATATAACCAGTGGTCATTGTTTTTTTTCGAAACCGGAAACTTTCAGCCCAGCCCAAAGTGTTGACATCTTACTGGACACTGACTTGGGTCCTAAAGTATTTGAAGATGCACAGTGACTGAATGAGTTTTGAGACTATTCCTTATAGTCCAAAACCAGAGTCTTTTTCAGCTCCATTAGTGTACTATTCCCCTCAATCTATGTGAAAAGTTGTCCTACAAACAAAGTAAACAACATAATAGGCTTACAGTAAAACAACTCTCAATCAGTTTGATTTCTGGCTTTCTGTGGTTCTGTGTCTGAAATAAATAAAATCATCCAGCTGTTCCTACAAATTAAATTTAGAAATAGGCAGAAAATTCACCAGCACACACAAGCTACCACTGAATTTTCTCAGCACTGCTCCGATGCTCTCATTCCACAGAGGAGAAGAAGGAAGTACACAGGACAACTGTAACTCAGCTCAGTTCCAACCTACCAACAGCAACTGCAACGCATCTGTTACATTCTCACCCCACTTACTAAACAGCCATGACTCACCAAAGACACCTCATCTGCTGTTTCACCCTGCCTTTCCCAACTGCCTCAAGTTTCTCATAAAAAACAACCCCCAAAAACTTTTAACAGGCTATGTGTGCCCTCTATTAGAGAAAAAAGAAGAGGAAGAAGAAGGAAAAGAAAAAATCCACGTAAGGGGAAGGAAGGTACTGAGGCATGCTCTTATGGAACAGGAAGCAGCACGGTCCGTGGGAAAGCTGGGAGGCTGCTGGGAAACTCAGGCGGACTGCAGCCTTCTGCCCCGGGGGATGGAGAATTACCAAGAAGACAGACAACTCTCCTCACCAGGGAGGAAGGCAACTTTCCCCTCCTCTGCCTCTCCTGAAGGAGTACAATGAATGTGTCTATTTAGAGGGCCTTCTATGGTCAACTGCCACGAGTATTTCATGGGCGGTGGAGAAAAGAGAAAGAAGGGGAGAGGCGAACAAGAATGGGGAGGGGAAGATGGAGAGGGGAAGGAAGAGAAGGAAGAAGAAGAAGAGCGAAATATTTTTCTCTGTTGCAATCATAAATGTGAAGAGTGAAAACACACCCAAGAGAGACAAGCAAAGAAATACAAGTAAGATATTAAGCATGCATCCTTCTTTTAGAAATCATCACAAACGTTTAACACAGGAATGTTTAAAAAGTGCAGATAATATTTTAAACTCAAAAATATTTTATGTAAAAATGGCAATAAAAGAAAAATAATAGCAAAGTCTATGATTGGTTCTTAAAAACTACGAAGAAACAGGCCCTCTGCCCAAAAAAACAAAACCACAGAAGTTCCTGTCAAAAAATATAAAACAACTTAGAACTTTTTCTCAGATTCTTAAGAAGTTATATTATTTTTCATTTCTGCAAAGAAAAAATGCATTATGAACAAAAACATTTTGAAAACAATCAAATTTGAAATAAATATTATCTAGAGGCATAGAAATTTTTAAAAAATAACTGCCTAAAAATGTTAAAACTTAGTAAATCTGAGGAAAGGTTATCATGAGACTCCATTGTACAATAGTTGCAATTTTTCTGTAGGCTTGAGATTATTTCAAAATTTTAAAAAAATTGCTTTTTAGAAATAAACAAATAAATACATATTTTTAAAAATAACTGTATCACAAACAGGCAAAATTAACAGAATTAATAAGTTATATAGGAGAGAAAAACAGATTGGTACAAAAGAGCAAAGTTAAAAATCTGGCAGACTCACTCAACTTTTTCTCTTTAACATATATAACTTTGAAACAGTGTAGAGAAGTTGGGAAAAGTTGGACAGAAAAAACATCTATGGGATAGGATGTATACAACTATTCAGAAATTCTAAAATTCCTTTTCTGAAAAGGTATAAATTAGTTCAGTTTGTATACTTGCTAAATCAGGAAGAAAGGAAAGAAACATCTTAAGGCCATCTTAAAATTCAATTCGAAAACAGTGAGTGAATCTAAGTACTAAAGTTTGAGTTGGTAACATAAAGGAACAAAAAATGATGTTAATGCTAAAGTTTGTGACTGACCAACTTAAGTTCACACTATGAATTATTTAGAGATGAAGTAAAATAAAATAAATTTATCCAGTACTGTTTCCTTAAATGCATTACTTAATAAGAAAAATAACAAGTCAGTATCTTTCCCTTGTGTTAATTCCCTCATTTCCTCTGATGGCAGAATAATATTACTGAAAACACAGCATTTCTTTTGCCAGCAACTTAAATGTGGTGGTGTCACGCTTGTCCTGGACTTCTCTACCCTGAGTCTCATGGAAAGTGAAAACAGTTTTCCAGGTCATGAATTTTTAAGGGTTTGGATATTTTAAACACCTTGCAAGTTAAGGACTGTCTTGGGACATTTCCCACAAGCACAGCAAAGTACCACCCGGGTCTAGGAATACTGATGATCATGTGGGCTTTTATGAGATTAAGAACAAATTTGGAGGCAGCTTTACACCTCAGGGGGACCACAGGGACACCCACTTGTTCGAGCTGCCCTTGAACATGAACGAGAAGATAAAAAAAATAACCCTAGGATCCTTATGACCCATTCACTGCCAAGTGGGCCTTGCAGCCAAATCTCCCTTTCTGATACCAACAATGTCTTCCAGTTCTAATCACTATAACACCATCTTGGAAATGAGAGAAGTGTTTCTAATTTTAAAATTAACTAAAAGCAGATGCTGTTGTCCCATTAAACTCTGCCAGCTGCTACTGAACCACTGGCAACCTGAGTCTATTTAATTTGGAGCCCACTAATGGTAAAAAGGAAAATCTGACTGCCAAAATTGCACACCCAAGTTAAACCAGAGAGGCAGAAAATGAAAACAGCTCATGAAAAGTGAATGTATTCTAATAAGGCTCTTCCAAGTGATGACGAGCCATTTTTCCTGCGGCTAATATCTAAAAAAAGGGTTGTTGCTTATTAAACCCTGAATTCAAACACAGCCAAACAAGCAATTCTATCTGTAACATCCCAGTTGATTTTATGCAGCTCGGTTCATGCCTCCCCAAAGTAAGCCTTTGCAACAAAGCTTTAAGAGGCAGACAGGTTTAAGTGCATTGAGAGAACACCTGAGGGTATTGTTAATATTGATTAGGGTGAGATATCAAATTAATTAATACTTAGCAAGGTCATAATGACAGATCAGTTTGACACATGGGCCCTCAAGCCTGATGAGCTCTCATCACCTCCAGGAGAGGAGGTAGCCTGCTTGGGGCCAGGGTGTGGGGAGAAGTGAGGCCTTTTACAGGTGGCCCTGAGCCTAGAGCGGAGTGTAATGTGAAAGCTCTTTGTCATCCGCATAATGTCTGGGGTAATGAAATGAATTCACTTTCTGGCTTCCTCTTGTCTGCGATGCCAAGGAACACTGTGTTATCAGAACAGATGGAGAAGGCATGGTTCTGGAGAAGAGCCTGATACAGACAAGCCAGTGCGAATACCAATGAATCCCTGCGAATCAGACCCTTGCTGCCGAGTGACAGCTGGGGAGCTCCAGAAAAACGAACGCGTCCCAGTGGTCTTGTCCAACCAACTGTACTGTCAAGACTGCACGGGCAACTTGGAAGCCAGGCGAATCAGAAGCCTGGCTTTTCCTTCCCTGGGAGAAGCAAGCAGAAGACATTTACCCATGAGCTGTCTTCTTTCCTTCCTCCCTTTCTTAGTAAGAGAGGCCTGAGCAAACACTAATCAACTTATCTGAGCCAACTCTGCTCAGGAGAAAACTCCTAGAGGCAGCCGAAGAACAGAATGGATTTCTGAGTTATGTTACTATGAAACATCAAGTTGTAAAGTCAATGAACATCAACAAATAATGCATGGAAAATGATTAGAAAAGAGGCATACCCATCAACATACTCAGAAGTCTCTGGACCTTTGAACTCACCCCCACAACTCTATACAATCCTTGGTCATTTATACCTATTGGAAGAGAAAAAAATGTTAGCAAAATACAGACATTCAAATCTGAAAAGCTGTCGACACACAATTGCACACAGAATTCTTGCTAGCTCACATTAACAGCATTCTTGTTGCCTATAAAAATAATGTTTGACAAGAGTAAGTGTTTACCAACTTGTCTTAGCAGCTTGGTATTCAAGAGTTACAGCTGGAAAAAAATAAAGTTCCATGTGGACAAAATGTAAGGAGTAAGCAGTAATGAGAAAACATTGGTTAAGCAGTCGTCACATATACCAATGCAATTTGTAAAGATGCCCTGCATCTTTCACGTTTCTTATGTTTAGGTATTCTTGAGATTGTTCTTGACAAATTTTAGCCTTTTGAAAATAATACGGTGCTGACTGGTATACAGAAAGAAATTGTTTGGATGATTCTTGAAGACCATCCACTTAATCAAAAGTAAGGCAAACCTTGTCTTCTTTTGTTTCTTTAAGGCCAGTACACACATTGTCCAGAGAAGCACTAATAACTCCAAATGAGGATTGCATCAAAATTATATATCAAAATGAACCAAATCACTGCAGTCTCTCTCTGTGGAGACCTGGAAACAAAGTATCTCAAAGTACAACAGACAAGAAATAAAGGCAAGAAAATGTATCAGCAAATGTAACTTAGTATGTTGGACACATGATTGTTTGAATTCTGATGTGAACAAGCCAATTGAAAAAGGACATTTGTGAAGCAATCAGGAAACTTGGAGTGGCATTAGGGTTATGTAAGAAAATGTCTTTATTGTTTATGTTGCATATTGAAAAGAGTAAGAGTAATCTATCTTAGATTTGCTTGAAGGGGGAGGAAGGGAAAGATGAGGAGACTATAGCAAAATCTTGAAAAATTTTGAGTCTGCACAAGAATGCAGGAGTTCCTTGTACCCTCTATCTCTCCTGTGCTTGAAATTTCCATGATAAAATCACTACTTCCAAAAAATGTGACTTAATATCTTTACTTCTTAAAAGAGGTGAAACTTTCTGCGTGTTTATTTTCTGCACCACAAATGCTAAAACTAACAAGAACCGGACTGGCTGGCCAGGAGATCATGGCTCTAATCTGCAGAGTTTCCAAAACAAAACACCACACCAAACAGGCCAAGGGACCCAAGGGAACTTTTTTTTTTGCCTCCCTTTATGGAGCGGTGACAAGTGTACCAGCCAGAGTCTAAAGAACTGGATTCAAGTCACAGCCTAGTCACTCCTGAGTTCTGAGACCCAGGGCAGACCAGGAACTCCTCTGAGTCTCGACGCTGCCTCTGAGGTCAGGACAGTGTCTCTCCCCATGTGCTAGGATGGTGATACAGGCCAGGTCTCTTGGCCTTCCTTAATTAATAGAAATTAACGAAGGCCAGACAAGAAGTTCAGGCAAGGCTTTATTGGGGCCCCTACTGTACCATGGGGGAGCAAGAACAGATAACAGGTTCCCCTGCTCACTGCCCGAGGTGGGAGGAGAGCTGGTTCCTTACACAGGGTGAGGGTAGGGGCGGGTCCAGAGGCTGGGCTGGAGGGGTGGCTTAGGTGGTCTGCCCACCCTTATGGTGATCTTGTGTACAGGGGGGCATGCGTGGCAGGTACCCTGCTTTTGCTTCCTGGCTCTTCAGAAGTGGCAGTTGGATTTTTGTTTGATCTTTCTGTATCTTGTTGCCCATGATTTGTGCCAACTGAGCATGCACGCAGTTATTTTTATTCCCTTACAGTTTCTTTGAGCTGAAGCGCCAATACTTTGGCCACCTAATACAGAGCCGATTCATTGGAAAAGACCCAGAAGATTGAAGGCAGGAGGAGAAGGGAACAACAGAGGATGAGATGGTTGGATGGCATCACCGACTTGATGGATGTGAGTTTGAGCAAGCTCCGGGAGATGGTGAAGGACAGGGAAGCCTGGAGTGTTGCAGTCCCTGGGGTCGCAAAGAGTTGGACATGACTAAGAGACTGAACAACAGTTTCCTTGTATTTGACAAAGACAAATACAATGCTTCTTTGTCTCAAGGAGACATTTGTCCAAGTGCAAGCATTGCAGCAAAGGGTCCCAGGTCCCAGTCTATCTCACTGGCAGAACACAAATGATACCTACATGTGCCCTGCCTATTGTAACACGCCGCACACTATGTTCCATTACTCCTTACAAAAATGAAGGTTTCTGTTCCTTCTTTTTCACTTTTGGCCTTTATTTCCCCTTGTGTGCATGCTCAGTCGATCAGTCATATCCAACTCGTTGTCACCCTATGGACTATAGCCTGCCAGGCTCCTCTGTCCTTGAGATTCTCCAGGCAAGAATATGGAGTGGGTTGCCATTTCCTCCTCTGGGATAACTCCTTGGCCCAGGGATCGAACCTGAATCTCCTGCATCTCCTACATTAGCAGGTGGATTTTTTTTTTTACCACTGAGCCACCTGGGAAACCCTTATGTCTCCTTACTCAGGTTCAAACTTCTGAATGTCCTGTTTGTCTGTTATGTGTCCCCCCAAATTCATATCTTGAAATCCTAAACCCCAGTATCCCAGAATGTGACACTTTTGGAAAGTAAAGTCTTTAAAAGAGGTGGTTAAGTTAAAATGAGGTCATGAGGGCAGATCCTAATCCAATAAGACTGGTATCCTTTTTTTTTTTTATTGTAACAAATTCAAGACTTTTTTCTTTACAATATTGTGTTGGTTTTGCCATACATTGACATGAATCTGCCATGGGTGTACATGTGTTCCCCTTCCAGAAACCCCCACCCACCTCCCTCCCGATTCCATCCCTCTGGGTCATCCCGGTGCACCAGCCCTGAGCACCCTGTATCAAGCATCAAACCTGGGCTGGCGATTGATTTCACATATGATAATTTACATGTTTCAGTGCCATTCTTCCATATCATCCCACCCTTGCCCTCTTCCATAGAGTCCAAAAGACTGTTCTATACATCTGCATCTCTTTTGGTGTCTCATATACAGGGTTATCGTAAGCCAGAAGGAAAAACAACAATACAGTATACTAACGCATGTATATGGAATTTAGAAAGATGGTAACGATAAGACTGGTATCCTTATAAGCAGAGATCAAGCCACAAACACAAACAGAAGGAAGACAATGTGAAACGGAGGGAGAAGACAGCTGTCTGCAAGTCAAGAGGACGAGCTCTCAGGAGAAACCAGCCATGCCAACACCCTGTCTCAGCTCTCCAGCCCCGAGAACTATGAGAAAATAAATTTCTGTCGCTTAAGACCCCCAGTCTGTGGTCCTTGAGTATGGCAGCCCCAGCAAACAGACACACCTTCTTTCTGGATTTTCTCTAGAGCTCCAAGAACTAGGACAGCCAAGGCCGGCCCTTCAGTCTCTAGAAGGCTATTCAGAAGGCTCAAGAACCAGAGTAGCCGAGCGGCACCTTTGTGATGGGAAATGCTGAGAGAGGAGAAAAATGCAGGTCAGCCCTGCCAAGAGTTAGAAACACTGTCAAAAAACACAAAAATCAGAGCTTGAGCCTGCTAGAGGGAAAAAGACCAGACCTCGCTCCTTCCTTCTCTTAAAGGCTACAGGGCTGTGCCCGGAGAGTTTGAAACACCAGAGCATTTTGTTTTCAACACTCCTCGATTTAAGAAACCTAAAATAGTTTGGCCTCAAAGCCAGAAGCCAAAAGAGCAAGTCATACTCTGCAGACTAACATGCCCCCCGAGAAATGCCTGGCAAACGTAGAGAAATGAAGTAAGAATGCTGTTACTTCAGCAGTAATCATCACTCTGTGCTGCTAATTACGATCAGATAATTGATCAAGTTCACATTCATCAACCCAAGAGGAGGAGAGTTCATTGCTAATGCATAATGAAAGGTGCATGGGGGAACTAATGCTGCTCCATGTTTTTCACTTTTTTTAAAATAAATTTAAATAAAGCTGTACAAAAGCAACTTGGAAACAGCTCATGGACCACGTGTCCTCAAGTCATGCAAAATTTTGTTTCTTGTCACATTGTCCTTAAAAGCTCTGGACTAAATAATCAGAAAAACTACATCTATGAACACATGCATGATGTACAAAAGACATCATATAAGTAAATTTCAAGACTATAAAGCAATCAAAACATCGTCATGGGATTTTTACAACCTCTGCAACTTCTCTCCAAATTTCCCTCTTCCAGCCAAAGGGATCACTATTTCTCATCACCAAGTATTAGAATTATGAAAACTTTCTTTAACTTCTTCCCTGTCACTTTCCAAACTCAACAGACCAACATCTGCATTTTCTTCACACTTCGGACTAATCTCTGCTTCTTCAACATGGCCTTAAATTTGATGCCTGTATGTCAAGCACCCCTGATAGGGACACACACAACCGTAATCCATTCTGAAGACCATCAATTTTTTCTACTTTCTATTTTTCAAGTGACTTTGATTATCTTAGGTCTTTCCCATCCACACTTAAGAGCAAGTCATCAAATCAAGTCCAAGTTCCTCAGCTGAACAAGCATGTAAGACATAGACACATAACTCTTCATAATGAGCCTCACCTCACCAACCCATAATTTACTGTAGAATATTCATCTAAATCAGAATAGACCCCTGACTATTACCCACAAAAAACTAAATTCATCCCCTCCTCAGGCACAAGTCCCCTCTGAAAGAGAAGTTCTTCCCTTCTTCTTCATTAATGACTCACTGCCAAATATTTATTCATCAAATACTAGTTGCCCAAGAGTCAACAGTGAGCAAGATAAAGTCCCATCCAGAACTTCAAACTAGAAAAAAAAAAAAATCCCATCTTTTTTTGTCACTATCCCATAGTGATATTTCCTTTAATTAAAAATGTTATCTATTTTGAACTTATGCATTCTTTTTCCATCATTTTCTCTCTGTTGTACTATAGTTCACTTATAGTGTCGTGTTTGTTTCAGCCATACAGCAAATTCATTCAGTTATGTGTATGTATGTGTGTACATATATTATTTTTCAGATTATTTTCCATTATAGGTTATTACAAGATATTGACTATAGTTCCCTGTTCTATACAGTAAGTCCTTGTTGCTTATCTAATTTATATACAGCTATGTGTGTCTGTTAACCCCTGACTCCTAATTTATCTCCCCCAACCACGGCTATCTCCTTTGATAACTATTAAGTTTGTTTCTATGTTGATGAATTTTTTTCTATTTTGTAAACAAGTTCATTTGTATATTTTAGACCCCATATACAAGTGATATTAGATGATACCTGTCTTTCTGCAACTGACTTGCTTCACTTAATATGATAATCTCTAGGTCTATCCACATTGCTGCAAATGGCATCATATTTTATGGCTGAGTAATATTCCACTCTATACAGGTACCATGTCTTCTTTATCCATTCATCTGTCGATGGGCATTAGGGTTGCTTCCATATGTCAACCATTATAAACTGTGTTGCTGTGAACACTGGGGTCCAGGCGTCTTTTTTGAATTGGAGTTTCACCTTTTCTATACAGAATCCCAAGAGTGAGACTGATGGATCATATGGCAGCTCTAACTTCAGTCACAGGTTTTTTGTAAGGAACCTCCACACTGTTCGCCATTGTGGGTGCACAAATTTAGGTTCCTAACAACAGTATAGCAGGGTTCCTTTTTTTCCACACCCTCTGATATTCCCTTTTTCTGAATTTGACTCATAATTAATTCCTTTTAACATTTGATTACATTTAAAACAAGCCCAAATTCTCCCATTAACAATTCCCAAAATCAAACATCTGAATGCCTGACCTGACATCAGGTTATTCCCGGTCTGTTTTTTCCCCAGTCAGTATGAACATTCATACGTCACTATGTTAAAAGTAGTTTCTACATCAAACCTGTCTAAAGATGTTAGATGCTCAACAATGTATGTCCCATACCACTTTTTCTCAAACACATCCACCTCAGAATCCTCAGATTAAGAACTGTGGATCTGTCTTCTTCTTCCATCTCTCCCCAAATACATCAACATATTACCTGAAAAAATACTAGGTTAACTTTGGTTTGGGGTTTTTTGGTGTGTTTGTTTTCAATAGCTTTCAGAGTGCCTTGCATAGAATAGTTGAGGATAGAATAGTATACCTAGGTTGATTTGAGTTGAAATTAATTTCAAGAATTACAGATACAGATTGGACTTGGCCTAACACAGACATTACACTTAGGAACTAAAAACTCAAATATCCAAGGTATTAATAAACAAAACAACAACTCTCAGAATGGAAGTAAATATTTGCAAATGAATTAACTGAAAAGGGATTAATCTCCAAAATATATAAACAGCTCATGAAGCTTAGTATCAAACAAGAATCAAAAAATGGATGGAAGATCTAAATAGACACTTCTCCAAAGAAGACATGGAGACTGCTAAAAAGCACATGAAAAGATGCCCAACTTCACTAATTATCAGAGAAGAGCAAATCAAAACTGCAACAAATATCACCTCACACTGTCAGAATGACCATCATCAAAAAAAAAAAAAAAAACAAATAATAAATGCCGGAGAAGATATAGAGAAAAGGGAACCCTCCTACACTGCTGGTGGGGATGCAAATTGTTAGAGCAGCTATGGAAAACAGTATGGAGGCTCCTTCAAAAACTAAACTTAGAGCTACCATGTGATCCAGAAATCCCACTTCTGGGCATATATCCCAAGAAAATAAAAATTCAAAACGATAACATGTACCCTGATGCTCACTGAAGCACTGTTTACAACAGTCAAACATGGAAGCAACCTAAACATCCGTCAACAGAGGAACAGATACAGATGTGGTACACATATACAATGGAAAATTACTCAGCCATAAAAAAGGACAAAATAATGCCATTTGCAGCAACATGGATGGACCTAGAGATTGTTATACTGAGGGAAGTAAGTGAGACAGAAGAAGACAAATTTCATTATGATATTGCTTACATGTGGAATCTAAAAAAGGGTACAAATGAATTTATGAAACAGAGCTATAGGTGTAGAAAACAAACTAATGATTACCAGGGGCAAGTGAGAGGAGAGACAAATTGGAAGACTGGGACTGACATCTACATAGTACTCTATATAGATAACTACTACTAATAAGGACCTACTGTACATCACAGGGAACTCTACTGAATACTCTGTAGTGACCTATAAGGGAAAAGAATCTAAAAGAGTGTGAATATACATATACGTATAACTGATACACTCTGCTATACACCCGCATTGAACACAACATTGTAAATCAACTCCACTCTAGCAAAAAATATTAAGAAAAACCCCATGTATTAAAACTTCTCCAGCATATCAAAGCTCACTGACAGCTGTCATTACCACAATCCTTTCTAACTTTGAACAAAAACCTGTAATCTCATCAAAGTGTTTACAGGCCAACAGTTTGTTCTTCTTCTTTAATAAATCAGATTGGTTCTGACCAGCAGCAAAGACAAGGAGAGCGCTCTCCAGTTCAGTGATGAGCAGCTGGTGACATCAAACCCGTCCGCCTTCCCCCACGTGCCTCCTCCAGCCTCACACGGTGCTGTCACAGAGCACTGCCCACATCTTCCTGAAAGAGAGGGGCAAGCAGCAGGAGTGAGTCAGGTTTCATCATCCCCTCTGTCTCACTGTTTCCCTCTCCAAATGGTCAGCTCCGGCAAACCCTCTCGTGGAATTCAGGAACCCCAGAGGGTAACCCAGAGGCCCTGGAGGTGGGCTGGAGAATCAAACGAGAAAAGAAGACGCTTCCCTAGACAACTGAAAAAAAAAATTACATGCAAAAGGGAAAAAAGGAAGCTCTCAAGGCTTGGTAAATTCCATTTAAACAGAGGTAGCAGTAAAGGCTGGAAGGGGTGACCTGACAAGTCAACGTGGTTAAGAATAAAACACAGCGGTGTCTGGAGTCACGGAAGCAGAAGACAGATAATCAAAACAGGCACACAGGAAAGGCAAACAGGGAGACAACTATAAAATGAATGGAAGGAGAAGGTGGGAATAAATGAGAGGATATGGGCTAGAAATAATATCACATTTAGTTTCCTGTTAATTTCATAACCACTGTTGAGGACTTACTATATTTTAGGCACTGAGGTTGAATAAAGTGAAGACACAGGGTAAAACTTTAAAAAGAATTCAAAGTAAAAGAGAGAGTAACCTGGGACCCATAGAGTCATTAACTCTTCTTTTGAAAAGAACTTTTTTGGCTTCAGCAGCAGATTCTGTGCCTGAGAGCACATGGTACACATTTAAAAAAGAAACAGAACAAATTAATACAGTGAATCAGTGATTAATAACCTGATGACTGGCTAGTAAAAAGACATGGAAAGAAAGAGACAAAAAAGATTATAATGAGAAAAAAAAAAACACAACACTGTAAATCACCTATATGCCAATGTCAAAAAAAAACTAAAGAAAAGAAAAACTAGATGCAACTGAGACATCAACACTTTTGATGGTCAATAGGCAAAAAATTATTGAAAAGACCTTTCCAGGTGTATGATTCTACAAAAATAAAAGATCAGGTTCCATGGGTCTAGAAACTAACATTCATTCAGTTCTTACCTATTGACAGTAACCAGCAGAGTGCATGGAGTGAACTGAGATATTTGATCGATATTTACAGAGGAAGTGAAACATTTATTTGCATTGTGCATGCCGACAACAAGGGTGAAAGGTCATTAATGCTCATGTTCACATTCACATCAAAAGTCAAACGTGCTACTATTAATAAGGCTCATGTGCATATACATACATGGACACGCATAAATAAAAATCTACATTTACATATCCCACCAGCACTGCAAAGAAAATTTTCCCTGTGGGCTACATAATGAGTAAGCATAAATATTCATGCATATATGTTTTATATCTTATCTTCAAGATTCTTGAAAATAAAAGGGAAGGAGTACCATAGGTGAAATGATTAGGAAAAATTTGTGAGGACATACCTAGCAACAAAGCTTAAGAATGATAGCTATATCACAAATTATTAGAGAAACGCAAATCAAAACTACAATGAGGCTTCACCTAACACCAATCAAAATGGCCATCATCAAAGAGTCTATGAATAATAAACAATAAAGAGGGTGCAGAGAACAGGGAACCCTCCTACACTGTTGGTACAACGTAAATTTGTTCAGCCACTACGGAGAACAGTATGGAAATTTCTCAAAAACTTAGAAATAGAGTTGCCATATGATCCAACAGTCCCACTCCTGGACATATATCAGAGAAAAACTCTACTTCAAAAACATACATGCACTCCAGTGTTCCCAGCAACAATATTTACAATAGTCAAGATGTGGAAGCAACCTAAGGACCCATCAACAGGTGAATAGATAAAGATGTGATACACTCACAGAGTGGAATATTATTTAGCCATAAAAAGAACGAAATAACATCATTTGCAGCAACAGGGATGGACCTAGATATTCGCATATTAAATGGAGTAAGTCGGACAAAGACAAATACCATATGATATCGCTTATATGCGGAATCTAAAAAAGGGATACAAATGAATTTATTTACAAAACATAAACAGACTCACAGACCCAGAAAGCAAATTTATGGTTACCAAAGGGGAGAGGAGGGGAAGGGACGATTTAGGGGTATAAGATTAATAAAACAGACAACAAGGATCTACTGTGTAGCACAGGGAGCTAGAGTCAATATCTTTAAATAATCTAGAGTGGGAAAGAATCTGAAAAAGTATATATATATATACACATTACATGTGCCTGTGTGTGTATATATAAGTATACAGTGTATATATACACACAACTATGTGTGTGTGTGTGTGTGTGTGTGTGTGTGCGCGCGCGCGCGAGCACTCAGTTGTGTCCGACTCTGAGACCCAATGAACTGTAGCCCGCCAGGCTCCTCTGTCCGTGGGATTTTCAGGCAAGAATACCAGAGTGGGTTGCCATTTCCTCCTCGAGGGGATCTTCCCAGCCCAGGGATCGAACCTATGTCTCCTGCATCTCCTGCACTGGCAGGCAGACTCTCTACCACTGACTCACCTGGGAAGCCCTATATACTATATATATATATATATATATATATAATCAAATCACTATGCTGTGGGCCTGAAATAATACAATACCGTAAGTTAACTATACTTCAATTATTAAAAAGAAAAAGAAGGTGTTATTAAAATCATTCAAAGAAAAGCAATGAAAAGGCTCATGAACACTGTTTTGGGTCACAGATGAATTACAAAAACTTGGCAAAGTGTTTCTTACATACATTTATAATTAAGTCCCAGTAAACACTATGTTTAAATGTCTGTGTAAGTATAGTAAATGGTTTTCATTTCAGGCCATCCACTACACTGAGTTACATAAACAGGTTCAAACACAGATACCCTTCCAAGATACAGGGTCACTCATAATACTTTAAGGTTCTGTCAAAAACACTTTTATATTAAATTAATTTTAAATATAAGCACATAAAACCAAGAATGCTTCACTCTTCCATCAAAGGAACATATGTATTCAGTATCATAAGTTTAAGATGATCTATGTATAAAATTGAAGAATTCCAAAGCTTTAGGAGAAGAATGCATTATTTTAACACTAGGTAGCAAATACTGCAAAAAGCAGGGTAAGAGACCATTTCTAAGCACCGGGACAATTAGAGGATTAACTATAAGCTTTACAAAGATGATAAGCTCAAAATGATACTGAGTAACATCTTCATTCGGATCCTGGTTCCCTCATTTAAAAAAAAAAAAAACCACCATCTGGGAAACAAATTTGTTAGGGTTATAGATACAAATTATTACAAATTAATGTTATAGAGATTCTGGAAGCTTCCAGCTCTCCCCTCTCCCAGCTGTATAACCTGGCAAGTTACTCAATCTCTTTCTCAACTTCTTTATCTGAAAATGATGTTAATGATGGGATGGAGTTGCTGTGAAAATAAAAGAGATGATGTTTATAAAGCATTTGCATGAGCCTTACGTAACAGCCATGAAAATCTCTAACTGTAACATAAAATTCAAAATTAATATCAAAATAGTTTGGCACAACACATATAAATAGTCACCCTAACCAAGGCTTATAGTCTGCAGCCCACTGTCATAAAACAAAGCATATGCTGGGAAGAGAGTCAAAGTTTATTTAATATGAATGACTCATGGAAAATATAAAATTCCTGTTCACCAGTAACATTTGGAATTTCTCCCTTGGATGATAATTATTTGGGCGGCAGATAGAAAAGCATTACAGAAAGCTACTACCTGCCAGGAACTGATCTGCATTTTCCTTTCCTGTGAAGTCTTGCTTTCACTTTCATGTCGCCTTTCCCACACTCTTTCCATATAAATCCACTTCTAGGCTGGGATCAAGGTGCCTCCCTATCTGCAGGCACCTGGAGGAGAGGTGATTGCACATGTGATTTCACTCACATGTTCTTTTCACACCCAGACCAACCCAAGGCTCAGCTCAGAACCCCACCAGCCTGGCACTCCTGAGGCCAGCCGTCGTGCGCACACCCACTCTAGCAGGGGTGGGACATGTTTAAAAAAACTACAAGGCAAATATCCAATTCCAGGTCCAAGCCAGCTTCTTTGGAAGTACTGATAATTTCTGGACTCTGCAGCACATCGAGGTCTGACTGCGAGTCTCATCCTCTCAAATCCAAGTCTCGAATATAA
Source organism: Antilocapra americana (assembly GCA_007570785.1). NCBI lineage: Eukaryota > Metazoa > Chordata > Mammalia > Artiodactyla > Antilocapridae > Antilocapra > Antilocapra americana. The sequence goes on along the minus strand of ML663008.1, from coordinate 22,685,559 downwards.
AGAGTGTTTGGTTTATTAAGGCCAACTTTGTATTAAGGTCCAAATGGACTACAATATATTCCCAGTACTCCAGGTAGCTGGCTTAGCTCGAGTTTCTAGTGAGAACAAGAGAAAAGAGTTTTTGTTTCGGACGAGAAAACCCCTAGACTTGTTGCATTTCTTGTACAATCACCCAAACCAGCAGACAGAATGTCTGGAGGGAGCAGGGGAAAGCTGCAAAGTAACATGAAGTTTCTTATTTCATTAGAAACGCTCAGGGTTCCCAGGTGGTCCAGCGGTTAAGACTCGAACAGTAATGTCAGTGGTCAGGAATCCATCTACCAGTGCAGGAGACCTAAGAAGTGCAGGTCCAATTCCCGGGTTGGGAAGATCCCCTGTAGGAGGGCATGGCAACCCACTGCAGTATCCTTGCCTGGAGAATCCCCTAGACAGAGAAGCCTGGTGGGCTACAGTCCATGGGGTTGCACAGAGTCGGACACGACGAAAACAACTCAGCGCACAGCACATGCCTCCCCTGCAGGGGGCACAGGCTCGATCCCTGGTCAGGAAATACAGAGACCACAAGCCGCAAGGTGTGGCCAGAAAAAATGCTCAGGGTCACACACTCTCCGCAGAGGTCAGATGTCCAGCTGTCCCAGATCTAAGAGATCTAGCTTCAACTCATTCAAGGCACCCTTCCGTCTTTCCTCACAGTGTGAACCTTGGGAAAAGAAGCGTCGCACAGTCTCTGGACCTTGTGGCAGAATTCAGCATCCCTATCACCACTAAGATGCTCTGTCACCCAACTCTTCCTCTCACTTTACCTCTACACCACACAGCATTTCTAAGAATCAAAGACCAGGAGACCAAGATCTGAATTCCAGCTCTGCCACTTTCAACTTGTCTCCTGAACTAAGGATCTAAGCCTAAGAAAGAAGATGCATCTGGCCAACTACCTACTGAGTTCTATAGGGACTGGGTGAAGTAGTGTCTTAGCATACTTGAAGTACCTAGAAAATGTAAACTGCTGTTTATTAGGATTTTAAACATTGTAGATGCAGCTTCTACACTGACATGATGTCTGCTACTAAGACACTTCCTGAGGCGTTGCAGAGAGTCTCAGCAAGGTGGACATATCTTTCTTGGGCTGATGATATACCTCAGGGGTCCATGATGGAGCTGATCCAGAAAGAGGGCAGGTGTAACTTCAGAACGGCCTTATCCCAAATTGAGAGGAGCACTTCATACAGAGATGCTCAAATCTTCTCCCCTCACTTCCCTTTCCTACCGTCTAGTTTCAAACTTTCTCTGTTTCTTAAAAATTTCTCTTCTGAAAAGATGCTCATCATCACTAACTGTTGTTGTTGTTTAGTCACTAGGTCATGTCCGGCTCTTTTGCAACCCCTTGGACTGTACCCCACCAGGCTCCTCTGTCCATGGGATTCTCCAGGCAAGGATACCAGAGTGAGTTGCCATGCCCTTCTCCAAGGGATCTGCCCAGCCCAGGGATCAAACCCAGGTCTTCTTTGTCTCCTGCACTGCAGGTGGATTTTTTACCACTGAGCCACCAGGGAGAAATGCAAATCAAAACTATGATGAGATGTTATCTCATACCAGTCAGAATAGCCATCATCCAAAAGTCTGCAAACAATAAATGCTGGAGAAGGTGTGGAGAAAAGGAAATCCTTGTATACTGGGAGCGGGAATGTAAATTGGTGCATCCACTATGGAGGTTTCTTACAAAACTAAAAACAGCACTACCACACGATCCAGCAATCTCACTCCTGAGCATACATCCAGAGAAAACCATAATCTGAAAGGATACATACACCCCAATGTTCACTGCAGCACTGTTGACAATAGCCAAGACACAGAAGCACCCTAAAAGCCCACCAGCAAGGGAATGGATAAAGAAAATATGGTGTGTGTGTATACACACACACACACACACACACACACACACACTGGAATATTATTTAGCCATAAAAAGGATAACATGCCATTTGCAGCAAAATGAATGGACCTAGAGATACTAAGTGAAGTCACACAAAAGCAAATACCATATGATATCACTCACAGACGGCATCTAATTTTTTTTTAAAGATACAAATGAACATATCTACAAAAGAGAAACAAACTGACAGATACAAAAAACAAACTTAAGGTTACCAAAGGCAGAGGGATAAATCAGGAGCCTGGAAGGAACACACACACACTACTATATATAAGATAATCAACATGGACCTACTGTATTAGCTTCCCTAGTGGCTCAGTGGTCAAGAATCCTCCTACCAATGCAGGAGACGGGGATTTGATCCTTGAGTCAGATAGATCCTCTGGAAAAGGAAATGGCAACCCACTCCAGCGTTCTTGCCTGGAGAATCCCAGGGACGGGGGTGCCTGGTGGGCTGCCGTCTGTGGGGTCGCACAGAGTCGGACACGACTGAACGACGCAGCAGCAGCAGCAGCAGCAGTGGTTCAGTGATAAAGAATCCACTTACCAATGCAGGAGATGGGGATTCGATCCTTGAGTCAGATCTTCTGGAGAAGGAAATGGCAACCCACTCCAGTATTCCGGCCTGGGAAATCCTATGGACAGAGGAGCCTGGTAGGCTACAGTCCACAGGGTCGCAAAGAGCTGGACACAACTTAGCAACTAAAGAACAACCACCTCCTGTACAGCCTAAGAACTCTGCTCAATATTCTATCATCTATATGAGAAAAAAATCTAAGAAAGAATGGATACATGGAGATGCACAACTGAATCACTCTGCTGTACACATGAAGGTAACACAGCATTATAAATCTACTCCAATAAAATGCAATACTAAAAAAATGTGTCTTCTACTTTTTGTCATTCATCTCCAACAACTTCAGAAGATCAGCCTAGAGAATCCCCATCTCCTCATGTTCACTGTGGTTAACAGCAGCAGCTCTAAAGAAAAAAAAAAGTTGGTCTTGGATTCGAGTTGTAGTTTCCTAGCTCTGAGGGTCACACAAGTCAAATGATGGCTCCGCACTTCAGCTGACCACGTAAAATGGAGAAATACCACTGTCTTGCGGGGCGTTTGTGAGGACGACCCAAAGTACAACCTCCTCCTTCTCCAGGGTCATAACTCCGTGACGTCCACTGGTCGCTCCTGGGTCCTCCTCGCCCCCGAGCTATCTAGAGCACCGGACACTGCTGACTTCCCCCTCTCTCAAACATCCCCTTGTGAGAAAGACAAATACTGTGTATTAACACACATACGTGGAAATCTGAAGGGGGAAAGAAATGGTATAGATGACCTTATTTCCAAAGCAGAAATAGATACAGACACAGAACACACGTATGGATGCCAAGGGGGAAGAGGGGATGGGATGAACTGGGAGACTGGGAAAGACACACAAACACCACTGATACTGCAACAAAACAGAAAACTGAAGAGAACCCACTGTAGAGCACATGGATCCCTACCCAGTGCTCTGTGATGACCTACCTGGGAAGGACATTTTTAAAAAAAGAGGGGATATATGTGTATGCATAGCTGATTCACCTTGCTGTACAGCAGAAATTAGCAATACTGTAAAGCAACTATACTCCAATAAACAAACAAAATCACTCCCCTTGTGGCTTACTTCACATCACACTCTCTTGACTCTCTTTCTACCCCTTTGTTGAATGTCTCCTTCATTCTTCTGCTTCTTCTCATCCTCTAGACATAAAGATCCTCAAAGGGCCTGCCCTTTGCCCCATTTTCTTCTTACTTCATCATCTACCTGAATGCCTTTCTCACTCTACAAACTTTGCCTTGCTGAAAATGGATGCCCAGCAGCTGTCTGGATGCCTTCAACCCATTTCTGATGGAAAATGTCACACGTACCTTGAATTTGGGATACCCAAAACCAATTCATAGTCCCTCAAAAGTTACTGCTTCTCTTGCATCCTCTGTCTTGGCTAAAGATGTCTTTATCTACCAGGGTGGAAACCCTAGAGTCCAGTTTTTGTTTTTCTGTTTTACTTTTCACTTTTGTTTACCTCTCAGTTCTGAATATTCATTGGAAGGACTGATGCTGAAGCTGAAACTCCAATAATTTGGCCACCTGATGCAAAGAACTGACTCACTGGAAAAGACCATGATGCTGGGAAAGGTTGAAGGCAGAAGGGGACGACCGAAGATGAGATGGTTGGATGGCATCATGGTCCATGGTTGATGGACATGAATTTGAGTAAGCTCCGGGAGTTGGTGATAGACAGGGAAGCCTGGTGTGGTGCAGTCCATGGGGTCAGAGTCTCACATGATGAAGCGATGGAACTGAACACATCCAAAAGGTCACCAGATCCTATTTTTCTCTTGAGTCTCTCTTCCAATCCATTCTCTCTTTCCCTTTGCCAATAGAAAGTGTAAACCTCCCTCACCGCTTACCTGGATTATTTCTAAAATCCACCAGCCATCGTTGCTTCTGTGCCCCTCCCCACATCAACTCTCAGTTCAGTTCAGTCACTCAGTCGTGTCCGACCCTCTGTGACCCCGTGGACTGCAGCACGCCAGGCCTCCCTGTCCATCACCAACTCCCGGAGCCTGCTCAGACTCATGTGCATCGAGTCAGGGATGCCATCCAACCATCTCATCCTCTGTCGTCCCCTTCTGCTCCAATCTGTCACTGCGTCACCAGTGCTTGCACAACTGAGGCAAATATGCAGCCCAGCACCCAGGATCTACCACACACTGGCCTCCACTGCTTACAGAGCGTCTTCTCAAGTCATCCCCACCCACTCACCTCCGCCAGCAACACCTCAGGGTGCATGAACACCAACTGTGCCAGCACCTTCCTCCGACACAAAGAACACATTTGTTTACAGCCTTGGAAAATAAGAGCTAGTGTCCATCTAGGGCACACAGCAGGCACACACGCCAGTCATTTCAAAACAGTTGAGTTTCCGAAGATCAGAGTTACTCTACAACACACTGCACAACGTACTGTGTGCAGATATGTCTCACCCTCTCTGCCATGCCCTTGGGAACTGGGGCTTAGGATACCAACATGAAATGTGAAATGCTGCCTACTGAGAGTAATGGACTGTCCTTGATCCCTGATCCAGGAGTCCTGCATTTTCTACCAGCATCCATGAAACTCTACAGGGGAACCGGCTCACGTGAAAGGTGGATAAAATCTCAGCGCCTTCACTGCCTTCAACTAAAGGCAATAATTAACAAGAGGAACCATATCTCTGCCAAACTCCACACCACCACCCCCCCACCATGTCTTGCCTTTAAGAAACAGCCAAAAAGTGCTGAGTAAAGTCCATCTAACTTGTGCACACTCGGGAGTGGATAAGTAGTACAGCAAGCTAGAATGGATGGGCTGCTCAGTAAGAGTCACTGTCTTTTCCAACTCAGCACTCATGCAGCTCAAGTTTAAGTAGCTACAAATTTTTACTTACATAAATTAAAAAAGAGACTCAGATTTAAAGCACAAGTTGGCTGTTGCTACTTGCAAGACACTTGTTTTTTTTCAAGGCTGTGCCATGCAGCATGCAGGATCTTAGTTCCTCCACTATGGTCTGAACCTGTGCCCCTGCATTGTGACCTCAGAGTCTTAACCACTGGACCACTGGGGAAGTTCCAGGAAGGCTCTTTTTTTTTTTTTTAATCAGTCCTCTACAGAGATCAGAATATTATTGGAAAAGGTCTAGTGGTGTCTCTCTGCTGCCACCTGCCTCACCACCTCAGAGCAGCTGTGGCATCAGGGACAAGTCAAAACTCATCACAATTTAATATCCATATCTCTGTGGGTTTATTCTCACATATGGGCTTCCCTGATGTCTCAGTGGTAAAACATCCGCCAATGCAGGAGATATAGGTTCGATTCCTGGGTCAGGTAGGTCCCTGGAGAAGGAAATGGCAACCCACTCCAGTATTCTTGCCTGGAGAATATCATGGACAGAGGAGCCTGGCGGGCTACAGTCCATGGGGTCACAAACAACTAGGACACAACTTAGCAACTGAACAACAATGTTAGGCTACCCTGGACAATCTCTCATTTTCTTCTTTTTTTTTTTTTTTTTTGGAAAACTTGAGGTAATCTAAAGCCATCTTCTTCTTTTTCCATATGCAAGGTCTCTTCCTTGCACTCGAGGCATTTTACTGCTCAAGTCTCCATTATAAGGCACTGAGAGACAGAGGCTGAAAGTCAAGCCAGTTAATTTTGCTGCTTGTTACAAAAGTCACACAGCATTACACGACAAGCTGAACTCGAGTGATTTCTTTCCCTGTATAAATTACCATTAAAAAAACAAAGTTCGTTAGTATTCCCAGAGCCTTGCATCAATGATGGGACCACTTAATGATGACTGGCTTCAATTAATAGATTTATTTCTAAGCAATTCACATTTACTAAGCGCTCAATGTATGCCAATATCCCAAGAATCCCCATTGCTAATTTTTACAACCACACTACGAGGGAGTTGCTCCTGTTAGCCTGTCATACTCATGATAAAATTGAGACAGTTTAACAAGCTCACTTACAGGGCGGCAGACCTAAGAGAAAAGTGGAGAAAGAGATTCTAATCAGGGTTGACTTCTGAGCCCCTGGTCTCCAGCATGATACTCCAAGTGCCAAGACAGACTCACAAGAAAATGCCCACCGACCTCATCCAACCATGAGCCAAACACACAAAACCTCGCGTGCCAACTCGGGAGCAAGATGGCTTAACCATTTGTCCCTATAACCACTCATTTGGAAGTTAACAGCTTTGGAAGCGTACTTGTTCTTAAAACAATTAAGATTACTAACTGAGAAAATGAGAAGTCAGTCCTGACTCGCCTGGAGTTAGTATTTCAGCTTTGTATTTGCATTATGCAGACACCCCAAGACTCTTCAGCTCCCTCCCACAGAAAACTGTCCTCTCTCTCCACCCACACGCATCTCACACCCATTCTGATGAAAAAAGAGACAGTGAGCGAGAAAGTCTAGTTGACTTGCTGTAAATTCTCCAGGGACAGCTGTTCTTTATTTTCTTCATTTTGCACGTAAATGGCCCTTGGTAATTTAAGATTAATGTGCAACCCTGGTAAAATATGTTGCAAGTTTACTTCAGGCATCTTCCCTCCCACAAAGATTAATACTGAAATTGTACATTATCACCTTCTACCAGGTCCATCCTAAGGCTCCATACAGCTCTAGAAGTGCTCTGGAAGCAGAACAGTCCTCAAGCCAACTTCAGGATATTTTTCCAAAGACCTAAAACTTTGCTTTCTAAAGGAAGAGAAATTCACTTTTACATGAGACAATTCAAAGACTGCCATATCTTAATGTGGCTTCCTACTCCTATCCCATGAATTCACAGCTTGTTACAAAGCTGCATTTGATAACTGACAGCTTGCCTAGACTGACGTCTTAATGCCATGCTCTAGAAATTAAAGTGAATATTCAAATTATCCACATATGGAAGAATTTTTTAAGAGAAACTTCATAAACCAAAGTGGCATACGAATTTAGTTTTAAATTATGACTATTGAAAAAATAGCAACTGAAAGAAGTTTTTCAGCAAGTTTTTTAAAAAAAACTTTGTTTTTCCATATTTTATAGTGTATGCACCTGAAAAATGGCAAATCAAACCAACTGCAAAAAAAAAAAAAAAAAACAGGTACTAGACATGGTAGGCAGATTCTCAAGTTATTTACAAAAGAAAATTATTCTCCACGTTCTGAAACAAAATAAATATATAATTAACAATACCAGGTAACAGAAGTGCCAAATGAAAGAACATGGACATATCTCAGGATTAAAACAATCCAAAGGTTGAATGGAGAGGAAAGTTTGGGAGAGAATGGATACATGTATATATGTATGGCTGAGTCCCTTTGCTGTCCACCTGAAACTATCACAACACTGTTAACTGGCTCTACTCCAATGCAAAATAAAAAGTTTTTAAAAAAGAAATAAAACAACCCAGGGGAAGGCTAGAAAGAGGAAACAGATACACTTAATGAGCAGGAAAATCTACTGTGTACAAAAATTAGCTCTCTGACCTTCACAGATGGGGCGGGAGTAGATAGAATGAATGAACTTCCTTTCTTTTAGAAACTAAGAGCCTGAAAATGTAAAAAACAGTTGCACCCACCTGTAACTTTCTGAAAGGCCTCTCTTTATTGCACCACTTTGGAACCTAAATCTCATCACCCACAGAAAGGCAAGTCTCTCCGAGAGTAACCTAAGCACACCCCTCCCTTCCACGTGCCCCTCCATCCCACATATGGTCACTAATACTAGCTTTTATATTCACCTCTCTAAGCCTGTTATTCTGCTCTCCACAACCCTCTAGTACTTATTCAGGTTCTTGTCAATTAAATGTAAACAAACACCTGAGTATTTCTTTTATTCTGTTTCTTAATGCTTCCTTCCCATTTGGCTTGTCTGTCTTCACGTCTTTGGTGAGGTCTCTCTAAATGCTAAAATATACTTTTCCACTCCTTTAAATCCAGAGAAGGCTGTTTCAAAAGACAAACTTCAATTAAGATGAAAATTCAACAACCAAAAAATTAAGATCATGACATCTGGTCCCATCACTTCATGGTAAACAGAAGGGGCAAAAGTGGAAGCAGTGACATGTTTTACATTCCTGGGCTCCAAAGTCACTGTGGACAGTGACAGCAGCCATGAAACTGAAAGACGCTTGCTCCTTGGAAGGAAGACTGGAACAAACCTAGACAGCATATTAAAAAGCAGACACATCACTTTGCCAACAAAGATCCATATAGTCAAAGCTATGGCTTTTCCAGTAGTTATGTATGGATGTGAGAGTTGAACCGTTAAGAAGGCTGAGCACCAAAGAATTGATGCTTTCAAATTGTGGTGCTGGAGAAAGCTATTGAGGTTCCCTTGGACTGCAAGGAGATCAAATCAGTCAATCGTAAAGGAAATCAATCCTGAATATTCACTGGAAAGACTGATGCTGAAGTTCCAATACTTTGGCCACCTGATGCAAAGAGCTGAATTCCTGGAAAAGACCCTGATGCTGGGAAAAACTGAAGGCAAAAGAGGGAGGCAGAGGATGAGATGGTTTATAGCATCAAAACTGGTTGGACATCAATTTGAGCAAACTCCAGGAGATAATGAAGTATAGGAAAGCCTAGCGTGCTACAGGCCATGGGGTCGCGAGAGTTGAACACGATTTAGCAACTGAACACACACAGACACGCTCAGCAACCCATCCGTGTGTATGCAGACTCTCTTCATCCACGCAATCTTGTAACAGTTTCATTTCAGTATCTGAAATACTTAAATTACTTACAAATATCTATGTCTTGTCTACCATTCATGGATTGACCATTCCATGTCAGTTCAGTTCAGTTCGGTCGCTGAGTTGTGTCCAACTCTTTGCGACTCCATGAACTGCAGCATGCCAGGCCTCCCTGGCTGTAATGCTGGTTAGCATTACATGTAACCAACCTTTAATATGAATCCCCAAAAGCCTAGAGCAAGGCTATATACCCGCCATGAATGCTCAATAAATACTGGCTTCAGATGAGAACTACAATTTAACTATGACAAATCACTTGTTACTGAGGGAAGGAAACAAACATGGAGCTGTTTTCTTTGGAAGTCTTCTGTTTTTCGTCTGGGTTTAGGTTGGGTTATTTTAAGAAAGAAGTTGAACGTCCCCCATGTAGCCGGACACTATAAAGATAACACCTGTGTATCCCGTTGCTCCAATACCTAAGAAACTCTTCCGTTAAGACTCCTAAATTTTAAGTATTAGCATCACCTGGGAAACATTTAAAATGCTAGCTTCCTAGCTCACACCCAACAGCAATGAAATCAGACTGACTGGGGATGAGAGCTAGGCAGCAGCATTATTAAAGAGCTCAGGTGATTCCATGGCACATCAGCGTTTGAGAGCAGATGCTTCAGGAAGTCCTTCAACTTGGAAAACAGAAGCACTATGCTCCCAGCGGTGGCCAGATGACCTGATACATTAAGAGCCAGTACAAGACCATTAACAAATCCTTGGTAAATGGATGGAAGATCCATTGATCTGACTCTCTCATGTGCCTTAGCTTCATGAACAACTCTCACAGAAACGAAGAGTAGGATCTGTTAACTGATGCTGATATTACAGTGAAATGGGGTTTGTTAGGACCCCAAAAGGACAGTAAACACTAACAGTCCCATCTAGGACAATATATATTATACTACATACATGTCACATAGTACATATGCTAGCTACATCACTATGTGTTGTAGCTGTATCAGTAAAAATGTTACCTTTTCTTAGGGGGCTGAAGACTACAGTAAGTTTTAGACATCTGTCTGATGTTTTGTACATATTTAAATGATAACACAAAGTTGATGCTATTTCCCTGTGGCTCAGATGGTAAAGAACCTTCCTGTAATGCAGTAGACTTGAGTTCAATACTTGGGTCAGGAGGATCCCCAGGAGAAGGGAATGACTACCCATTCCTGTATTCTTGCCTGGAGAATCCCATGGACAGAGGAGCCTGGCGGGCTACAGTCCATGGGGTTGGAAAGGGTCAGACACAACCGAGTGACTTTCAAAAGTTGATAAAAATGCCAAGTGTCATTTTTAAAAGACATGTTAGGTAAAAGGTACACTAACTGCTTTAACCAAAATATATGAAACGGTAGTTTTCAGAGAAAATTATGGTCTTGTTTAAAATGCTGAAAAATGTGAATAGAAATAATTCTTCAAACAGATCTCACTAAATGCCTCTGGACCACAGGCATGTAGATCCACAAAGTACTCACAGTGGTCATTCACGCCACCACCAGATACTCCTGGCTCCCTGCCTGCTTTCCAGGCTCCTGGTAGGGGTGCGCTACTGTAGACTCAACTTGGGTTGAGTGAGGCCACGTGGTCATTTCTGACCAATCAGCTGTGAGCAAATGAAACTCACATCAAAGCCATACTATTCATTTGATGGTCCAAAGTCCTTCAGGCAAGGCAACCAAGAACCTGGAAGCCAGGTAGCAGTGATGGGCAAAGACCTCCTACCAACTGTCTGAGTGAGAAATACGTCTTGTTGTCTTAAGCCACAGAGAATTTCCAGCTTCCTGTTAAAAGAACATAAACTAGCTTTATCCTGACTGATGAAAAAAAGTGATGCAACAACATTGGTAGCAAAAAAAAATCAATTGCCGTGATAGCTGATTTAGGGGAAATCATTCAGAGCAATATTCCCTGAGGGAACTTCCAAATTTAGGATAAAAACTTCAGAGATTCCACAAGGTTTCTCATCATACTGAGTAACATGATCTGACAGTTTATCCTTTTAACTCTATTTTTAGCATATTACTCCATTAAAAACAAAAGGCTTTAGTAATGAAAGACCTTGAGGGACAGGAGATTTGAAAAGAAAAATATATGCATTTTTTTATCTTAAATGGGAAAAATCTAACTTAAAAGATACAGACTCATTTTTATATCAAAAATGTACATGTAAAATACATTCAATACATGCAAGATTCTACTATACATACTCCATTCAACCCACATGTGCATGCGCGCTAAGTCACTTCAGTCGTATCTGCCTCTGTGTGACCCTATGGACGATAGCCTGCCAGGCTCTTCTGTCCATGGGATTCTCCAGACAGGAGTACTGGAGTGGACTGACATGCCCTCCTCCAGGGGACCTTCCCCACCCAGGGATCAATCCGTGACTCTTACATCTCCTGCATTGGCAGTCCCTTTCTTTACCACTAGCACCACCTGGGAAGCCAATGAACATAACACTCCATAAAACTACAGATTAATCAGAAAGCATTCTAGATAGATTTTTATCTGCCCAGGCAGAGACAAGTAGATATAAATTCTATCCTTTGCAGAAAGAATTGTATTTACTAAAAAAAAAAATAACCATGCAAGTGATACCATAAAGGCTCTTAAGAAGCTAAGGAAAAAGAGAAACATGAATGATGAAGTGAGAGCTATGAAAAATCACAGAATCCTCATTTTGGAAATTTTTGAAGCATTAGGAAAAAGAAGAAATTTGTCAGCTCAACCTCAGTGCAGATTGAAATGAATGAAAATGTGTCACCGCCTGAATTGCCACTGTAACGGAGAATGGAAGAAAAGCTTTCCGTGGCTTGGGTTTTTATTATCGATGGGCCAATCCCCAAATCATAAAACAGCTCGTATTCATCTGTTAGCCAACACTCTCATTTCACAGGTGGCAGTCCTGGCTTTATAACAAAGACCTTGTTTTGACAGAAAACGTGAGTGCAATGCTTCATTCCACTAAGTCATTCAGAGTAGGACTGGGATAAACAATCTATGAGAGGGAATTAAATATTCAATTTATCCATACTTCACTAGACTCTAAACAAAGAGAAATCCAGCCCCCAGAAACAGCCTGTTTTGCAAATTTATTGTATTTAGTTTCTCCAAAGTCCTCCACGACGGCTGCAAAGCGCCAAGGCCCTGTTTTTCCCTAAGGACTGGAAAGAAAAGACCCTTGAGCTTCTAAGTCAGGGGACCAAAATGGGGAGGGATTATCTTTCCTTAGGTTTAAAGTGGAAACAATTCAAATATTACCCGCAGGTAGATGAATAAATAAAATGCAGTATATCCATAAAAATAAATACTGCCTAGCAATAAAACAAAAGCACTAGGTATTGCTACTGGTAAAGAACAAGCTGGCCAATGCAGGAGATGCAAGAGATGTGGGTTCAATTTCTGGGTCGAGAAGGTCCGCTGGAGAAGGAAATGGCAGCCCACTCCAGTATTCTTGTCTGGAGAATCCTATGGACAGAGGAGCCTGGCGGGCTGCAGTCCATAAGGTCGCCAAGAGTTGGACACGACTGAAGCAACTTAGCGCACCAGGACACAAGAGTACACCCAATAAGATGAATCTCAAAAGTATTCTGCTAAACAAAAGGGGCCAGACTCAAAAGAGTATATACGGCATAATTCCATCCATATAAAAAGCTTTTTTAAAAAATAAAAAGAATGAAAGTGATAAAAAGCAATTCAGTAATTGCCAAGGGCCAAGGATGCAGTGAAGGCTGAGCAGGGGCCCAAAGGAATTTTGCGGGCAGACAGAAATCTTCTATGACAGCTACACAACTTATAGCATGTTCGTCAAAAGTTATCAATTTACAGCTAAAATCAGCGAATTTTACCATACGTAAAAGATGTCTCAGTGATGCTGATTTTTAAACTGGAAGCTAACAAGACAAATGAAGATGGAAATACCTTACTAGCGTGTAAACAAGAAGTGATTAAGACTGATTGTCCAAGTCCAGCACTGCTGATTCTTCCACTGACTTCAGGTTTCGACACAAGGAAGAAACATGTAAATAAAAAGGAATCCCCACCACCCTCCTCCCCTACCCCACTCAGAGTAAATGAACAACTGAATCTCTGATGCCAAGAAGGTACATTTTGTATTAAAATATTTCATTCTATTTAACCAAACAAAAAGCATTTGAAACGACCCTAAGATTTTACATACCTATAGCCTCTCATGAATAAAACAATTCAATCATGTTACCTCGTGTTTCAACTGCACGGATGCATTTTCTAAGAATTGTGAATCCCATCTTATCCAACTGTGCACCTAAAAGAAATACAGTTGTAAAATATTAAAGGTGCAAATACTCACATTTTTCTTGCTGACAAAAATAAGACAAAATTATTTAGGTCCAATATACTTTTTATTTCCCTCTTCAAAATAAGAAAACTAAAGGCCATGCATTCCCTGTTTAATGTAAATCAGAATTTCATACAAGAGGAGCATTTGTAGTATCAGGACCTTCATTAACAACAGATACTTCCAACACCTATCATTAACAAGATACTTCCTTCCAGATATTTCTTCTTTACAGGAAGAAATACGGTAAAGAATCTGGATAAAGAAATCCAGTAAAGAATAAGACAGTAAAGAATCTGCTTGCAGAAAGGAGACCTGGGTTCGATCCCTGGGTTGGGAAGATCCCCTAGAGAAGGGCATGGCAACCCACTCCAGTATTCTTGCCTGGAGAATCCCCATGGACAGTGGAGCCTGGCGAGCTGCAGTCCATGGGGTTGCAAAGGGTTGGACATGACTAACATTACCAACATATATAAATAAATTGATAATTTAAACTAGCTGTTAACAAAAATAACATTTTAAATAGTGAAAAATAAAGTGATTACAATTAATCTTTAGACGAAGCTATCTAGAAATATTTCATGTTTCGCCCAAATTCCAACAACTCAGGTTTGTTTTTTAATTATAGACATGAGTGAAAGTTCTTAAATTACTTGACAAGCTGGGGAAATAACACAAAACTTTTCTTCTTTAACTTAGGAGGAAAAAATTCTTAAGATACTCTTAAAAATAGTATTTGAACAATGAGCTAGAAACTTTTCTCATATTTTATGCCATGCTCTAAATGTTTAATATTTTATTATTTTCATAATGAATTTAGAAGATGATTCATGTAGCAAAAAAAGATTCTTTTGAAAATACGATTTTATATTTTTTCTAATATGAATAGTTTGCCATTGATTAGGCTGACGTATTTGAGGACCCTAATAAAAGACAATTCTTGTTTCAAAAATGCACTCAGGGAAAGTGAATGCTTTATTACATATTTAGAACTCAGAAGCAGGAATACTAACCCTTGGTTCTCAGAAGGGATAGCATGGAATACTTCATGAACAAAAACTTTGCAGGTTTAAAGCTAAGCTTGGAGAGCATTTTAATGAGGAAAAGTGGGCAATGGTTTACTTTTTTTAAGGATCTACCATTCACAACATTTATATAAAATGTATTTCTTTCTGCTTAGCAAAACTACTTTTCCAAAACATGTTTTCATTTCTCAGGTAAAAACAAGAAAACAAAGGAAGAGAGGAGAGAAAGAATGGATCAGGGAGAGGAGGAGGAGAAAGGAAAGAAAAAGAAAGGACAACAGAAGAGAAAGACAGGAGGGGGGGAGTCTTAAGCAGGCACTTCCGTGACTGACAACCTTGAGGGGCACCTGGTCAGTTTCCAGTGCCAGGTTAAGTGATACACACACCACAGTCGCTTAGAGATCCTGGCTTACTTAACAATGCCTCCAAACTGCGGACATCTGACAGATGCAGCTTCATCCTTCCAAAGCTATGAAAAGTAGATTCATAAAGAATCCAGCAAATTTGATCACACCTCCATCTTATCTCAGTCAAAATCAAGAGCACAGGGCCAGAGTGTATTTGCTTTTCCCCTAGTACATACAATGCAAGGGAAGATCATTGTGCTAGAATACCTGAACGCATCTGGTTGCTGTTTGTTTCATTCTCTAAGGTGTAATGCTAAACTATTTGTACAGCCCACGCCCGACAGACTGGAAAGATAAAGGATACCAAGTGTGGTGGTGGGAGGGGTGGGGAGCAGAGGACCTGGTAGAGTTCCTACCCACAGGAGCTTACAACTTGGGACGCTCACAGGTGCATACCCGAAACTCCTGTGTATTCGTTTACAGCTATAAAAACAAGTACCAAAGTTAATGATAAAGTGTTTTGGTTTTCGTAGAGGAAGACTAGAAAGAAAAAGGCTCAGAGATGGGGAAGATCAAGGAGAGTTCCAGCTGTTGAGTAAAGTTTGAAGAGGTCCTCAGTGGATAAGACATCCACCACTTAGCGGACTAACACAAACAGAGTACAGAGAGCAAGCACCTAGCAACAGTTTGACATCAGTAATAAAAACAGAGTAACTCATGAGAAAGGGAGACAACAGTCATCTTTATACATTAGCACTTACTTCCTTCTGGTCTTGGGATGATGGCTCTATTAAAACTAGGGAACAGCTAGTAAAAGAGAGAAAGGGGAAACAATATTTTCAGCAAATCCATAAAAATGATTCTATTGTAGTAGGCACACCTAGGGACTGTCCAAAAAATACACCAACATTAGTTAATCACTAAAATGGGCTCAAAGGCAAAGACAGGTAACAAAAAGGAGAGCTCTGAGTCTCCTTGGCCTCTTACCAAGGCATCGCCAAAGTAGCAAAAATAATACGAAGGGCCAGGACTGAAAGTTCATGTAAATCTGAAATGCTCAAACAAACTGCTGCATTCTAATTAGGGAGATGAAGCTCATTTATTCACCATTGCTAAAACCTGCTCTTAACTTAAAGACATGACTCCTGCCACAACCTCAATAACCACATCTGGAATACCCAGGTGATGACCCCAGGCTACCTCTGAGAATTCCAGCACTGCCCCATTATCTTCAAGGCACATACATTACCTGAAAAAAGTTATGAAATGCCTTCAGTGCCCTTACCTAAATACATAGCTGAATATTTATTTTCTTTATGCAGACCTGCCTTTATCTGTATATCTCAAATTAATTACCTGTTCTTTTTACTCTAAAGGAGTGGATATATGTGTCAAGGTTACACTGCCTTTGGCAACAGACTTCTTTCCTCACGACTTAGCCATATGACCATTTTGCTATGCAAATAAGCAAACTCACTTTCCAAAGCATCTCCTGAATCTCTGGGGGGACAAGTCCAGGTCAGTGCCTTTACTAGAGAGGATTAGGACAAACTGGTTTGGATCTCAGCGGCTACCAGTGCTGAAAGTACTCTTGACTCCTAGCTAAAAATTTCAAGGACAAACTAAAAATAAACAGATAGAACCAAAATCACGGAAGCTAAATGTAGATCAAGTTTAAAAAAATGATACACATATCTGATCATTGCTTTTCTCCTCCAAGGATGATACATTTTCTTATACAGGATCTATTTTTAAAATATGTAATTTGGGCTTCCATGTTTCCAACACCATGTCAAGACTGTTCCATGTGTTGCTGCCCATCCTCTTTGCCCCATTTCTCATTCTCAGTGACTGCCTGCTGCCATCAGATGACATTATCTCCTGCCCATCTCGCAAGCCCTATTGTGACACCTCTCTTTTTACTGTATGTGACCTCTCTTCTACTGTGCTCTATCCCTCTTTTTAAATCCTGCTGAAATGCCAAATGCTTGCCAGATAAGCCCACCTGGTACCTGCACTGGCAGCTGGTTATGAGTCGTAATACTTTAAGGAGAGTTGATTTATCCCAGTCCTATGGTGTTTTCTATAACTGTCATTGCTAAGTCCCCCATTCAACATGTGGCCTGCCCAGCTCTCAACTCCCAGGCGCCACCAGTCCTCTGAGAGGAAGGCAGCGCCTGAGTGAAGTGGCAAAGAGACTGAAGTCCCAGGCCTCTGGATTGCTATCACTGCCTGTAATTTATTCCTCAAACTAATCTGAACACAGAGGCCCATCCACTAAGGCTACCTAACACTGCACACTGCAGCTCATTAGGCTAAACCAGAAATTGTGAAATCAAGCAAATAAGTACAGCAGTCACTTGTCATGTTGCCTGCACAGCCTCACATTTACCATTCCATCTCCACGGAGATCAAAATGAATTGCAAGCATTTGTGGTGTTCATCACCCAAAGTACTTTCACAGATAGGGAAGAAGAAATTGGGAATTTAGATGACTTCCTCAAGCAAAGCGAACCTGAGCGGCAAAGTCAAGAAAAATAAAAAATAATGATATGCCAGTCTCAAGTGTGCCGCTGCAAACCTCAAACCAAATTTCTAGACTACCAAATGCCTCCAAGAGGATTTCAGACACCAGCTTCAGCAGGGAACTTTTTTCATATACTATAAAGCAAACATTACATGAAGATGAACAGAAGTCAACTCTAAAGGATTTGAAATAAAACTCAACCACTGGTTATATCTTACAGCTTCTTTTCCACCCAGAACTTCCAACCACTGTTTCCTCTCTTCTTCCGAAAACGCCTGCATGGTCAAGGAAACACCAGGCCTGCAAGACACCAGGAATATAGATCAGGTTATTCCTTGACTGCTAAAAACAAACCTTTTCTACTTTCTAATGTTTCGTTGTGGTCATTGTTTCTTTTAAATTTTCAGTTGAGATAAAATACACAGAACATAAAATTTACATCTACATCATTTTTAACGACACAGTTCAGCAGTATGGAGTCCGGACTCCAGAACTCTTCCTCTTGTAAAACTAAAATTCTGTACCCATTAAACAAGTCCCCACTTCCCTCCCTCCCAGCTCCTGACAACCACCCTTCTACGTGTTGTCTCAAGGAACTCGATTACTCTAGGTGACTCTTACAAGTGGACTCCAACAGTATTTGTCTTCTTGTGACTTGCTTATCTCACTTGGTAAAGTCTCCTCCATTTTCAACCATGTTGTAGCGTGTGTCAGAATTTCCTTCCCTTTTAAGGCTGAATACTATTTCGTTGTACATATATACCACATTTTTCTATCCATGCATCCGTCAATGAATGCATGGCTTATTTCTACCTGGTTACTATAAACAATGCTGCTACTAGATCCTGCTTTCAACGTATGTGATATAATAAATATATGTTTAATTTCTGACCCCATTTTCCAGCACACAGCTCCAAAAACCCTTAAAGGGACTACCCTGAAGTTCTGAAGCCAGGGGCACTGGTTCAATCCCAGGTTGGGGAACTAAGATCCCACATGACACGTGGTACAGAAGCAAGGGAGGAATAAAGAAAGGGAGGTAGGGAGTAAAGACAAACTTGGAATCTTTAAAATAATGTGTCATTTTGTATACTAATGAGCTGAGGCTCCGGGAAAGCCTCAGGATGTGGGCTGGTTGCCTGGGGAACCAACCATGTGATTAGAGGATTAGAATTTTCAGCTCCATCTCATCCATACACCTCCTAGGAGTGGGGAGGGACTGGAGGTTGACTTCAAACACCAACAGCCAACGATTTAATCAATCATTCCTGCATAAAAATCCCTGGGGTTCAAGAAAGTTTGTTGGGTGGTGAGCCCAGGGAGAGTACCCAACAGAAGAAACAGAAGCTCCAAGTCCCTTCCTCCATACTTTGCCCTGTATTACCTCTTAATGGGTTTTTTCATCTTTTCTCATTAAACTATCCTTTATTATAAACTGGGAAGATCCCTTGGAGGAGGAAATAGTAATCCACTCCAGTATTCTTGCCCAGGGAAATCCCACAGACAGAGGAGCCTGGCGGGCAACAGTCTGCGGGGTCACAGACAGACAGACATGACTGAGTGTGCACACACACACACACACACACACACACACACACAGAGAGAGATAAATCAACAACAGTGAGTAAACTATTCTCCTGAGTTCTGTGAGCCATTCTAACAAGTTATCAAACTCAAGGACAGGGTCATGGGTACACCTGATTTGTAGCCCAAAGCACAGATGAAAACCTGGACTTGTGATTGTCATCTGAAGTGGCAGGGGACAGTCTTGAGGCCTCGATCTGTGGGGTCTTCAAGAACTCTACCTAGGGCCAAAGCCGCGTTTAATCTTAGGGCATTTGCTCTCCACTGAGAATCAGAGAATGGCTTAGAGACACTCACACCTTTGGAGTACACATGTCCTCTGTACTTAGGAAGGTTTCTACCTTTTTGTCTCACAAGGGGGGGTCAAATGGTAATTTTATTTTTATTCTTTTTAATGTTGTGCATTTCTACTAACATTGGACAGAGTTCCAATTTCTCCATATCTTCACCAACAGTTTTAATTTTCTTCTTCTCTCTTCCTCTTTGAGAGTAGCCACCCAATGGATGAGGGATGGTACTGAGGATTACATTTTTATTTATAAAAGATACACATGTTTGTTGGCTTCCCAGGTGGCTCTAGTGGTAAAGAACCAAGCTGCCAATGCAGGAGACAGACGCGTGTTCAACCCCTGGGTGGGGAAGACCCCTGGGAGGTGGAAATGGCAACCCACTCCAGCATTCTTGCCTGGAAATTCCACGGACAGAAAAGCCTGGTGGGCTATAGTCAATGGGGTCACAAAGAGCCAGACACGACTGAAGAGACTTGGCACATACTATTACCCAGGCATGGACAGAATGAAACCAGAAAGTCATTTTTCATCCCATCCCAGCACTGTCAACCATTTGGGGGTTTCTTTGGCATTTTCTCAGAGCCTTGGGTTGGTCTCCTTAGAGCCAAATGCTGATCTTTCTTAGTTCAGTTTATTTGGATATTTAGACAGTCTGCCAGAAAACTCTTCATGCTGGGAAGGAGTGCTAGGTAGAAGAGCTATTAATAATTCCTCTTAAACTTTGGTGGTTTCTCCAATGAAACAAATTTTGTATGTTTGATTAAAAAAAGTATTAAAAATAAACTTTTTGGAAAGGGATGAAAAGCTAGAATACTCAAACCACAGACAACTGGAAATGAAAGTAGATGGTTGAAATGTAAAGTAAATATCCATTCCCATTTGATACTGAAAATACAATACTTTTGAAAGTTATCACTCCTGGAAAAGTATTTCACCTCATTTTCAAGTATAGGATAATCTTCTATAAGTAAAGCAAGTGGAAAGAATCAAATGTAATTCAATAACCACTACAATTTTTATAAAGTACTTAAAGCATGCAATACTCCAAAAGCACCATACCCAATGCAAATACACTGTGTTCCCAAAACTCACGCCCGCGGGTGTTAGGCTTTCTCCCCACATGATGGCTATGAAGCCTGAGAAGTTATCTGCTTCACGTTCACTACCAAGTATCACAATTGATAGGTCCGCCTCTTCAACCACTTTCTCCAGGCTATGAGTTTTGTGGGAAAAAATAACTTGTGGATTTCTCTAGTGGTCCAGAGGTTAAGACTTCGCCTTCCAATGCAGGAGGTAGGGGTTCAATCTCTGGTAGGGAAACTAAGATCCCAGATGCCACACGACCCCCCAAATATACATATATATGTATACACACATATATACATATATATATATACACACACACACATATATATGTAACAAATTCAAAAGACTTTAAAAATGGTCCACGTCAAAAAAAAAAAAATCCTAAAAATTAAAAGTCAATTCTCCTCCTGAACAGCAGCATGGCGCTTGACTGGCCTGCCCTAAACGTCTCAGCAACGGCCCAGTGTTACCATCGCCCTGGCAGTACGGAGCTCACAACCAAGATCCCGCCTCCTCTCACTCCACTATGCACAGCACCCTTCTGCAGCGAGGATCGAGGCGGGATGCCCAGAAACCCAGGCTGTTTTAAGAAGTGCCTCGACTGGGACGTGAGGGTTCTGGCCCTTATTCTTAGTAACCCACACTGGGCTCAGGGGAGTTAATTAAAATTGTGAGGGAAAACTTCAGATGGCAGGCGTGTTTTCCTTTACATCAGTTAAGTGAGAAAACAATATTTACACTTGGGGGTCTCAGGTCTACCTGAATGCTCCACTCTTGCAAAGCAGAAAAAATATCTAAAGACCTCTTCCAAAAGTATATGGATTCAAACTCTTAATATATAATTAAAAGAAATAAATATAAAATGGAAAGGGAGGGGCTACAGCAAATACATAATAGAAAGCTAACAGATTTTCTAATCCAGGAATGACAAAACCAGCAGAGAATATGGGACTCCAGGCCAAAAACGGCAAAGTCTGTCATGGGATGCAAAGACAGGGTTTACAAGCACTCAGTTCTTTCAACAACCACCGGATGATGAGCTATTATGCTTTGTCTTGTCCCAGAAGGTCAGGAATTACTAAATATCTTACCGTGGGCTGAAAATACTGTCTAGCAGAGAAAGCAGAAGATAAATCATAAATAATCAATTAACTACAAGTACACAGAATGCTGGGCTTCCCAGGGGGCGCTAGTGGTAAAGAATTTGTCTGCCAATGCTAGAGATGTAAGAGATGAGGGTTCCATCCCTGGGTCAGAGAGATCCCAAGGAGGAGGGCATGGCAACCCACTCCAGAATTCTTGCCCGGAGAATTCCAGGGAGAAAGGAGCCTGCAGGCTACAGTCCACAGGGTTGCAAAGAGTCGGACACAACTGAAGCGACTGAGCACACACCAAGAATGTTGCAAGCGAGTCAGGTGAGAGCAAATGAGCAAAGCCAGCTCCCTAGAAGGAAAAGAGGAAGTAAGAAGGACATCAGGAGACATATGCCCAAATAGAAAATCATTCAATTTCAATTATGCTAAATCACTGTGGTCTAGGAGACTTGCCTGTGAACCTGCCAATCTCTTAGGGCAACTTCAGGATTTTTAAGGTGATCTGGGAGTAAGAAAGGAGGTGAAGAAAGTGAAAGTGTTAGTCACCCAGTCATGTCCTACTCTTTGCAACCCCATGGACTATAGTCCACCACGCTCCTCTGTCCATGGGATTCTCAGGCAAGAATACTGGGAGTGGGGTGGCATTTCCTTCTCCAGGAGGTCTTCCTAACCCAGGGATAGAATCCAGGTCCCTGCATTTCAGGCAAATTCTTTACCGTCTGAGCCACCAGGGAAGCCCCATAAGAAAGGAAAGCCTGTTCTAACCCTGGAAGTTAGGCTTCCCTGGGGAAGAGACATTTCATCTGAAACTTTAAGGATAAATGAGCCATGTATGAATAGAAGCAAGAAAGTCACGGCATTCCCTAGGCTGAGAAGGCACACAGCAAGGAAAGAGCACACTCCGGAGGAGCTGGGCTCAGTCTCACCACAGGCCCTACAAACCAGCTGCAGAGCAACTGCATGGAAAGATGGGGTCTGACCATGCAGGGCCTCCTTGGTCATGCTGAGGGTTTACTTTTCCAAAGTCACTGCAGATGGTGACTGTAGCCATGAAATTAGAAGATGCTTGTGCCTTGGAAGGAAAGCTGTGACAAACCTAGACAAGAGTATTAAAAAGCAAAGACATCACTTTGCCGACAAAGGTCCATATAATGAAAGCTATGGTCTTTCCAGTAGTCAGGTATGGATGTGAGAGTTGGACCATAAAGAAGGCTGAGTACCAAAGAACTGATGCTTTGGAACTGTGGTGCTAGGGCAGACTCTTCAGAGTCCTGTGGACTGCAAGGAGGTCAAACCAATCAATCCTAAAGGAAACCAGTCCTGAATATTCACTGGAAGGACTGATGCTACAGCTGAAACTCCAATACTCTGGCCACCTGATGGGGAGAGCTGACTCACTTGACAAGACCCTGATGCTGGGAAAGATTGAACGCAGGAGGAGAAGGGGATGACAGAGGATGAGATGGTTGGATGGCATCACCGATTCGATGGACATGAGTTTGAGCAAGCTCTGGGAGTTAGTGGTGGACAGGGAAGAGTCGGACATGACTGAACTGAACTGATACTTAGAATGGGCTTTCTAGGGGGCACAATGATAAAGAACCTGCCTGCCAATGCAAGAGACATGGGAGACACGGGTTCAATCTCTGGGTCAGGGAGATCCCCTGGAGGAGGAAATGGCAACCCACTCCAGTATTTCTGCCTGGAAAACTCCATGGACAGAGGAGCCTGGCAGGCTAACGTCCACAGGGTCTCAGAGAGTCGGACATGACTGAGCATGCACGCATAGCACGCACGCACGCACACTTCAAATACTCAAAATCAGACCTGAATGGTGATAAAATTTCCTATACTTGCTAGTTTTTTTTTGCTCTCCCCTAAGGTTCCCCATTCATATGTGAGGGGAGATAACATTTATTACCAGTAGATAGTTGGATGTTCTTAATCAAACTGTACAAGAGGAACAGAGAAGAGAAACAATGACTGGTTCTGCTAACTTGGAGTGAAGACAAAAGTGTTGATGATGAAGAGTTGTGAAACTAGAATTACAAATACTGAAGTAAATAAAAAAGCAATTGTCAGGCTTCAGATCAAACAGCTGCATTATGTCTGTATAGAAATCCAATGTGGCATAAAAATGAAAATACTATTCTACTCCTTGTCTCCAAAGCATGATGATTCAGAGTTGAGTCCCCTGGCTCTTTAAAGAATACAGAGGAGAAGGAACTAACCTACCTGCTGAAAGATGACAGATTAAGTAGAGATCTATTACCTACAAGGACAGAATTCCATTTTTGTTTCCATTTTGACAAATAACAACATAGTAACTCACAACAATTCCACTTCGGAGAATTAGTCCATCACACTGCAGCGATTCCCCAGAACACTTCACACCCGTCACATGCTTCTTAAAGGGAACAGACACCAGATTTACAGAAAGCAGCCCCATCCTACCACACAAGCTGCCCACGGCCATCCACTATAGCCCCTACCTCCAAATAAAACGTCATGCACTAAAATACGTTTTAACCATTTAAAATTTCTCACGTTTCTTCCGTTTATTTGTAATAATAAATTGCTAAGAAATCATTACGCAAAACTGAGACTTAAGGACACATTTTAAACTACAGTATTAACAGGATCTCATCATTGAAACAAAATATAAAAATTCTCCAGTTTTTGAAAGAAAGACATGTTTTATTGATAAAACATGCTTTTCTAATAAAATTTAGTGGACATAGAGAACAACTTTGTGACCATGAGGCTAGTGAAGAACAGGGAGTTTTACAAGGATGTGCTGGATTATTCACATTTACATAAAGAGAGAAACAGTGAATTCTCCAGGCAAGAATACCGGAGTGGGTGGCCATCCCCATCTCCAGGGGATCTTTCCGACCCAGGGATCGATCCCAGGTCTCTTGCATTGCAGGCAGCTTCTATCTCATCTGAGTCACCAGAAAAGCCCACATAAAGACAGAAATAGCAATTATCTTTTCATTTCATGGACAGGCTAAGGGAAGAATGTTAGTGACTTCCCTGGAGCCAGAAGCCAGGGTTGAGAATGTTCTAACTCGCTTTTCTGGAACAGATGTTGCTGCGGTGTGTCCAACGGAAGACAGAGCCTCCTCTTCTTCCTTCGTCAAATAATCAACTCAACCAAATTAACATTTGGTATGTACTGTGTGCCAGACAGTGTGCTAAGCTCTACAGATCATTCCATGTCCAGCAAGGCAACGCGGATTCCAGGTGAACACAAAGGCAACTGGATAAACTTCATGAAGGAAAACTGAACCAGACCAAAGAGAGCACTTGGCAGGGATAGTCTGTCTTTACTTAAAGCCAAAATTGTTATCTGCACAGCAAAGGTTGAGAACAGAAATCTGAAGAAACAAACACTCAGGTTAAACAGGGTCTTATTCTTAAATCACCATCTCAATCTCTTTCCATTCATTCATTGAAAAAAAAAAAAAATATGGACTATCAGGCATCAGACGCAACCCAAGACTGATGCATGAGGAACAGCCTTACAAAGCCAGTGTCTATATTCTCCATTTGACCTTCTATCTATTAATCCTCTTTCAACTGCATTTTTTATTGTTCTGTCAAAGCACGTGGAAGACATGGGTTTTTCTTAGATTCTACAAGACAGATCAATGAGCCTGTAAATTAAGAAAATATAAAACAACATAAGCGCGGAGAGAGAAATTCACATTTATGAGATGTCAATTAATGAGATATTATTGTAAACGGAGAAGTTAAGAGGAAAAAAACCTAAACAGCAGCTATCAAAACTTATGATGGAAATAAATCACGAATATTCTAATGCTTTTGTAAGAAGAATGTTGAAAAGGAAGAGGAGGGAAAAAAAAATATCCCAGCATATTACAACTCCTACACTAAATTTTACTCCAAGTGGAAAGTGCCAAAGCCAAGTAAAACACTTTTAAAAGTTTTAGAAATGTAGCAGTCATAATCAGCTTCTCACAAGGGATGCTGGGGGAAAAAATTTAAATACAAATCTATGAATTTTTCCAGAGACAGTTAAAGTATGTAACCTGAGTTTACTAAGGGGGAAGACTTAATGACAACTTCTTCTATTCACCAAAAAGGTGTTTCAAACAGAGCAAATAAGCAGTAATACAGTCACAAGTAGGATTATTTTCTCCAGTAAAAGTGAATTCAACCCATTCTCAGTAGAGAACAGTTGCTTTTGCTCTGACTGCAGAAGTTATAGGAAACATCATTTTTACATTAACAACTTGAACAAGATGGAGAACTTATAAAATCCCTATAAAAATCACAGTAGTCTGGTTTTTTTTAATAAACATCTGAGAACTGAAGATGCCAAAAAAAAAAAAAACCACGCTAAGACACAGAAAGTAACAAGTCCTCTCCTGGAGAAAATGCACAGGCACACACGGACAGCTGTTTTGCTCCTTTGGGAAGAGCAGGACGAAGAGGAAGTCACAGAGCGGAGGAAAACTGGATTTTAACAAAGTTTTAAAGGTAGAGTATGAGCTGGTGGGGGGCTTCCCAGATGGCTCAGAGGGTAAAGAACTGGCCTGCAATGCAGGAGACACAGGGGATATGGGTTCAATTCCTGGGTCGGAAAGATGCCCTGGGGGAGGGCATGGCAACCCACTCCAGTGTGCTTGCCTACAGAATCCCATGGACAGAGGGGCCTGGCGGGCTACAGTCCATAGGTGGCAAAGAGTCAGACACGACTGAAGAGACTGAGCACGTGAGCCGGCGTGCTGGTTTAAACCTCTCGAACAGTGGTCCCCAACCCTTTTGGCACCAGGGACCGGTTTCATGGAAGATGATTTTTCCAGGGATGGGGCAGACAATGGCTTCGAGACGATTCAAGGGCATCCCATCTATTTACCCTTATTGCGCACTTTACTTCTCTTGGCATTACATCAGCCCCACCTCAGATCACCAGGCGTTAGAACCCAGAGGTTAAAGACCCCTTCCCTGGAAGACATGGACAAGGGAAGGATGTGAGCCCACCTTCTGCCCCCTTCCCACAGGGTGTCCCCAGATGCTCAGGGGCAGTTGGAAAGCAGAGCTAAAAGAGGTATGTGCGGTAAGAATGAGGGACAGGGCGGGCGAGCTTCTGGACAGGCTTCTGACAGCATCCTCAAATCACAGGAAGCCTGTGACCAACAGGATCTGTCACAAACAACAACCATGCCCAATCTCAGCTCAACTGCCAAGCACCGTGACAGTCCTACACATCTGTAGCTTGACGGAAAAATGGGTGTGCCCTTCGCCAGGTATGGATAGCACTTACCTTAGTGTCTACTGCTCTTATACACAATCCCTGGTATTCCACCAAAAAATTACAAGGCGTGCAAAAAAATGTAACTCAAAATCATGAGGAAAGAGACCCAGAAATAGCCCACATATTCAGGTGGTGGGGGCTGGGGGAGATGGCCAAACTGAAACCTAAAAACTACTCTAAATATGTTCAAGGATCCAGTGTAAAAGGTGGCCAAGGGACTTCCCTGGCAGTTCAGTGGCCAAGACTCTGCATTCCCAATGCAGCAGACCCGAGTTCAATCCCTGGTCAGGGAACATAAGATCCCTCATGCCTCAACTAAAGACCCTGATGCCACAGTGAAGACTTGGCACGGCTAACTAAATAAATGAAAGCTCTTTTTTTAAAAAAGCTGGCCAACATGCATAAATTGATAGGAATTTTGCCAAAGGGATAGAAGCTATTAAAAAGAGACGAGCGGATAAGCAAGAAACAGAAAATAAAACCACAGTAGTGAAGCGTTCCCTTCCAAAGGCAAAGCAACAAGTTCAAGTCTCTATCCCTAATTCTCACACATCCAGCCAGAATTTCTCTTGCCCTAAGTCACCCCCAGGCCAGACAACTGAAAATCACCCCTACAGCCTAGAGTCCACCAACATAACTCAAAGCAGCCAACGCTATGCTTTTTCCTTTTCTGCCTTGCCCTTCCCTTGCAAACCCCAGTAAAGAGGGTCTAGGATTTTCCCTTGCTCCTTCCAGACTCCTGACCAAACCCAGGTGTTTCCCTGCATGCCCCTACACGGCAAGTCTGCTCTCTGCCCTTGAAGACTGCAAGGATAAAATTCTCCTCAGTGGCTTTAACCTCTCCACGACACCCTCAGCCACCTTTGTAAATTAAAATCCTACAGGTACGATTGAAATCAGTCTCAGATAGTCTAACACAATGCAATCAGAATCCCAGAATGTGAAGAAAGAGAAAGAGGGGCAGAAGTAGTATTTGAGGAGCTAATGGGTAAGGTTTTATAAAACTGAGAATGATTATCAACTCCCATATTCAATAACTTCAAAGAACATCGAGCAGGGTAAAACAAAGAAAAGCACATCTAGGCACGTCATAAAAAGAAAAATCTTGGAAGCAGCAAGAGAAAAAGACAACATACAAGAGAACAGTGAGAGAGATAACTTGCCGTGAGGGGGAAAAATGGAAGCTAAAGAAAATAAAATGACTTCTTAGAAGTGCTGCGGGTAAAACACTATGAATCCAGAATTCTACATTCATCACAAATGAAGGCGAAATAAAGTCACCTTCAGACAAATAAAACATGAAAGAATTCTCCTGCACATCCACTTACAAGTAATGTTCAAATTAAATTACCCTAAGGGACTTAAAGGAAATAGCACAAGGTAGAAACTTAGTTCTGCAGAAAAGAATAAAGAAAATCAGAATGGGTAAGTACACTGATACTAAAAGACAAGAAATCACACACACACACACACACACACACACACACACACACACACACCCTTACACATGTAAATAAAACATTAAATTTTTTTCAAAAGATTACTGGTCACTGATCTCAAAGTGAAAGCAGTAACATACAACTAGGCTCAGAGTGTATGTAGAATTAAAATATATAAAACAAGGGTACAGAGGGCAAACAAGTGATAATTAGAAGTCTACTGTTGCAAGGTTCTACTGCTTATGAAAAGGTAAAAAATAGGTTAACTATAAAATGCACCTCATACTCAAATAAAGAAACAAAGAGGTATAACTAAAAAATCATAAAATAGAGGAAATAAAATGGAATACTAAAAATGACTCAGTTCCTCAAAATAAGGCAGCAAAGGAAGAACAGAAAAACAAAAGAGAAAAAAGGACAAATAGAAAACAAAACGAAGATGGTGGGTTTAAACCTATGCATATCCAAAACTACACTATATACGCATTAGCTAAAATCCTGATTAAAAAGCAAAGGCTAACACACTGGGCTTTTTTATGAGCAGGACTCAATTATATGTTGTTTACAAAAAAAAATTAAGCATAAAGACACAAATAGATATAAGAAAAAGGATGAAAAAATACACCAAGTGACACAAAGAAAGTTAGTGTAGCTATAATTAACATCAAACAAGGTAGATTCCACAATAAAGATTATCCCAGAACAGACATTTCATAATGATAAAACGGCCACTTGAAGAAAACAAGCATAAATGTGCATACACAAAGAAAAAGACCACGAATATTCAGTATGGGAAACAAAAATTACAAAATCAAAGTAAAACAAGCAAGTCCTCATAATAGTTAGAAATTTTAACATCGCTAGTTTAGTCACTGATAGAACATTATTGAAAATCATGACAGTACCAAAGAGTTGAGCAACAGTAACAACCAACTTGATCTAATTGACATTTACAGGACCTGACACCTAGCAAGAGCAGAAAAATCACTGTGCTCACACACACATGAATCACTTACTAACAGGCCACACTTAAGACACTGAAACAAATCTAGTAAACGTCAACTCATTGATAAAATACAGACTATGTTATCAGACCAAAAGAGAAGTAGAAAAAAAAAATAACATGTACACAGAAATTCCCCTGCATTGGGAATTTTTAAAACATCAATCTAAA
The DNA here is from genome assembly GCA_007570785.1 of Antilocapra americana. Lineage (NCBI taxonomy): Eukaryota > Metazoa > Chordata > Mammalia > Artiodactyla > Antilocapridae > Antilocapra > Antilocapra americana. The sequence goes on along the minus strand of ML663008.1, from coordinate 22,656,135 downwards.
TAACACCTGAGGTAAAATTCAATGCCTATATTCTAATCACATAAAAAATTTGAATTCTTTGGAACTGAATTACAATGAAAACACCATACATATGCAGGCTAAAGTAGTTTTAGAAGGAAATTTAGATTTAAATGTCTGTATTCAAAATCAAACAGAAAAGTCATGCTTCCATCTTAAATGTTTAAAAGAAAAAGAAAATCCACAGGAAATAAAAATAGAAGCAAAAACCAATGACATATTGACAATATGGGTTATCTGAAAAAATTAACAAATTAATAAAGTTCTAGGTAAGACTTATTGAGAAAAAAATAAGTCTTCAGTATCAAGCATTAAAAAAGAGGTGTAATTATAGATCCTCTTTGAAAATAGTGGATATTATGAAGATGGTCATGCCAATAAAGTCAATAGCTTAGAGGAAATTAACAAATTCCTTGAAGAACAAATTATCAAAAATGACACACAAAAATAGGATATCTGAACATCACTTTACATACTAAATAAATTGAATCTGTAACTTTTAAACTTCTCACACACACAAAAAAAAAAAAACAGACCAAGATGGCTTCACAGGTAAATTCTCCCAAACACTTAAGACAAAAACCAAAGAGTCACTTTGAAGTAACAGATCCAGGAAAACTCCTCAACTGTTCTGAAGCCACCATAACCCTGATCTCAAAATCAGACAGATAAATTGCCAAAAAAGAGCTCCCTCATGGCTCAGACAGAAAAGAATCTGCCTGCAGTGCAGGAGACCCAGGTTCAATCCCTGGGTCAGGAAGGTCCCCTGGAGAAGGGAATGGCAACCCACTCCAGTATTCTCGCCTGGAGAATCCCATGGACAGAGGAGCCTTGCAGGGGGGCGGGGGCCCACGGCCTGCCACAGTCCATAGAGCTGTAAAGAGTCAGACATGACTGAGCAACTAACACTTTTATTTTCCTTATTAGCCAAATATTAGCATAAAAATTATTAGCAATATCCAAAGAAGTTAATACATCACTACCAAATAAAGTTGATCTCAGAAATGCAAGGTTAGTTTAACTTAGGAAATTCAATGCAATTCATCTACTAACAGATTCGAGAAAAATATTTCATGATGATTTCAACAGATAGACATTTTTTTCAAAAGTCAACATCTATTTATGATTAAAACTAGGAACAGACAAGAAAAACCTCAATATAAAAGACATCTACAGCCTTAAACCAAATTTCATCCTTTACAGTCAATAATGAATGCTTTTCCCCCTAAAATGAGAATACGGCAAGATGCCCAATTATCACTACTTCTATTCAACATATTGTTGGAGGTCTTGGCAGTGCAAAGAGACAAGTAAAAGACATAAAAGGCATTCAGATTAGAAAGAAAGAAAGAAAGCTGTCTTTTTCATACATGATACCATTGCATACAACAGAAAAATCCTTAAAGAAACTACAGGAAGCAATAAATCAACTCAGCAATATTATAGGGCAGAAAAACCAACTGCATTTTTATATACTAATAGCATATTGGGAAAATAAAATGAAAAATAAAATACAGTTAAAAATAGCACCCAGAAGCATAAAATACTTAGGGACATTTAACAAAAGATATCCATGACCCAATATTAAAAACTATAAAACACTGCTGAAATTTAAGACTAAATAAACAGAAGGTCAGACTTGTGAATTATTATGGCTCCATATTGATGATATTGGTCTGTAGGTTTTTTGATGAAGGACTCTGATGAAGGCTTAGTATCCAGAATACTTAAAATAATTCCTACAAATTTATACTGATTGCAACATTTATATGAAAGGATCTAGCATGGCAAAAACAAATTTGAAAAAGACCAGAGGAATTATACCACTTGGCTTCAAGACTTACTATAAAGCTACAGTAATAATGATACTACAGAACTGGCAAAAAAGGACAGACAAACCAAAGGATTAGACTAAGTGAGAAACTGATAAATTGAACTTCATCAAAAGAAGAATGTTTTTCTCATCAAAGGACACTGTTAAAATGAAGAGGCAAACCATAGAGCCCAGGAAATATTCACATTAATATATTTACAGTATGGTTGATTAGTATCCAGAAAATTTAAAATACTACAATTCAATAACAAAACGACCAACAACATATTTTACATGAAAAAAAATATTTTAATAGCCACTTCACAATGTCAGAAATATAAATGGCCAGAAAGCATATGGAACAGCATTCAATCAACATCACAAGTCATGACCAGCTTAAAGGAAAAACATGAACATAATCAAAGATTGATAAGAGGATAGAGAAACTTGTACTCTCATACATGGCTGGTAGGAAGAAACTCTCAGTTTTCTTAAGTCATACACACACACAGCCCACAGGCCCAGAAATCCCACTCAGAGATGTCTTTCAAAGAGAAATGAAAACGTGTGTCTACAAACACTCTTGTATACAATTGTTCATTACAATTCACAAACCTAAAAAACTTCTCAATGACCCACACTCCAGTGTCCTTCAGCATGCATTTCCATGAATAAATTCAGATGAATGTCAACTCAGATTTCCATTTAAATATTGGAACCAGTACAAAATGTAGTTTTCAGCATGCCACTATTAACAGTACCACCCTTAGGGCAAAAACAAATCTTACATTCCATGAAAAACACTGAAGCTTATATACAAGAAATGCTGCTTATAATTCTGCCCATTTCATTTTTTTTTTTTTTACCAATTCTTCCAAAATTCTTTAAAAGTCACTTCCTTTCCTCTTCTCTCTACCCTGGCATCTGAGCAGAATTATTCAATGATCCACAATGCCTGAAATGCACACTGGGCCTTTATTCTCTCCCTGCACTGTAACCAATTATGCTGCAGTTACATGTTTTTTTAATTGAAACGTACACCTCATAAATACATTCCTGTAAACATGTCAAGGAAAACGGTACAACTCCATTCAATCCCCCCAGCTCTTGGCATAGTCTTTTCAAATGCTTTAAAACAGGGCTTCTCAACAGTAACCATACTGACAGGCTGGACCAGACGGTGCTTTCGTGGGGAGGGCTGCCCTGGGCTGGACATTTCACATCACTACTGGCCTCCATTCACCAAACAGTAGAAGCAACAGCATGTACCCCTGCTGCCTTCCTCATTCCAACTGCAACAATTAAAATGTCCCCAGATATAAAGTCACTCACTGTTGAGAACCGCAGACTCCAAGGATTATCTTAACATGTTCTCCCAAGATTTCTACGATCCCTTTTATCTTGGGTCTCTTTTCCTCCGAGTTTCCAAACTGTGACCAAATCTTTAAGATTAAATTTAACAATCAATTTTTCTAGTACAGACTTGTGCAAACAGCCCTCTTCCCTATTCCTTCTCAGCTCCCTAAGCACCTTGGACAGAGCTCTGAACTGCTTTTTGATTGCAAACACTCCCAGGCTGTGAGTTCCCTTAAGGTTAGGTCTTTCCTTAGTCTCTGTCTGTCCTGCCCATCCTGTGTCAAACACAGCCAAAGTCTATTTAGTTGCCTGAGGGATACACCCTAGAAAATACTTGCAAATATTATGCCAATTGATGTGCTACAGAAACATCTCTGTAAATATTCAGTCCAATGACATGGGCTTCTGGAAGCAGTACGTTCTTAACTCCCTCATTTAAAGTGATAAAGAGTGCATTACCATGCACACAGATGCTAAATAAAGTCTCTGGTATAAATGTATACTGTTTCAGACACAGGGGTGATTTCATCTTATCATCCTCATGAAAATATAAGTGGGTGAATTATAAAAACAAGAAGTATCTTGCCTGCCTCCCCTCAGGTGCAATACACTAGGAATGAGGCAACATCAACCAAATATATATATATATATATAAATGAAAGCAAAACAGCAAGCGCTTTAAGTGGTGCCTGAATGCAATGTGGGAGAGAATGATACAGAATGGCAATTATTTACCAAGCAAGGGTATGGGGTCACAGCACAATGGAGCATATGGCAAGCATGCCAGTGAAAATGAAAAGCGCATTATATAACAAAATTATGTGTGAGGGGGAGGTGATATTTCCCCCTCCAGGAAGGAAAGCTGTCTCTCTTGATAGGCTACAGCTTGCCATGGGGGAGGTAACTATACAAAATGCTCTTCACCAACCTAAAATCAGTGACGTGACCATTTCACAGCCCATGATACTTGATATGTGGCTGGGCGTGAATGTTTAAAGCCACTTAAAAGCCTGATTTTGTCCTTTTTCTGCTTTATTGACATATGATTCACACCATAAGATTTACCTAAAACGTACAGTTTAATAGCTTTTAATACAGTTACAGAGGTGTCCCACAACCAAGAAAATCAATCTTAGAACACTTCATCAGCATCTTAAAAAAAAAACAACCCACACCCATTACCCACTAATCTTTATTTGCCTCCAAATACTCAGACCTGGATGAGGACTACTCGACTTTCTACCTATACAGATTTCCCTGTTCAGAAGTGTCATGTAGATGGAATCATCAAGTATGCAGTCTCTCATGACTGGCTGGTTTCCCTCAGCAGACTGCTTTCAAGGTTCATCCACATGGTAGTGGTTCGATATAATTTAAAATCTTCTTGTTCATGCCAAAAATGAAGTTGTTAAGAGTGAAGTCGGGAGATACACTGCTCTGGGAAAGATCCCTGGTGTAGACTTGATTCACTTTGTTACAAAGCAGAAGGCAACACAACATCATAAAGCAATTATCCTCCAATTAAAAATAAATTTACATTAAAATAGATAATAAGAACCTATTGTATAGCACAGGGAACATTCACTACTCAATACTCTGTAATGACCTATATGGGAAAAGAATCTTTTCTTTTTCTTTTTTTTTTTATTAGTTTTGCCAAACAATGACATGATATCACCATGGGTTTACATATGCTCCTCCTCCAGAACCCCCCTCCCTCCTCCCTCCCCCCAGGAAATCTCGTTGTACCAGCCC